>CM067167.1:110114855-110129855 GCA_034093135.1 Erigeron breviscapus | reverse complement strand
TGATGATGATGATGATGATGATGATGATGATGATGATGATGATGATGATGATGATGATGATGATGATGATGATGATGATGATGATGATGATGATGATGATGATGATGATGATGATGATGATGATGATGATGATGATGATGATGATGATGATGATGATGATGATGATGATGATGATGATGATGATGATGATGATGATGATGATGATGATGATGATGATGATGATGATGATGATGATGATGATGATGATGATGATGATGATGATGATGATGATGATGATGATGATGATGATGATGATGATGATGATGATGATGATGATGATGATGATGATGATGATGATGATGATGATGATGATGATGATGATGATGATGATGATGATGATGATGATGATGATGATGATGATGATGATGATGATGATGATGATGATGATGATGATGATGATGATGATGATGATGATGATGATGATGATGATGATGATGATGATGATGATGATGATGATGATGATGATGATGATGATGATGATGATGATGATGATGATGATGATGATGATGATGATGATGATGATGATGATGATGATGATGATGATGATGATGATGATGATGATGATGATGATGATGATGATGATGATGATGATGATGATGATGATGATGATGATGATGATGATGATGATGATGATGATGATGATGATGATGATGATGATGATGATGATGATGATGATGATGATGATGATGATGATGATGATGATGATGATGATGATGATGATGATGATGATGATGATGATGATGATGATGAGAAGTGATGATGATGATGATGATGATGATGATGATGATGATGATGATGATGATGTGATGATGATGATGATGATGATGTTGAGGATGACGATGATGAGGATGATGTTGTATTAATGATGATGATGATGATGAATTTAATATCAAACTAGCAAGAACAACATTTAATGATGAAAGAATTTAGGGAGAGGGAGATAGAGAATACATGCATTCAATTGGGTGAGAGAGAAAGGAAGGAAGGAAATGAATGGGGGAGGGTGTGGGTGTTTGATTGGGTGATTTTTGGATAAGGTTGGGTCAAGTGGGTGGTTCATGGGTCGACCCATGGACTACCCGATTACGTTTCTAGTTAAATTAAACGTCAACTTACGTCCTGAACCGAATTGATACGTCCACGTAGCTTCGACTAGCATAAATACACGTTTCTAGTTCACAATTAAATAAACGAATTATTTAAATAAATTGGAATAATGAATCATTTAGCACGTTCTAGTCAATGGGTCGAGAATCAATTAAGCCACAAAATCGAGGAATTAAATCGAAATTAATCACGTTTAATTCACGTTAATTACACATTAAAATCACGAATGTTACATCATTCCCCCGTTAAAGGAATTTCGTCCCGAAATTTAATCTAACTAGACTCGTCAAACAAATGAGGATACTTGGCCTTCATAGAGTCCTCACGTTCCCAAGTAAATTCGGGTCCACGCCTAGCTCGCCATCTCACTTTAACGAGTGTATACCGAGTGTTCTTAAGCTTCTTAGTTTCCCGGTCTAAGATTTCTATTGGCTCCTCTACAAATTTTAACGTTTTATCGACCCGGATTTCTTCAAGAGGCACGTGAAGTGTTGGATCGGCCAAACACTTCCTAAGATTACAAATATGGAAAACATTATGAACTCCACTCAAGTTTTGAGGAAGTTCCAATCGATAAACTACCGGGCCAATTCGTTCAAGGATTTTAAATGGGCCAATGTATCTCGGGCCCAACTTGCCACGTTTCACAAACCGAACTACACCTTTGTGAGTCCCTCGATAGCTACAGATCGCTCTCGAGATCGTCTATTGTTATGTCGTGAGTGCGGAATCCTCACGAGATAACTAGTTTGATTAGTTATCGAATATATTGCTAATTATGAGTATGTAATCAGCCGTATATGATCTATCTTCGTTTTCTATATGCTAGAAACGAACTTAGTCGCCGTAGGTATGTGAGAGTTGAACAAAATACTTAATTTTAGGGTTTCCATTCATTTATATATGTTTCTGATCGATATTGGGCCTGCTGGGCTTTGTTCTTACGAACTTAGCAGTCCAGCCCATATAACGAAGATTATCTTCGTTAGTACCCAACGAAGATTATCTTCGTTAGTACTAATTACCATCAACATCTATGCCTAGTTATTTTCCAAGTACTCCATGTACAAAGAACCTAACATATATTATGTTTGTACTTGTATAACACACATAACAAACATCATACATAAACATATATATAACACCAAAACATGTAATCGATCATTACCAAAACATGAAGTCCATAATCTATCAATTACACATATATAAATAAGACATAAAATAACATAATGTCTTAATCTAAAAGACTAATCAAATCTAAGTTGCTGTTGTCACATCAACATGCATCAACAAACTCCCCCTTGACAGCAGCATCTTCGATTTCTTCAGTCTTCAAAGGAATCTTCATCATCCATCAAATAACAATCGCTTGCTATTTGCATGAATATTTTCGTGTAAGCAGACTTGGAGAATCTTACGATATCGATCTTCTTCATTCTTCCAAAATGGTAAAAATGAACATTCAGTATCGTATAATTTTCTCTGATCATTTCTTGAGAAGTTAACCAACTGCATTGGATCATACATCCTTCTCAACAATATAGTCTTCTTCGAGTCTGCATACATCTTGGCTTCACCAGAATTCCGATCAATCTCCCAATTATCCATTTTATTAAAGACATCTTGTGCCCACTTCTTGGCAGGGACTTTGATCATACACTTGATATCATGTTGAATATACTCAACACTTTTGTCTGGCTTAACCACCTTCTTCTTTCGTCTTGGTTCAATATGAAACTTTGGTTTCTCTGAGTCTTTCATATTCGATCTCAACTTGAAATCTTCATGAAGATTCTTACCAACAACATCAGCAAGACCATAACCACTTGGATTGATAATCCTATTATTTCCAAGTTCATGTAGATCTTCTTCACACAAACTTCTGAAGTGTCTCTCACGCCATGCTAAATACTGACAACCTTCTGGTCTTTTAAGAACGAACAACTTCAATTCTTCGTCATAGAACCAACTCCAGATTATTGTCTTATATTTTGCAGCATCTTTATCTGAGATATGAGTCCAATACATAATGGGTTTCATAGTATCCCATGTGCATATATATTCATTAATTCTTTGCCCAGGCACAAGTCGATCAATCTCTTGCAGTGGATCATCTTCTCTGAGAGGAACTGGATAATCATTTGGATAAAAAGGTCTTGTCAAGTTAATTTCCCAGTGGAAAGGAATCAATGTATCATCAACCTTAGCATATACCACAAAATTTAAAACTTTAGCGGTGCTACTAATTGAATCTTGAAGCATTCTTTCCTTAACTTCTTTTCTCTTGAACTCTAACACTTTTCTTTTTCTATATGCTAGAAACGAACTTAGTCGCCGTAGGTATGTGAGAGTTGAACAAAATACTTAATTTTAGGGTTTCCATTCATTTATATATGTTTCTGATCGATATTGGGCCTGCTGGGCTTTGTTCTTACGAACTTAGCAGTCCAGCCCATATAACGAAGATTATCTTCGTTAGTACTAATTACCATCAACATCTATGCCTAGTTATTTTCCAAGTACTCCATGTACAAAGAACCTAACATATATTATGTTTGTACTTGTATAACACACATAACAAACATCATACATAAACATATATATAACACCAAAACATGTAATCGATCATTACCAAAACATGAAGTCCATAATCTATCAATTACACATATATAAATAAGACATAAAATAACATAATGTCTTAATCTAAAAGACTAATCAAATCTAAGTTGCTGTTGTCACATCAACATGCATCAACAAACTCCCCCTTGATTCTTGACCCAGTTTATTAAAAAGGTCAAAGTATCTCGAACATTCGTAAGATCAGACTCTAATGTATCAACACGAGCCTGAAGAACATCGATACGCCTAACTAGAGTGAGTAATCTGAAGGAAAGAATCAGAATCAGAATCAGAATCAGAATCAGAATCAGAATCAGAATCAGAATCAGAATCAGAATCAGAATCAGAATCAGAATCAGAATCAGAATCAGAATCAGAATCAGAATCAGAATCAGAATCAGAATCAGAATCAGAATCAGAATCAGAATCAGAATCAGAATCAGAATCAGAATCAGAATCAGAATCAGAATCAGAATCAGAATCAGAATCAGAATCAGAATCAGAATCAGAATCAGAATCAGAATCAGAATCAGAATCAGAATCAGAATCAGAATCAGAATCAGAATCAGAATCAGAATCAGAATCAGAATCAGAATCAGAATCAGAATCAGAATCAGAATCAGAATCAGAATCAGAATCAGAATCAGAATCAGAATCAGAATCAGAATCAGAATCAGAATCAGAATCAGAATCAGAATCAGAATCAGAATCAGAATCAGAATCAGAATCAGAATCAGAATCAGAATCAGAATCAGAATCAGAATCAGAATCAGAATCAGAATCAGAATCAGAATCAGAATCAGAATCAGAATCAGAATCAGAATCAGAATCAGAATCAGAATCAGAATCAGAATCAGAATCAGAATCAGAATCAGAATCAGAATCAGAATCAGAATCAGAATCAGAATCAGAATCAGAATCAGAATCAGAATCAGAATCAGAATCAGAATCAGAATCAGAATCAGAATCAGAATCAGAATCAGAATCAGAATCAGAATCAGAATCAGAATCAGAATCAGAATCAGAATCAGAATCAGAATCAGAATCAGAATCAGAATCAGAATCAGAATCAGAATCAGAATCAGAATCAGAATCAGAATCAGAATCAGAATCAGAATCAGAATCAGAATCAGAATCAGAATCAGAATCAGAATCAGAATCAGAATCAGAATCAGAATCAGAATCAGAATCAGAATCAGAATCAGAATCAGAATCAGAATCAGAATCAGAATCAGAATCAGAATCAGAATCAGAATCAGAATCAGAATCAGAATCAGAATCAGAATCAGAATCAGAATCAGAATCAGAATCAGAATCAGAATCAGAATCAGAATCAGAATCAGAATCAGAATCAGAATCAGAATCAGAATCAGAATCAGAATCAGAATCAGAATCAGAATCAGAATCAGAATCAGAATCAGAATCAGAATCAGAATCAGAATCAGAATCAGAATCAGAATCAGAATCAGAATCAGAATCAGAATCAGAATCAGAATCAGAATCAGAATCAGAATCAGAATCAGAATCAGAATCAGAATCAGAATCAGAATCAGAATCAGAATCAGAATCAGAATCAGAATCAGAATCAGAATCAGAATCAGAATCAGAATCAGAATCAGAATCAGAATCAGAATCAGAATCAGAATCAGAATCAGAATCAGAATCAGAATCAGAATCAGAATCAGAATCAGAATCAGAATCAGAATCAGAATCAGAATCAGAATCAGAATCAGAATCAGAATCAGAATCAGAATCAGAATCAGAATCAGAATCAGAATCAGAATCAGAATCAGAATCAGAATCAGAATCAGAATCAGAATCAGAATCAGAATCAGAATCAGCATCATCACCACCATCATTCCCATGATCATCAGAGTCATCAGAATCAGAATCACCATTAGAACCATTATCAGAACTCTCTTCATCCTCATGATCAGAATCATCATCGTCATCCACAAACATATCATCCTCAAAACGGGATCGATAGTTTGGATTGATCAAATGACCAAAAAGTGGTGGATCATTAAGACCAGTCACATTTCGAGTGTTGGCTGCTAGATCAGCAAATAGACGTAAAGGCCAAGCATGTGGTGCATAGCGAGGACCTTGATCAAATACCAAGTTCGGACAAAAATGTCTAACGATTGCCATAACAAAGCGAGGATATAAGAGAAACCTATTTTTTGCTTTGGCATTGATTTGACCAATAAACTCGTGATAGAAGTATGCCGAAAAAGGATAAGGTCGATTATAGACCAAGGCAACCATCTGCGAAGAAATCTGAGCAGAAAGCTGATCAAATCCAGCCTTACGATTGCTCAGACATACCAACAAAGCGTAAGCAAGATATCCCCAACGTCCTTGAAATCCACTTTTGTCAAAAGGAAGCTTTATTTCACCAACATATCCCATTCTTTGAAAACATCTACGAATAAGGTCAAAGTCATAAGCCAATTCCACTGCTTCGTCTGGTTCTTCACCCAAATGCAGAATATCACGAAGCATCGCAGCATTGAAATCAAATGTAATTCCTTCGACAGTAGCACGAACAAAACTACGACCATTAACCATGACCTGATGAGCAGTCCTCCAGAAGGCATCAATATACTGCCTAATGAGTCTAGGTGAATCACAAAATGCAAAAGAAAGCCTAGAGCGAGCAATAAAATCAAACATCTCATGATAACGTTCACAATTATGCTGATCTGGATCAAGATTTAAGGCAAGATTGTGCTTCTTAATGAACTGACGTGGGGCAAGAGCCATTTCATAGTCGCGCAATTGTTGTTCCAAAGTACCTGAGAACAGCATTGACCAGCAGCTATATACTCTGCTTCACAGGTAGACTGTGCAACAGATGTCTGCTTTTTGCATTGCCACGATATAATTCTCCCCCCTAAAAGCTGACATCCACCTGACGTTGATTTCCTATCCGAACTGCAGCCACCATAATCCGAATCAGTATAAGCTTTGAATTCAAAGGAACCATGCATGGGATACCAAAGCCCTAGACGAGGCTTGGCCTTCACATAACGAAGAATCCTTTTCGCAGCTTTCAAATGTGACTCTTTCGGATTAGCCTGATATCTAGCACATATACAAACAGCAAAGGTAATGTCTGGACGTGAAGCCGTCAGATACATCAAGGAACCAATGATAGCCCGATATTGAGTTGCATCGACGTCTGGATCATTAATCTTATCAGGATACAGCCCATGATTAGTCTGAATGGGAGTAATAGCATCTTTAGCATCGGTCATTCGAAACCTAGTAAGAAGATCTTGAACATACTTGGTCTGATGAATAAAGAACCCATCCTTCAGTTGATCCACCTGTAGTCCAAGGAAGAAAGTTAATTCCCCCATAGCACTCATTTCGAACTTAGCCTTCATGCTCTGCTCAAAATCCTTGCACATATTCTTATCAGATGAACCAAAAATAATATCATCGACGTAAACCTGTACAAGCAAGTAGTCCTTCCCTTTCCATTTGATAAACAACGTGCTGTCAATAGATACTCTAGTAAAACCATTTTCATGCAGATGAGTAGACAGTTTTTCATACCATGATCGAGGAGCTTGATGTAAACCATATAGAAATTTATCCACTATCTCAGTAGGAGTGTATTTAAGATCAAAGTAAGCTAATTCAGCAAGAAGATGTTGATATCTCAGAATAAGATCCTCAACTTGTTCATTCTTTGTAGCATTGAAGCAGTCAAATTGTTTCTTGAGCATTTTAATTCTATTTTGCTTCAATAGTGGATCACCTTCACAATGAGCTTCAATAGCATCGAACAGTTGCTTTGAAGTCTTGTATTCCTGTTTAGGAAACAGGTGCACCAACTCTTGAGGAATGCACATACGAAGAGTGGAAAGAGTCTTTACTTCAATGGCATAGTTAGCCTTTTCTTCACCTGTTAATTCTCCCACCTTGTATGTAGAAGTAACTCCATTCACAGTAAGAGTGGGCCACTCATAACCTTCAGTGATCATGAGCCACATGTTTAAGTCTTTTTGTTGAATAAAATCTTCAAATCGACCTCTCCACGCCCAGAAGTCAGCTAATGAAACTAACTTTGGTGGAGAATTAGTACGTCCTACAAGATGATCATGATAAACCAGAGAATTGAGGTATTGGGCAACAGCATTGTTAGTTGAAGATGAGGAAGCCATAAGCAAAAATTATTGTTCAAACGAAGATAAGATAAGAGTTGAAACGAAAATAGGTTAATTTCGTAAGAACAGTTTCTGAACGAAGATAGCTTAAGTTCGTAGGCTAAGGTTCTGAACGAAGATAGCTTAAGTTCGTAGACTAAATTCGTTTGATGAAGATAGGTTAATTTCGTAAGAACAGGTTCTGAACGAAGATAGCTTAAGTTCGTAGGCTAAGGTTCTGAACGAAGATAGCTTAAGTTCGTAGACTAAATTCGTTTGATGAAGATAGCTAAGAAGTGAGTCGACTTAGTCAACCGGTCAACTATCACCCAAATGGTGTCCCGACCACGACTCGTTCTAGGTAACTTCGTGATGAAGTCCATAGCGATATCTTCCCATTTCCACTTCGGTGTCGCCGGTTGAACTAGCAAACCGGGAGGTTTCTTGTGGTCGGCTTTCACTTGTAAACAAGTGAGGCATAGTTGCAGACAAGAAGGTAGCTGTGACGTGATTTGCGCTGTGCTCATCAAAGTGTTGGCTGCACCGTGCTGAATGAACAAAGTCAAAGAAGATCTTTTTACAGCGGATGCTAACACTGGATTTCTTTCTCCTCTTGAGAGCGAAAAGCGAGAACCTTTCTAGGCCTCTTACCTCCTTTACTACTTGAACTATCAAGCCTTGTTGAAGTCAACCAAGTAAGACAGAAAGACGGAAGCAAGGCAAAGCATACTAACGTATCTAGCAATATCTTTCTTCATTCCCGGCCACCAATATAAATCTCTCAATCCAAAATACATTTTTTCGGAACCCGGGTGAACAGAATAGGCCGACTTATGGGCTTCGTTCATCAATTTCAATCGCCACCCGCCAAGAACGGGAATCCACAATCGTTCAACAAAGTATAACCCGTCATCTTCCTTTCTATCGAATTGTTCTTCCAAGCCGTGTAATGCTTCATTGATGAAGTTTTTCGGCCTAGTTGCCAATCTTTGTGCCTCGATGATGGAGTCACGAACACTCCTTATCACGGTGAAGCTCATGGCTCTAACTCTCCTCGGCTTTATACGTTCTTTCCGGCTCAAGGTATCGGCTACAACATTTGCCTTACCCGGGTGATACCGGATAACACAATCATAATCGCTAAAAAGTTCAATCCATCTTCTTTGCCTCATATTCCATTCACTTTGATCAAAAATGTGTTGGAGGCTTTTGTGATCGGTATAGATCACACTTTTGGTGTCATACAAGTAATGCCTCCAACATTTCAAAGCAAACACGACCGCTCCCAATTCCATGTCATGGGTCGGGTAATTCTTCTCATGCACCTTCAATTGCCTAGATGCATAAGCAATCAACTTGCCTCGTTGCATTAAGACACAACCCAATCCTTGCCCGGATGCATCACAATACACAACAAAATCGTCGGCTCCATCGTGCAAGCTTAAAATGGGTGCATCACACAACTTGTCTTTCAACAATTGGAATGCTTTTTCTTGTTTCCCGCCCCAATCAAACCTTCTTTCTCGTTGAGTCAACAAGGTCAAAAGTTGGGCAATCTTGGAGAAATTTTCAATGAATCGTCGATAATAACCCGCCAAACCAAGAAATTGATGAATCTCGGTTGGCGTTTCGGATCGTCTCCAATTTTTCACCGCTTCAATCTTACTTGGGTCCACATGAATTCCTTCCTTGCTCACCACATGACCAAGTAAGTGGACCTCTTCAAGCCACACGCTTAGAGAACTTGGCATACAATTTTTCTTTCCGAAGTAACTCCAAGGCTTTCTTCAAATGTTCGGCGTGTTCTTCTTTTGTCTTGGAGTAGATAAGAATGTCATCAATGAAGGCAATGACAAATTGATCCAAGTAGGGCGAACACACCCGGTTCATCAAGTCCATGAACACCGCCGGTGCATTTGTCAACCCGTAAGGCATAACCGTAAATTCAAAGTGCCCATAACGTGTACGAAAGGCCGTCTTGGGAATATCATCTTCATGAACACGTAGTTGGTGGTAACCTGACCGCAAATCAACTTTTGAAAAGAAACAAGCACCTTGGAGTTGGTCAAATAAATCATCAATCCTTGGAAGAGGATAACGATTCTTCACCGTGAGTTTGTTTAGTTCACGATAATCGATGCACATACGGAAGGAACCGTCTTTCTTTTTGACAAATAAGACCGGTGCACCCCACGGTGAATGACTCGGGCGGATAAAACCCTTTTCTTGGAGTTCTTTGAGTTGGGCGTCCAACTTTTGCATTTCGGTTATGGCTAAGCGATAGGGTGCTTTGGCCACGGGAGAAGTGTTTGGGACAAGATCAATACGGAAATCAAGTTCACGAGATGGAGGCAAACCCGGTAGGTCATCCGGGAATACATCCATGAATCTATTAACCACGGGAACGGCTTTCAATTCGACTTTTGTGACGTTAACATTATAGATCTTTCCTTCCCACGGTTCGGTTGTCTCGCCTTGAACCAATAACTCACCACCATCATCTAACGGAATTCTCACCACCCGACTACCACAATCTATAACCGCGTTCATTGCCGACATCCAATCCATTCCCACAATCACATCAAAGCTACCGATATCAAAAGGAATCAAGTCTATCAAGAACGGGTGGTCACATAACTCTAAGGTACAATCACGAACAACTTGATTGTGAGTCCCTTAAGTTCGATGGTTAACCAGGAAAGTGCAAAATACAACAAGTCTAATAAGTACTAGATTGGACTAGTATTACTTTAATATAAATGCAAGTATATAAATAAAGTAATACAAGACTTAAAGCAATAAACAAATAAAGTGGAACATTATGTATTTTCATGGGTATTTTATTTATGATGTTAAATAAAACACAAGGTTGTTGCGGAATCAAGATAATACAATTAAGTATGTATCCTAACAACCTCTGAGTTACAAATGATCTATATTTGTCAAATAACTCTTTAGGATTGAGATACCTAAAGTTGTGAAGTATCCCAGTTTAAGATCGAGAGTATTTGGACAAATTCACTTTAATGCAAAATGAATGCTTAAAAGTATTTATGTCAAGGAAATGACTTTGTATTTATAGGCAACAAAATTCACCAGTGAATTTTGTGCCGTACAAATATGGTTGCATACATTTAATGATCCGACAAGAACATTAAATGTATTGGATAAGGAATAAGGATAAAGTCACATCAAATGCAAGTGTATCCTTTTATCCAACCACCTTTACACACGTATACTTTGGTAAAGAACAAGTGGATTGTTCTTTGGAAAGTGTGTAAAGGGAAAAGTCAATCCTTGATATCAGTGTTCAGACTTGTAGGATCTAGAACACTGACAATCCTCCAGTGTACAGATCTGGTAAGACTTTCCAGTGGACTCCGCCATTTGTTAAGTCTTCTTTCTTCAGACTTCAGTCAGAATGTCTTCAGTAGAGTTGATCTGGACTGGGGTGAAGTCCAGTGAGCTAATCTGGAGAATACTCCAGATTTCCTATACAAGTATTTGCTCACTGGTCTTCCATTATTTCTGGACAAATCTTCAGAGGGACTCCAGATTCCAAGTCTGGAGTAGGTCCAGTAGAACACGTTTGTGGACAGATCTTCAGTAAGGCTCCAGTAGTCGAGTCTGGAGCGAGTCCAGTAAATCTGGACTAAATCTGGACCTAACAAATTCCCCCTATTTGTTTAGAAATAATGCAAGTGTTTTCAAGCTTGAATCTATACACTTTGTAAGCTTGAAAAACACAAGTTTCGATTTTGTCTAAAAAATCTAAGTTACTGGAAAACACTTTATAGATCATGAGTGTTTTCAGTTTCGTCAATTAAGTTCTAACTTAGACTAAATCTGATCATTAACTTATAAAAAATAAAAAATTGCAACTATTATTACATTCATCAACTGATAAATAGTATACAATTTTCATAAGACAATAATTTACAATAAGTAAACAATAAGAGTCAGGCCCTTCTTTTCGATGTCCTTTCTGGAGCATCTTCAGTAGCCTTTCTCTTTGGTGATGGAGAAGATGGTATTGATTCTGACGTTCTTATGCCCATTGCAACTTCCATCTGTTGCTTTCTTCTCCATACCTTCTCAATCCTTTTAAGAAATGCTTTAACATCAGTCGACACATTTGTCTTCCCCCTGAACGTTAAAGCGATTTCCTTCAGTTCACTCCATCCAAAGGCTTGGACTGAAGTACTTTTCCTCTCATCAGTAAAGTTACCCTCCCTGGTCAACTTTACTTCAAACTTTGACATGCCTTCATGATCTTCAGCCAATTTGATTTCAGCACCAGTGATCCTTCTAGCATCAGCCCTGAAGTTCAACATTTCATTGTATTTTTCTTTCAGCTTGGCTTGCTGGATCAAAGCTTCAGTATCCTTGGACACTCTCCTTTGCTCTACAGCAGATTGGAGTTCTTGACGATTTATTTTTCGAGAAGTGTCCAGGGGAATGAAAGTACTTACATCAGCATCTTTGATTGCTTTGATCTGTCTGGCAGTCAACTTTGGTAAACCAGTAAGTCTCTTTCTGTACTCTATCTCTAGAGCACCAGCATTCTTTCTTATCTTTTTCTGGAGACTTACCAGTTCATCCTTTCTTTGTCTGATGAGTTCTGGTACACTCACGCCATAAATAATTGAATCATATACCTGTTCTTCTTCAGCGTAGAATGAGCGTACATGAACATCATCTAATGCATTTAGGCATTGATGAACTCTGGGGTCATCTTTCATCCTTTTATATACTTCAATGTTAATGCCTAACCTTCCAGCATTGTAAGAGTCCAGAGTCCCCATTGTTGCCATCTCCCTTTGATGGGCCAGCAGTTCATCTTTTTGATTTCTTTTGTAAATCTCTATCATTATGCATTCTTGCTCTAACTTCTTTGATGTTTCATCATCAGCATCTTCAGTATGCTCTTCTTCTTCACCAGATACCACTTTTTCTTTTCCTTTAACAGCCTTCAGTGTAGTTGGAATATCTGGGAAGGTCTCAAACTGGGGCTCACTGGCTTCAGTACCAGTAGCTTCTTCAGTTAGGAGCCCGGCTTCAGTGCCATATGCTCTTTGTTGTGACATTTGCTTTAGAGTTTGGTCACCAGACAACTCTTCCCCCTTGGAACGATCTCCAGTTCTGGACTTGAGATCATTCCATAATTGTTCAAGCATAAGTCTGTCTAGTGGACCAAAAGTTGTACCTTCTATTGGAGTTGTTTCAGACACAACTTTCTTGAGAGCCTGCACTTCCTTCTGAACATTTGCAACAGCTTTAGGCAAGTGTTTTGGCAACTTCTCATCCAGTAACTTTTCTACTTGGGGTAACACCCCATCATAAATGCTATGAAGAACAGTACCAGAAACTTCTTCACATAATTCTTTTAACATATTGTTTCTGAATTGCCTTGTACATTCATCACTTAGAGTACTAACAACTGCACTCTGGTCCAGTGTGGGTCTACTCTCCAGAGAGCTTACCCTGAAAACCAAATTCTGAACATCTTCTTTCAGACCTGCCAGTTCGCCAGTGACTGCAGTCTGAACAGAATTGACCAACCTAGTCTCTAATCCCTGGACTGCCACCTTGATCTTTTCAGTGTTGGTGTTTGTGGCCAGTACCAGTTCATCAAGTTTCTCATAAACCAGCTTCTCATTTCCAGCAAAGACATTCATCTCAGATGCCAGGTTATTTGATAATAATGATTTGAAGTCAGAAATAACCTGAGATGAAGTCTGGAGTGATCTCTCCAGGTCCGCCACCTTACTTAAAAGGCCTTGGACCTCGGCAGAAGAAGAAGTGGAGAGACCGGTGGGAGGTTCAAGAGTTGAGGGTAATCTGGTCATTAGAGGAACTTGTGCCCAGTCCTCTTCAGTTACAGCTTCAGACGTTGCAACTGGTAACTCCGGCGCACGAGGAGGAGGTTGAGATTCTGAAGGTTGAGTGGTTGCTGGAGTGAAGTATTGGGTGTTTTCTGGAATTGAAGGTGGTGGTGGTGGTGGCATGTTTGGTTCTGGTGGTGGCATTTCTGGTAGATTTTCTTCTTCTTGTACATCTTCACCCAGAAAATTCAAGTTAACATCAAAGCCTTCAGACATTGGAGATTCAACATCATCTCATTCTTGAGCAATCCCAACTGTCTGTTCACCAGACTGTTCACCAGTCTCTACATTCACTTGTTCACCAGCATCAATATTTAAGTCAATTGGAGCCTCTTGCTCACCAGAAATATGTTCATCAGTCTGAACATCTTCAACAACTTCCTCAACAACCTGCTCTACAATCTGGGCAATATTTTCAACTTGTTCATCAGTTTCCTGCCCAACAATCTCTTCAGATTCAAAAATTGGAGACCCATCCAGATTCATAACATCACCTGGATGTCTTTCTGGATTAACCTGGAGTCCAGCTCTCATCAGACGCCTATTAGTTCTAGGTCGTCTGGAAGGTTCAACAACTTCTTGACCTTGACCTTCTGGAGCAACTTGTCTTATTGATTGTACAGCCTCTACTATCTGTACATCATCACCAGATGGTCCTTCAACTGGAGCCATTTCAACTTCTTCCCTTTGGAAGGAAAGCATGGACTGAGGAATATCTACCTCATCCACTGGAGACCTGAGGTTGACCAGGTCCCTCATATACTCACTCACAGAAAAGTGAGTAGTATCAAAATCGTACTGGTCGCCAAGAGCATTCTTAAACATCAGTGAAAGGAAACGAATATATGGAACAAAAGGTTTTCTTCCCTTCACTCTTAGGCGCTCGACCAGGTCATCAAAAAGAATTTGGGCAAAATCCACTCTAAGCCCAAACCATAAACAGTAGGCAATCTGGAGGTGTGTTTGATTAATCTGGTCTAATCCTCCAGAGCTGCCTCCCAGACACTCAACAATATGTGTAAAGAAATATCTCCATGAGTCTGACAGCTTGCTCATGTAGATAGTCCCTTTTCTGGATAGCTGACCATGCTCATCCAAGATATCCGTATGCCCCATCAGCCTGCATACTTCCCTTGTATTTATACCAGTGGGAAGCTCAATAGGCAACTCATTCTGTTCATGATAGTTTATAA
>CM067167.1:110030032-110113855 GCA_034093135.1 Erigeron breviscapus | reverse complement strand
AATTGACAAAGAAAGGTATGAAGTTTGTGTGGACCGAAGCTCAAGAAAAGGCCTTTCAAACATTAAAGACAAAGTTATGTGAAGCTCCAATCCTTGCATTACCCGAAGGTACCGATGATCTTGTTGTTTATAGTGATACTTCTATTACAGGTTTGGGTTGTGTTCTTATGCAAAGGGACAAGGTTATCGCTTATGCTTCACGTCAATTGAAGCCTCATGAAAAGAACTACCCGACCCATGATCTGGAGTTGGCTGTCGTGGTGTTTGCTTTGAAGTTGTGGAGGCATTACTTATATGGCACTAAGTGTACCTTGTACACCGATCATAAAAGTTTGCAATATGTGTTTTCAAAAAAGGAAATGAATGTAAGACAAAGAAGATGGATGGAACTTCTGAAAGATTATGATTGTGAGATTAAGTATCATCCCGGTAAAGCTAATGTGGTGGCGGATGCATTGAGTAGAAAGGTGCAGAATTTTTCTTGTAGATTGATGAGCATGGTTGTTCAAGCAAAGTCGGGGTTACTTGATAGCATCAAGGAAGCCCAAGTGAAGGCTTTGATGAAGGATAACATTGACAAGGAAAGTATTGGAAAGAAGAAACGTCTTGAGATGGAAATGAACAGCCGTGGATTTCGTACATATAAGGGTCGAATTTGGGTACCATTGCTTGATGGTAACCGAGAATTGATCCTAGAAGAAGCTCATAGGTCAAGATATTCAGTTCACCCCGGTGTTACAAAGATGTATGCAGATGTGAAGCCTATTTATTGGTGGCCGGACATTAAGGGGGAAGTTGCACATTTTGTTGAAAGATGCTTGACTTGTGCACGTGTAAAAACTGGTCACAAACAGTCGTATGGAATGTTGCATCAGCTGGAAATTCCGGAATGGAAATGGGATCATATAACTATGGATTTTGTGACCAAGCTACCTAGAACACCAAAGGGAAATGATATGGTATGGGTAATTGTGGATAGGTTGACGAAGAGTGCTCATTTCTTAGCAACAAGACAAGATGTACCATTGACCAAGATGGTGAAATTGTACATAGATGAAATTGTCTCCAAGCATGGTGTTCCTTTATCTATTGTTTCATATCGGGACACGAGGTATGTATCAAGTTTTTGGAAGAGTCTTCAGCGAGAATTGGGTACTAGAGTAAACTTGAGCACCACCTATCATCCTCAAACTGATGGGCAAAGTGAAAGAACGATTCAAACATTGGAGGATATGTTGAGGGCTTGTGTATTAGAGTATGGTGGAGCATGGGATGATCATTTGAAGTTGATTGAATTTTCTTATAATAACAGCTATCATGCAAGTATTGGAATGCCACCATTTGAAATGTTTTATGGTAGAAGGTGTAGGACTCCAAGTTGTTGGATGGAGCCCGGCGAAAAGCAAATTACAGGTCCTGAAATTATAGAGATCTCAGCTGAAAAAGTTAATATTGCAAAGGAAGCACTTCGTGTAGCTAGAGAACGACAGAAAACCTATGCCGACAAGAAAAGAAGGCCGATTGAGTTTGAAATTGGTGATATGATGATGCTGAAAGTTTCCCCATGGAAAGGAGTTATTCGTTTTGGAAAGAAAGGAAAGTTAAGTCCACGATTCATTGGACCATTTAAGGTTCTGAAGCGTATCAAAGATGTGGCGTATCAATTGGAATTGCCTCCAGAATTGGATGGAATTCATAATACATTTCATGTCTCTTATTTGAGGAAGTGTTTGGCGGAGGAATCTAGTGTTATCCCTATTGAAGATGTGAGCATTGACCCCAGGAAAAGATTTATTGAGGAACCGGTAGCAATACTTGGAAGAAAGCAAAAGAAACTACGCCAGAAAATGATTGACCTTGTGTTGATCAAATGGAAGCATAATCATGGTGAAAGCCTAACTTGGGAAACCGAATCAGTGATGAAAGAGAAGTATCCAGAGTTGTTCCTTTCTGATGAGATTCCGGAGACGGAATCCTCTTAAGGGGGAGGTAATTGTAACATCCCGAACTTTTCGTGTTTTACTATTTGACTTTCCGTTAGCTAATGTTAGGTTCGTTAAGTTATGTGCCATATATGTGGTTACGTGATTAAATGCTTATATGTTTAATATGAAATGACTAATGATATATTGAATGAACCTAAATTAAAGTAAAGTACGAAAGTTAAGTGCTTGTTAGATCGTTAAGACTTCCGGTAGGAAAGTTAAGCTAAGAAAGTAACGTTTAGAAGTCAAGGGACCTAAGTGTAAGTTTTGGAGTTGAAGGCCAGGGATTAAAGGGCAATTAGGCAGCCCTAAATGTCACAAAACACCTGCTCTCATACGTGAGAAACTCTCCAGTCGATCTCCCTCCCTCTCCAAGCAAGTTCTCTCCAAGATTTCATCGTTTCGTGCCTATTGATCAAGTTTTGTTAAGATCTTGAATCCCCTAAGTTATCTACAGGTAATATAGGTAATATTCTCTTTGAAATCTGATCTTATGAGTCATAGATGAGTATTCAATCCAGGCCATGGGGTTTGGGTTGGGTTAATTGATTAAACGGTTACCGATTTCATGTTATTCGGGTGATTCAATGATTGATTTATGTTGTAAAGGATTAAAGGATTGATTGATGGATTAAAGTCATCAAAAGTGTTGTCAAAGAGGTCATTTTATGTCCCCAGGTCAGGCTAAGGTTTTGAGATTGAATGGGAATCGTTTAGAGCAATTTCGAAAATGGGTTTGCTGGTCGGCACCCAGGTGCGGCGCACCATGTGGGAGGTGCGGCGCACCACTGCCCAGGTTGGGATTTTGGATTTTCGATGGGAGCCCGATATGCGACGCACCAAGGGCTGGTGCGGCGCACCTGTATCTGATATGAGTTTTCTGTTTGATTGGTGCGACGCACCAGTTGGGGGGTGCGACGCACCTGATGCCCAGTTTGCACAAAACACTTCGTTTAGCTTATATGTCGATCTTATACTCATTATAGGTAGTCGGGAGCACTTAGCAAGCACTTTAAGATACTCTTAACTTGTTGGTAAGCTGTATCAAGGTAAGATACACAACTTTGACACGCTGAGGGTTCAACAAAAGCATGTTTTTCTTATATTAACTTCCCAAATGATATCTTGATTGCTTATGGGTATTCGGGGTTATACGGAAGGTGATATGGGATATGTGAATGACCATTGAGGCCTGATGTGCAGTCCCTATGATATGAAATGAAATGATGTGATATGAAATGTTATGCTATGTTTTGAGATGTATTGAAATGTGCACATTTGTATGGCTTGTTCATCTAGTTCACTAGACTTATTAGGTTGCCATGACACGTGCACGTTTAAGGGCCCAAACGTTAATGTGAATTGATGTGATGTGATATCTGCTATTACTCGAGCTATTTTACAGAGATGAAAGTGTTAAGCTTAACCCGTACATGCCTTTGCCAGGGTTGTGCGTTTGATGTGGTTGCTTGGGTGGCTCCTTGCAATGAGGTACAACGTGGAGAGTAATACGGGAGGTCTTACCAACCCCATTTGTCTTGTACAAACGGATTACTCCAGGATTGGCTTGCCATTCCTTAACGACATAGGTGTACTACCGAATGGTTGTTCATCTAGTCGGGTGTGACTTATGTCTCACTTATAATGATGTATGTGTTGTATGTGATGTAAAAGATGATTAGGCACATATAGGGTGATTCATCCTAATATGAGTATGTTGATGCTATGACATGATTAATGTGACGATATTTAACGACTCAAATGTACTTCTATAATGTTTTAAATGGACAAAAGCTTTATAAATCAAGTGTTATCTTACTTAACTAATTCGTTAGCTAACACTTGTTTCTTGAAATGTGTTGTCCCCTCAGGTTTAGCAAGCTTTGAGTGTTGATGAATAAAGAGCGAGGCATGGGTAGATTGCTTGAAGATGATCATAGTTTACCCATAGTGGCTGCTCCTTTAGACCTTTGATTTATGTTAAGATTTTTTTTGGATTGTTAAGACTTGTGATCGGTTGTTTTATGTTGGGCAACCGATGGATTTCCATTTAGACTTATTTCAATGATATGGCAAGTAACACCATTTAATGAATAAACCAAACTGAATTTATTGGTTTGGACTTTTAAATGTTTGTTCCGCTTTCTTTGACACCGTTAGGTGAAAATTTTTGGAAATCCTTATTTTAAATGATGGGTGTTACAAAATTGATTTATAAATATTCGATGAGCCAAGATTGTCCAAGAATCGTCAAGGATCACGACCTATCAATGTATTTATATAACATATGTATTAATTGTATGTACGTTCATGTACACTTTCATGTATTCATATATATATATACATACTTGTATATAATTTTGTACTTTTACGTGTATACTTATATATACACATGTAATCCTCTAATTTAGCCCGACATCAACTAGTTTAGGGTTTTACGCCTATTATATATATATATATATTTATCATGTTTATTATTATGTGACAAAACCACCTTTTAGTTAAATAAGTATATGTATATATGTATATATGGGCTTGCTTGAACTCCCGACCTTTGAATCTCATAATTAATCGAAAAAGGCAGCAAAAAGGGGCTGGGGATCGGCCCAAGAAAGAAGTATGGCCCAAATGAGAGCCCGAACAGAATCTAGGAGTATGGCCCAACCAGGAAACTAGAAAGGAGTATGGCCCAAAAGAGCCCGAAAGAAAGAAGTATGGCCCAAATGAGAGCCCGAACAGAATCTAGGAGTATGGCCCAACCAGGAAACTAAATAAATAAAAAGGGAAAGGGAAAAGAACAGTAATTATATATATATATATTATATATATATATATATATATATATATATATATATATAATATATACGTATATATATATATATATATATTATATATATATATACATACTTCTATATAATTTTGTACTTTTACGTGTATACTTATATATACACATGTAATCCTCTAATTTAGCCCGACATCAACTAGTTTAGGGTTTTACGCCTATTATATATATATATATATTTATCATGTTTATTATTATGTGACAAAACCACCTTTTAGTTAAATAAGTATATGTATATATGTATATATGGGCTTGCTTGAACTCCCGACCTTTGAATCTCATAATTAATCGAAAAAGGCAGCAAAAAGGGGCTGGGGATCGGCCCAAGAAAGAAGTATGGCCCAAATGAGAGCCCGAACAGAATCTAGGAGTATGGCCCAACCAGGAAACTAAATAAATAAAAAGGGAAAGGGAAAAGAACAGTAATTATATATATATATATTATATATATCTATATACATATATTATATATATATATATATATATATATTTATCACGTTTATTATTATGTGACAAAACCACCTTTTAGTTAAATAAGTATATGTATATACGTATATATGGGCTTGCTTGAACTCCCGACCTTTGAATCTCAAATTAATCGAAACAGAAGCAAAAGGGCCCCCACAATGGGTCAGACTCGATGCCAAGAGAAAGAAGAAGACTAGGAAAGATTCTGAAAAATCAAGAAATCCACACCACCGTAAGATACGGTGGTGGTGGTAGACTGGGCGTAAGGGACGGCATATGGGGTGTAGGTTACGCTGCCCTGGAACTTGCAGTTTTGGCATCTGAAGTGGCGTACCCAGGAGGTTTTAGTCATAAGGTGGATTTTCGAGTTATAGGCCACCGTAAGGTACGGTCCTAAGGCCGTAGGGTATGCTGGCAAGAGGTCAAGGGGCGTCTGGTACATTGGCTAGGGGCGTAACAGGCGGTGGTTGGGTGATGGCAGAAAATCTGGGTAGAAAAATGATGAACAAAACAGTTTGACTTTTAGTCAAACATGACTTTCATGCTACAAAACCCTTAATTCGCTGCTATGGATCGATTTGGGATTATCCATAACATGTTTCGAGTGATTAAAATCGATGTGAATGTAAACAATCCAAACCCCATCTGAAAAGGAACCCTAATTCGTCCATTTTGCAAGAAATTTGAGTTTGACTTTATTATATTCCAATGAACCCTAATTTCCGATTTGTGTGCTCTTGCTCGAATTTTGACCAGAAGTGGACCATGATAAGTTGGAAAATAAGTTTCAAATGATAACCCACTCCAAGATTGTAAGTCTCAACTCAATAGATGGTACTAACTGAAGACACCTCAATGTCGATGGTGAGTTAACTTTGCAATATAGACACTGAACTGGAGACGACCAGTTGCAGTGAGTATATACCAAGTTCTGGATTGTTTACTTATAAAGGTGACAATATATTATAAGTAAAGACAATGCAATAATATAAATACTTGTAAAGTAAATTGGTGAGATGATATGTATTTTTCAAGTGTAATTTATTTATTGATGATAAACAAATTACAAGGTTGTTGCGGAACCAAGATAATACAAGTATGTAAATATCCTAACAACCTATGAAATACAATCGATCTAATACATGGAAATTCTCTTCAACAATCGAAACACTTAAAGTTGTGAAATGTTCCTTTTTGCGATTGAGAGAATATTGCACAAGTTCACCAAGAATATTGCAGGTTTGCAAAGTTATTTCTTGGTTGTGCAAAGACCTCTATTTATAGGCAAAGTTGACATTGGGATGTCAACTTTGGCCGTACAAATATGGTTGAGAGCATTTAAGGAATAACATTTAATTCCTTAAAATGCTGTATAAAGGTATGACATAAAGTCACCTTTATTCAACCTGCTTTATATACTATTGTACTTTATACATAGATAAATCCTTTTATCCGTGTAATAGCACATAAAGCATAAAGGTCTTTTCCACGTAATCAGTGTAAAGCTTTGTAAGTGCTTTACACCGATGTTCTCCAGTTTCTATCTGAGATAGAATAGCAACTGGGCTTCGCTGCCATTGTTATTCTCTTTCTTCCACTTGATGTCTTCGACTTCAGTTGGAATGTCTTCAGGTGTCTTGGTCAGATGTAACTGGAGGAAGTCTTCAATTGCGTTAACTGTACGATGCAACTGGACTTCAATATATTTCTGGACAAATCTTCTAGTCTCCAGGTGCAACTGGAGACTGGCAAGTTTCTAGGTGAAACTGGTCCTAACAAATTCCCCCCATTTGTCCTGAAATATTGCTAAGTCTTTCTAGTTCTTGTATATGTACAAGTATGAATTGAAAAGACTAGTTTGACTAAATCTATCTAAATTACCAAGGCATTTTTATAGATCAATAAATGCCTTGGGTTTTTCTTTTAAGTTTGTTAGATTTAATCTGCTATCTACCTTGTGGTTACAAACTGGTAACTTCATTTATACAAGGAAAAATATACAAGTTACAAGTTATGTAAAACAAAATTACAAGATGATAACTGGAGGAAAACTTATACAGATGGCCCTTCGCCAGTTTTCCTCCTTTTGGCAGCTGTAGAAATGGGTTGCTTATCTTCAGGATCAAAGTTCAATCTTTCTTCAACACTTTCTTTGAACTTGATTAGTTGTTGAAGGACATAAACCCAACCCCTTTCTACCTTGTTCTTGTGTTGCCTGGCCTCCAACAGATTCAACATCTCCACATGTTCTGCATGTCCATACTGGTGAATGTCAGGGTTCTCAGTTTGGCACATGGGCCTATTGAAATACTGAACCCCAACAATGAAGTGTTGTGTTCCAGGCCTCATTGACACTTTCACATTGATGACCTTGCCTGGATTAAACCTTCGCTGCATAAGTTCATTTAAGAATGCCCTGGCTTCAGATTCATTTGCCAGTCGAATCTGGCCAGTGCTCAGTTTCTGCACAGCAGCTCGTATATCTTCAGTTGATGGCTCATTTGGTTCCACCCAAGTCCTTAGGTCTGCATCTCTATGCAATGGTTTAGTCTTTCCTTTGGGCTTGGGTGGATTCAACACTCTTCTGACCACCTTCTGAACATGCTCAATTCTCTTCTGAATTCCCTCAGCTCGAATTTCTTTTGCCCTCTCCACTGACACATTAATATTCTTGGCATCATGCTCAGCTTCATCATCAGGATAGAATTTATCCAGTTCAATATCCAGCATTTCTTTCAACATGCCCACAATTCTTGCATCATTTTTTATTCTGGCATATTCTTCCTTAGTGACACCCAAAAGAAGAGCATCACTTATATCGAGCATTTTTATCTTTGCCAGATGCTCTCTGGCTTCAGCTTGGTTTCTTTGTTTCATCAATTTTCTTTCTTTTATTTCATCTCCAAGCCTTGCCAACCTTTTGCTATTACTCTCTGAAACTGGAGGAAACTTGTCAATGTTGCCAGTTTCTAGCACACTAGCATCAGTACCAGTTGCTTTTGCTTGTGTATCAGTGGCCAACACAATTTCCTTGCCTTTATCAACATTCCCCCCGTCACCAATATCATCAAATTTTTCAAAAACTTGTTGGTTATCATCATCAGAACCAACAACTTGCCTTTCAACCAAAGGTCTTGCACTAACTGGACCTGGCAATCTAGGTCTGGGTGCAAGGATATGCCTTTCCCCCCTGGCAGCATCTAGACCTGCCCGAACAGCTGCCCAGTCGTCATTGCTAGAGGGCAACCTGGATAGAGGCTGCCAAGTTTGCAAATCCTTGCACTCCCTGAAGACATTGCAAACCATTCTAAAGGATCTCCACCAGTGGTTAATTTCCTGGGACTGGGTCAGGACATTTGCAGCTGTTTGGTTCTGACTAGTCTTCAAATCTTTCAAGGTCTTTGAATCTTCATCGAGACCTTTAACCACTTGCTCCTTTACTTCAGCATCTTTCTTCTTCAAGTTCTCCACTTCAGTAACCAACTTATCAATTGATGTTGTATGAGAAGATAACTGGGTGTTAACAGCATTCAATGCACCCCTCAATTGTCGGATTTCAAGTGATAAAGGCTCCAGATTAACCTAAGGAGGGGGTATCTTGGCTATTTCAGCCATTATCTTTTTCACCAGTCCATCTTCTCTGGTGGCCAGTGTGTCATCAATCTTCTGGCCAACTGAAGTGGCCACCTGCTGCCCAAGTTCAACCACATTAAGGCCAGGTTTATTAAACAACTCCTTAACCTGCCTTTCTATCTCCTTCAGATCCACTTCAGATGATCTAACAGTATTGCCCAGCAAGTTGGAGATAGATGTAGTGACCTTTGTTTGAGTTAAGTCAAAGGCTTCTTTCAGAGATGTGACCAGATTGTTACAGCCAGTGACTAACTCATTCAACTTCTTGAAAACCAAGTCCTCATTGGCAGCAAATTTGTTAATCCCCAAATCAATAACTTTAGAGTTTGTAACTGTGTCTTTGTTGTATTTGGAGAGGGACTTGGAATTCTGCTCAATTGTCTTTTAAACACCCTCCACCCGTTTGATCAGGTTTTGGATGTCGGCTGAAAAGGAGACAAATTGAGTGTCCAGTGACGGGGGGAAGTTGTCACTGGACCAGCAGCAGGCTGCATTGGAGCAACTGGAAGAGGCACAATAAGGGAAACCTCTCCAGTTGTCACAGTAGCAAAAGAAGTAGAACCAGAAATTGG
The DNA here is from genome assembly GCA_034093135.1 of Erigeron breviscapus. Lineage (NCBI taxonomy): Eukaryota > Viridiplantae > Streptophyta > Magnoliopsida > Asterales > Asteraceae > Erigeron > Erigeron breviscapus. The sequence goes on along the minus strand of CM067167.1, from coordinate 110,104,355 downwards.
TAAAGAAAATGAACGCTGAGGAATTTCAATGTGTTGGTCATGCTGAGAATGCTCAGGTGTGACCAACGGCGGCGGTTGGGAGGTGTGCCTATCTCTAGGCACAAAAAGTGTTGATAAAGTTGATGGAGTTCTTTCTTGGGGAATTCTGGTGAGCGTATCTATGGAGGAAACTGAAACTTGTTGATCTGGGGGTGAGATAAGAGATGAAGGGACTTGATCTTGTACAGAAGCATCAAGTATCTCTGTATCTGAAGTTGTTCCTTCAGAGTCCGAAGACTCTAACTGGAACTCATCATCATTCATGCCCAGATTCATGAATGATAGAGATGGCTGACCAGATTGGTCAGTCTCCAGATGACCTTCTCCAGTTCCCAGGAAGGTTTCATCTGTTGAAGGCTCAGTTACCAGGGTAACGTCACCAGGGACAGAGGTCACTTGGGTTGCCTCAGTTACAGTTGCTCTATCCACAACCATAACATCATCAGCCGTAGAGTTTGGAACCTCAGTCTCCAGCTGTGACTGGCCAGAGACTTCGTCAGTTCGTGCAGTAAGAGTGTCTGAAATTTGGCTCTCCAAGTTTTGTGCTTACACGGACTCTACTCTGGGTTGGGTTAGCCTAGTATTTTCTTCACCACCCTCTCCTAAATGAATTTCAAGAGTGGTTGCTTGCGGTTCATCCCTTTGACTGTCTCCAGGTTCCAGTTGGGAGGAACCTGAAGGGCTGGTTGGGTTACTAGCGTCAGTGGAAGTGGCTGACAAATTCCTAAGACGACATCTTGACCTGGTTGCATTTGGAACACCCTGGAGACCTGTTGGGAGGTCTCCAGTGACAGTTGTAGGGACTGACACGCTGGAACTGGAGGGGTTAAACTGTCGAATGGGTTCAGCGACAGTTATAATTCCAGTAGACAAACCGGTGGGTCCCTCATTGTTTTGAGACCCACCCAGTTGTCTTTCCGACTCACCTTGGACTGGTGCATCGGTTTTAGAGAATGCCAGCAACATTCTCTGAGGAATCTGGACCTCCCTAGGTTCAGATGCAAGGTTGTGCAGATTTCTCAGCATCTCTGGGACAGTGTATAGAGACTGAGTATTGTGATATTCATCACTGCCCAAGAGTTGCAAGAAACAGAGTGATAAATACCTGGAAAAGGGGATACATGGTCCCCTGGAGCCCTTCAGTTTTTGTACCAGGCTTCTGAATAAGATATTGGCAAAATCCACTCTGAGTCCATTCCACAAGCAGTAAGCCATCTCTGCTTGTGTGAAGTTGATCTGGTCCATTCCACCAGAACTCCCACCTATGCTTTCAACTAGGTGAATGAAGAAGTACCTCCAGGATGGTGAGAGGCCCTTCATAGTCATAGCACCTTTTGTTTTCAATACCCCATTCTCCAGGCACTCCTTATTCCCCATATCGAGGAGCACCTGGCGAAAATTGATATTTTGGGATATTACAACTGGAGTCTCACCCTGTCTCCAGTAGTTGAGGTGTAAAGTATCCCTCAACGTTTAAACTGTCATGGTACACTCGACTGGTCCATCTTTAAGAGTGAAGGAGATAGATGAACAGTCTTCAGAGAGTTGTGCAGTGTACCAGAATTCACACAAGTAATCATGATATAACTTGCGTGGGTTAAGGGAAAAACACTCGCCGATAGGTGAATCCCGAAGGAATTTCTGAATCTTTTCGATGAGAGTGTCAGGAGTTTGAACCCCTTGCAAACTTGCCATGGGATTATTAGGATTTAATTTAATCAAATTAGAATGTGGAGGGGCACCATTGGCACGTTTGACATTTGAAGATGGATTGTATGGGACTGTAAGCAGATTTACATCCCTACTTCTCGAAGATTTAGGAGCCATTTTAGAATGATTTGAAAGTGAAATTGAGAATTTAGGAATTAGGGTTCTTGATTTATTGAGCAGAGAGAGAAAGGAAGCGATTTTGATGATTGGGAAGTAAATGAAGGAATGTGAAAAGAAAGTAAATGTGATCGGAGTAAATAAGGGGTATTTATAAGAAAGATTATGATCCCAAGAAATACCAAGAATTATTTTATTATCAAAAATCAAATTTATAGATATTTTTATAAAAGTTAATTTGAATTTTGAAACCAAAATTTAATTCTCCGTGTGAGCATTAAATGCTACGACGGCTTAATTTTCCACTCGCCCACTATCTTTTCTAATTCCCGATAAAAAGTGTTGCATTTTATAAAAGTGACCTTAACACGTCATATGACAGTTGTGAGTGGGTTAAACACTCGAGTACCATTACGTGTCACAAAAATTGACCAAGTATTCTTACCGTTATGAAAATCTGGTTGACTGCCAGTTTAAAGACAAGACCAAACATGTACACTGGAGGATTAGTCCAGTGCCAGTTACCAACTGGAGAGTTCTCCAGTTGCCATTTTCAAAATAAAAAGAATTTTAATAAGAAAATTATTTTGAGTCTTTCCCCGCAAAATGATGATCCAGTAATCAATTAGTGCTAGGATAGTATCACAAAGGCGTTCGATAGCCTGGCGAGCAAGGATTATCTGGACCTCCTCAACTGGAGAACTTCATCAGTGTCACTGACGCGTTCATGAAAAAATACTCCAGTTTCAAGGATTTAACATTCCCAGTTCACTGATGAGATGTTTAAAGGTTTTCTCATCAAGAGGTTTTGTAAAAACATCAGCGAGCTATGTATCAGTGGGGATGAAATGAATTTCAATGTCTCCTTTCATAACGTGATCACGAATAAAATAATACCTGACATCAATATGATTTGTCTTGGAGTGCATCACTGGGTTGTGAGATATAGCAATTGCACTGGTGTTGTCACAAAAGATTGGGGTCCTTGTATATTTTTGACCATAATCCAGTAACTGGTTCTTGATCCAGAGAATCTGGGCACAACAACTGACCGCAGAAATGTACTCTGCCTCAGCAGTGGACATAGAGACTGACGTCTGCTTCTTGCTGGTCCAACTTACCAGTTTTCCTCCAAGGAAATGACAACCACCAGTTGTTGATTTTCTATCTATTTTACAACTTGCATGATCTGAATCTGAATAACCCATTAGATCTAACCCTGAGCTTTTGGGATACCAAAGACCAAGGCTAGGACACCCTTTCAGGTATCTGAAGATGCGCTTAACAGCATGCAAATGTGATTCTTTTGGGTTAGCCTGAAATCTGACACATAGACATGTTGCGAACATTATATCTGGTCGACTGGCAGTTAAATACATCAGTGAACCAACCATACCACGGTATTCAGTTGTGTTCACTGGTTTGCCAGTTGGGTCAGAGTCCAAATTTAAAGGTGCTGCAATAGGTGTGTTTTTAGATGGGATTGAATCATATTTGTATTTTCTTAACAAATCTATGACATATTTTTCTTGATTTATAAAAATTCCATTCTCAGTTTGTTTGATCTGGAGACCCAAGAAAAATGTTAATTCACCCATTAAACTCATTTCATACTCAGATGACATGATTTTAGAAAACCTTTTACACATTGCATCATCAGTTGAACCAAATATAATATCATCAACATATATTTGTACCAGTAAGATATTACCTTTTTCTTTCAAGATAAACAAGGTATTATCTATTGCACCTCTTTGAAAGCCATTTTTGAGAAGATGTTTAGTTAAAGTGTCATACTAGGCTCTTGGGGCTTGTCTTAGACCATACAATGCTTTGTTCAGTCTATATACCCAGTGAGGATGTTTCTCATTAATGAAGCCTGGAGTCTGTTTAACATACACTTTTTCTTCCAATGTTCCATTTAGGAACGCACTTTTGACATCCATATGGAAGACTTTAAACTGCAGATGGGCTGCATAAGCCAAGAATATTCTTATGGCTTCAAGTCTTGCAGCTGGAGCAAAAGTCTCATCGAAATCAATACCCTCTGCTTGACAATAACCCTTGGCAACCAATCTGGCTTTGTTTCTTACAACATTGCCATCTTCATCCATCTTATTTCGATAGACCCATCACTACCTACTTTCTCTTTTTTTCCTTAATCATAACTATATATAGAAAGGATTTTTTTTTGTTAATCAGGTATACACCTACCTACCCATGGAATGGGAGATCTGTAAATTGGAAAACTTCAAATATATTGGAAATCTTCAAGTAAATTGGAAATCTTGAATGGCCGGACATATTGAAGGAAATCTTGAAGTAGATTGGAGATATTTATGTAGATGTTGAAGTGTTTTATCTGGCCGGATGATGGTTTAAGTGTATGGTCAATGGATTGAGATATTATAAATGGTTATATATTCCATACAAACTTCATGTAGTAAATTGCCTACATTAATCTTTATAAAAAATTAAACTATCATCATAGTTAATTGTTTGACAATCAACTTTTTCTATTATTTAGAATATTTATTATTTAAAGAAAAAATATTTCAATTAATAACCAATTATACCACCAAAATGTCAAGTTTCTAAATCGTTTTTTCCCGTCAACATGTCCCGTCAAAGTTCAAAAAATTTAATTTCCAAAATAACAAATTTAACATATCTAAAGGTGAAATTGAGATATTTTCATTTACTTATTTGTGATTCGCATTAAGTTTCTACACTTTGAGTTCTAGAGCTAACATGGGAATTAGCCAATGCATGAATATCATTTTTTAAAGAATTCTTTTTTTATATTATTAATTAATACAATTTTTATAGGACTAATCCTTTCTATCATTCTTTAATGTTAGATATCTTTGTTCATGGTTATCTATTTGTGTCTACTTATGTTTGTTTTGTTTTATGCAATAATGTTGTGCTTTTTTATTGTAAAAGATGAATGTTTGTTTTTCTTTTAAAAACCGATGGTATTTTGTGGCCAAAATGATTAGATATGGGCTATTAAAATTTATGTGTACACATGGCAATTCGGTTAGAAACAAAAAAGTGAAAAACTAAATCAAAATATATAATAGATGAAAAGATAAATCAGAAGAGTAAAAAGTCAAACATATGTTACCGGATTTAAATAGAGCATGGAAAATTTATTTAAAATGATGATATTTTAATTTTTTTAAAGAAGTTAATATAGGCAATTTACTACATGAAGTTGTAGGGAATATTTTTATTCATAAAATATTCATTTGTAAAACTTAGACCTAGACTTACATTTTATCAATTGACATATATCACGTACAATTTTATATCGTCATTTTTACCTTTAAATCGCATATTCATTTTATTCTTGAACCCGTAAGTTGGACATATTGAAAAGATTTATCTTCAAGTGTTTTGTTAATAGCAAATATTTCTAATTTATATGATCCGTATAATATTAACTTTTAAGTAACTCTCTTAATTGAGATATTTGGGGAAACTTATATGATCCGTATAACATTAACTTTTAAGTAACTCTCTTAATTGAGATATTTGGGGAAACAGATAAGGTTTTTGGTGAAGGGTGGGTTATTTAGATTAGAAGCAATCCAAAAAGTACAAGGCACCATTGGATCTTCTTCCTCCTTCTTCCTTCTTCTCCGGCGAGACTGCCGCCGCCAGCCACCACCTTCTTCTCCGACGACCGCCACACCTCCTCCTTCTTCCTTCTTCTCCGGCGAGACAACCACCGCCACCACCTCCGGCGACATCTCCGACGACTTTTCCGGCGAGAATCAGGTTCGTTTTCGGGTGGATACGGTACGGGCGTTGCCCTCATCCGTTCTAAACTGGTTGTCACGTGACGCATATAGGAATCGTATGAATTTGATGGGCGGCGATCCAAGAGATGGTAGCGGTTTGATACAGTACGGGCGAAACCCATGCTTCAGGCGCCGGCGCCGTGGTTGGGGTGGTTGGAGATGATGGTGGTGGCGGTGGTTGTCTCGCCGGAGAAGAAGGAGGTGGTGGCTAGCGGCGACAGTCTCGCCGGAGAAAAAGGAAGAAGGTGGAAGAAGATATCCCCTTACTTTTTTACTTTTTGGATTAATTATCTTTCTCCTTTTGGTGAAAACTTATATATCACACTGACAAGGCTTTTGTTAGTTTTTTGTGTAATTAACTTCAGAAAGTAATAATACTATGAACTGATAAGCAAAAAACTTCTTAAAAAAACTTATCAATAATTAATTGACAAGGCTAGAAACATGCCTAAGAAATAACAATATCAATGACTAAAATGCATATAAGCAAAAAAATCATTTAACACAAGATTTTTACGCTTATTTATATATCTAGCAAATTAATCACATTTCTCATTCTTAAGAATGATGACTGTTTTATTTGGTGCACCTGTAACCACACAGATCATTAAAAGGGACTGGAGTTATAGAAGGAAGATACCAGGGTGTGTGGATCAACAAGTTAACTTCATATTCAATCAAAAATTCAAAAACGAGAAAAAGATTAAAAGAATGTTGTCAACAGTCTAAACTCTAAAGGTCCAGCAATGCGTCTTGTTTAATTCATCAATACCCCATAGGACTATATGAGGCACCTCGTCTAACTTGTAACTTCCCAAGATTTGTAAATCAAATTTTAACTTTCAGTACAAGCTGTTTAAGGTTTTCCAAAATTACTAATGCATACAAAACCGACATAAGCTTGAAGGTTGTATTCTTGATCGAAGTATTTAGTATCATTATACTTAAACACCAAACACCATCTTGCAAAGAGATTTAAACGTACACCAAACACCATCTTGCAAAAACAGATAAGGCCGGTATTAATACCCTCTAGAATTGCTCAAGTGGTGTTGTGGTAAAGAGTACAAATTGGACAACTTCCAACACAATTGACAACAAAAGGTTAGTTATGGTTGAAGAGAGTGGATTATTGAGGTGGGGGAAATCGAGTAGGCGGAACATCGTGTGTAATGGGCCGAGCTCTTCATTTATGTGGAACCACAGGAAGAAAACGACTGTGACGAGGCATGCTTGTTTCGGGTGGTTACTACAAAGAATAAGTACATTTTGTGTGTGAGGGTGGTGTTCAGATGGCTGATTATGGGTTAGGGGGATTAAACTTGTGACACGAGAAGCTATTTTGGGAAGTGATTTACGGAGTCAGGATTAATGACTAATGGGGTCTATCAAAATATACCATAAAACATCAAAAGATGTATATTATTGAACTGACAGTTCGAAGCTTAATCTCTAGAGTCAGCACATTTATATAATATAATACTCCGTATCATGTTAAGTGATTAGAAAAAATTATATCGCTCTTTGTCTGGTTTTCACAAATGATTCTTACTTAAATTAATAATTGTTCTATGAAATGACTGACCCATTTTGCCACCTTTGGTAATCGTGAGTACTTTATAATGTTTCTAAAAAACTGATCATTCCTGGGTGCATCACCAAAAAGATTTCTTAGCTGGCTTATATATAAACGGGTTATAGTCTTATAGACCATTACAGCAAGGGTGTCGTCACAAACACAATGCTGCCTGCAAATAAACCCCCAAAGGAGATGACTGTTGAGGACATAAAGTTCTATCATCACAAGTCATACCAGATCGAACTTATAATTTTTTGAAATTTTGTATGGCGTGTGTAATTCGACACATTGTCAGATTGGCTTATTGCTCTACTTTCTTTGCTATACTTCCTATTTTTCCAACCATGAGGGGCTGCAGGTTCAGTTGCTGACATAGAATAAAAGGCTGGTTATTAGATAATCTCTTAACTAGGAAGAGGACTGGGAAAATCAATTGTTTATAAATAAGGATAAGGACTTTCTCTTCTTAATTATACCTGCTAGAGAGAGCTAAAGTCATGTATATTTACATATAGATTAGAAAGTAACAAAAGACCAGATATTTAATGCCTCCAAGGAGGAGTGACCTTACAAAATCTCGAGACAATCGTCTTGAAATTTTAATAAGAATTGATTTACATAAAAGTGTGTTTGAAACTCTAACCCGTGTACCAATTCCTGTAATGAATGATACCCATTTCATCATTTTCAAACCCAATAACCAATTACTACCTAAAGCTTAGATGAGACACCTGAAAGAGCCAGCTTGATCAAATCCTTTCTCAGTACCTTTCCGGGAGCATTCTTTGGGATCGAATCGACAAAACATACTCTTCTTAATTTCTTGTATGGTGCAACCTAGTTTGAGTTTTTGCTATTATAAGCTTACTCATGATTAAATTCAACAAAAAGAAGCAAATGGAGAAATAAAGTACCTGTTTTGCCACAAAATCTTTCACTTGTGTTTCATTAATGGTGCTCCCTTTTCTTCTAACAACAAACCCCATGGGTACTTGCCCTGCAACCTCATCTGGATACCTGCAAAATCACACACATCATAATTACATACATATTTGGCACTTTTGTGATTGTGGACATAAGATTAAGTGGTGAAATGATTACGGAATCACCGCTGCTTCAATAATGTCAGGATGTGAATGTAGAATGTGTTCCAATTCAGCTGGTGGTACCTACATTACATGTAAGTTGTTCAAACCGCTTAGAAAGGTCATCAACATGTTTCCTTCCATGGGTTGCAGTTCAAGCCATATCCTTATGAATAGTCAAATCGGTAATGTTTTACCTCGAACAGGTCAAAGAGGTGAAGTCAATATCTTAGCTAAAAATAGAAAGGTTTAAAAATACTTAAGTAACATAATCATATTCAACTCAACTCTTTATAAAAAATAGTAAGTAAAATAATTTTGGAAAAGCAGCATTTAGGGACAATCTGACCCGTCGTGTACCAAACATTACCCATTCTGACCCATTACCCAACCTAATTTTGCCTTTTAGCAGTAGAGATTTGAAAACATACCTGATAACCTTTGTATTTGATCAATTCTTTTAGCCTATCCACAACAAATAAAAAGCCTTCATTGTCAAAGTAGCAAAGATCACCTGTTCTCAACCATCCATTTGCGTCCACCATTGTATCTATAACTTCTTTATCATTAACATACCCTAAACAACAAAGTTAAAACAACCCGAGTATAAGTACATTTTAATGTTCAATGCTTTTGACTATGGATGGAAGTGCTGCGTTTTTGGCAGCCAAAAGAACCCAAACCAATCATGTGCAATGTGGTATTGTGGATGGACTCGTTTTCACCATGCTGACAAACAAAACTGAGCTATCTTTTAAAGAGAACAGCTAAATATCATTAAAGTGAAGAAAAACAAGGTCAAAGTTAACATACAAAAGTGAAAATACCATACCTACTTGGCTACTAACATATGCAATGGTGCCTTAACATAGAATTGGACTTAAAATCAAGTACAATGCAGTTGTTACACAAAATCGCTTTTGATTTGATTCGGTTTAATACTATTTAGTACTTAAATAAAGAAAGCATGTATAAATTTTGTACCTTTCATAATGAATGGACCTCTAACCCATAGTTCACCGTGGTTCATGGGAGGCAATCCAACCCCAGTTTCGGGATCAACTATCTTTGCTTCACAATTGCCTATAAGCCTCCCTACTGTGCCAACTATCGTGCTCTCATATGCGCCTGCAACTCGTGAGATTCCACCAGTTGTTTCAGTCAATCCATATGCCTAACAGACAACATTAACCATAAGGTCAATAGCATTAGTTCATTATTCAATACTACAACAAACTATAAAATGTATCATACTTCATAACTTGCTTTTCTATAGTATCAAACTTCAAATTATTATCATCAAACATATTTGTAACATCCTTATACTTATCGACAGATAATGTGGCTACTTATAAAGTCGTCAAAAAAAAACACATATACATACAATATATAGCAATAACTAAAATTCCAAGTTCCGGTTACGCAACTAACCTGAATCAACGGCACATTCGGAAACCTTTTCTTAAACTTATCAATAACCGACACCGTAACTGGCGCACCTCCGCTAACAACACACTCTAACGACTTCCAACTAACTCCACTCACCAACCTCTCATTTCTTCCATCAACCAACGCCACCACAACCGGCGGCGCCACCGCCAAATGCGTAACCCTAAATTCCTCAACACACCTCACCATCACCCCTAAATCAAACCTAGAAATCGATACCAAACTATCCCCAAACGCAATCATCCTGAAACACAATCCAAATCCATACATATGAAAATAAGGCACCGTACACAAATACACAGCCGGATTCTCCCTATTTTGTTTGCCGGAAATCGCTCCGGCGATCGTCGATATTAAATTCATATGACTCAGTTTCACGCCTTTAACTTTTCCGGTAGTTCCGGACGAATACAATATCGCAGCTGTATCTGATTGTGAAACACTAGACTGTATTACATATATATATATATATATATATATATATATATATATATATATATATATATATATATATATATATATATATATATATATATATATATATATATATATATATATATATATATATATATATATATATATATATATATATATATATATATATATATATATATATATATATATATATATATATATATATATATATATATATATATATATATATATATATATATATATATATATATATATATATATATATATATATATATATATATATATATATATATATATATATATATATATATATATATATATATATATATATATATATATATATATATATATATATATATATATATATATATATATATATATATATATATATATATATATATATATATATATATATATATATATATATATATATATATATATATATATATATATATATATATATATATATATATATATATATATATATATATATATATATATATATATATATATATATATATATATATATATATATATATATATATATATATATATATATATATATATATATATATATATATATATATATATATATATATATATATATATATATATATATATATATATATATATATATATATATATATATATATATATATATATATATATATATATATATATATATATATATATATATATATATATATATATATATATATATATATATATATATATATATATATATATATATATATATATATATATATATATATATATATATATATATATATATATATATATATATATATATATATATATATATATATATATATATATATATATATATATATATATATATATATATATATATATATATATATATATATATATATATATATATATATATATATATATATATATATATATATATATATATATATATATATATATATATATATATATATATATATATATATATATATATATATATATATATATATATATATATATATATATATATATATATATATATATATATATATATATATATATATATATATATATATATATATATATATATATATATATATATATATATATATATATATATATATATATATATATATATATATATATATATATATATATATATATATATATATATATATATATATATATATATATATATATATATATATATATATATATATATATATATATATATATATATATATATATATATATATATATATATATATATATATATATATATATATATATATATATATATATATATATATATATATATATATATATATATATATATATATATATATATATATATATATATATATATATATATATATATATATATATATATATATATATATATATATATATATATATATATATATATATATATATATATATATATATATATATATATATATATATATATATATATATATATATATATATATATATATATATATATATATATATATATATATATATATATATATATATATATATATATATATATATATATATATATATATATATATATATATATATATATATATATATATATATATATATATATATATATATATATATATATATATATATATATATATATATATATATATATATATATATATATATATATATATATATATATATATATATATATATATATATATATATATATATATATATATATATATATATATATATATATATATATATATATATATATATATATATATATATATATATATATATATATATATATATATATAATAAATCTTCATATTTATATGTATTTGTGTCTATATATATATATATATACGTATATATATATACGTATATATATATATATATATAGCTAGTCAGTCTGAGTAATAATTGTTGCAAATGTGTGTGTGAAGTTGTCTGAGTAATAAATTTAAATTATTATTATTTCCTTATTTAAGTTTGCAGACATTAATAATTAATGTATTTGGGAATGACCGAAACCACAGGTGCAATCTCACGAGTTGCAGGTGGGTTACCAGTGGTGGCACCTTTCCAATGTAATACGTTTTTATCAAATTATATTTTTGTATAGGATTTTTATCATATAACGAATAAAATTTAGTTATAAGGATTTTTGTATAGGATTTTTATCATATAACGAATAAAATTTGGTTATAAGGATTTTTGTATAGGATTTTTATCATATAACGTTTTTATTAAATCAATGTTTTGTGAGATTTTACGTAATACGTTTTTATTAAATTATATTTTTGTGTAGGATTTTTATCATATAACGAATAAAATTTGGTTATAAGGATTTTTGTATATGATTTTTATCATATAACGTTTTTATTAAATCAATGTTTGTGAGATTTTTACGTAATACGTTTTTATTAAATTATATTTTTGTGTAGGATTTTTATCATATAACGAATAAAATTTGGTTATAAGGATTTTTGTATATGATTTTTATCATATAACGTTTTTATTAAATAATTTTTGTGTAGGATTTTTATCATATAACGTTTTATTAAATTATATTTTTGTGTAGGATTTTTATCATATAACGTTTTTATTAAATTATATTTTTGTGTAGGATTTTTATAATATAATACGTTTTTATTAAATTATATTTTTGTATAGGATTTTTATCATATAACGAATAAAATTTGGTTATAAGGATTTTTGTATAGGATTTTTATCATATAACGTTTTTATTAAATATATTTTTGTGTAGGATTTTTATCATAAACGTTTTTATTAAATTATATTTTTGTGTAGGATTTTTATCATATAACGAATAAAATTTGGTTATAAGGATTTTTGTATATGATTTTTATAATATAACGTTTTTATTAAATTATATTTTTGTATAGGATTTTTATCATATAACGAATAAAATTTGTTATAAGGATTTTTGTATAGGATTTTTATCATATAACGAATAAAATTTGTTATAAAGATTTTTGTATAGGATTTTTATCATATAACGAATAAAATTTGTTATAAAGATTTTTGTATAGGATTTTTATCATATAACGAATAAAATTTGTTATAAAGATTTTTGTATAGGATTTTTATCATATAACGAATAAAATTTGTTATAAAGATTTTTGTATAGGATTTTTATCATATAACGAATAAAATTTGTTATAAAGATTTTTGTATAGGATTTTTATCATATAACGAATAAAATTTGTTATAAAGATTTTTGTATAGGATTTTTATCATATAACGAATAAAATTTGTTATAAAGATTTTTGTATAGGATTTTTATCATATAACGAATAAAATTTGTTATAAAGATTTTTGTATAGGATTTTTATCATATAACGAATAAAATTTGTTATAAAGATTTTTGTATAGGATTTTTATCATATAACGAATAAAATTTGTTATAAGGATTTTTGTATAGGATTTTTATCATATAACGTTTTTATTAAATTATATTTTTGTATAGGATTTTTATCATATAACGAATAAAATTTGTTATAAGGATTTTTGTATAGGATTTTTATCATATAACGAATAAAATTTGGTTATAAGGATTTTTGTATAGGATTTTTATCATATAACGAATAAAATTTGGTTATAAGGATTTTTGTATAGGATTTTTATCATATAACGAATAAAATTTGGTTATAAGGATTTTTGTATAGGATTTTTATCATATAACGTTTTTATTAAATCAATTTTTGTGTAGGATTTTTATCATATAACGTTTTTATTAAATTATATTTTTGTGTAGGATTTTTAATGTAATACGTTTTTATTAAATTATATTTTTGTATAGGATTTTTATCATATAACGAATAAAATTTGTTATAAGGATTTTTGTATAGGATTTTTATCATATAACGAATAAAATTTGTTATAAGGATTTTTGTATAGGATTTTTATCATATAACGTTTTTATTAAATTATATTTTTGTGTAGGATTTTTATCATATAACGAATAAAATTTGGTTATAAGGATTTTTGTATAGGATTTTTATCATATAACGTTTTTATTAAATCAATGTTTTGAAAACCGGACCGGATGTCAAACCGCCTTCTTAATAAAGAACTAAGAAACAAATATGGAGTTTATAGTAAGTTATCACAATTATATATCAAAAAAATAATTGTATGAAAATTGCAATGATATTATGCATAACTTTAAGTTAGATTAACACAACATGGGATATATAGATTGATAATTAAATTGCTTAGTAGATTTAATGTATAACTAAATTATTCGAGCAAAACGTTAAAGCACATGTACAATGACAATGCAGACATATCCGGATGAATGAAAGACATCCAAAGAAACGAAAACCTTACTTAACGAGACCTCTAATAGATGATGTATCTATTTTTCAACTGTCTGGTCACTGTTAACCGGAATCTAAACGACCACTAATGTAACTTCATGTTTTTTAGTGGTTTAATTTTTACATGGTTAAATATTTGTCAACTTATGATATTATAAAAATTTATCATGTCATTAATTATATATGTTTCCCGCGTATTATGCGGGTAATAATCTAGTTAATATTACATTATAGCAAATTAGAAATAAAAGAAACCAAAAGATTATATTTTATGAGATTTATAAATTTAAATCTAGTATACTGTACAGTTTTAAAAAATCTTGTTGATTAATAATTAAATTGCTTAGTAGATTTAATGTATAACTAAATTATTCGAGCAAAACGTTAAAGCACATGTACAATGACAATGCAGACATATCCGGATGAATGAAAGACATCCAAAGAAACGAAAACCTTACTTAACGAGACCTCTAATAGATGATGTATCTATTTTTCAACTGTCTGGTCACTGTTAACCGGAATCTAAACGACCACTAATGTAACTTCATGTTTTTTAGTGGTTTAATTTACATGGTTAAATATTTGTCAACTTATGATATTATAAAAATTTAACATGTCATTAATTATATATGTTTCCCGCGTATTATGCGGGTAATAATCTAGTTAATATTACATTATAGCAAATTAGAAATAAAAGAAACCAAAAGATTATATTTTATGAGATTTATAAATTTAAATCTAGTATACTGTACAGTTTTAAAAAATCTTGTTGATGAATAATTAAATTTTAAATTAATAAATTATGTAAGAAAGCTACAAACATGGAACGCATGTTTTTATGAATGTTCCATGCCATTGGACATCCAAAAATTTACAAAAATGCCATCATTAGATATAAATTTTTGATCTGATCACGATGGAGGATCTAAAGGCTAATATATTATCCTTTTTGTTTTAGGTTAACAGTTATTTTACAATACCTAACCTCTCATTGAACATTATAGTATACTTAATATTTCGGTATATATTCTGCTAATTAGGGTATGTTAATGATAAAGAAGTT
Organism: Erigeron breviscapus; assembly: GCA_034093135.1. Lineage (NCBI taxonomy): Eukaryota > Viridiplantae > Streptophyta > Magnoliopsida > Asterales > Asteraceae > Erigeron > Erigeron breviscapus. Next base: position 110,088,738 of record CM067167.1, on the reverse strand, counting down.
AGAGATACAATGGTGGACTCACGTGGATGGTTGAGAACAGGTGATCTTTGCTACTTTGACAATGAAGGCTTCTTATTTGTTGTGGATCGGCTAAAAGAACTGATCAAATATAAAGGTTATCAGGTGGATTTTCTAACCTTTATTGCTTGAGAAATGCAAAATCATCTTGGGTAACAGGTCGAACTGGACTCGAGTCAGAATGGGTGATTTTGGTATGGGTCGGGTCACATCAACCACAAACACTGATTATCCAAAAGTGTTTTACTTTTTAGTTCTTTAAAAACAAGTCATAGGATTACAACCAACTCATAAGATATAGAATAATCATTTGATATTTTTTAATTGAATGATTTAAGAGGCGTTATGCATTATATTGTACTAACAAGCTACCCGCGCAATGGGGCGGTGGTCATAGCAGCGACGATGTGGTAGTGGGAGCGAATGTTAGTGATAGAGGCGGCTTTCGAGTGATGTAGGTAATTGATGTATAAAAGTTATTGATGTAAAAGGTTGATGGAGATATTTTTAAAAAGATAAAGGACTGATTGTGTAATTTAATCATTAAAAGCATTTTAGATAATTCCCTCTATGTAACTTTCAACAATGGGAATGTTTTTTTATTATATAGTATAGATAAACAACATTGATCGTCTTTTGACACATTTTTCACATTCCTTTTTTAGAAAAGATATTGATGTGACCCGTTGAAGATAAAACACAGCCCCGATTGACCATTTATAAGGAAATGGCGTGAAATGTGACCCATAATGTTTGATGATCTTTCTAAACGGTTTAAACAACGTACATGTAATGTAGGTACCACCAGCTGAATTGGAACAGATTCTACATTCACATCCAGACATAACTGAAGCAACGGTGATTCCGTATGCATTACACCACATAATATAATGTACACAATCATAAAGGTGATAAATATGTATGTAAGTATGATGTGTGTGATTTTGCAGGTATCCAGATGAGGTTGCAGGGCAAGTACCCATGGGGTTTGTTGTTAGAAGAAAAGGGAGCACCATTGATGAAACACAAGTGAAAGATTTTGTGGCAAAACAGGTACTTTATTTCTTCATTTGCTTCTTTTTGTTGTTTTCAATTAATCATGAATTAATAAGCTTATAATAGCAAAAAACTAAAACTAGGTTGCACCATACAAGAAACTAAGAAGAATATGTTTTGTCGATTCGATCCCAAAGAATGCTCCTGGAAAGGTACTAAGAAAGGATTTGATCAAACTGGCTATTTCGGGTATCTCTAATTCTAAGCTTTAGGTAGTATCCTGATGGAATGGCTATGCGACAAGAACGGGGCATATCATGCATCCCTGACTCTACCCACTCTCCAAATACGTTGTATTGTTTTTAATGTTTCAAAACTAGCTAATGAACCCAAACGATATCTGAGCAACGATAGAAAATGTTGACTTTTGACTTATAGATGGGTCATATTGGTTGACAAATAAATATTATTAATTCTTTCTTTCACTAATACGTAAATAAAGTTGAAATGTATATGTGTTTGTCATTAAAATTTAAGAGCTTATATATAATATGTAAAGATATTTTGTTTACGAATATTATTGACAGCATTAAGGTGTTGTAATTGTCAAATCCATTCAAGATAATATGTCGAGTGCTTTAATTTTTAATTATATGTGACTGCCAAAAGTTTATTCATCAAATAATTAAAGTAATTATAGATGATTTAAAGATGAACACTATGTCTTTAAGTTTTTTTTTAAAAAAATAAGAAAGAAAAAAATACAAAAGATAACAAAATAAGGTGGGTTTGAGTTTATTTGAACTAAACGAATACCCGCGCAATGCGGCGGCGTATCGGTGGTGGAGGTGGCGACTTGTAGTGGCAACGGCGGCGAGTAAAATAGATAGTTAATGTAAAATAATTCATGTGATTTAAGAAGTTAATGAAGGTAATTTAGTAGATAAAAGATGTATGATGTTATAAATATTTTAAGAGATTCCAAAAATAGAATACCAGTTTCTTTTATAAGTAGTTATAGAAGATGGAAAGGAAATAAAATAATAGAAAATGAAAAGATTTTTCGGTTTATTTTGGTTTAAATAAAATTCAGTTCATTTATGAATGATTCGAAAGTAAAAAATTATTTTCAATCATATTTTTCATTAACAAATCAAACTCAAGAACACATTATGTTGACGAGATCGAGTTTCCTAGTTTAAAAGATATAAGATACCTATACGATATCTATAAATGGATTAATAATTGGTAATGGGGAACAGGTGGGACTATAAACAGATAAGTCGAACTCGTGTTTGGGTCATTTTGAGTCTCTTGTGAGTCGGCTAGTTAGCAGTTTTAGAAGCACAAACTCGGTTAAATCTCGGCTCATTTACTAAATTATGGTAAGTTAGAAAATGAGGTGGGGTGGTGGACAAAGGATGCGTTGTATACTTGTATAATTTCACTAAATAATATGTGAAGATTTATTTAAAAGAAAATGATAAATCCTTCTAATAAATAGCCTAAAAATCCTCCTAATAACCTTAAAACATGACATGTGAATTCACTCATTCTCTCTTCTAATTTTATCCATTGATTTATACAAGTGTCATGATCTTATTATTAGAAGGATAATTAGGCTAGTTTGTTAGGAGGATATATCATTTCCCTTATTCAAATTATAAAACCTGTTATCTATTATACTATTTAATAAAAAACACAGCCCTTACATGTTTTTAGATGGAAGAATTATATGAAATACTATTAATAATTAAATTACATTATCAATCCTTTATTTTTGAAGATGTCTCCATCAATTCACACCATAATGTCCTTATCCTTAGGAAAACATTAAAATTGACTTTTTAAAATATGCCTCGTTTATATAGATGCTACATATTTGCTAGATTTGTCTATTATATAACTCCAACATCTATTAGATTTGTCAATATATAGATCATACATCTACTATATTTACCACAACAGGTATAATCCATCAATCAAACTAATATTCTTTCCTTTTTGTCCCTTTGTTATTCTGTTCTATAAAATCGATATGTACATCAGTACGTGAGATATCCATTGTGTGGCTAATCAACGATTTTATATGATAAATGTGATTAATTTGATAGTTTTATAAGCATGTTTAAAAAACCTAATGCTAACATATAACAGATTAAAAGTTAAGATTTATTTTTTTAACAGCAAAATTTTATTACATGTTAGTTTTGAGCATATATATAAACTTATAATATTAGTCAGTTATATAATTACTCATTAACTTGTACTTTATTCGGGGTCTATGCAATTATTATCAAATAAATATTACTTATAACTTATTATAATTTTAGGAAAATTTCAATTCTACCACATACCGGAACTAAGGATGATAAATAGTTCTAAAACTTATACCTAATAGACTTAAATATTTTATCAATTGCCATGCATCATGTACCATTTTTCTTTTTTTCATTTTCACCTTTGATTTTACCACCTATAATAATCATATTATTCTTAGACCCATAATTTAGATCTATTAAAAGATTTACCTTTTAAATTTTTTTTTGTTAATAACAAATATTTATAATTTATATAATCTATATAACATCAAATTTCAACTCTCTAGGAGTCTGTATGACGCGGGTTCGAATCTTGGCGCAACCCAAGTATTCGTTATTCCCACCTACGCCCTGGGGAGTCAACGGGATGTCTCTATGCGGTAGTGAGGCATGGTACCAATATGGTACATGGGACTAAGTGGTTCCTACCCATTTACCATTTTATTTTTTGGGAAAAACAGGAGATTCCCTTTAAAAACTTCAATATATTCCAATGACAAGCGCTCTTGTTAGTTTTTTCCGTAATTAACTTTAAAAACTAATAATACAAATGATTAAATGATAAGGCTAAAAGCATGATTAAAAAATTATTAGTGACAAAAAAGAATATCACTGACTAAAATTCATATTAAAAATTAAAATATAGTACTCGTAATATATATGATTAATTTCTTGAAATGTGTGGATCATTTAATCGCAACAGAGGATCTTAGCTTACGGCTAAAACATACATGAAAAGATATTAGTAAGAAGTAACAGTATAGGTGACTAAAACTCATATAAAAAAAAGCATTCAGCATAAGATTCTTAGACTTTATTTATAGATCTATCAAATTAATCATTTATCATTCTTCAACTCCAAAGGCTAAAAGAATAAGAATCATTCGACTGTTTTTATTTGGTGCACCTGCAACCACACATATCACTCAAAGCCAAAGGGACTGGAATTGTAAAAGGAAGATACCAGGGTGTGTGGACCAGCAAGTTAACTTCATATTCAATCGAGATCCCTGCCATAGCGCAGTGGTTTCTCATCGAGGTCCCTCTGTGATGCAAGGCTCTCCATCTGGGTTCGAATCTTGCTGAGGGGGCAGGGTTTACTCTAATTAATTGTCGTGCCTCTGTAGCGGATTAATTAGGGGTTTTCCCCCCACCGGGTCGTGGTGCATCTCGTGATACCTTTGCCGTGGGTATCCTTGCTTGCCGTTCCAAAAAAAAAACTTTATATTCAATCAAAAATTCAAAAACGAGAAAAAGATTGCTATCATGATTCGGTGATTGACAAAGACAGTCTAAAGGTCCCCAATCAATATCCATATCGGGAGGGGGTTCCCTAAAGTTATCCCAACTTGACTAGTCGATCTTGACCCTTGGATGAAAATCAAGGGTCAAGATTTAAAACTTATCTTTAAATCTTGACTCTTATTTTCATCCAAAGGTCAAGATTATCTCAACTTGACTAGTTAAGTTGGGATAACTTTAGGGAATCCTTTCCCATCAATATCCCACAAGAGGCACCTCGTCTAACTTCCCAGGATTAAGCTTGAAGGTTGTTATTCCTAATCGAAGTATTTAGTTTTGTTACCTTTTGTAACTTAAGTACTTGAGATCCGCCACATGAGTGTGGAAATTTAACTACCGAATCCCATCACGTACACATATAGTGCTAATTAATAGAGAATCGTTTTGGTATTCTTGTTAAACGAAATTATAGTAGAGATTAAAAAAGTTATTTAATGTCGTCTTGGCTGAATCAGACTGAAACTAAAAATTTTAGTCAATCATGACCTGGTTGCATACTATCTTCATTTAAATTTAAACTATCTTATAAAATATTTACTCCCTTCAGAGCTTTCAGAAAAGAATTTGGTAAACCCAAATACCCCTCTTTATTTATTCATTTAAATATCTCTACCTAATATACCTATAATACTCTTAATGAAATTATTTACAACATACATCCTTCAACTATGAAAATAACTACACTACTTTACATCAATTACTTTTAGATTAATAACTACACCGCCAATCGCCGGATGCATATGTAGCTTATTGTATAGCATACGGCATGGATGGCTTTAGATACATGGCGTAGAAACATTTTAAATTGCCTTTAACATCCGTTGTTTCATATATATATTTAATAAATTCTTTGTAATATATTTAATTTAACAGGGTTGTGATCATTTGAAAACTAAAATTTTCGTGAAAATTAGAAAACTGGCCAAAACACACCGTGATCTGAATTTAACACAATGTGTTTTTATTTTTTTTAGAAAACACATTGTGTTAAGTTCATATCACAGTGTGTTTGAACAAATTTTCTGATTTTCACGCGCTATCAAAAACACACCGTGATGTAAAACTTAACACAATGTGTTTTTAGATTACACAATAAAAACACATTGTGTTAGATTCAGATCACAGTGTGTTTTGGTCAATTTTCTAGTTTTCACAGAAATTTTAGTTTTCAAATGAACATTTTACTATGCATCTAATCTAAGCACACTCCCCAACTCAAACGATTGTGTTCATTCAATGTTATCACAATTACAAAAAGATTTAAACACCAAAGAACACTTGCAAATACACAGCAAACCACAAGCACTTAGACGGGCAATATATTTCTCATTTTGAAAAGAGGGGCGTGATGATGAGACTCAAAAGGGCGCACATGATATCAAAACGAAGTTGCAACAAAAAATGGTGGCTTGATTCAAGACTCCTGAAAATGAAAAGTGGTCTTCAAAGCTCAACCAATGGTGCAATTAACTATGATCATAAGCTCCGATTCAAGGCCACGCTTCTTCAGGGTTAGCCGGTCAAGTAACATGCATCGGGCCCAGCTACTAAACCCTCTAGAATTGCCCAAGCGGTGTTGTGTTAAATAGTACGTCATGAAGTTCTGTCCAATTATGCATTCCTAAAATTATTAATATCCAACAGCATAATTGTCTTTTATCTGTCAGATTAGTGATACACCAAACAGTCTAAATCTATATTCTATGATGAATAGTAAATCCATCAGATGGAAATTCTTGGTCTAGAACACGCAAACCAACACCCAAAAACAGCATATTAATAACATCAAGTGATATCAGTAGCATATATACCACAACGAAAAACAAGATGCATGTAATAATTAACCAAATAGGCGAACACCCTCATATCAAATACATGTCAAAATAAACTGTTGAATCAACCCGCCAACATTCTTGTCCAATTTCTATTAACAATTAATGTGTCACGTATGACTCTAAAAATTGTATCACTCTAAAAATTATATCACCGCAATACTAATCGAACCGTCGATATAAAAAGATATAGAGGCTTAAAGTACAAATTGGACAACTTCCAACCCAATTTACCTGGGTTGGATAAACTATAACCATTGTCAACCTTGTTAAGTGTGCTGAAATTACCCGTTTTTCATTACAAATTAAACTCCTTTGTTACTACCGATTCAGACCAACTAGCACAAAGCAAAGCTCATAAGCTTATATAAAAACTTAAAGTTTTTGCATGTTACTATGGGGGGCTTTGTGTTTACCACCTCATTGATCTTCCCCTGATTAAAACCAAATGAGGTGGCAAGAAGAGTGGGTTGGGTAAAATGCCAAAAATTAAACTTATTTGACATAAGCTAAGATTGACCAGACAGAAGACACAATTATTCCAATAAAGAAATTTACAAATGATTAGAGTGACAAATACTATAATATATTACTGATAATATAGTTGGATTTTCCAAGAATAACCTAATTTTTGATTAGAAATTAGAATTTTCTGTGCATTAAGAATACACTTTGGAGGCAATTGAGCCATTTCTATTGAGCAAATAGTTTTATTTTACCTGTTGGACCTATTGAAGATTAAAAAAAAAATCCAAATAAAAATAAACGGGTCCAAAACTGTGATCTGTAAGATAGACCTATTTTTCATAAACAAGAAAAAGTATTGAATTTCGTAAAATTAAAGAAGTGGCCAACATATAAAAGTTATGTAACGTTGATATGGTAGATACTTAAACATAGAGATGGGAAGTTACCATGATGAGGCTTGAAAAGCAAAAAATACCTGAAGAATGGGAAAATACATGAAAAAAAATTAAGTTCCAAGCTGCACAGGGTGACCCTCCACAACCTGCTTGCTTTCGTACTGCAGTGACAGTTGCAGATAGATGTCATAAAAGTTCAGGAACATAGAGCTTGCACATCTTGTGCACCACAAAATTTTTACACAAAACAGAGATAGAACATATCTGTCACAAATTTCCCATAGTTAAGAAAACAAACACTAACTCTATGGTCTATAATGTGCTAGTGAACATAATGAAATAATAATGGCACATACAAGCAAAAAAGCACATCTTAAAATAGCTCATCTAAATATCATGCAGATACGTCCATATAAAAGCAACTCTATTTTTATTCAGGTGGTTGGATAAATTTAAGCTTATTATGATAATATAGAAAAAATGTAGAACCTACACACCAACTTGCTATCTATATCGCCCTCTTTACCACCTCCATTATATCACAGACATCCCTTACCTAGTAACATTTGGATAAGTACACGTCTACCCACAACAAGAAACTCTAGATGAAGGCTTGCTGATTAACAACCAAAAGACGAGACGAGCAGATTTTTGATGTTGGCAAGCAATACACGAGGTACAAACAAGACTATTAACCCTAACTCAGACTTGAAAGAAAGGAATAAAAAAACTTAAACTTCAAAAAGTATAGCCTCTTTATAAGCTTTAACAGACCATCTATTGGTCTACATAATTAATGCATTCAAAGATTGTACAAGCAACAGAAGTGGCTTCTTTATGTTAGGCAAAAGCACTCAAAAGCAGGCAGTACAAGTGTGACAAGACAATCTTTGGCAAGTGTCAGAGTAAACAGAATACAACTTTCACAGACAGATGTTAAAATCACACAGGTTGCGTAGATTCTAAAATTTGTCTTCTAAAGATAAAAAGTAATATACTACTAAAGCAGGAGAAAAATACTTGGAAAAAAAAAATCGAACACTAAATTAGAGCTCAGCTGCCAGTTATTGAGCAATCACATATCGTAAACATCACTCCATGATATTAGGATATATTACCTTGAAATTTCACAATTTCTGAAAAATTGTCCAGTCATTGAAAAGCTAAGAACGCCACCTCCTTGCTACACCAACCACCTCTTGCAAACACAATATGGATATTAAGAAAAGATAAACACAATATGATAATAACCCATAATTTAATGGTATTAAATTCAATTCCATTAAATGTATACAGTAAGCCAGCTAAAATATGTTACAAATACAAGTTCCAAAGAACCTTCTGCTAAAAAGTGACAACTTGCACAAAGAAGTCAACCTGCTATGAATAGAGTTGAAAGGGGAAGCAAATCAACTCCCAACCCAGATAATGACCGGTGCCTGCTAAAAACAGCATGGATGATCTTTTCCAACTGATGTTGACGATTCCATGCAGTACAGACTCTCACCTCAACAACGTCAATTAGTGAGTACATCATAAAAAACAAGACTTTTAATATCAAGAGTCCGGACTTCATCACACCCTTTACCCTAACCAAATAAACCGCCTGTCCCGTATTCAGCTTGTCGCAACTCCTTCAGACGTTGCTCCTCTAAAGGATCTGGACTTTTCATTACCCTCCGTGTGCGCCTGAATGCAACAACAAATAACCAAAAAAATCATTTCCTGGAATTCCCAAAAAGACAAAGGATTCGCATGCTTACAAAAATAATAGCATAACAAATCTCTATTCTTGGTTACATATTAGTTTGACACCCATAAAAAGGTAAAAAAAAATTAACAAAAAATCTTACTTTAGGTGACAACTAATAAAGTTCAATGATTGTCTTTTTAGTCTAATCACTAATGTACAAACATTCAATTTTTTCCTAACCGGTGGTTGGGTGTTTTCAAAATGGTTGTTTTCACATCTGTGTCAATTTTACTGATCACCTGCATGAAATGTACCACTTTAGCAATTACCAAAGTACCGTTCAAAAAAAAAAAAAAAGTTACCAAAGTAATGAGAAATACCGTCCCCCAAGAAGAAAAAAACTGAGGAAGGGTAGTTACCCTTTCATGCAGTAAGCTGTTTATTGATCAAAAGTCTCAAACCTAAAGTTAAGATACCTGTCATGTGCATGATGAGCAGGAAAAGTGGGCATAAAATCTTTAGACTTCGGAAGAGGGACTTCATGAAACCAGTCATGGTTAAGAGCAGCTTCAGCTGTTATGCGCTGCACAATTTCCGAAAATTAATTTAAAAAGTTGCATGCAGTAATTAACTATAATTAACAGTGTACCTTCTCAGGGTCATAAGTTAGAAGTTTGTTCAGCAGATCAAACCCAGCATCAGATAAAACAGGTGATCCGGTGAAAGATGTTGCTGGGAATTTTCTCCGCAATAAATTATACCTGCAGAAAAAGGAAGTGATGAATAAAACCAAAAACATTTGCAATGTAAAATCTGTCACCAACAGAAGCTAGAAAGCCAGACCAGAAAATCACCCAAAGCTGGAAGCCTGGGAAAACAGTGGCAAATAAGAAAATGTGAACTTCAATTTCAAAACAGAATATATTCAATTCAAGAAAGTGGACACTTACTGATGCTTGACGAAGTTCACCTTGACTCCAGGAAGTTTGGAGTACCCAGGCCAAATAGCTTCATTCGGTGTGCCAAGTGTTTTGAATATCTGTGACAATAAGAGTCATCAAAGACTATCAAGGTTAAAAGTCCAAATAATGACAGTGCAATAAGCTACATGGAGAAAAGGAGTTCCAGCTGACATCCTAAAAATATGGTCAGCTTACCTTGTCAAGCTGGTCAACCTCCGTTTTCCCATTAAATAATGGTTGCTTTGATAAAAGTTCAGCCATGATACAACCCAATGACCACATGTCAATCGCAGTAGAATATAGTTTTGTTCCTAGCAGAAGTTCTGGCGCCCTAAGAAGTGTTAAGACACCAATTAGACTATGGCAACGAACATGTAATAACTGCACTATCTCATATCACTAATGTAAAACCACAGCACTATATCTTCCAATTCAGACTGCTAAATATTCAAGGTATCTTGTACAAATCTAATCACAAAAATAAATGAATATTGCAAATATGAAGCTGCTTACCTGTACCAAAGAGTCACCACCAAATGAGTGTATGGTTTTAGAGGGCTCCCATATTGACGAGCTAATCCAAAATCACAGATCTTTAACTCACCTCGATTATTTAATAGTAAATTTGAAGTCTTTAGATCCCGGTGAAGAACCCAATTGTCATGGAGGTATTTTGTTCCCTCGAATAGCTGAAGCATGAGGCATTTAACTTCACTCTGACTAAAAGGGTGTTTCATTGTTTCCATCAATGCCTTAAGATCATGTTCCATGTATTCCATTACCATAAAAATGCTGTCAAGATTGCTCCCAACAACCACTTCCTTCACATCCACAATTGATGAATGATGAAACGAGAGAAGAATATTAATTTCCCTCAGAGCAGTCAAAGGAAACCCTTCTCTTTCTTTCTCCATCTTGACCTTTTTTAAAGCAACTACTTCCCCTGTTTTTTTATCTTTGGCCCTGTAAACAACACCATAAGTGCCTTCATCTATCTTGTTCAACCTCTCAAACTCATCAACACTTCTGCAACCGTGAAGCATGTTCACACTTCTCTGAGAAGCGGGGGCAGGCTCTGGAGTGCCTGGAGAGTCGTCTTTATTCTCTGAGTCAGATTCTGATTGGCTTAGACTGATACCATCTTTTTTGTTCTCGTCGTCTATCTCCATGTGGTCCTTCCTTCCCAAATCATTGTCAGGAAAGTCACTCATACTGGAAGACCTAACACGATAGCCATCTTCATCGGACTCGGAAGACCGTCCTCTATTTACTTCAGAGCCTTCTCTATGATGATCCCCTGCCTCTGGACTTGATGACTGCTTCCGCAATCTAACTTCAACAGATCCACGTAAAGATTCTTTCATCTGCTGAACCCTATTATCACCGGATGCATCAGAAATTTCACCTTCATCGGCTGGAGAATTTGCATCTGCCCACCGAGAGGATCTTATTGTCCGTGCAGGCACGTAATCCTCATCTTCTGGTTGTCCTGCATGTTCTCCCTGGACAGGAGAAGAAGATAAACCTAGAAGCTCTTCCTCAATAGGTGAAGAAGACAGACTAACATGGGGTTCAAATCCAGAAGAATCATGCTTCCCAATATCAATTGGACTATTACCTGGAGACTGATGTGCACTCTGAAACTCGTTACTCTCTACCGGCGAATTTTGTACAGCCACTGCAGGAACAACATTAGGTAATCCGCGGTAAGATTTAGGCAATGGAGGTGGAGGAGGTAGAGCAGGTGAAGATCTAGGCATCGTCAAATTACCACCTTCCTTATCATCCCTATCCCAAACAATAGGTGAAAATTTCCTCTTTTTGCTAAACAAAGACGACTCAGAACTGTTGTCCATCTTATAAGCTGTGTCATTCTTACCATTTACTTCCGACTCAAGACCTTCATCCGACCCACTCTCACTAGACAACTCACCAGGTTCTCGATCCGCAAACCTAAGCCGATCATCACCACGTCTCAAACCTCCACCATCCCCATTCCCTCCTGAACCAGACACCGTCCGATAACCCCGACCCCCACCGTTCACCATTTCTCTTTCTTTAACATCCTTCTGCCTACCCCTACCTCCACCTCTACTATCCCTAACCCGATTCTTACCCCTCTCATAATTACTACCATTACGTAACCGATCATACTCTCCTTTTACATCATTATCGCCCTCTCTAAATTCATTATCACGGTATCCTCCATGTCTTCCTGCCGCCATATACTTATTCATATATATATATATATATATATATAGATATAACAATCAAACTATACCTAAATCACCTCACTAAACCCTAACCCTAGCAAAATAATATTCCTTTTCAATTAAACCTAATTCTAGGTCAACAGGCACAGATCGGATATCAATAACACCTAGATTCAACAACTCAGTATACAATTCAATTATTTATTGAATCAATTGTGTTATGAATTTCCTATAATGAAACCCTAGAAATCGAATCGAATATATATAATATATAACAATATAATTATATATTATATATTATATATATATAGGAAAGGAAAACCTAGAAGGTTCTACCGGTACAGTAGTAATTCATCCGAGAAAAACTTACCGGCGGTACACGTGGCGGCGGAACACGGTTGTTTGTGGGGAGATTTGAGAGCGTAAAAGAAAGATATGCGAATGGAAGATGCTATGGTTTAGAATTGGATCCCTATACGCGTCGTGGCCTTTAGATTTTTTATTTTTTATTTTTTTAGGGTTAATTATACTTATGGTCCTTGAAGTTTACACACAATTACGGATTTCATATATAGCTTATCGAAATTACATAGAAAATTACTGATTTTGACACTCTGTCAACACATAGGTGAATGGATAAATAATATCTGTATAAATTAAGTAAAAAAAAATTATTTATTAAAACAAAAATAAAAAACGCTTTTAATGACTTAATGGATTAAATATTATTGCTTAAGTCACGACTTTTTTATTAATAAACTAAACAAACACTACCTTAGTGGGTATTTGGCAAGGAGATTTTAGGGGTTTTTTTTAGGCTAGAGGATTGGGCTTAAAAAAACTTCTATAATAAAAAACATAGAAATCGAATCGAATATATATAATATATATATATATTATATATTATATATATATATATATATATATATATATATATATATATATATATATATATATATATATATATATATATATATATATATATATATATATATATATATATATATATATATATATATATATATATATATATATATATATATATATATATATATATATATATATATATATATATATATATATATATATATATATATATATATATATATATATATATATATATATATATATATATATATATATATATATATATATATATATATATATATATATATATATATATATATATATATATATATATATATATATATATATATATATATATATATATATATATATATATATATATATATATATATATATATATATATATATATATATATATATATATATATATATATATATATATATATATATATATATATATATATATATATATATATATATATATATATATATATATATATATATATATATATATATATATATATATATATATATATATATATATATATATATATATATATATATATATATATATATATATATATATATATATATATATATATATATATATATATATATATATATATATATATATATATATATATATATATATATATATATATATATATATATATATATATATATATATATATATATATATATATATATATATATATATATATATATATATATATATATATATATATATATATATATATATATATATATATATATATATATATATATATATATATATATATATATATATATATATATATATATATATATATATATATATATATATATATATATATATATATATATATATATATATATATATATATATATATATATATATATATATATATATATATATATATATATATATATATATATATATATATATATATATATATATATATATATATATATATATATATATATATATATATATATATATATATATATATATATATATATATATATATATATATATATATATATATATATATATATATATATATATATATATATATATATATATATACTCTATATATATATATATATATATATATATATATATATATAATATATTTGTTGTTGATGATTACTAATTGTTGTAGATATATCACTACCCTATTATTAACTATTTCTTTAATTTTAGTGTGCTTATTGAGTTTTTGACAAAGTTGTTTATCAAGCCATAAAATCCGAATAGAGTTGGATATAAAAAAATGCGATATTTATTTGAAATTTTAAAAAATAAAATAAATTTTGCACATTTGTTATATACAGTATTTCTGGATCTATCATTCCAATTACTTTGTTATTATTAGTCATTAGATAACTCAAAGGTGCGGCATCTAATTTTCGTCCTAGGTATGATTCTCACACCATTAAAAAAAAGTTTTTGACATATTGTTTAGTCACATGCCACATGGCTAAACTCGTTTATAAACACAATGAGTTAGAATTGTAGATGTATCTACACTGATAAAGGGTCTTATTAGTTGACATATTGTTGAAATCTTAACATATTAATGTCAAAAAAAACCACATCAGTTAGCCACTTGTTTGTACATAGAATCCCTTTTTCTACAAACATTATTGTTGGTAATGCATTTTGTTGGGACTATGGTTTGTTAGAAACAGAAAAGGGATCAAAAGTTTACTTTAAACTAAGCATGCTTGATAAAACACATACTTATAACACATTCACAAAAACAGAAGGAGCAAATAGTAGTCTGTAGATGTTGAATACTTAAAAAATATAACTAGCTGTGACAACTATAACAAAGTGATCTAAATACACATGAAGAAGGCAGCTTTATTGAGAAAGAAGAAGGAAGGTGCCCAGTTCTTCTTATATAATCTGCTCTTTCAGATGTTTTCACTGCCTTTTCCTTTAAATTCACCTCGGCTTTTGCCCGTTTCTCTTCTGCAATCCTCCTTGTTGAAGCGAGTTTGTTTGTGTACTTCTCTTGAGCTCGAGATTTTATTCTGTCTGCCTTCGCCTATTCGTAAAACAAAAACAAGTCATAAGTGTGTGTTGTTACGATGTGCTTCAAAAACGTTGAGCACAAAAAAACACATTTATAATTAGTTCAAAAGCTTGGGCTCCTTATGTAACAGAAAAATGTCAGTTTGTTTTATCAAGTGAAGTAATCTTGATGATCTGGGATAAATATGAGCAGAAATTGATATTTCTGTGAAAGCAAAAAGATAGAAATGTACCTCCATTCTTTTCATTTCCATTTCGGCTTTCCTCTTTTCATGATTCTCCCAAGCTTGTATTTTCACTTCTTCGCGCTTGTACCTATCAATCAAGAGTCGATTATCATAAGTCATCACATTCCGTATTTCTTCATTACTAGTTCTTCATTTTCGATTTATCAAAAAGTAAATGTTGATTGTTAGTAAATGGGTCAGGGAAAAAGCTATCACCTTGCCATGTATTTTGCGCGTTCTGCCTCATCCCAAGCCATTGCCCGGGTTTCAAGAGGATCTATTTTAGAAACTTGATCTAAAGCCTTGTTTTCAGGCACCTGTTCGCCATTAGGCTCCACCCTTTCTCGACCAAATCTTGTGGTTCCACCCATGTCCACACAATGTCCTCCATTTTGGAATAATCTAGCAGGGGTGGAAGAACCGGAGCCTATAGGGCTGCGTGCAGCAGGGGTAGTGGCTCTAATCGGTGTAGCCGTTCTTGAAGGCTCCTGACTAGCCATAGGGGTCATTTCAGTTCCCATATCCCTAACACAAATTGATCTAACCACTAATGAACCCGGATTTTCATTAGATCTCCACATTGAATCTTCACAGTCCACTCTTTTCGTTTCCATCCCACCATAATGCACCATAACTCCATCCCCACCTTCTTCATCTTCACTACTCGGGGACTCCTTTTTAGGAACCGGGGCTATTAATCTCCTATCATCCGCATTTGAACTACGCGGCTCGTTATTTGAGTGTGATTTTTCTCCACCCCTAGACAACTTAACTAACCATTTTTGTGCATCATCCCATTTTGATGGTGTCGGTTTGCCTAAAGCCGTACGGTGGTGATGCGAACCGCTACCACCACCGCGGTTCACACCACTACCGCCACCAGCTGTCTCATTATTCAAACAACCCTTGTCTTGAACTGACCTCATTCTCTCTAATCCTTACTAGTAAACTAAAATGACCACCTTTTTCTACTATACTAAACCATCTCTAAAAGTAACTATCATATATACAAAAACACCCATGTTCCAAGATTGTAAAACAACTTCAAATAAGCTAATCAAACAGATCTAAGCACACATATATGCAATATAAGCTTGTGCCTTTTTTCTTTACAACAAAAACATGTGCATTTAAAGTGAAACAAGAACAACAACAAGAACCTTAAAAGAACCAAAAGTAAGTCATATGCAAAATGTCAAATCAGTTATCAAAGATTCTACTATATCTCTGAATGTGATATGCAAAAATGACTAAAGATATAACACAACAGACAACTACAAAAAGTATGATGGATGTGCATACCAATAAGAGCTGCAAAAAGAGCTAATAAACAAGATGGTTTATTTGGCATAGATTCTTGAACTTTGTTGAAGTGAGAAAGTAACAAATGTGCAGAGAATAAAAACCTTGAAAGTAGCCATTGATATTGAGAGTTGCATAAGAAATACTAATATGAGTATAATAATAATGGACGAATAGAGATCTGATTCACCAAACAGTACTACCGGGGGTAAAAACAAGAAAGTAATTTATTGAGTATTTGCATCATCATGTGGTTAAAAAATATAAAAATGGAAATCATATGAAAACAAACAATAAAAATCTAAGTCTATATGACATAGAAAGTTGCAAACTTTAATTACTAGTTTACTGCCTTCACTGAATCTTGGGAAGTGCTTCATGACACACATATCATCATCATCAGTCATCATATATTATTCTTTTCTTCATGTAAGGTGATGTTGAGTGTAGTAACTAGTAACATTGAAAATATACTGATACTTTCTTTTGGCAAAATTAAAGTTTACATCTTTACTTTAGTTTGTTACACAATCTATGTCTACAATCATTGTTTATTGGGTATCATTTACATAATAATTCTTGTTTAAGACTAGAAAATTTAAAATAAAATTTTACTTGTATACCTACAATTCTCTCCAATACTTTAAATTGGTCAAACCGACCATATCCTAATTACTACCACCAGCACCAAGAATAAGTATGGGATGTTTTTGAAGTATAATAATCTTCCATTTAACGGTAACTATTGGATTGAGGGGGGGGAAACGGAGATACACTGGACCACGTGATCAAATTTTTTATGTAGAATGGTTTGGTTTTCCGATATATATCACATGGGTCGGGTGACCATTGATGGACCCGGGAAAATGGTACAAGGGTCTCTTTCTAGGGGTACAATTTCAGGGGGTTGTTAAGTGAAATGTCATTCAAATACCGGGAAAATCTCTACTAATCCGTCTGAAGACACGACGATTAATAGGAGTAAACTCTGCTAAGCCAAACTCTCATTGAGGGACTCTTTAATGAGGGATGTATATTATATTGAGACATATACTTCACTTGTCTTTAGTTTTACACTATAGTATTTTTATTACTGTATGTAACGTTGCAAATTTGTTTCAATTATAGTGCCCGCGCAATAATGGTGATGGCACTAGTAAATCCAAAGTCTATCGTCATTAGAGTAATACGAAAATCCTCTAAGAATCTAAATTGTATGCTCATGATATATTTTATCATTCTAACTTATAATGATCATGCATTTAATGGTTGAGTTGAAACACTCAATGACTTTATTATATAATAAAAAGATTATGAGTTCAAATCTCGCATGATTTATTATAATCGTGATTCAAGTTAATCATTAAAGTAATCTATTTAACTTAAGGTAAATGGTATGGTTGCCACTATGCTAAAAAATGCTATGACAAGGGCCAATCAAAATGTCATTTCATCATCTCATGTCGATTTCTCTCTTCATCAGCATCATCAGGCCGACCTTCCTACCAATGACACATGCCAAAATTTGCCAAAAGCATATTCTAAGCTATTAATCTCTCTGTCCCATTCTAGTTGTCATATTTTGACTGTTAAAGTTTCCGTTTTTCAACATTAACCGTAAAATTTTTTGTTTGTATTATAAAATAATCGAAGTAAATTCAATATAAAAATTTATACCAAGTATTATATAATATTATAAAAAATATTTACGATCAACTCAAAAAAAAAAACTCAAATTAAAATTTAAAATAAAACGAAAAAAATACTATATATTATAATATCCACTATATTAAAAATAGCTTATGCTACAACGAACTTTTTAATTTTGTATACCCTCCTACTTTTTGGAAGATCTCATCATACATTTATATTCAAAAAAGTCGAAAGAGAGCAACTATCACGTATTCACGTGTATTGTTGTTGTATTTAGTTTATAGTTTATTAGTATATACCTTAAGTAAGATAAGATTGTCAGTAGGTTCGAAATGGGGTTAGTGGGCTTGGGGTTAGTGAGTCAAATTTTTTTAACTTTAATTCGACCCATTAAAAATTTCAACTTGATTAACCCGAACTCAACCTACCAACCTGGAAAAAACCGGTTGGTGGGTAGAGTTTCAGATTGACGGGTGAGTTTGTGGGTTGGTGGGTCGATTCAGGTCAAATGGTGGGGTTGGCATATCAAATGGGTTGGTAGGTCGACCTGTTAAAAAATTATATAACCTTAAAAAATTTACGGGTTGACAGGTGGACTTGTTAACCCAAAGGGTTAAACCAGACCTTACTCAAAAAAATCAGGTTAGGGGGTTGGCGCCTTGACGGGTCGCTGTTGTTAAAAAAAAAAAAGCGGGTTTTCTAAGGTCGATTTCAAGACGGGCATCAAATTAGGTCTAGAGTGTTGACGATCCTAACTTTAAGCGTATGTATATTGTCTTTGTATAAATAAGTTTGGATAGTTTCGAAGATTATGGTCGAGGTGGTAACACTATAATGAAAAAAATTGTAACATATTGTATGTTGCTTTTTAAAAATGGAAAACAGTACTCATTTTATTTGTGAGGGTAGTTAACAAAATAATTAAAACAGTGACTAGGCCGCTATAGACTCAATTGAGACAAAAAATAATAATAATAATAATAATAATAATAATAATAACAATAGTTTATCATTATCATGACCCGAACAAGGAAAACTTTCTCATTACGTTTCAATCAAACATATTTCATTTCGTGAATACACTTAAAAATGCAACAAATCATGGCAACTTTTTCCTTCCAATTTCCAAAGCTACATCAATAAATATCAGAATTAGATTATAACATAGTCTAAAACAATAATTTGTTCCTCTAATATGCAAATCTAACCATATCAACAAGACTTTGATTACGTATTCAACTATAATTAGTAGTTTAGTACTATGCATCCGATATGTGTCTGTCCATTAAATAGGTAATTGAACGACATATAGACGTGTTTAGAGGTAGACACATATCGGTAATTCGGTATACAGTGCAGAAATATAGAATAGAATAAAGTAGTTCGTCCGTGAGCCCATCCGAAAAGGTGGGTAGGAATATTATGACTACAATTCTACAAAGGATGATGACATGGGCCCTTATTATATTCCTTGATGATCCTGACGATCCATGTGCATTTGTCTACTCCAAAAACCAATTTATTGTTAATTCCTTTGGTTATGGACCTTTTGATATAAAGAGTTTGATACTTGTTTAAATATTTATCTGATTGTTATCAGTTTCTTGTAGGGATTAGATTTTAAAGTGAGGTTTATATTTCTGGATTATTTGGCTGGCGAACTCACTTGTCTTCTTCAGTTCTTATTTTGTTTGTAGCTTTCCCCTTCACAGTTTTATGTCAAACTAGTAAATTTCAAGCCCCGCGCTGCGGGCCCTCAATTATCGTGTTGAAACGATTGTGTTATTTTTAGGTATATGCGTTGAAATTTCAGTCGTCTAATTAAAAATCATTCTGTCATGGATATGTTTGTTTAAACGTTTATCATATCAAATATATATTATTTAAGGACAAATCTGTTTGCGGGTTGCTTGGTTTCAGTTATTGTGATTATGTTTTGTTATTAATGATATGTCGCTATATATTTATTCTAAAAACTTTGACATATGAAATAGATATTAATTTAAAGGCAATACCACAAAGGCACAAATAAATTAATAAAAGTTTTTAATATATTAACGATTACATTTATTTATTGATGATGCGTCGTGTTTGTCAAAAACTTAGACATATGAAATAGATATTTATTCAAAGGCAAAGCCACAAAAAAAGAATAATATTTTTAATATATCATTTGGAGACCGAAAGAAAAAAAGTTTGTAAGAAACCAAGAAATAACACGTATTATGAAAATCCGAACGGGATGTGATGTGGCAAAATTTGAATTATGTTACGGGTGTGACCTACGAATAGAAACTCGCCATTGCAAAAAACTTTGACATATGAAATAGATATTTAAACAAATGCACTACTACAAAGTAAAAAGAATATAAGTTTTCAATATACTATTTGAAATCCTGAAAGAAAAAAACATACGAAACAAAGAAATAACCCGTAGTTTAAACCCGAACAGGATCCGATGTGGTAAAAATCGGAATAGTAGTACAACAAAACAATAAAAGTTTTGAATATACATATTTAGAAACCCAAAAGGAAAAAAATATGCAAAAAACCAAGACATAATCCATAGTAGAAAAACCCGAACGAGATGCGAACTGACAAATCCGAATAACAATACGCGATGCGGCATGGACGAATAGTAACTCGCCACGCGGGCGAGTTACTATTCACAACCATTTCCTTAATATAGTATATAATATAATATAATATAATATAATATAATATAATAGAATCATAATCATATCGAAAATGTACTTTCACACAATTAAGAGTTTGAACCGGTGTAAGATCATGTAACACCCCAAACTTTAAAAAGTGATTTTTATTATAGTTTTACCTTTAAAATA
This sequence comes from Erigeron breviscapus, assembly GCA_034093135.1. Taxonomy (NCBI): domain Eukaryota; kingdom Viridiplantae; phylum Streptophyta; class Magnoliopsida; order Asterales; family Asteraceae; genus Erigeron; species Erigeron breviscapus. The sequence goes on along the minus strand of CM067167.1, from coordinate 110,067,602 downwards.
ATTTCCTAGTATTTAAATTTAAGGAATGGGGTTGTTTTAGTTGAAACTTTAGTGTCTAGCGGGTATAATACCTACTCAAAAAGAAAAAAAAGTGTGGCATAACAATAGAATGCCAGCCACTTCCTTTTTATGATTCACCCTTCCACCTTAACAAATTCATCTACATCCTTCTTCAACCTTCTCATGTGTAATTCTTGTTTTTATCTAAATCAAAAATCCTCCGATTGATAATAATAATACTAACATTCAAATTACTAGAAAGTAAATTTGGGGATTTTAGTGTGGGTGGTATGTGTGGATCGAAATCAAGAAAGAAGGAAGAAAAAGAAAAATTGTGACTTTCAACTAAGTTAGTTATTAAAGGTATGAATGATTCTTGTTAATTTTACTACTTTAAAATTAGGGTTCTTAGAAACCAAATTTGGGGGTTTTTATTTAAAATGGTTTATCTTGATTGTTTTAAGTTAGGGTTCTTAAGATTAATGAAATTTTAGGGTTTTTATATAATGAGCTATTTTGGGTTCAATTCAAGTTAAGGTTCTTAGAACTTGAAAATTGGGGATTTTCAATGGGATGATTTAATTGTAATGTTTCCATAAATTTTTAATTGTAATGATGAATATTGTGATTAAGTTGCATAAGTATTTTGAGGGTAAAGTTGTTGGTGACTTTCATAGTCAAGATATAGAAATGATGAATTTGGTTGATAATGTGGAATGATGTTGAAATGGTCAAAGGTGATATACACCTAAAATGAGATTTTTAGTAAAATGATGGATGGTTTTATAGTGATGATTTGGAAGAGATGAACTATGTAAATGAGATTTTGAAATGAGCCAACTAAATAACATAGTGGGAATTGAAATGGGTAAAAAGAATGCTAGTGAAATTAGTGGTTATGGATAGATAGTCATGTATGTGATGGTTTGTTAGATGGTGTAACACCCGTCGTTTAAAAATATGGATTTCCAAAAACTTTCTCCTAGCGGCGTCAAAGAAAGCGGAATTAAACTTTAAGAGACCAAACCAACAAAATCTGTTTGGTTCATTTATTAAATGGTGTTACTAGCCATATCATCAAAACAAGTTTAAATGGAAATCCATCGGTTGCCCAACATTAAACAACCGACAACATATTAAATACAAGTCATTAAAGGTCTAAACATAAATCAATGTCTAATACGAGCAGCCACTATGGGTAAACTACAGCCAGCTTCAAGATCATCTACCCATGCCTCACATCTTCTCACCTCTACCTGCTCACTAATGTTGGACCTGAGGGCACAACACATTTTAAAAGAGCAAGTGTTAGCTAACGAATTAGCTAAGTAAGATAACACATCATTAATAAAACATTTGTCCATTTAAAACTTTATAGAAAAGTCATTAGAATTGTTAAGGCACAAATCACATCATACATTACATCTCACATATCATATCATAACATCAAACATCTTCATATAGATGGGTCATCCTAAATGTGCCTAGTCATCTTTTGCATCTTCACATATAACATCTAAGCATCTTTGCAGTTGTGACATAAGTCACGCATCTCATATAACGTATACATCTCATTAAGTGTGACATAAGTCACACCCGACTAGATGGACAAACCTTACGGTTGTACATCAATGTCGTTAAGGAATGGCAAGCCAATCCCGGAGTAATCCGTATGTTCAAGACAAATGGGGCTGGTCAGACCTCCCATATTACTCTTCACATCTCAAACCATGTTGCAAGGAGCCACCCAAGCAACCACATCTACGCACTTAGCCGGGCAAGGGAAAGTACGGGTTAAGCTTAACACTTTCATCTAAAATTACGAGCTCGATTTCATCTCATATAGTTTAGGTGTTTACACAACCTAAACAATTATCACATATACATCTTTTACGTTTGGGCCCTTAAACGTGCACGTGTCATGGCAACTTATTAAGTCTAGTGAACTAGATGAACAAGCCATACAATCATGCACATTTCACATAACATCAACATATATCACATTTCAATTCATCTCAAGACATTACATAGCATTTCATAGCATATCGTTACATCTAGGGATGGCAACGGGCCGGGTATGGGCCGGTTTAGGTAATCCCGGACCCGGACCCGATTAAAAATTACCGTCCCAGACCCGGAGACCCGACGGGTCCCCGTTTAATTACTAACTGTCGGGTAACGGGTTTACCCGCGGGTAATCGGGGATCCATTATTAGTATTATTTTTTTCAAAATCTAAGATTGGTCTTGACATTTGGAATAATTCAAAAAGCTACTGACTTTGGAGCAAAATTTATAAGTGCCTTGTGATCTTTTGGTTACAGTAACATTGACATCAAACAAAAAAAATTGCTAACTGAATGTAATATTTGTATGTGATTTCTAGCCGCAGGAGTGTTAAACTTGGTATATTGTTGATTCAACCAAGTATATTTGGTGAACCAATAGGAATATGCTTAAGATGTAAACATACTATTATTATGTAATTAATCTATGTACTAGTCGGGTATATGGGTTCGGGGCGGTTTCGGGTACACGGGTTTTCATTTAAAACCGTCCCTGTACCCCGAACCCGGTAAAAGTATTAAAATGATCCCCATACCCGGCCCTAGACCCGCATACCCGGACCCGAACCCGGACCAAAAATGTCGGGTTTCGGATTTCCCATCGGGTACGGGTTTGTTTGCCATCCCTGGTTACATCTCATATCGTATATCATCTCATATCATCTATCATCTCATGTCGTACATTGTTGCATATCATCTATCATCTCATATCATATATCATTTCATATCATCTATCATCTCATATCATCTATCATTCATATCATCTATCATCTCATATCATCTATCATCTCATATCATCTATCATCTCATATCATCTATCATCTCATATCATCTATCATCTCATATCATCTATCATCTCATATCATCTATCATTCATATCATCTATCATCTCATATCATCATCATCTGCATATCATCTATCATCTCATATCATATATCATTTCATATCATATCATCTATTAGGAATACATAGCATCTCATAGCAATACATATCATTGGGGTAGCATTTCAGGCTTCAATATGCATCTACATAGCCCATATCACCTCCCTTGTAATCCCGAATACCCATAAGCAAACAAGATATCATTGGGAAGTTATTATATGAAAACCATGTTTTTGTTGAACCCTCGGCGTGTCAAAGTAGTGTATCTTACCTCGTAGAAGCACACAACAAGTGATAACGTAAGTTACCGAACTTTGCAAGTATTCGCGACTACCTATAATCATTAAACGACATAATGAGCTATCAATTACCCACTACTTATGGTCATGACTCAAGCCTAGATACCTATAAACATGACCCATGACAAGACTTGATGCATCGGAGGTTCGTTTAATACTTTAGAGCTTACATAACTCGACGGAACTCGGCATTCACTCACTAAATCAACCTTTCTGGAAACTTGACATCATAATCATCTTTTAAAATCATTACCATTAGAAAATAGACTCTCTCACGATTCCGTGGATAGCTTATTTGTCAAAAACGGAGTTACGGTTCAAAAGTTATGGCCATTTGAAAATTCTGTCGCTATTGCGTCGCAACTTAAGTCACTGCTTTTGAGTTGCGCCGCAACTAGCCCCGATTCTGCACAAAACTCATTGTTTAACCTCCAAAACTTAACCAAACACAACCCAAACGACCCCAAACCTTATGAATGACTTTTGTACCTCAAAATTCATCATTTTAAGACCATAATGATGCAATGAAATCATTGATTAATCCATACTTGATTTGCATCACAATAATAAACGTTTTAGGTTACCGAATCGACAAAACGGACGATTTTCAATCGATTAACACACCCTATGGTCCAGATCTGATATGACACTTATAATGACTCCATTATATCATAAAAATATCAGTAACAACAAGATTATACCTTTCGGAATCCCCAACACACCAATAGATTGCAATAACGGTTACCGGGTAACCCGAAATCAAAGATTCTAGCAACGAAAAGCATATAATCGATCAAGACCAGGTATGAACGAATTAAATAGATGGAAATGACCAAAAATCAGTAATGATTGCAATCTATACCTTGAAGATGATTAGAAGATCGAAATATAAGCCCTAGATCTCTCCGAATCAACCCGAAATCGATGGAATTGAACAAGGAATTGATTGTGGCACAAGAGGGCGGTTAGGGTTCAAAGAGAAGTGAGTGATTTCTGTGATTAGGATCTAATGATCAGCCCCTAACCCCTAATCACGTTTTTGGGTTTTCACAATTGGCAAGATTAGTCCCTGGACTTCCATATAGCTCATATTAAGCTTAAATCACCTACCGGGAATACTTACAACACATTAAGTACTTTAAATACCTCTATAGGCATTAAAATATACCTTTAAACACATTTACATATCAATCATTAAGGCATTAAAGTCTTACACATTTAGCACATTAAACACAATAAGCATTAAATCTCCTAGAAACTTAACGGACACGTTGTGTTGACTTAACGACTCAAGTCAACCGTTAATTAAAAAGTTTGGGATGTTACAGATGGCCTTATATGTATGTTGTTATGATTGCTAGGTTGAAAGCGATATAGGTGTTCATGTGGTCATCGTGGACTTGGTTGTTCGTCATTGAGGTGAGTACTATATGCATTTGATGTGAGCCGCGGAGTCTTTGACTCTTTTGCTCGTTGTACGGTGAGCCGCGGAGTCTTGGACTCTTTTGCTCGTTGTTGATGTATGGTGAGCCGCGGAGTCTTGGACTCTTTTGCTCGTTGTTGATGTATGGTGAGCCGCGGAGTCTTGGACTCTTTTGCTCGTTGTTGATATTATGGTGAGCCGCGGAGTCTTGGACTCTTTTGCTCGTTGTTGATGTTATGGTGAGCCGCGGAGTCTTGGACTCTTTTGCTCGTTGTTTGGTGAGCCGCAGAGTCTTGAACTCTTTTGCTCATTGTGGGTGGCAAGTCATGGATGACGGTTCATGGGCTTGTCATCGTATAAGGATCTTTATATGTGTTTGTTACTTGCACGATATGATATTGTTGACGTTAGATGTATATTGTACTCACTAAGCGAAAGCTTATTCTTTTAGTTGTTGCCCTTTTTATAGGTTGTCCCGGAAGTGTGATTGAAGGTACTTTGAAGATAGAAGTTGATTTATGAATCTTGGAGGTTTTGGCTAATTACGGGAAATGGTGTTGATGATAGAACCCTTAGTAACCCCTTTTGAACTCTTGGCTCTTGATATGGTTTTGTGTCATTTGAATAAATATGGTAATGTCAAGTAGTTGAGTCAAGTTTTGAAATTGTAAGAATTGTGTATTGTCTTGATGGTCAAACAAATGCATTTTGGCAACTTGGGTAAATGACCCGTTTAGTCTTGTAAACTTGATTTGTAACAACGGATGGTACGAAGACTTTGAAATGATGTGTTAGGTGTTTTATGTCAAAATGAATCTGTCTATTAGTTGTTAGAAGCTCGGTATTGAGTAGAAGAGGTCGAAAGTTGTTTAAAGTATCAAAAATTACGAAATTGGGGAGGACGACCTTTGTTAAGGGGACGGCCTTTGAGGACGGTTCTTGCAGACACAAAGGTCGTCCGCTTCTGTAATTTTCACTAATTTTTACCGAGCCTTCGTTTGACCTTTTTGGGTCCTTAAACTTGTATACTAGTCTATTTACATCATTTTAGGAATATTACAAGTGTCTTTTCTTGATTTGGAACATTTTGATTATTTTTTTTCGCGAAAATTTGCCATATTTTTCTTAGTATTGAACATCTAAAAACGTTTTTTTTACACTATTGGTCTATTTTGGTTTTGGGTCGTTACAAGTGGTATCAGAGCCTTGGTTTAAGTGATTTAGGTATTTCATGATGATAGGAATGCCTAGACTTAAACCATAGTCGTGACTTGACAATAAGAGTTTAGGTGATTTTATATTGGACCATGAAAGTGTTTGATGGAGAGTTAACTTGTAAAGGTGTTAGTATAATCACGATAAGTCCGGAATTATCGTGATCCGCGTACTAAAATGTTTATAACTTAACCGCATCAAACATTGAAGCGGTCGAGTATAAGATTGTAGTAGTGGAGACTTAATGTGTTGTAGAGATTTATTATTCCGGTATATCTCTCTTTTTGTTGTAGTATGAGTATAGATATATCTATATGCTTTTGTGTAAATTGTATGTTTGTTGTTATAATTATGGAAATTTAGGAAAAGAAGTGAAATTCCTAAGTTATTGAGATGTGTGCAGTGGGACCGTTGTTTAGAGAATAGCATGGAACTTGATGAATGTAAGTTATTTGATTGAATTGAAGTAGCGTTATGAATATGATATAGTATGGTTTATTGTAGTGTTACTAAAATCCTAGTTGAGGAATAGATTAGTAATTTTACAATGCATTCAGAAGTGTTTTGAAATTTTATAGTAAAGTGTCATGGGACAAAGAGGACGAGTATGAGATGAAGGCCATTAGTATGCGAGATTCAATAATAAGTGTCTTACTGATTCGTGAGTGTACCATGAGGGTTCAAAAGTTTAAAAGGTGATAAGACCATACGGGGTATGACATTGTGATTTGGTTATTAACGATATGTTAAATTGAATGTTTGATTGTATGGAGTACATAGTATTGTGTGAACATCCGTGAGTTTTGACCCGTTGACTTTTCATATAATATGACTAACAATTTAAGTTAATAAATAATTTGGGTTGTTTTGTGAATTAAATGACAATGTGTTATATTCGGGTCGATAATATGTCTTGATCGGTGTTCGAATGTCTAACGAATTGTAATTTGGCTTGAGAAGAGAAACGGGTCGGCCCGTGGGTCGTCCACGACCCATCAGCCCCCCTTGACCCATTTCCCCTTATCTCTCCCTTTCACCACACAATCTCTATCTCTTCTCTTTTCTTCTTTCTCTTTTCTCTCAATTAAAACAAGACCATCCACCTCTAACTCTCCTTTTCCCTAGCATCTTTTGGTGTTTTGGGTTTGGGTTTAACTTGAGAATCATCATCGTCTTCATCACATTATCGCCTATACGAAGAATCAAAGGTTTGAAGTTCTTTCATTTTTTACCCATTTTGACCAATTCGGGTTTGAGCTCAAGAGGAAGTTTTGGTGAGTCTAATTCATCCCATTTGCCTCTATTTATGTTTGTTTATGCTTTTCTAGTCGTCTTGTACATTTACAAGCCCTAAAACGACTTAAAATGGAGTTAGGGTTAATTAGGATTTTAATTAGGGTTTGAATGATTTAGTGGTGATTTTGATGTTTTGGTCGAAATGGTGGATTGGGTTATGTGTAATTAGGTTTATTGATACTTAGTTATGCTCAAAATCGAGTTGGAAAGGTCTTTTGGTCGATCCCTAGGACTAAAATGGTGTTTGGATGTGTTTTGGGTTGTTTAGGATCGTTCTTGGCATAGTTTTGCTGCAGAATTGGCTCACTGCGGCGCAGTGGGAGGTGCCAGACCCCACTGCGGCGCAGTGATAAGTTGCTGAACAAGCGATTCTTCGTCAACTTCAAACGCTTATAACTTTTGATCCGTAAGTCCAATCGAGTCATATGACCTATCGTTGGAATCGTATAAGAGTCTACTTTCTTTTGGTAACATTCATTTTTCATGAATCTTTCTCCATTTTCAAAAATGTCGAGTCGAATGTGTCTTGTTCTTACGCGGGAAAGCGGTTAGACGTCTAAGAGTTGTGACTCGACCCTAATCTTACTAAACCAACTTGTTTAGGATTATAGAAGTTGACTTTGATGATAATATGATATTTATTGCTAGGTTGCGGACTCGTAGCGGTTGTTGAGCATTATAACTCCTTATTAACTCGTAATCGTAGCTTGGAAGCCAAGGTGAGTTTCGTATCTCCCTACTCGCTTGAGATTCGGGCTGAAAAGTGTAAACCTTGCTTGTTTACTTGCTTTTATTGATTTATTGATTGATGGGCTTGATTGTTGGATTGATGTGATGGTTCTTTTCGTTGTTGATTGATTGAGTGATTTGGTTTAAATGTTGAATTGTCGAGACGGTTATTACGCTTGAATGACTTGGTTTATGTTTTGTTAAGTATTTCATTAATATTAGGATAGACGTACATACATGGAAGTCGGTTATGCCTTCATTGGGTTTTAGATGTGGTGGGAAGGCTGCGGGTGACCCTATACATAAGCATCTAGGACTCGAAGGAAGTAGAATCCTCTTAAGTGTATGTACGTATAGTTTAACTTAAATTGATGTTTGATGATTAATGGAATTGTGATGAATGGATGTTGATTGATGCATATGTTGTGCATAAATTCCACTGATAGAGGATTTGACTTATGTACGTTGAAATGCGGCCTTGACCATCTGTTGACAAGTGTGCCCCGTTGAAATGCGGCCTTGTCCCTCTGTTGACAAGTGTGCCCCGTTGAAATGCGGCCTTGTCCCCCTGTTGTCAAGTGAGCCCCGTTACGATTATTGATTGTTGGCTCATGTTCGTCGAATATTGATTATTGGTTCATGATTGACGATTATTGACTATTGGTTTATGATTGACGATTATTGATTGTTGGTTTGTGATTGATGCATTTACAATTGATTGTAAGCATTGCATACATTGCTGATGAGCCCTCGGCAGGGGATTGCCGACATCCTGGTGTATAGATGTATGCACCCATTTTGGATGTAGTTCCTGATTCCGAGTATATAGACATATATATCTCGATGATTTTGAGATACAGCCTTGTTCATTGAGATGACAGAAGGGTATCGTTGCATAGGTGACTGGAGGTCACGCATAAGATAGGCATTCTGGCTTACTTACGCATATGGCATTGCATTGATACTCATATCATATATGCATTTCTGATTACACGCTTCTTGTACTTGTGTAATCTTGTGGTTGGACATTATTGTGTTTCTTAGAGGCTCACTGTAAGTCATGTTTAGCCTCCACTCGTACTTTATGATTTCTGTCTATGGTTCCTTGTGGACCATTACTACGAACTCACCAACCTTGTGTTGACTATGCTTAGTACACTTTTCAGGTATCCAAGTTATTCCAAGGCTTGAAGTATGATCGATTTATTAGCTTGCTGTCGAACCCGGACTTGGACTTATATGGATCAAGGATCCATTTGCCTTCTTTTGCATTGTGCTTAGAACCGTTAACCATCTGTTGAAGTTCTATTGAAATCTTTGATGACGACTTGTTCTTTATGTATTTTGGTACTTGTTTATCTTATTGTTTGGATTCACTGAATCCTTTATTTGCATTTAGTTCATGTTCTACATTAATCCCACCTTATGCTATATGATTTCCGTGATATTCTGAGCCTTGGCTTGGGGTGTTACAGAATGGTGGCCCATGCGTGGTCGTAGAGAATTAGGCGGTTTGACCTAGACTACGGCTTAAGTTAAAACTCTTCATATAGCATGCATGGTTAGGAAATTCGGGTGCAATGTGAATTATGTGAATCCCCGTGTGAGTTCGTAGTTAAGACCTCTTGTGTGATAGCTTAAATTCAATGTGTTGTTTTGATATGGATACTATGTGATCAATGTGTTGTTTTGATATGGGTACTATGTGATCAACGTGTTGTTTTGTGACGAGTACAACGTGAACAATGTGTTATGTTGTGGCAAGTACAATGTGATGAATGTGGTAACATGAGTACAACTTGGTTGATGCGGAAAATGTGTGGTTGTGTGATGGTCTAGTGCATGAGGTCAACTTGGTTGTTTGAAGTCAATGAGGTCATGTGCATATTGTTGAATTATTGTTATTGATTGGTGCTAATTGATGATTTAGAGCAAAATGAAGTTATGCCATTAACTTAGTATAATATTGTGGCAACCCTAAAAGAACCCGATCAACTCTTTTATGGTTACCCAACATTATAACAAGTTAATGACATCGTGGATTGCGCACGTGTGGCTTAGAGTATAATAAGGATCCGATATACTTAATGGAAGTTGATTGGGTGGAGGGTTAGCCGTTGGTACACCCTGTATACATACCCGGTTAATAACTAGAGAGTATATCAAATTCGGATTATACTTTGAATCATTCGTGTTAATAGCTTGAACCCTTTGTGTTAATTGTTTGATGGTATGATGTAATGAGCATGATTACTTAAATTAATGATGAACTATTGTAATGAATTCGACTTGATGATATGATATGTAACAATCCTTTAGGATTCTAACACTTTTGCCTTAGCATAATGTTATGAAATGAGTATGTAGTATCGGTATGAGAGCATTGACTAATAGTGTGACTAATATGTGAGCATTTGAGACTAACTCTCGGGTCAACCTGTCACTTGTTTTATAGAAATGGCGAGAACATGATAGATAACGATTACTTGAGAACTTTGATATGTTGTTCTTAACATAGTGAAATGAAACACGTAGGATATGTTGGTATGATAACACGATATATGACAGTTAGTTGAGGATATATATATGTCGGCTTTAGTAAAGGACAGTGAACGTGTGTAGTGTGTCGGCGTTAAAACACTAACTATTAATGCGGCCAACCTGAGTTAAATTGTGAAGCAAACCCCCGGGTCATAGACTTTAGAACTATTACTATTATTGGATTTGTTAGTGGAATGACATGTTAACTAGTATGATTTAGTAACCTATATGTTATGCATGTGTGATGTGTATGTATGTATGCCCCGTAGTGGTCACGTGGATGTTGTAAATGTTTTCGTTGTTGTCCGACTTAAACATGTTGATAAACGGTTAGGATACAATGTGATAAATATGTTGATATGCACCCTAAGAAGGTATCAAGGTTGTAAGCATCCTAACTCTTATGTATTATAAACGGTTGATATTCCAACACTAAGATGTTAATTGTAATCGGTGAACAATGGGGGTATGTTGCTTAATAGTAGGTGAACTTAAAATCGTATGAGACATTGTTAAACTTGATTGTATGCGGGTTATGAGATAATTGGTGATACATGCGTAAAATGTATTAATCAATGGAGAATTTTAGGAATCGATTTAACATATTAGTTATGTGGCAAAAGTATGAGAAACTATGTGGTTAAGCGTGATCATTATGCATGATGTAACGGAAATAGATAATGCATATGTAGGTGTGCTAATCAACAAACACTTTCATGAAAGGATTGGTTTACTAGTTTGATAGTTTGGCATGTATAAAGTAGGTTGTTAGGCTAAATTGTATACCTGAGATAAGCGAATACGGTGATGTATGTATAAATATTTAATAAATGGACAATTATATGAATAAGAACGGTAGACATGTTTCAAACTTGAGTATGCTCCAAAATGTAAATTCTTAACCTAGTTATAAGGAAGAATTGGTAATGATTGAAAACTTATGCATAGTTATACCCAACGTATGAGAGATTGTATGTACGGCTTGGTATTGCGAGATTAGTTGATAGACCTACAAAATCTTACCTTCTAACTAGGTTATGTAAATAAATTGTTAGGAAATGCGGTGGAACAAATATGGTTGCCATGATATTCTAATTATTGAATATGCTTAAATTTCGTTGCCTAACTAATTGGTGAAATAAATCGTTAGGACTTGGTAATAGCATGCGTAAAGGTAATTGAAATCTTGGACAATTGCGTGTATAGGTTGCCATGTTAGCCCAATTATTTGAATATCTCGAAAATCTTGTCGCCTGACTTACTTATGGAATACATAGTTAGGAATTGAAGACGCATGCGTAGATGTAAACGGTATAGCTGGTACGACCATTATGAACTACTTGACTACGTTATTTCCTCTTGTTTAATGTATGATTTAGTCAGTAACATAGAGACTATAAGTATAGTTATATTATGAAAATGAGAACCCCGTTGTATTATACGTCCTTAAGACTGAACTTTAGGAAAATGCCTGAGTTAACTAAAGTGGATTGATTAGAATAAACGAATAACAGTGGAGTTAATTGCGAATTCAATATCGATGGCGACAACGGAACGTAACAATTCATTGTGAGCTGCTATACAACTATAAACTTACTATGGGCGAGAAGGAACGACCTTGGTCAGGCTAACCATAGATTGAACAAATAAAATAAAAATTTAAAAGTCTACCCAACATGTAATATATGCGCAAGCACGAGCGTCGCGGGAATGGAGTTGAGGTCTAAATGATATGGGGTGGTATATAAACACGTACGCGATTAGTAAAGGTTGATTTAATTGGATGCCTAACTTAATGCGCAACCGAGAGCTCATAAAGATGGGAAACGATGAACCAATTGAGTGTCGTAGTGAGAGTCACAAGTGAGATGTGAGAAGCTTGAGCCCTTATAGTGTACGATTCTCAAATCTTTTAGGCCTAAACGGATCCCTAGATCGTTGTCTATCACACAAAGGTGGTGCCGTCAAGATTGGATGTCGTGGACACGAGCCCTGCCATTGCCAGAATGGAAGGCCGGAGGTGAAAGCAAACGTTTGACTTCAGTGATTGAGCCGCCGACCAGAGGGTAAAACATGTCACTAATGCGCTAACTATAAGGCAAATCGTCATAATAAGTGTTACCTGTTTACAACTAATTGCACTTAATGTTAACCGCGATATGTATATATATATATATAACAATAATAAATAATAAATTCCTGGACACTGACAATAAACTCGTTTGAGAAAATGGAATTATAACCCGGAGATCGATGAATCATGGCGAAAGGTTCTAACACTTGGTATGAAGGATGCGTGCGACGTCACCCGGTTCTAAATAACCTAACGAGCTATAAACTAAAAACTTGTTACATAATACGGCTCCTTTAATCGAATGAATTTTGGCTAATATAATAGTAAGATGTTTTTGAGTTAGACGCGATGATTCTAAACGAAAAGACAAACGAATCTTTGGTAAACTTTCCTAGAGATTTTCAAAATTTAATTGCGTAACAAATTGTAACTTATGAAGGAGTTCCTTTAACGAGGGAATCAACCATGGCGTGATCGAGATGGAATGATCAGAATGGGAATGGCATGTGAGTGGAAACCCGAGCTGTCCTATAGTACCAAATGGAGCCACTTGCTACAAGTGATGAGAGCGGATAACATTAGTGAGATTTGAATCTTTGGAGAGTGAGGATCGTTGTAATTTCGAGGAACCAGTAGGAATCCTAGGTAGCAAGGTCAAGAAGCTAAGGAACAAACGCTACATGAATTTCAGAGGTTGGACGATACACTAGAAGCGGAAACGAGTTCACTTGGGAGTGAGGGGACCGTGTAAGGGTTGGATACCTAAAACAGTTTATCAACTAGGGATTTTGTCGAATTTCGGGACGAAATTCTTTTGACGGGGGAATAATGTAACATCCGTGAGTTTTGACCCGTTGACTTTTCATATAATATGACTAACAATTTAAGTTAATAAATAATTTGGGTTGTTTTGTGAATTAAATGACAATGTGTTATATTCGGGTCGATAATATGTCTTGATCGGTGTTCGAATGTCTAACGAATTGTAATTTGGCTTGAGAAGAGAAACGGGTCGGCCCGTGGGTCGTCCACGACCCATCAGCCCCCCTTGACCCATTTCCCCTTATCTCTCCCTTTCACCACACAATCTCTATCTCTTCTCTTTTCTCTCAATTAAAACAAGACCATCCACCTCTAACTCTCCTTTTCCCTAGCATCTTTTGGTGTTTTGGGTTTGGGTTTAACTTGAGAATCATCATCGTCTTCATCACATTATCGCCTATACGAAGAATCAAAGGTTGAAGTTCTTTCATTTTTACCCATTTTGACCAATTCGGGTTTGAGCTCAAGAGGAAGTTTTGGTGAGTCTAATTCATCCCATTTGCCTCTATTTATGTTTGTTTATGCTTTTCTAGTCGTCTTGTACATTTACAAGCCCTAAAACGACTTAAAATGGAGTTAGGGTTAATTAGGATTTTAATTAGGGTTTGAATGATTTAGTGGTGATTTTGATGTTTTGGTCGAAATGGTGGATTGGGTTATGTGTAATTAGGTTTATTGATACTTAGTTATGCTCAAAATCGAGTTGGAAAGGTCTTTTGGTCGATCCCTAGGACTAAAATGGTGTTGGATGTGTTTTGGGTTGTTTAGGATCGTTCTTGGCATAGTTTTGCTGCAGAATTGGCTCACTGCGGCGCAGTGGGAGGTGCCAGACCCCACTGCGGCGCAGTGATAAGTTGCTGAACAAGCGATTCTTCGTCAACTTCAAACGCTTATAACTTTTGATCCGTAAGTCCAATCGAGTCATATGACCTATCGTTGGAATCGTATAAGAGTCTACTTTCTTTTGGTAACATTCATTTTTCATGAATCTTTCTCCATTTTCAAAAATGTCGAGTCGAATGTGTCTTGTTCTACGCGGGAAAGCGGTTAGACGTCTAAGAGTTGTGACTCGACCCTAATCTTACTAAACCAACTTGTTTAGGATTATAGAAGTTGACTTTGATGATAATATGATATTTATTGCTAGGTTGCGGACTCGTAGCGGTTGTTGAGCATTTATAACTCCTTATTAACTCGTAATCGTAACTTGGAAGCCAAGGTGAGTTTCGTATCTCCCTACTCGCTTGAGATTCGGGCTGAAAAGTGTAAACCTTGCTTGTTTACTTGCTTTTATTGATTTATTGATTGATGGGCTTGATTTTTGGATTGATGTGATGGTTCTTTTCGTTGTTGATTGATTGAGTGATTTGGTTTAAATGTTGAATTGTCGAGACGGTTATTACGCTTGAATGACTTGGTTTATGTTTTGTTAAGTATTTCATTAATATTAGGATAGACGTACATACATGGAAGTCGGTTATGCCTTCATTGGGTTTTAGATGTGGTGGGAAGGCTGCGGGTGACCCTATACATAAGCATCTAGGACTCGAAGGAAGTAGAATCCTCTTAAGTGTATGTACGTATAGTTTAACTTAAATTGATGTTTGATGATTAATGGAATTGTGATGAATGGATGTTGATTGATGCATATGTTGTGCATAAATTCCACTGATAGAGGATTTGACTTATGTACGTTGAAATGCGGCCTTGTCCCTCTGTTGACAAGTGTGCCCCGTTGAAATGCGGCCTTGTCCCTCTGTTGACAAGTGTGCCCCGTTGAAATGCGGCCTTGTCCCCCTGTTGTCAAGTGAGCCCCGTTACGATTATTGATTGTTGGCTCATGTTCGTCGAATATTGATTATTGGTTCATGATTGACGATTATTGACTATTGGTTTATGATTGACGATTATTGATTGTTGGTTTGTGATTGATGCATTTACAATTGATTGTAAGCATTGCATACATTTCTGATGAGCCCTCGGCAGGGGATTGCCGACATCCTGGTGTATAGATGTATGCACCCATTTTGGATGTAGTTCCTGACTCCGAGTATATAGACATATATATCTCGATGATTTTGAGATACAGCCTTGTTCATTGAGATGACAGAAGGGTATCGTTGCATAGGTGACTGGAGGTCACGCATAAGATAGGCATTCTGGCTTACTTACGCATATGGCATTGCATTGATACTCATATCATATATGCATTTCTGATTACACGCTTCTTGTACTTGTGTAATCTTGTGGTTGGACATTATTGTGTTTCTTAGAGGCTCACTGTAAGTCATGTTTAGCCTCCACTCGTACTTTATGATTTCTGTCTATGGTTCCTTGTGGACCATTACTACGAACTCACCAACCTTGTGTTGACTATGCTTAGTACACTTTTCAGGTATCCAAGTTATTCCAAGGCTTGAAGTATGATCGATTTATTAGCTTGCTGTCGAACCCGGACTTGGACTTATATGGATCAAGGATCCATTTGCCTTCTTTTGCATTGTGCTTAGAACCGTTAACCATCTGTTGAAGTTCTATTGAAATCTTTGATGACGACTTGTTCTTTATGTATTTTGGTACTTGTTTATCTTATTGTTTGGATTCACTGAATCCTTTATTTGCATTTAGTTCATGTTCTACATTAATCCCACCTTATGCTATATGATTTCCGTGATATTCTGAGCCTTGGCTTGGGGTGTTACATTGTGTGAATGTGTAAAGTTGTAAGTATGAGGTTCTTAGAATACAGGTGTATATTTAAATGTATTTTGAAAGACCATATGGGGTATGACAACATGAATTGATTGTGAACAACGTGTTTTAGTTGATTGTTTGATTTTATAGAAATATTTGTATTATATGTGAAATGCATGATATTATAGTTGATGGTATTTGTAACATCCCAAACTTTTTAATTAACGGTTGACTTGAGTCGTTAAGTCAACGTAAAGTGTTCGTTAAGTTTAAGGTGGATTAACGCTTATATGTAGTTAAAGTGTTTTATGTGTGAGACTTGAATGTCTTATTAATTGATGTAGAAATATGTTTAAAGAAGAAGTTATGTGCCTTTTAGAGGTGTTCAAAGTGTTAATCAAGTTGTATATAGTCCATAGAGGTGTTTTGGGCTAATAATATGACTTTACAAAGTTTAGGGACCAGTTTTGACATGGTGTGAAAGTCAAAAACGGGATTAGGGTCAATGGGGGAGTCATTAGTTTATCAAATCAGATCTAATAACTTTTCTCCAAGCCCTAGCCACCCCTTTGATCCCCTATCAAATTCCTAAGCCGAAAATCCTTCAAAACGTGTGATTCAAGTGAAGTTTGATCAAGATCTCTCATCCTTGCTTTCATATACAGGTAATATAGACGATTTTCCTTTGATTTGTGATCATAAGAGTCGATCATATGGATCTTACTTCTGGTCTCTAGGTTGAGATTGATTTGATTATGTTTCATTGTCGATTATTGGGGTTTTCGGGTAATTTAATGTATTGTAATTGTATCCTCTTGTTCCTGGAACAAGTGATCATGTGAAATCATTATATGAGTCGTATTTTGGGTGCATATGAGGTTCATAGGTCGTGGTGGTTGCAATGGTCATCTGATGGTCGAAAATTGCTTGCAAAACTAAGGGTTTACTAGATCTGAAAAATTAGTAATATTGCAAAAATCATATCTATTTCAATTAGAAGAGTTATAAGATGAATCTTATATTTTTGAAAAGGTCTATGTGTCCTCTTGATTCTATATGAACAATGTTTCTTTTGATTTTGCCCAGATATGGGTGAAAAATGTCAATTTCCAGAAGTGGTCGGATTTAAGACGAATTCTGTAGGTCTATTTTGCAGACGCCATAACTAATTCATTAGAGATCTTCAAGAGTCAAACTTTATATTTCTAGAAAGGTCTTTGAATTCCCTACATTCCTTAAGAACTAAGTTTTGACTCATTTGGTCGTCTTGAGGTCGAAAAGTCGCCTGCAAGTGAAGGGAGCGAGTCAGTCTTTAGACCAGCACTCCATATGCGGCGCATATAACCTATGTGCGGCGCATATCGGGGTCTGGGAGGTTTCTGGGTGATTTTTGAAGCAAATATGCGACGCATATTCAAAGCATGCGCCACATAAAGGGTCTGTGAGCCTGTTTGAGGTCCGAACAAGCGTTTAAGGGTCCTATAAGTGTACCTAAGTTAATGTATGGTCTTATAACCTAATTAGGTTGGGTTTATACAGGTTTAATGACTATGAACTCGAGATAGGTTGTCGGGATCATAAACAAGATACATTAACGTTGCTTATTGATCGTCACGAGGTAAGATACACTACTTTGACACGCTGAGGGTTCAACGAAAAGATGGTTTCAAATAATAACTTCCCAACTTATATCTTGAATTGCTTGTGGGTATTCGGGATTACACGGGAGGTGATATGGGTTATGTAGTTGACCATTGAGACCTGAAATGCAGTCCAAATGAAGTATAATGTAGTGTATGTTATGATATGAAGTATAATGTAGTGTATGTTATGATATGAAGTATAATGTAGTGTATGTTATGATATGAAGTATAATGTAGTGTATGTTATGATATGAAGTATAATGTAGTGTATGTTATGATATGAAGTATAATGTAGTGTATGTTATGATATGAAGTATAATGTAGTGTATGTTATGATATGAAGTATAATGTAGTGTATGTTATGATATGAAGTATAATGTAGTGTATGTTATGATATGAAGTATAATGTAGTGTATGTTATGATATGAAGTATAATGTAGTGTATGTTATGATATGAAGTATAATGTAGTGTATGTTATGATATGAAGTATAATGTAGTGTATGTTATGATATGAAGTATAATGTAGTGTATGTTATGATATGAAGTATAATGTAGTGTATGTTATGATATGAAGTATAATGTAGTGTATGTTATGATATGAAGTATAATGTAGTGTATGTTATGATATGAAGTATAATGTAGTGTATGTTATGATATGAAGTATAATGTAGTGTATGTTATGATATGAAGTATAATGTAGTGTATGTTATGATATGAAGTATAATGTAGTGTATGTTATGATATGAAGTATAATGTAGTGTATGTTATGATATGAAGTATAATGTAGTGTATGTTATGATATGAAGTATAATGTAGTGTATGTTATGATATGAAGTATAATGTAGTGTATGTTATGATATGAAGTATAATGTAGTGTATGTTATGATATGAAGTATAATGTAGTGTATGTTATGAAGTGATATGCAGTAGCTTGTGATGCTTT
Source organism: Erigeron breviscapus (assembly GCA_034093135.1). NCBI lineage: Eukaryota > Viridiplantae > Streptophyta > Magnoliopsida > Asterales > Asteraceae > Erigeron > Erigeron breviscapus. The sequence continues at coordinate 110,048,975 of CM067167.1, read as the reverse complement.
GAGATGTAGTATATGTTGTTGATTGTTGATACGTGCATGATTGTATGGCTTGCTCATCTAGTTCACTAGACTTGTTAAGTTTCCATGACACGTGCACGTTTAAGGGCCCAAAACGTAAAAGCAGTAAACGTAGTAAATGTTTAGGTAATGCAGTCACCTAAACTAAATAATGCAAGATCGAGCTCGTTAAACTTTGATGCAGGAAAGTGTTAAGCTTAACCCGTACTTGCCCTAGCCCGGCTAAGTGCGTTGACGTAGGTTGCTTGGGTGGCTCCTTGCAACATGGTCATTGAGATGCAGTTGAGTAATACGAGGGGTCTGACCCGCCCTCATTTGTCTTGTGCATACGGATTACTCGGGGATTGGTTTGCCATTCCATAACGACGTTTGATGTTCAACTGAATGGTTGTCATCTAGTCGGGTGTAACTTATGTTACACATTGACGCAGTTAAAATGTAGTAAAGCAGTTAAAACGTAGTAATGCAGTTAAAATGTAGTTACGCAGTTAAAAGTAGTAATGCAGTTATGTGGCTATATGTGTGTAATGCAGAATGAAGGATAGGCACATTTAGGGTGTTTCATCCTATTATGTAGTTTTGATGATGTAATATGCTTGATGTGTGTTGTGCCTTAATGACGTTGATTAAATCCACAATGTTTGAAATGGATAAATGTTTTATAACTTGAGTGTTATCTTACTTAGCTAATTCGTTAGCTAACACTTGTCTTTTGAAATGTGTTGCTCCCCCAGGTTTAGCGTAGCTGAGGTAGTTGATGAAGAAGTGCGAGGAATGGGTAGATAGCTTGCTGATGACCTTAGCTACCCATAGTTGTTGCACATTTTTAGACTCTTGCTTATGTTTTGGCATTTATATAGTTTGCATGTTATGTAGTCGGTTGTTTTGTGTTGGGCAGCCGACGGGTTTCTATTTAAACTTGTTTTGACGATATGACCGAGTAACACCAATGATTAAAGAAACCAAACAGATTTTAATTGGTTTGGACTTTCAAAGTTACTTCCGCTTTGTTATAATGTCGTTAGGCGAAATTTTTTGGAAACCCGTATTTTTAAATGAAGGGTGTTACAGTATTGGAAAATGTCGAGAGAACGATTGGGCGATTGTGAAAGTCGTTGTTGAATAGCAAGATAAGCCAGGTATGGGCCTATGAAGTGGATAAAGTCCACGCGAGAGGCTAAAATAGTTGATGAATGTGCTCGTATGATTGTGATAACTGCGTTTTCTAGTTGTTTATGCATTCGCCCCGTTACAGTCTTTATGAACCAAGTATGATAATCGGTAAATGATTAATTGTTTTCATTTTGATGATGATGTTTTAGTTGACTCGATAATTTATAGAAGAGTCGTTTTTGCTTATAGCGTGAGTGTTGGGAGTTTGAAATCAATTGATGTTATGTCAAGAATTTGAATAAATCTAGTAAATCCCTTAAGTGTGGGAGATAATAAACGAATTGGTGTATGTATTATTAATAACGTTAGAAGGTTATAACTTGGAAGTGTGTGCAAAGATTAAGTGCTTACTTCTTCGAGGGATAACAATTTAGCAAAGTTATATACATGGAACGTGATTAGTGAGTTAAGACTACAAATTTTGTTTTGATTTAAGAGTCTCTTGGTTGTTTAAGTGCTAAGAAGATATTATGAAGCGTGAATGTTAAAAGATTTAGGAGAAATGAGGTTAGAAGACTGTTCTTAAGAAAAAAAGGTGTAAGATTTTGATTGATTGTCAAGTTAATTTGTAAACTTTAAGGTAAATTAAGGATTCTTAACTTAAAGGTATTGGCGATGAGGATAGAATATTAAGACTGAATTGAGATGATTAATGGTTTGAGGAGAAACCCAATAACATAAGATGACTTGATGCAGGTAAGGGTGAACAACGAGTAAGTTTTGAAATGCGAAGTAAGGTTCACGAGGACGTGAACCAAATAAGTATGGGAGAGTTGTAACACCCCAAACTTTAAAAAGTGATTTTTATTATAGTTTTACCTTTAAAATAATTTCCTAGTATTTAAATTTAAGGAATGGGGTTGTTTTAGTTGGAACTTTAGTGGCTAGCGGGTATAATACCTACTCAAAAAGAAAAAAAAGGTGTGGCATAACAATAGAATGCCAACCACTTCCTTTTTATGATTCACTCTTCCACCTTAACAAATTCATCTACATTCTTCTTCAACCTTCTCATGTGTAATTCTTGTTTTTATCTAAATCAAAAATCCTCCAATTATATACTTTAATAAAGCAAATTGATGTGAACAGTATCTTTTTTGTCTTTACATGCATTTTTAATTTAAATACAACATATACTAATAATATACAAAGTTTAACAATTGGTGCAGTGGAAGAGTTCCTACTTACTATAGGAGAGCTCCAGTTCGAAACTGGCCACCCCCCCCCCCCCAATTTTTTGGTTTTGTTTTATTTTTATGAAGTTTCATTTTGCCCCCTCTTAATTTTACATGTATGACCCTGAAGTTTGATTTTTGATTAAAATATTACATAAAATGTTGACTTAACTAAGTAATTTGATTTAATTATTTGTGTTTAGATAATTTTTTCAAAAAGTTTTGGTTTGCTGCTTGTTAAATATTTTTATTCTTGGGCTTTTTATGAATATTTGCTTATTTTTTATATATTTTATATTTTTTTAACTCTTTGTTTTTACATTGTTTTTGTTTGTTTTTTTTTTTTTGGCTTTTTATAGCATTTGACATATGTGTTGTGTTTTTTAGATTTATAACATTTTGTACTTTTATATAAAAATTTTAGTTTTTTTTATAACTTTGTATTTGTTTTTTTTTTTTTTGCTCGTTGTTGATGTTATGGTGAGCCGCGAGTCCTGGACTCTTTTGCTCGTTGTACGGTGAGCCGCGGAGTCTTGGACTCTTTTGCTCGTTGTTGATATTATGGTGAGCCGCGGAGTCTTGGACTCTTTTGCTCGTTGTATGGTGAGCCGCGGAGTCTTGGACTCTTTTGCTCGTTGTTGATGTTATGGTGAGCCGCGGAGTCTTGGACTCTTTTGCTCGTTGTTGATATATGGTGAGCCGCGGAGTCTTGGACTCTTTTGCTCGTTGTATGGTGAGCCGCGGAGTCTTGGACTCTTTTGCTCGTTGTTGATGTTATGGTGAGCCGCGGAGTCTTGGACTCTTTTGCTCGTTGTATGGTGAGCCGCGGAGTCCTGGACTCTTTTGCTCGTTGTTGATGTTATGGTGAGCCGCGGAGTCTTGGACTCTTTTGCTCGTTGTTGATGTTATGGTGAGTCGCGGAGTCTTGGACTCTTTTGCTCGTTGTATGGTGAGCCGCGGAGTCTTGGACTCTTTTGCTCGTTGTATGGTGAGCCGCGGAGTCTTGGACTCTTTTGCTCGTTGTTGATGTTATGGTGAGCCGCGGAGTCTTGGACTCTTTTGCTCGTTGTATGGTGAGCCGCGGAGTCCTGGACTCTTTTGCTCGTTGTTGATGTTATGGTGAGCCGCGGAGTCTTGGACTCTTTTGCTCGTTGTATGGTGAGCCGCGGAGTCCTGGACTCTTTTGCTCGTTGTTGATGTACGGTGAGCCGCGGAGTCTTGGACTCTTTTGCTCGTTGTTGATGTATGGTGAGCCGCGGAGTCTTGGACTCTTTTGCTCGTTGTTGATGTTATGGTGAGCCGCGGAGTCTTGGACTCTTTTGCTCGTTGTATGGTGAGCCGCGGAGTCTTGGACTCTTTTGCTCGTTGTTGATGTTATGGTGAGCCGCGGAGTCTTGGACTCTTTTGCTCGTTGTTGATGTTATGGTGAGCCGCGGAGTCTTGGACTCTTTTGCTCGTTGTATGGTGAGCCGCGGAGTCCTGGACTCTTTTGCTCGTTGTTGATGTTATGGTGAGCCGCGAGTCTTGGACTCTTTTGCTCGTTGTTATGGTGAGCCGCGGAGTCCTGGACTCTTTTGCTCGTTGTTGATGTTATGGTGAGCCGCGGAGTCTTGGACTCTTTTGCTCGTTGTTGATGTTATGGTGAGCCGCGGAGTCTTGGACTCTTTTGCTCGTTGTATGGTGAGCCGCGGAGTCTTGGACTCTTTTGCTCGTTGTTGATGTATGGTGAGCCGCGGAGTCTTGGACTCTTTTGCTCGTTGTTGATGTTATGGTGAGCCGCGGAGTCTTGGACTCTTTTGCTCGTTGTACGGTGAGCCGCGGAGTCTTGGACTCTTTTGCTCGTTGTTGATGTATGGTGAGCCGCGGAGTCTTGGACTCTTTTGCTCGTTGTTGATATTATGGTGAGCCGCGGAGTCTTGGACTCTTTTGCTCGTTGTATGGTGAGCCGCGGAGTCTTGGACTCTTTTGCTCGTTGTTGATGTATGGTGAGCCGCGGAGTCTTGGACTCTTTTGCTCGTTGTTGATGTATGGTGAGCCGCGGAGTCTTGGACTCTTTTGCTCGTTGTTGATGTATGGTGAGCCGCGGAGTCTTGGACTCTTTTGCTCGTTGTTGATGTATGGTGAGCCGCGGAGTCTTGGACTCTTTTGCTCGTTGTTGATGTATGGTGAGCCGCGGAGTCTTGGACTCTTTTGCTCGTTGTTGATGTTATGGTGAGTCGCGGAGTCTTGGACTCTTTTGCTCGTTGTATGGTGAGCCGCGGAGTCTTGGACTCTTTTGCTCGTTGTACGGTGAGCCGCGGAGTCTTGGACTCTTTTGCTCGTTGTTGATGTATGGTGAGCCGCGGAGTCTTGGACTCTTTTGCTCGTTGTTGATGTTATGGTGAGCCGCGGAGTCTTGGACTCTTTTGCTCGTTGTATGGTGAGCCGCGGAGTCTTGGACTCTTTTGCTCGTTGTTGATGTTATGGTGAGCCGCGGAGTCTTGGACTCTTTTGCTCGTTGTATGGTGAGCCGCGGAGTCTTGGACTCTTTTGCTCGTTGTTGATGTATGGTGAGCCGCGGAGTCTTGGACTCTTTTGCTCGTTGTTGATGTATGGTGAGCCGCGGAGTCTTGGACTCTTTTGCTCGTTGTTGATGTTATGGTGAGCCGCGGAGTCTTGGACTCTTTTGCTCGTTGTTATGGTGAGCCGCGGAGTCTTGAACTCTTTTGCTCATTGTGGGTGGCAAGTCATGAATGACGATTCATTGGCTTGTCATCGTATAAGGATCTTTATATGTGTTTGTTACTTGCACGATATGATATTGTTGACGTTAGATGTATATTGTACTCACTAAGCGAAAGTGTGATTGAAGGTACTTTGAAGATAGAAGTTGATTTATGAATCTTGGAGATTTTGGCTAATTACGGGAAATGGTGTTGATGATAGAACCCTTAGTAACCCCTTTTGAACTCTTGGCTCTTGATATGGTTTTGTGTCATTTGAATAAATATGGTAATGTCAAGTAGTTGAGTCAAGTTTTGAAATTGTAAGAATTGTGTATTGTCTTGATGGTCAAACAAATGCATTTTGGCAACTTGGGTAAATGACCCGTTTAGTCTTGTAAACTTGATTTGTAACAACGGATGGTACGAAGACTTTGAAATGATGTGTTAGGTGTTCTATGTCAAAATGAATCTGTCTATTAGTTGTTAGAAACTCGGTATTGAGTAGAAGAGGTCGAAAGTTGTTTAAAGTATCAAAAATTACGAAACTAGGGAGGACGGCCTTTGTTAAGGGGACGGCCTTTGAGGACGGCTCTTGCAGACACAAAGGCCGTCCGCTTCTGTAATTTTCACTAATTTTTACCGAGCCTTCGTTTGACCTTTTTGGGTCATGAAATTTGTATACTAGTCTATTTACATCATTTTAGGAATATTACAAGTGTCTTTTCTTGATTTGGAACATTTTGATTTTTTTTTCGCGAAAATTTGCCATATTTTTCTAAGTATAGAACATCTAAAAACGTTCTTTACACTATTGGTCTATTTTGGTTTTGAGTCGTTACAGATCATACATTTGTATCGATCATAATTGCCTCTCTTGATAGTAAAAACTGAAGAACTTTCACATATTATCTATCTATCAACTATCCATATATAAAAATATCAATATATATATATATATACTACATTTGAAAACGTTTCCTATATATGAATAAAACAAGTTTTTTAACCTTGGGCGTTGCCCCGGAGACATAACGATATGTAAAACGTAGATCGTGTGTAAGGTCTGTGATATATACATAACAAAATGCGAATAAAATATATATATATACACATATGTAAAAAGTTATAAAAGAACAAAATGTAAAGTGTAGAAAAAGGTATAAAAAAACAAAAGTTAAAAAAAAAAACAATACAAAAGTTATAACAATACCCAAAAAACTTTGACAAAAAACAAAATTGGTACAAAGTATTTAAAAAAATGATAAAAGAAAACCCAATATTAAAATAAAAACAAAAGGCTAGAACAAAAATGGTATTAAAAAAATATAAAAAATTTAGAAATCCAAAAACCCAAAAAAAAAGTAAAAAAAAAGTTGGGGTTTAGTTATATAAAACCGAAATTATATATATAACAAAAAAAAGGAGGGGCTGAAAAGAAAAAGGAAAAAGAGAAGGGGGCAAATTGCACAAAAAAAACTAAAAAGAAAAAGGAAAAAGAAAAGGGAGGCAAATTGCAAAAAAAAGGCTTTTTACTTGGAAAGTACCTCAACTTGTCACTTTTTACTTTATTGGGGTCCAAACAAAAATCTGTCCTATTGTGGGGACAAAAACCGGCTAAAACACCTATGTTGGGTCTTCCATCAGGTAGCCAGTCATTTTTTATTTTTATTTTAATTTTTATTTTAATTTATTTTATAAATTATATTATAAAAAACAACAACCCAGAAGAACATCCTCTATCAATCTGCTCTTTCCAATTAGAGTTAATTACAGATTTCGTCCCTATCGTCGACCGCTACTTGCAGCTTTCGTCCTTAACTTTCAAAAATTACAGTTTTAGTCCAAATTGTTTTGCTCCGTCAACACTTTTGGTCCAAATGACTAATGGACATTTAAAACCCTATCATGTGACTTGCACATGATGGGTATAATAGTCTTTTCCATACCATAAGACCAAAAGTGTGATTGACTATAAACACATTCCTATAACATTTTTTACCCCCAAATCTTCAACTTTACCATCACAAATTCACGACGACTATCATCATCATTCTTCATCATCATCATCTAATATCTTTCAAAAGTTCACATCAAGAATCCCAACGCCTATTTTCTTCAAATTTTAATTCCAACAATAATTTGAAAAAGTAGTATCTAATGTAATAAAAGAAGAAAAAAGAAGATATGAATCTAATCTTGCTGATGATTCCATTTTACGTTCTATTTTGTTTCTTAAATCTTCTTACCAAATGACCATGATTGGACTTAAACCGATAGACGACAAGTTAGGCTTAAGTAGGTATGCTTAGCTTTGAGATGAAATGTCTTAGGACGGGTTTGGGATGAGTGAGAGTGTAGGAATAAGGCTATATGATGATTGTTTATTGATATGTGAATATGTGTTTTAGCCTTTATTCTTCCGTTTCTCGCTTCTCCGTCGCTAAGTTGTGCTATTGCTACGATAGACGGTCCTCGAGGTGATCTTCTATTCCTCTAACTGAATTTGATAAACTTGTGCTTTATATTATGTGAGAAGTTGTTGAGATGGACAAAGGTTGGAGGATTAGGTAAGATGGTGTTCCATCAATGTTGCCTAGCCCATGGGGTTAGTGACAAGGACCGCAAAGGATATGAGATGTTGTATGTGTGTTGAAAATCATGTGAATTGGAATTGATGGGAAAAGAGGCGATACACAAATGTGGTAACGAACATGCATGTGAAAGGATACAATTACAATTATGGTCCGGAACATAATTGCAAGTGTATCACGACGCGAGTGTGTTTGTATGGCCATGCTTTGTGTTGACCGGTGTACAAAGTAATGAAGCTGGAGAGATTTCTATGTAGTGAATCTTTATGTGTCGAGAGTAAACATCGTGTAACAACTTTAATGACGTTGATGCCTCGTGTGTGTGGAAATGTGTGAAGATCGGTGAAAAGTTATAGCCGGTTAAATGTGTATGATAATTATGAAGTACATGAAGTTAAATGAAGTCTAAAGGTACGTGAGGAATGAAGTGGTTGGTAGACAATGTTGTTGAGTCTACTAGTTCAAAGGACATGGACTTGAAGTTGACAATTAGAGTTAATGTTGGATATTTGAAGGGTGATAAGCAGGTGATGCACAGAAGGGTTACCAGGTACACGTATGGAAGGATACAGTTACAATTCCGGTCGCGAATGTAATTGTAAATGTATCACGACATGTGTGTGTTTGTGAGACTGTGTCTGTGTTGATCCGACTGGAGAGAAGATGGGAAAGATGGAATCACTGGTTGGTGGCATAATTAACCATGTGAAGAGTAGACATGTATCTATGGATTAAAGAATGATGAAGCTGAAGCAAGTAAAGAAGATAACGCTATGGATGATTGAACCTTTTAACCATGAAGCTCTTCCATTCGATGAACACCATGTTATGATGTGAGGTTACCTTCGAGCTGCGAAGTCTTAAAGTTGTGTTTGGGTGTAAGGAAGACGCTTAGATTTTGTTTGAAATTATCTTTCCTGGTCATAGATGGTATGCGGCGCATATTCTGAGTTTTTAAGTTTATGCGGGGCATGTGCAAATGCATGAAAGTTACTGTTCAGAAATGCTCGAGTTATGAGGCGCATGCACCATCCATGCGGTGCATATTTTGGTCTGTTTTGGATTTACGACTCGCTCAGTTTAGATTTCGTTACGGGATGATATATGACGATTGGAACGAGTATTCACAGCTGGAGATTCTTCCTTATATTGCATGAATGTGTGGTGAACTAACACGTGAACCTTTTTAGCAGTTCTATCGCTTACTGCCTTCGTCGGTGTGACGTGAAGGTGTTGTTGATATCCTATATTTGTACAAGATTTTATGTTTGGCCGCTTCTCAAAGATAATGATTTTTTTCCCTTATGAAAAGTTAAGAGGTTGGATGACGGAGTTAACTATGGATCCTTAAATCACAAGAAGTAGAAGTTTTCAGGAGCATTCGGTTCTGAATTGATCATGTTTCTCGCCTATGTGATTTACTCATGTAAGGCAAATGTTGTGTATTTCTAAAGTCGAGGTCACTCGTAGTTTTGAGATGTTCTATTAATGTTCTCGGTTTCATTGCGATCATGAGGTCAAACCTTCTGTTGATGTGTGACGAGTGCTACTTTTATTCAAAGACACCTTTCGTTTTGTTCTCACTTATAGGAAGAAGTTAATGTTTTCGATTGTGGGATGTATTTCTTTCTATAAGATGGGTTTACGATTGGTACTACCATATGATGAAGTTGATGATGAAAGTCCTGTTTAAGTTAATTATACGCTCATTATGACTATTGAGTTTCTTGAAGTCCTGCATGTTAACGATTGGTCCTTACCATGTCGTGAACTTAAGGGATAAAGTTTAAAGTTTCTCTAGACCGTTCAGTCATTACATTCGGTGATGACATTATTATCTATTCTAAGTATGATGAAGAACATCATGTTGTGTAAGGAAGACGCTTAGATTTTGTTTGAAATTATCTTTCCTGGTCATAGATGGTATGCGGCGCATATTCTGAGTTTTTAAGTTTATGCGGGACATGTGCAAATGCATGAAAGTTACTGTTCAGAAATGCTCGAGTTATGAGGCGCATGCACCATCCATGCGGTGCATATTTTGGTCTGTTTTGGATTTACGACTCGCTCAGTTTAGATTTCGTTACGGGATGATATATGACGATTGGAACGAGTATTCACAGCTGGAGATTCTTCCTTATATTGCATGAATGTGTGGTGAACTAACACGTGAACCTTTTTAGCAGTTCTATCGCTTACTGCCTTCGCCGGTGTGACGTGAAGGTGTTGTTAATATCCTATATTTGTACAAGATTTTATGTTTGGCCGCTTCTCAAAGATAATGATTTTTTTCCCTTATGAAAAGTTAAGAGGTTGGATGACGGAGTTAACTATGGATCCTTAAATCACAAGAAGTAGAAGTTTTCAGGAGCATTCGGTTCTGAATTGATCATGTTTCTCGCCTATGTGATTTACTCATGTAAGGCAAATGTTGTGTATTTCTAAAGTCGAGGTCACTCGTAGTTTTGAGATGTTCTATTAATGTTCTCGGTTTCATTGCGATCATGAGGTCAAACCTTCTGTTGATGTGTGACGAGTGCTACTTTTATTCAAAGACACCTTTCGTTTTGTTCTCACTTATAGGAAGAAGTTAATGTTTTCGATTGTGGGATGTATTTCTTTCTATAAGATGGGTTTACGATTGGTACTACCATATGATGAAGTTGATGATGAAAGTCCTGTTTAAGTTAATTATACGCTCATTATGACTATATTGAGTTTCTTGAAGTCTTGCATGTTAACGATTGGTCCTTACCATGTCGTGAACTTAAGGGATAAAGTTTAAAGTTTCTCTAGACCGTTCAGTCATTACATTCGGTGATGACATTATTATCTATTCTAAGTATGATGAAGAACATCATGTTGTGTAAGGAACGTTACTACGATTTTCTATAAGTAAAGGCCTAATTTTAAATTCGCCCAAAGTGAGTAAAAGTTAAAGTAGAAGCTGACGCGTAGAATTGAAAGGAACAAGGTTCCATTTAATGTTTAATTCCATGACTATAAGGTTAGGGTAAGCAATTGTCTACAATGAGCCAGTCCAAGGTGATGTTTCTAGAGACGAAGATGTTGGTATTATGTGGGTGGATTCTGAAAATTCATAAATAACCAGCGTGGAACTATAAGTCTAAAAGTAAGATTTCGGTATCCGAGAACGAAATGACTAAAAGTTGTACTTGAGGAAGTTTATGAACCGTGGTGACATGCTCATTTGGATGCTGCCTGAAGTGTGATACGACCTATTATGATATGAAACCAATGTGAACCCGTGGAGAGATATGAGTATTGATGTTAAGGAGTGTTTGTAGTTGGCCTGGTTGAGATCCTTGGCCAAAAGTAAAAGAAGCTTCATAGGAAGTTAATTGAGCTTGTGCTAGTGGGATGGAATCATATTTACGGTGAGAGTTGATTCGAAAGTTATCCTCACCTATTTGATGCTGAAATGATTCCGAGGACGGAATCCTCTTAAGGGGTAGGTAATTGTAACATCCCAAACTTTTTAATTAACGGTTGACTTGAGTCGTTAAGTCAACGTAAAGTGTTCGTTAAGTTTAGGGTGGATTAACGCTTATATGTAGTTAAAGTGTTTTATGTGTGAGACTTGAATGTCTTATTAATTGATGTAGAAATATGTTAAAGAAGAAGTTATGTGCCTTTTAGAGGTGTTCAAAGTGTTAATCAAGTTATATGACTTTACGAAGTTTAGGGACCAGTTTTGACATGGTGTGAAAGTCAAAAACGGGATTAGGGTCAATGGGGGAGTCATTAGTTTATCAAATCAGATCTAATAACTTTTCTCCCAAGCCCTAGCCACCCCTTTGATCCCCTATCAAATTCCTAAGCCGAAAATCCTTTAAAACGTGTGATTCAAGTGAAGTTTGATCAAGATCTCTCATCCTTGCTTTCATCTACAGGTAATATAGACGATTTCCTTTGATTTGTGATCATAAGAGTCGATCATATGGATCTTACTTCTGGTCTCTAGGGTTGAGATTGATTTGATTATGTTTCATTGTCGATTATTGGGGTTTTGGGTAATTTAATGTATTGTAATTGTATCCTCTTGTTCATGGAACAAGTGATCATGTGAAATCATTATATGAGTCATATTTTGGGTGCATATGAGGTTCATAGGTCGTGGTGGTTGCTATGGTCATCTGATGGTCGAAAATTGCTTGCAAAACTAAGGGTTTACTAGATCTGAAAAATTAGTAATATTGCAAAAATCATATCTCTTTCAATTAGAAGAGTTATAAGATGAATCTTATATTTTTGAAAAGTTCTATGTGTCCTCTTGATTCTATATGAACAATGTTTCTTTTGATTTTGCCCAGATATGGGTGAAAAATGTCAATTTCCAGAAGTGGTCGGATTTAAGACGAATTCTGTAGGTCTATTTTGCAGACGCCATAACTAATTCATTAGAGATCTTCAAGAGTCAAACTTTATATTTCTAGAAAGGTCTTTGAATTCCCTACATTCCTTAAGAACTAAGTTTTGACTCATTTGGTCGTCTTGAGGTCGAAAAGTGGCCTGCAAGTGAAGGGCGCGAGTCAGTCTTTAGACCAGCACTCCATATGCGGCGCATATAACCTATGTGCGGCGCATATCGGGGCCTGGGAGGTTTCTGGGTGATTTTTGAAGCAAATATGCGACGCATATTCAAAGCATGCGCCACATAAAGGGTCTGTGAGCCCGTTTGAGGTCCGAAACAAGCGTTTAAGGGTCCTATAAGTGTACCTAAGTTAATGTATGGTCTTATAACCTATTAGGTTGGGTTTATACAGGTTTAATGACTATGAACTCGAGATAGGTTGTCGGGATCACAAACAAGATACATTAACGTTGCTTATTGATCGTCACGAGGTAAGATACACTACTTTGACACGCTGAGGGTTCAACGAAAAGATGGTTTCAAATAATAACTTCCCAACTTATATCTTGAATTGCTTGTGGGTATTCGGGGTTACACGGGAGGTGATATGGGTTATGTAGTTGACCATTGAGACCTGAAATGCAGTCCCAAATGAAGTATAATGTAGTGTATGTTATGATATGAAGTATAATGTAGTGTATGTTATGATATGAAGTATAATGTAGTGTTATGTTATGAAGTGATATGCAGTAGCTTGTGATGCTTTGAGATGTAGTATATGTTGTTGATTGTTGATATGTGCATGATTGTATGGCTTGCTCATCTAGTTCACTAGACTTGTTAAGTTGCCATGACACGTGCACGTTTAAGGGCCCAAAACGTAAAAGCAGTAAACATAGTAAATGTTTAGGTAATGCAGTCACCTAAACTAAATAATGCAAGATCGAGCTCGTTAAACTTTGATGCAGGAAAGTGTTAAGCTTAACCCGTACTTGCCCTAGCCCGGCTAAGTGCGTTGACGTAGGTTGCTTGGGTGGCTCCTTGCAACATGGTCATTGAGATGCAGTTGAGTAATACGAGGGGTCTGACCCGCCCTCATTTGTCTTGTGCATACGGATTACTCGGGGATTGGCTTGCCATTCCTTAACGACGTTTGATGTTCAACTGAATGGTTGTCATCTAGTCGGGTGTAACTTATGTTACACATTGACGCAGTTAAAATGTAGTAAAGCAGTTAAAACGTAGTAATGCAGTTAAAATGTACTTACGCAGTTAAAAGTAGTAATGCAGTTATGTGGTTATATGTGTGTAATGCAGAATGAAGGATAGGCACATTTAGGGTGTTTCATCCTATTATGTAGTTTTGATGATGTGATATGCTTGATGTGTGTTGTGCCTTAATGACGTTGATTAAATCCACAATGTTTGAAATGGATAAATGTTTTATAACTTGAGTGTTATCTTACTTAGCTAATTCGTTAGCTAACACTTGTCTTTTGAAATGTGTTGCTCCCTCAGGTTTTGTTGGTGCACATAAAGTGCACAAATTGTTGTCCGATGCAATAATTCTAAAAAGCTGAGAAATTCGTACATATATGCCTTACGAACTTTAAGTTCGTAAGAACTGTACATATATGCCTTACGAACTTAAGTTCGTAAGAACTAATAAGTTCGTACATATATGCCTTACGAACTTTAAGTTCGTAAGAACTAATAAGTTCGTAAGGCCAGCCCATTTTGTACGAATTTGACAGCCCAGCCCATTTGTACCTATAAATATAGGACTTAGGTTTCAGATTTTGGTGATGATTGAATAGCTATGTAATTCGTCCATGGCCGGCTGAGGGATCGCGCAAACCCTCAGTTGTAAGTCCACCATATTCATTATTGTTAGTCGTCTTGTTGATTGTGATTCGTAGTCTTCAAGATGTAATCATACGAATTCGTTTTGTATTGTAATCATATGACTAATGATAATGTTTATTATTTCTCCCATTGTAATTGTTTTCTTATCTTTGTATTGTACAAGAACCCTAATAACTAATCTAGATGGATTTCGCACTTCTAGTTTAGGATAGATCACGATTTACGATCAACACACGTTCTAAACGTGTTTTCACAGGTTTAGCGTAGCTGAGGTAGTTGATGAAGAAGAGCGAGGAATGGGTAGATAGCTTGCTGATGACCTTAGCTACCCATAGTGTTGCACATTTTTAGACTCTTGCTTATGTTTTGGCATTTATGTAGTTTGCATGTTATGTAGTCGGTTGTTTTGTGTTGGGCAGCCGACGGGTTTCTATTTAAACTTGTTTTGACGATATGACCGAGTAACACCAATGATTAAAGAAACCAAACAGATTTTAATTGGTTTGGACTTTCAAAGTTTACTTCCGCTTTGTTATTGTAAGTCCCAAATATATAGATGAATAACAAACCCGACTGGCAAGTACAACTAATCTTGATGGACAAGTTCAGTTTACGATCCAGATATGGATAACAAGAAACAATTGACTAGATATAAAATGCAAGAACAAATGGCAGAAACTATATAAGAATATATATATAAATATAATCAAGTATGTAGCATTGAGACACGTTGTTTTCTTTTCAATGTATTTGATTTATTGATGTATAAACAAATACAAGGATTGTTGCGGAACAAAGATAAACACTCAAGTGTAAGTATCTAAACAATCCTGAAATACAAGTGATCTAATTAACTTGGAAATACTCGTAAGTTTACTTAGAGTATATCTCACAAGTTGCAATGCTAAAGTTTCAAGCTATTTGCAAGTTGTGAGAAGACTTTGTATTTATAGACCAAGTCCATGATGATGTGGACAAGATCGTACAAATGTGGTTGTGAGCATTTAAGGAATTAAACCATAATTCCTTACATGCTGCACTTGGAAGAGTATATAAGTCACTTGATGTGACTTATAGTACTAGGTTCCAAGCCTATACTTTGTACCTTTTGTTAATAGATAAATTTATTAACCGGATAAAGGTGTAAAGTAAAAGTCTTCCTCGTAATCAGTGTAAAGTGTTGTAAATACTTTACAATGAGATGCTTCAGTCTTCGATCTGGTAGAATCACTCTTTGCTCGCTTCTGAGATGATTCTCTTCTTCATACTTCAGTCTTTGACTTCAGAATGAAAGCTTCAGATTTATCTCGATCTGAACTGAAGTGAAGCTTCAGTGAAGGAATTCTGAGACATCTCAGAATTCTGTACGGACGTCTTCACTAAACTTCAAGCTATTTCTGAACAAATTATACTTGGTCGATTCTCGACCTAACAAATTCCCCCTATTTGTTCTGAAATAGTTGCATGCATCTCAGACTTCTATCTATACATGTTTGTAAGTCTGAAATGCAAGTTTTGTTTAAGTTGTAAAAATTTTCTTAAGTACATCTTATAGATCATTGATGTCTCAGAATTTTACTTGTGGTTATTCTAACTTAAACTTATCATCTACTTATTTGTTACAAGTTGCAACATATATATACAAACTGAAATGAAAGTTACAAATGTAAATTCTTTACAAGTACATGATAATCTGAAAAGAAAACTACTTCTTGGCAAGCCTTGAACCAGAAGGTGCCTCAGTAGGTTTTCTCTTCAGTGGAGAATGATCCTTTTTGCCAAACAATCTGCTTTCAATTTCCACCTTGGCTTGCATCTTTTGTTGTATTCTTGCTAACCATGCACCAGTCAAGGCAGATTTTGGCTTCCCTTTCAGAACCTGGATCATCTCCCTATGCTCAGAAATCCCAAACTCGTGCACTGAAACCTGATGGTATTCTTCAGCTGCCCTTTCTTCTCTTTTAACAACCAAGTCAAAAAGCTTCAATCCATCAGCTTTTGTTACTTCCATATCAACTATCTTGGCTGGATGAGATCGATGCTTCATGTAATGCTCATATTGATCCCTTTCATGTTTTCTTTGAGTTTCAACAGCATCATCAGACATTGGTTTGAAGGTAGAAAGATCAGCATCACGAACACTCTTTCTTGATGATCTAGGTTCAGTCACTTTGGGTTTAGAGGTTGGTCTGAGCAACTCTTTCTCAACATTCTGAACTTCGGCCAGAATTTCCTTCCTTTTTATCTCCATTTCTTTTTCTCTATTTTTCTTTAAGTCTTCAATGGATAGTTTAAAGGTCAGACTTTCCAACTTTTGTTCTAGAGGAGAGAGTAGTTCATTCCACACTCATATTCCAGCATATCAACTATAGCCTTTTGCACTCTTGGGTCATTTTTGATTTTCTGATATCTTTCCAATGATAACCCAAGAGCTGCAGCATCTATGTGATCAAGGGTCCCCATCTTTAGATGTTGTTCCCTTTCTCTTTCTTTGTTCTTCCTCCACATAATGAATTGGTTAGAAACCTGCTTTTGCAATGTTTCCAACTTCTTACTATCAGCTTCAAGATTATGTAAGGGATAACCTTGCTCGTCTATATTTTCACCAACAACCATTCCAGAACCCTTATCAATTTTCTTTGGTTCTTCTTTCTTGAACCTTGCCTTTTCCCTTATCCTTTCTCTGAAGTTGTTCCCCCTGAACTGAGGCACTACCAGAAGGTACCTCAGTTTGCTTCTTGGTTGCTTCAATTATCTCTTGAGTACTGGCAAGCAAACCAATAGGCACACCACTTCCCCCTTTGGGAATCTCTGAAGGACAATCTAGCATAAAGGTCAATTGTAGATTTAATTGCCTTCAGTGGTTCCCAACTTTGTTGTTCTAGGCACTCACAAATACCTTTTGCCATAGTAGCAAACTGAGCCTTTAGTCTGAATGAAGAGCTAAGGTTCAGTGCCTCTTTATCTTTTAAGTCCTTCAACATTTTTCTGTCTTCTTCAGTGAAGGAAGCAGGGGGAGGAGGAGTAACAACATTATCTTTCTTCAGAAGTGTTAGAATTTCATCTAACTGCTTTGACTGATTCTGAACTGAACCTTCAAGCCTGGAAACTGAATTTTTTACTTCATTGACAGCCTTTTCCACCTTGTCATTTGTGTCTTTGGTCAGTTCAGCAATCATCATTCTAACTTCTGCACCAACTTTCTGACAGACAGAATCTGAAATCTGAGCAGCTAGATTCTGAGATAGCTCAGACTTCAGATCTTCCACAATACCAGCACTAATAGAAGTCCCAAGTTCTTTTTCATTGACACTTGGCTTCTTAACCAGCTCTTGAACTTCACTTCCAACAACCATAATCTCTTGTTTCAACAACTTAACACTAGATGTCAAGTTCGCAACCACCGAAGCTTGCACATCTCTCTTTGTCAACCTGAAGGCTTCTCTGATTGCAGAGCTCACCTTGTTGCAAGTCATCACCAGTTCATTTAGCTTCCCAACCACTAGTCCTTCATTACCAGCAACTTTGGTCAACTCAGTTCCAAGGAACATCTGAGCACCTTTCATATCAGCCAAGGAACTAGTGTTGGCAGTTAGAGATTTGGTTAAGTCCTCCACCCTAAAAATAAGGCCTTGGACTTCGGTTTGTGTTTTCTCTAACTGTGCTTCTATAGTCAAAGGAGGTGGGGGTTGTGTAGAAGCAGGAGCCACAAATGGTAAACTTCCAAGCCCTTTAAGTACTTTGTTCATTTGAATGTCCGTTGGACTCTCGGATTCTGTCTCAGAATCCAAGTCCTTCTCTGAAGGGGCATCATAGTTGATTGGTGGTGGTATGTTGTGAATTTGGGGGTGAAGAAATTGAAGTGATGGAGTGAAAGATGGATCGGTTACATATGCGGGAGTGGTACCTGGTGGAAAGATTGGATTTTTGTGAGATGGTGGTGGTGGAACATAAGGCTCATTTTCTGGTTGGATTTCTGGGGGAGGAGGAGGGGCGTTTGTGAGGATGGGGGCTGGCTCAGAATCAGATTGATTCGCCTCCAATAGTTCCTCGTCAAACTCAAAGTCAGCAAGAGAATCAAGATTCTCCTGAGGTAGCTCATCGTCATCCCAGAAAGCATTCACTTTTACGATCTGGTCAGATATGCCCTGGTTTGGGTCACTAGTACCCTCACCAGATTCTGGTTCAACATCGTCACCAGATTCAACAATTTGTACAAACGTAGGTACACTAACGGGTCCCACATTCTTTTGTGGCCCACTTAGTGACCTTTCTGGACCAGCTAGTGTGGCTGAAACAGTTTTAGAAAATACCTGAAGCATAGCAGAGGAGAGTTCAGGCTCATCTTCAGTAATGGTTGCCTTTGAGAAATCTCTGCCATATTCAGGTACAGAAGCTTCAGGTCCAGCTTGATTATAAGCTTCTCCAAGGATATCCATAAAACACAAGCTTAAAAACCTTGGGAAAGCAATATGCAGACTTCTCTTTCCTTTTAACTTTGTAATCAACTGAGCGAAGAGAATCTCAGCGAAATCTGCTTGCATCCCATTCCAAATGTAATACCCCATCTCAACTTGGGGTAATGAAAGTTGGTCCAACCCTCCATGGTTGCCACCAAGACTCTCCACAATTGGGTCCAGAAGAACCTCCAGCAAATGCCAAAACCAGACATGAAAATGTGTCCAGAGGTCTTCAAATTACCATCAGCATCCTCCATATCACCATGACCAGTGGCGACTAGAACCTCCCTGAAATTGACTCCTTTGAGTCTCTTAGCAAAAACCTGGGGAGGTTCGAGGTAGTTCAGATGAAGGGAATTCTGAACCCCTCAAGAGGGATGACACATTTCTTGGTGCCTTCATTGAGAGTAAAGGAGATGGATTGTTCATCCATATTCACCACCGGTGTACCAGAATTCAAGCAAGTATCGATGATACAATGCTTGAGGATTTGCGGTCAACGCATAATGGAAAGGGGACTGCTCCCAAAAATTGTTGATTTTTCCCATTAAGGTTTCGGACTTCACATTTAATTGAGCCA
>CM067167.1:109983562-110029032 GCA_034093135.1 Erigeron breviscapus | reverse complement strand
GAGGTCGTGTGATAATGATGATGATTCTGAAAAACATACCAGATCGAATAGATACTGCAAATGATATTCTGAAAAAGTGGGGTCCACATGAATATTAAAATGTATAACCGGGTAAAAATGTCACTTAGCCGGTCAAAACCCAAATAGATGGTTTAGCCGGTTTTTTCCCCGATAGGACACTTTTTTATTGATACCCCAATAAAGTAAAAAGTGACAAGTTGAGATACTTTCCAAGCTAAAAGCCCAAAAAAAGGCAAAAAAAAAACACCATAAAGGGGGTGGGGGAAGGGTTTCGAACCCGTGACCTTGCCTCCCAAAAGTGGAGCCTCAACCACTCTACCAATTTAGTTTTTTGTTTTATAATTGCTAAACACTCTATATATATTGAAAACGCATAAAAGGACAAAAAGTTACTATTCCTAAGCATGTCCTTCTTTGTATATATATATATATATATAATATTTTCTAGAACCTCAAATCCACACATAGGATATAAGATTGAGATCCTCTAAAATTGATTTTCACTTTTCAATACTTTGTATAACAAGTTTGGATATCATTCTGGTTGGTATATAATGAAAACTACTTGTCACATATAAAATCTTAGATTAAGTATACATGCTTAAAATTAACTAAGGCCCAACTTATAGCATCATGGACTTAATTACCTTTACATCTTTTTTTGAACGGTCATAGTGTAATAACAAGAGAATAATTTTACTTTTTTTTTTTTTTGGTTTATTTATACACCAACATCTGCAATAATGGGTACTTCTTAAGGGGGTGTTTGGTTCGCAGAATTCCAAGGAATTCGATGGAATTGGAATCTGAATTCCATTCCATATCCTGTTTGGTTGGCAGAATGGAATTCAGATTCCATTCCATTAGTTGTTTGGTTCGTATGGAATTGGAATTGGATTCCTTCAAATTCCATCATATGATGGAATTCAAGATTCCTTCACATTTTTGATGGAAAGTTTGAAATTCCATTGGAATTCAAGTTTTGATAAAACTAAATCTTTTATAATTATTCTTTAATTATTAAAATTATTATAATATATTTCAAAACTATGTTTATTATCATTATTATTACTGTTAAAATTATTATATTTGTAAAACTATAATTATTATTATTATTATTACATTATTAATATTATTGTTAATAGTTACTTCGTATTAGTTAAAAATTGTTTAGAATTTTATAAAAAAAATATTAATACTTATAAAGTTTATTACTACTTATTAAAGTCATTTTTTATATAAAAATCTAATTTTAGCTTGTAAAGTTTAATATTATTCAATAAAAAAATTATTTTATAAAAAAATTAATAATATTATATAAATTTTTAAAAATATTATTTTATAAAAAAATATTATTTTATAAAAAAAATATTTTTTATAAAAAAATATTTTTTATAAAAAAATATTAATACTTATAAAGTTTATTACTACTTATTAAAGTCATTTTTTATATAAAAATCTAATTTTAGCTTGTAAAGTTTAATATTATTCAATAAAAAAATTATTTTATAAAAAAATTATTATTTTATAAAAAATATTATTTTATAAAAAAATTAATAATATATTATTATATTTTATATAAAATAGTATATAATATTATAATATTAAAAATTATATATTCAATTTTTATTATTATTATTATTTTTATAATTAATATTATGAATTCCATTCAATTCCACTCAACCAAACACAAAAGATTATAATTCCATCAGATTCCAATTCCATCAAATTCCAATTCCTTTAACAGATTCCAATTATTTCAAAAAAATTCTGCAAACCAAACGGCCCCTTAGGATCAACCATGTAACATCCTTGGTGGCTTAGCGACCACGTATGTATCAACTACAAAAGATTGACGTGTACAGTTTTATACCTTAGGGGCTTACTTGCTAAATTGGAATTAATCCACTGTCGATGCAATTCAATGCTAAACAGATTAATCAAATGGTCCCTCTACTTGAGTACGAGTAATATTTTACTTTCAACCCACAACTACGTACTAGTATTCAACTTCTACACCCCATTTCAAAAAAGAAGGAATTAATTTTCACATTTTATAATCTTAAAGAATAATCTATTTTTTCAACTATTTTTTACTCGTAAGTTTTTCTAAGTTTAGCTTGTAAGGTCGTAATAATGTGAGAGCTCTTGAAACCTTTGTGAAATCAAATATACAAGTTTTTATAAGAATCCAAATTATATATAATCATTCTTGTAAAAAAACTTATGACATATTATTATGTCAACAAGAGTTTGATGGCTCATTTGATATTAGACAATAGACATGATGGTTAAAACTTAAGACCACAAGCTTTACAAGTTTGATGCTTAACTAAGACGTAAAAAGTTTAATTGTCTAAAAGTTAATTATACATAAATTATTAATTTTTTTTGTTGTTTCAAAAAAATCATTATTGTTTTGAGAAATTAAATATTATCTATCTATGCTATCTAATAAAACAAACCACTCTTTTTTTCCCTTAAACTTTCTACCTTTGAAAAACCAAAAATACCCTTCTCCTTTATTCACTAATTTAAACATCCTATAATACCCTTAATGAAATAATTTATAGTATAGATCCCCCAACACTTAAAATAACTACAATACCACCTTTAACATCAACTACTTTTACATTCACCACCATCGTCGCCCCCATCACCGTCCCCACTGCCGCCCCCACACCGTCACCACCACCAACTCCGCCATCACTACCCCACTGCCGCCACATTGCGCGGGCATAAGTCTAGTTTATTTATAAAAAAAATTTCGGTAGATAGACAAAAGTAGAAATCGAAATATACATAGACAGAGAATAGAAATAGTGGGATTGAGATTGAGATTGAGAGTTTGAGATCGAGATTATCCCTATCCGGTTAAGCTTCCACTCCGGTGGATCTAACCTTATTTTTTTCACCCGGGCCGGAGGTCCCTTCCACTGCGGTGGAACCGGAAGCAGCCTCCCTACCTTTGAGTAGGGGTAAGGTCTGTCTACATCATACCTCCCCATAGCCCGACTTATGTCGGGATTGGGTACCTTGTTGTTGTTGTTGTTGATGAATAGAAATAGAATTAGAAAATGAAAATAAAGTACATAGACCATATTTGCAACCTCACAAAACTAATAAACAAAAAGCAAATAAACATTCAAAAACCCCCAGTTGTTGTTCTGCTGCTAAAATGGGGGTTTTAAGATTCACAAGTAAGAGATATATTACCAATAAAATTACTCATATAAGAAACGGAATTCATAGAAATTATATATACAGTGATAATTATATACAAAATAGATATAGATATATAGCATCATCATCAAATTGTACAAAAGATGATTCGATTTTGCCGGTTTTGATCGTTGGCGCTGGTCCAGTTGGCCTTGTTCTTTCCCTTCTTCTCACCAAATTAGGTACATATATATATATATACATTACATTGGGTATTTGGGTATGCATTTGATTGTATGTGTGTGTTTATTACTTCATACATTGACCGTCGTCATTCGATTTCATTAAATTGTGCCTATATGTTGTCATTATTGAATATTGAATTTGATGTTAGATAATTGAGTGACTAGCATGTTCCCTTCATAATGCCGCGTTAGTTAATTGTTTCTAAAATATTTGGGTAATGGTTTCCGGTAACTGGTGTAGTAGTGTAAGAGGGGGACAAAGATGGTGACGTGTCACATGCCTCTCATGTGTGATTGTGTGAAGGAGATGATGACGCGACACATTACTATTGGAGCTCCTTGACTGTAAAAAGTCGGGGTAAATGATTTGTATGATATGGAGTAATTTGGAATTATGGGTATAGACTAGAGGGGTACCCGCGCAATGTGGCGGCGGCATTGAGTGGTGTAGGTATTTGATGTAAATGTATTTGATGTAAAGAGATAGTGGAGAAATTTTATAAGATAAGGGAGTGGTGGTGTTAATTAATTTATTAAGAGTAGAAACGGTAATATCGCATATACAAAAAATGTAACTTTCAACATGGAGTTGTAGAATTATTATAAAGTAGTATAGAAGTATAGATATAGATATATAGATAATGAAAGATTTATGTGAAGTTGGCCTAGTGGTAAGGGCAGCGCTTGGTGACCTTAAGGTCCCAAGTTCGATCCCCGCTTGGCACAAAAAAAAATTCCTTAAGGTACCTGTTACCAATGAAGCCTAGGCCCATACATGAAGTTCTAAAGAAGAGGGTTGGGTGCCCAGATCATGTGGGGATTAGGATGGAGGTATTGTACTGGCATCATATGGCTCATACGGGGTGAGTCGATGGGTCCAATTGTGGTACCGGGGCTAGGGTTCCCCCCACCCTTTTTTTTTAACTCTGCTAGTTTAATGTATTTAGGTAAGGAGAATGAATCTCTTATTAGCCGTATGCTGGTGTGTTTGACCGACATTGGACAGAAAGTTGTTGTTATCGTCATGATATCATGTCTCACTCAATATCATGCATTGAACTCTATATATTTTGATATATAAGTAGTTCAATATGAATTATTGTAGCTGTTTGTTGAACTTAAATACGGAGATTATAGTCTTTTGATGTTTTTCGTATTGCTCGTCAGCATATTAGATATCAGGGGCTTGGGATTCTTGTATGTACTATTAACTTGTTTTTTTGCATTTCCTTGTTTGAATTTTTGTTAGGTGTCAAATGTGCAGTTTTGGAGAGAAGCACCACCTTCTCCAAACATCCACAAGCACATTTCATCAACAATAGGTCTATGGAGGTTCGTAGTTTATGTTGGCCAGCAGTAAAATAGTTAGATGTATTTGAAGTATTTTTAAACGTATGTAGTTTGTTTTGATGTAGATTTACTTGTCAGGTGTTCCGTAAATTAGATGGCTTAGCAGAGGAGATTCAACGGTTTCAACCACCTGTAGAACTATGGAGGAAGTTCATATACTGCACATCACTGAGTGGCTCTATCATAGGATCAGTAGACCATATGCAAACTCAAGGTAAGGCTTGCCTCTGATTTCTTACTCCAAACATCATGTTTTAGCTGTTTTATGCGTGCCATTCCAACTTTCTGGCTACACATTAACATTTGATGAATATTTTGTTCCAATTGGCCATAATATCAACATCATTTGAGGATAAACTGGTTAAGTCATCGTATAGACAAAAAAAAAAGAGTGATTGGGTCATGAAAAATAGTGGCCAAGTAAATAAGCTTGTGAATATAACAGCCAAAACTTATTGTCTTCCATTGCATGCTGGTCAAAAAAATGAAAGTATTTTAGTATTCTACACCAGTTCTTTCCTGAATAAACTTCATTTTTTAAAACAGTAAATTAGAATGAGTTCATCGGCTATTAGTTTCCTTGGTGCTTTGAAAGTATGATTTAATACTAGAGGTGGCAATTTTGATCTTTTAGATATTAATGGATCAACATGGGCAGTGTTTCTATTTCCAATGTTTCAAAAGTTGCCCATAGTAAATGTGATGCATTTAAATTATTAAATCACTTTATTAGAAAATTAGAGTACTAGTAATGTACTTTATTTAAAAACATATTCAACACACAAATTACTAACTTAATCAATGGGCAAGAAGTGTTTTGGGTTACCCCACACGAGCAACAAACTACCTGTTTTGACCTGCCCATCTGCCCATTTTGCCACCTTTACTGTAAGCATTCTGATTTCTGGAATGACTATTGTTCTGTCCTATGCAGATTTTGACCAGATTGTGAGCCCGGTATCTGTGGCTCATTTTTCACAATACAAACTAAACGCATTGCTACTTAAGCAACTTGAAACCATTGGATTCACCGTTCATAGTCACGAGGGGCTGGATCATAGACCCCTGGGGGAAAAGGAGATACTCATGGGACACATTTGTATATCAGTTGAACAAAGTGACAATTTTATCAATGTTACCACGTCTTTTGTGAAGGAAGGGAAGCACATAAAGAAACAGATTCCTTGTAGTTTCTTAATTGGTGCAGATGGTGCGGGTAGTACAGTGAGAAATTTGGTCGGGATAGAACTGAGGGGTGAAAAGGACATTCAGAAGCTTGTTAGCGTCCATTTTCTTAGCCAAGAGCTTGGGCAGTACCTGATGCATGAGAAACCTGGCATGTTATTTTTTATTTTCAATCCTGGGGCCATCGGGGTTCTTGTTGCTCATGATTTGAAGCAAGGAGAATTTGTATTGCAGGTCCAGAAAGTGTAACTTTTTGCATTATATGTTTTCCCCTCTTTCTATGTACTTATAGTGTTTAATGTAATCAAGGGTTCTTCGATAAAAATTTACAGATGCCCTTCTATCCACCACAACACAAGTTTGAGGATTTCACAGCTGAGGTACATTTCTTTTTAATAGAGACGTATATTCTTGAAACTTCTGGACTTGGAGAATTCCATCTAGTTTAAGAGAACTGCAGTTAATTGTAGTACTTATCTGAATATTTTATATTTTTCTGTAGACATGTAAGAGGTTAATCTTCAAATTGGTTGGGCGAGAACTGGCTGACATTAATGTGCTAGATATAAAGCCATGGGTGATGCATGCTGAAGTTGCTGAGAAGTTTCTTGCTTGTGATAACCGAGTAATTCTTGCCGGTGATGCTGCTCACCGGTTTCCACCAGCTGGTGGTTTCGGTAAGTAGAGCTTTTTTGTGTTTGTGAAGCTATAGGTAGTTGGGTATTATTCCTTCTAACTCCAATGGATTTTCTTTTTCTTTTTAGTTGACCCTAGGTTTCTAATATACAATCAATTGATTATTAAAGCGTTGAATTTGAAGTCCATTTGGAAGGTCTAGAGGGGCAAACATAACCGAACCCTGGGTACAGTTCAAAACTGGTCCCCAAAAGCTTGGTCCTATCAGACATTGCTTATGGGCCAAACAAGCTTGCGTGTCCTTAGGTGGTCCACATATTGAATACCAAACCTAGTTATAATTGGATCCTGGATATGCCAGCAAAGTGTATCTTTTTAATAGTTTCCATTTCATTTGAGGCACGACAATGTAGATTGATAAACATCTCTAGATAAAGAAATCAGAATAAGTTATCTGATACTTATTCTAAAAGATTATACCACATATTTTCTCACTGTATTAGATTGTGGGCTATTGGCACTGATAGAAATATCAAATAATAAGCCGTTGATCAATGCAGGGATGAATACTGGAATTCAAGATGCTCATAACCTTGCATGGAAACTGGCTACTGTTGTCAAGGGTATTGCTTCAGTGTCTTTTCTTTCCACTTATGAGATGGAGCGTAGACCGGTACTATCTTGCTTTGTATACATTTTTTTTTTCAGTACTCCCCCGTTCCATGACTGTTGCAATATTTGGACCACACACTTCAATTAAAAAGTTGACTATTTGTGATTTATCATACTCTCAGTATAGAGAAGTTAAGGAACCTCTCATGCATCTAGAACACCACTATTTAGTTGTGATGATCATTAAGGTCAAACGTGTTCTCCCACTGTCCCACAATAGTTGACGACTAGACAAAAACTCATTTAAAAAAGGTGTGGTTATACTTGTTACTAAAATGATAGTTTTCCCTTTACCATTTATATAATGCTTTAAGTTTTGTAATACTATTTTCAGTTAGGGGTAATATGAAAAGTTAAATCCATTTTATCTAACTTTTAAAAAAAATAAACAGTTATTTTGGACATAGTTATATATTAAGGTGGACAGTTTTTGGGACAGAGGGAGTCTAAATTTAACCTAGATAGTTGAAAAGTAGAGGTGGGAATTACAACCCATTGGACCTAATATAGGTACGGGTAGTCGGGTGTACTAGAAATGACCTGTTCTGACCCAAAGTCTCGAACTCATTACCCAATCGACCAGCCTGCCCCAAAATTTTGCCACTTTTTCTGGAAAGTAACATGTTGCAATTTTCATGGGAGGAGGGACTATGTGTCACCCCCTTAAAGTATTTAGTTTATACAGTAGAAAATGAGAAGCTGAACATGATTATATAACTGGCAGATTGCCCTCTTCAATACTGATCTCAGCATTCAAAATTTTCAAGCAGCAATGGCAGTTCCTGCTGCACTAGGTCTTGATCCAACCATTGCAAATTCAGGTGACTTTTTTAAAACTCAAATATTTGGCTTCTTTTTCTGACTTAAGGATTTCAATTTGTTAAATGGATCGTGATTCCCTCATTTGATTCTCTTTCTTTTTTTCCGTCTCTTTTTCGGTTTATAGTGCATCAAGCCATAAATAATACAGTTGGCACATTCTTACCATCAACACTACAGAAGGGTCTGCTAGATGGAATTTTCAGTTTGGGCCGTGTACAGCTCTCAGATTTTGTTTTGAATGAGAACAATCCTCTTGGATCTTCTAGACTGGCTAAAGTACGTCGCATTTTTGAAGAAGGAAAGAGCCTTCAACTACAGTTCCCTGCAGAGGATTTAGGTTTCAGGTATGACCTCCACAGAGGTAGGTGGTAAGTTTAACTGATTACTTGTAACTGAAATGGTTTGGGCTTGGTTTTTATCTCTAACGAGTTAAAAGAGAAAAATCATTAGATTAGATAAATGGGTAGATCATCTCTCTAATCAATTAATTTCCATACATCATTGAGGTAAAACCTCAGTGGTATCCTAGTCCTCCCATGAGGGTCTTGGGCCTGGGGTGACCCAGGTTCGAGTCCTGAGGGGGCAAGGTTTACTCCTATTTATCGTGTGCCATTTGGCGGATTAATAGGAGGTTTTCCTCCCTCCGTGGTTCCCTGAAATTCGAATGGCATCCTGCCCGAAGGACGTAGGGGCCGATAAGTGGGACGAACAGGCTCTGACCATTCGAACGTTCAAAAAAGAATAAAAAAATAATTTCCATACAGAAAATGAAACAAGATTTTATCTAAATCATACTTATTTTGATATGAACCTGTTACCTGCTACCAGTCCATCCAACCCACCCGGTGTGGGCTGTGGCCATCTTTACAAAATAGTTGGTCATACCATCTAGTTTATCAAACACTCGTCTAACTTTAAGCTATTTGTCTTAGATACCGTGAAGGTGCACTGATACCTGAAACTGATAGTGAGGGTGAACCAATTAAACCTGAACCACCAACTGGTCGTAGGCGGGAGTATATTCCTTCAGCAGATCCAGGCTCAAGATTGCCTCATATGAATATCAGGGTGCTATCAGAACTCACCAAAGAGGTACAATTTCATAACCAAATCCATTAAATGTGGCAACTTTGACCTATGCCAGTCAGGCAAGTTGACCCAGTTTTTTTTAATGCTTAAAAACCACTTAAATCATTATATTCAAACAGGTATATTATATTTGACAGTTGACACACTACTTATAAAAAGTTTAAAATCGTTGGACAAGTCTTCATGTTGACCTGGCCCGTAAAAAGTTTACCCACTGTGCCAATTTTCCAACCTCTACTCATGTTATTATTTTAGGTGACAATTTCCACATTGGATCTTATATCTGAAGACAAACTTGAGTTCCTTCTCATAATTGCACCAATAGATTCATCCTATCGCCTAGCTCATGCTGCATTGACCATTGCCGATGAATATAACATTTTGGTTAAGGTATGTGTCATGTGGCCAAATGGTTTAGTGAATGGGGATGCAAGAACCAAGACATCATTGGTACCATGGGAGAACTATGTAGATGTTGTCGAGGTTAGACAACCATCAAATACATCTTCATGGTGGGATTTATGTAAAATGACATATAGGGGCGCCATTTTGGTCAGGCCAGATGATCATATTGCTTGGCGTGTGAAATCAACAGTAGTTGGTGACAGTAGGGTAGAAATGAAAAGGGTTTTCTCGACCATTCTAGGATCATAGTATAGTTCCTTTTCGCATGTAGTGCCATAGAAATCTAGCAATGAAAATTTGTTAATGTATTTTTCAAAGTCAATAAGGGGTGAAAAATTGGATGCATAGCTTATGAAGGAGATGGAAGAAAAACCAAGATATCCAGAAACTTACTGCTGCCTTCTCTGTATCTATATTTGTTTAAAGTAAATATTGCACCATATCTCTATACACTAATTCAATTGAATGTTGGAATATATAGTTGAATAGGGCACGGATACTGATATAGTAATACTATTCTCTGTCCATTTAACATTCTCTCTGAATTAATGTATCGAGTGTATACCTTTGTGCATTCATTTATAACATTTTTTCAGTTTTAACATTTAAGAGATCTGTTATGAAATTTGCAAATACTTTTGATTTTAAAATTTGCGACAATTTTTGTCCATGTTATACCCTGGATTAATTCCAAAAGTTTTTGTTGCTGTAATATCGACATAAAATCGTTTTAACTTTGCAATATGTGCACTTTCTGACAACACCAAGTTAAGACGTCAACACATGAGGAC
This sequence comes from Erigeron breviscapus, assembly GCA_034093135.1. Lineage (NCBI taxonomy): Eukaryota > Viridiplantae > Streptophyta > Magnoliopsida > Asterales > Asteraceae > Erigeron > Erigeron breviscapus. The sequence continues at coordinate 110,018,654 of CM067167.1, read as the reverse complement.
TTTTTTGTTCATTTTACACACTTTTGACCCTAAGACCCAAGTAGAAAGCGGTAAAATCTCAAGAACGCTAAAAATACTTGATCTTGCATTGAGTCCAATCTATGCTCAAATTTTGCGAATGGGCTGATATGGATTTCCGCAAATGGGTGAGGTTAAAGAAATCAAAATGATCTGCAAATATGTCATGTAGTTCATATGAATTGCGACTAGTCGCTTACGGAGAATAGTGTCAAGTATCACTTTTGAGCATCCATTAAGAAACACATACAAAATATTGAATATACATTGGAACATGCACTAATTATCTGACTCCAGTTTAGGTATGGGCGAAACTGTTCCAACTTCCAAGCATCTTTAGAGTTATAAAGTGACGTTGGGTATGTAAGTGGAAACTTATACCTAGTGGACATTTTTTGGTTCATAAACAAATCTGTGAGTTGTAGTAGTGCAGGGAATTTCGAAATCAATGACTACAGTAATGTTGACAACGTCAAAGAGCAACACGAAAAAGAAACATAAAATACACTCATATATTTTCAATCTTGTTGATTTACAAAAATCAAAATCCTAGATACAATCAACCTTTTACAATCAAACAACAATCAGTACTTGTTAAGTAATCACACAATAAAATAGAATAAAAGAATTAGCTCAGGTCTGTTTTTTCCTATATATAACCCCAAATGCAGATCACTAAGAAAAAAAAAATTAAGAACCTTCACGGCTCTAACCTACCAATTAACTTTACAATACTTACATCATCAAAATCCTGAAGAAATTAAGTGTCTTCTTCCTCACATTATTACACAGTTGCATTTAGATTCTAGCTTTGGTGGTCTCGTATTCTCTTTATTACTAGGATAAACAATACGGGTTTTTGGTAAATCAGTTTCCTCACAGATATTCATTCTGTTAGGATCTTTCGTGGAATTCTTTTCCATTGTTTTTTTCTGCCTCGTCTTTTGGGATTTTGATGACCCTTTGCTTGTTTTTTGGGCTGGATCATCTTTATTGCCCGAGTAACCATATGGGACAGCTGGAGTAAGTGGAAAAGGATTATCGTTATCAGGAAAATCTGGTGGAGTTGCTTTATCGATGGCTATAGTTGCAGCCTCGTAGGCTAAGTTATGAACTATCGAGCTGCAAAACAGTATTGTGTCTGTTGCTTCCTCTAGTGTCAGGCTTCTTCCCTTTGTTCCTCCTTGGCCTTCAACCAAGACTGTTGATTCCTCTGACGTATGGAAAATTCAGGTTAGCATGCACAATAAATGCAATGTTTGACTAGGCATAAATGCTGAACACTCCTAAATCCTAATGAGATTTTGTGGACCACAACCAATGAAGGCATGTCACAATCTTTAAGAGATGAAATGAGTAGTTATTTTTGAAGTCATCTAGTCTTAGTAATTTTTAACAGAGTATTTCTCTTTGTAATTCATCAAAAAAGGATGAAACTGTGTTTATGGGTTGGATAAATAAATGGACTTGACGGGCATGAGTTCTATGCGGTGTGCGCTCTGGATACCAAGATGGTACATGGGACCAAGGATTCAGACCCATTTACCCCCTAAATAAATGGACTTGACCCGTTGTCACGATTCACTAGCCCAAACCGGGCCAGACAATTCTTGTATTTTAGTCAAGTCTGTGTGTGTGTGTGTGTGTGTGGACGTAGGTGAACATGTGACGTACATACCATCCGCAATTTACTAAAAGGCAACAATGCAAAACATTTAGTGATAACTCATAACTCAGAATATACATACCCATTATGCTGTTTGAATGATTTGAGGTGTCACACTCTATGGCAGAAGCTGCTGTATCTTTACCGAGTGAAACATGAGGGTCCTGAATTTCTATTATGCCACTCTCTGAACTTTGAGACAAACTACATTGTGAAGCAGGAGATGCAGAACAAGTTTGATCAAGTTCTCTTTCCGATATGGCATCCAATTGAACTTCCGCAAAATCAGTGTTCTCAAACGTATGGGTCGTTAAAGCACTAGTACCCTTCCCCAGGTCTTCAACTTTCTCAAATGTACATGTTACCAAAGCACTACTATCCTTTCCCAAGTCTTCAACTTTCTCAAATGTACATGTAGTTGAAGTACTAGGATCCTTTCCCAAGTCATCAACTTTGGGAAATGAAGTGGGCTCTTCATTATTTGAAGATTCGGTTAACAGAACTTCTTCTGAATCAAGAGCTGTTTCTATGTTAATGACACCATCATCTTTAGTGTACGTGTCATGTTCACTTTGGGTTTCTTGAGGACCCACAGATGATGAGTCAGTAACATCTCTCTCCATGGGGACAATAGATGCCTCAAATGAGTCAAATGTGCTAGTTTCAACACTAGATGGAGGGAAAGCATGACTAGAAGTTCCAGATAAAGATGATACACTACGGCGATACTTAACATTCATGGGGTCATAATTGTAATTATCTATGTCAGATTTCCTGCTACTCATTTGACGATGAAAACGAGGTCCAAAGTCCGCAGAAGATGATGCGGACACACTGCCACGTCCTATTGAACTTCTCATGCTATTTGTACTGCCCCTCACATATGACAAATCATCAAAAGAGATGCTACTGGCGGAAAAGTTCCCGCTACAGATAACATGCCCTGTTATACTAGTTGACCTTTTCAGCACTACTGGAATACCTTCTACAGAGTTAACCGTTGTCAGTGGAAAGTCAATGGTGTGTTGAGTTTGTTCACCCCCTTCGTCACTAAAACTTAAACTTGGTTGACTTATCACTTGATCGTTGGCTTCCGTGGGTTCACATTCTTCTAACCGCGGCGGAGAAAGAGAACCTGGATAGTCAAAAGTGTGTTGACTTTGCTCTGCAGGTGTACTCTCACCATCCTCGATTACATATTTGTGTTGCTCGGATTGTGCTTCGGTCTCAGACGTTACTTCCGGAGATTCAAGTTTGACTAGGGTCGTTTGAGGCTTCATTGTGTTAACTAATTCATGATATTCATCTGACATAGTTGACTCTTCTAGGGAACTCGTAACAACCACTAAGCTTGTCATCGAATCACTGATGGTCAAAGATGATGTCGACTTCCGACAATTTGGACAAAGTTTAATGTCGTCTTGTGTTAGCGTGAAACCGGAGTACTCGCAACCACATCTTGAACAAATTAACATATCCTTTATGCTATCAATTTCTGGGAAGTCAATGTTACCAATGAAATCATCTGAAACTACACAAGCTGCAGTATCGCATTGTACAAGATTTTCTAAACCATCTCCATTTGGTGAAAGACCATGCATTTCATTTCCCATATCTTCGTTCACAGATTCAGGTTCCTCTAACATAAATAGTTCGTCCTCATCAAGATCATGATCTAGGGCCTTATCATATCCAGAAGTTGCATCGTCCTTGTGTTGTTCATTCTCTTCAATATCAAGTGGGCCACTGGTAGCAAAATCAGAACTTGCGTTGCTACTAGTTGTCACCGAAGAATTCCAAGCAGGCGCGGGACCTCCTTTTCCAGCATAAAAGTTTGTAGAAGGGACACTGGAGAGCAGTGGTCTGAACATATTCTGAGGACCTTTTCTATGATCCTACACAAAAATAATAAAACACCGAAACATGTCATTTCATAAGATACACAATGACTTCTTCGCAAAAGGAAGAATTGTTCTCTATGTTGAAATGAAATGCATCTAAATAAGACCAACAACTCAGAGGATAATGATACTGTATATATTCTCGAAAGGTGACAAATTCTGGCAGATGGAATGTGAAAACTGTAATTTTAAGTATGCTGTTAAGTGATTCATAATGATAAGTATCAACAAGGCTACATGCACTGATATAGCAAAAAGAACCATAAATGATTGACTAGATAGTTAAGTACCATTTGTCGAAGCGCCATGTCAAATGATCTTTTTGGAGCAGAGCTAGAAGAAACAGTTCTTATAGGCTTGTGGGAAATAGGAGCCTTATTATCCCTAAACCCACCCACTTTCCTTAAACTTGACCGTTCTGACCCTTCAACGATGACAGACCGGAGAGATTCAACACCATCATCAGCAGAAGATGCAATTGAACCTTTACTATAAGAGCTAGATCTATCTCGATCATGACTATGGAACGAACCAATGCTTCTAGAAGCAACTGGTGACATTGATTGTCTTCTGTTTCTTGAAGCAGGGGAAGAGCCACGTACATATGATGCGGGGCGGTCAGCCAAAGAGGTTCTAAGATTTGGAGGTGCTTCTGTGGAAAACCCAGGAATGTTGGCCTGCCATGCTCTTATCTTCGGTGAAGCTGAGTTTCCCGAAATACCTCTTGGACCAGTGCTTGAAGTAGTAACAGAACCTGTGCTTAATCTCCTTGAAGGTGGTGTAGAGGCCCGTGGAGGTGGGGTAGAAGGTTTACTTGATGGGGAAGATGGTCTTCTAGATCCAGTGGTGGGCCTTCGAGAAGGCGGTGGACTAGAACTAGGTACCGAAGAGGCCCGATTTCTTGGTTGAAATTCAGGTTCACGAGATCGTGGAGATGGGCTCAAGCGGTTTGGACTTGCACTACCTCTGCTACTTCTACGACTTTTCTCCATCTGTAATAAAGTATCCATAACCCGTGTTAAAAAGAGTTACAACTACATATAAACATACAAAATGTGTATGATGATTTTGGAAGTTCTGATTTGGTATTTAATAATAGTATTAAACTAATAATAACAACTAAATCAGTTGTAATAATGTCGTGATTTGGTATTTAATAATAGTATTAAACTAATAATAGATAGCTAAATGATTAGTGAATGTTTAAGAAATGAATCGATAAAATGACCAAAATTGATATTTCCTGGAAAGAAAAGGAGAGACATTCTGTTATAATGCCGTAGAAGTCTCTCATATTAGTTTAACCGTGGGTAACCAGTTATGATGCAGCTACTATGACACCGTTTTTCATTAGTGACTATCTGAACTCTAAATAATCAGAAAAAAGGCAGTATCCAAGTATTAAATATTGAGTATCAATCAGCCAAAGACGTAAATTCAACTACCACATAGCTCTAATACTTATAAACTTGATAAATGACTTACCGTGGATGATCTGGAGAATGAAATTGGTTGAGTTCGAGGTCTACCTCTCTGTTCATGAATAATTTGAGGTGCCTCATCATCTAACGAAGGAAACAGAGGTGTATCTGGAGGAGTTATTAACCTTTATTTCCAAAAATAGAAATTAGTCTAGAAATAAGAGAGCAATATACTATAATAGCTTTAGATTATTAAAGACACTAAATTAACAAAAGAAGCAAATCACTACGAACCATTCATAATCATTCTTTTCCTCTTCTGCATTGAGGAGATTACTGCTTTCTCCTCTAGCAGCAATATTTATTCCAAGCTTGTGGTCTGAAAAATTCCGCATGGTCACTGCCAAATGCAAGACAACAGAGTGAGCACCAGTCATCCTGACTAAGTAACAAGATTTTATTCATTTTTATATCCAAAATGTAAAGCGACAAAAAACGTCGCATTTAATGACCAAGTTCAATCCCCAGAGGCAGCAACTTTTGGCCTGCCCTCAGACATGTAGCCTAGTTGGTTCTGCAGGAGAGGACTTTGCGAATATGGTCATGTTTCCCAATTGAGCAAATACTCTTCTTGGCTGGCCCCCTTCTACATACTACTCTTGACTCCTAGGACGGGATGTATAGGATGGGATGTGTGCACAAGGACTAGTACAATAATTACACTGATTAAAGTATATTGTTTTAAATCAACATGTGCAAAAGCTTTAGGAATTACCAAAATTGTCTTCGAAATTATCATTAGACTGCAGCAAGAAATTGTCGGTCTCTTTGCATTGCATCTCATGAAATAAAGCAAGATTATCATCATCTCTTTCTTTAAAAACTATTCCATTTTCAGAACTGCGCCCCCTCTTGTGATTAGCACCTCTCCGTTCCCTCCCTGGAGAGAATCTCATCCCGGGTGAAGCCGGCATTTTTGCCACCTAACTAACACTGACAACAGCTAGTTTCCGGAAATACAATCTCATTCGCACTCAGCAGTAACCACCATGGAATCAAAGCACCCTGAATCAATAACTTTCAACACTTAAATAAAAACACCATTAAATAACTGTACGGAAAACCTAACATTTGAGGCCAATTTAAAATGAGATTTCATAAAGTTAACTTAACATAAACTCAACACAATTCAATGAATAAATAAAAACTCATTTCTAATTATTAATTATATCAATGTTTCACTCAAATTGTACTTAAAGCATAACACTTGAAACAATTCAGTTCCATTTTAAATGAGCTAATCTTAAAGTTTAATAATTTAACACAAAAACCTACGTATTTTCCATTATTAAAAGTAATAATTCCGATTCTAACTATTAAACTAAACACATCAAAGATTCACTTAATTGTATGTAAAACCAAACATTTGAATTGAAGCCAACAAGAAAAAGGGGTTTCATAAAGTTTCATACTTCAACATACATTTTTTTAAAAGAATCTAATTCTATACATCAAATACATCAAAGATTCACTCAATTTTACGCCATCCCTAACATTTGAAGAAAATTAACACCAATTTCGTAATGGGTTATCATAAAGTTTCAAACTTTAAACATAAAATGAATCCGATATCAATAAAAACACTCCAATTCTAAATATTAAACTAAACACAACAAAACTACAACAACAACAATACCCAATCCCGAGGACTTTACACTTTAAGCCAAATAGTGGGATGTAGGCGATCTTACCCCTATCAGACCTAACATTTTAAGCCAAATTGAATATGGGGTATCAAAAAGTTTCATACTTTAACATAAAAATCCCCCTTAATTTCAATAAAAACTAACAATACAAGGAAGTTTATTCCAAATTGAAAATGGGATATAATGAAGTCTCAAATTCTAACATGAAAATCAACCTAATTCCAAAACACACACACACACATAACTGAACCATTTTTCATCCAAATTCAATATGGGTAAGCAAAAAGTCTCAAACTTTAAACATAAAATCAAACTATTTCCAATAAAAACAAACCAATTATGCACAAAACTTAATAAAGATTAAAAATGTGTTGACTTACCAGTAAAAAAACAGAAACAACTAAAAACCAAGAAGTTGAAGTTGGATCTGGGTTTGGTTGGATCAGAGGAAGGTATGTCTGTCTTGTCTGTCGGTCGGTCGGTAGTGAAATGTATGTCAGAAATAAAATTTAACAAAAAGTAAAGATGAAGAAACCATAATAAATTAAATTGAAAAGGAAGAAAGTGAAATGGGGGTCACGTGAAGAAGAGAGGTGGGCGGTGGAGTGTTTGATGAGGAAAATGGTGGTGGAAATATGGCAGAAGAAAAGAAAGAAAGAAGAGCAGGTGTAACTGTTGCTTGCTTTTTTTTCTTTCTTTTTTTTGTGTGTCACAGTTCACCATCTTTGCTGTTATTATTCCTCTGGTAAATTACACGAATCATACCTGAGGTTTGTTCGAAACAACACTGGTCATACCTACATTTTAAAAATTACGCGAGATATACCTATCATTGTCAAAAACTTACACTGACCATACCTATCGCTGACGGCCGTCTATTTGGCCGTTAAGTCAAGCCATGTGCCGTGCACGTGAGGTATCAAACCCGTAATTTCGTGTATACTTTAGGTATGATCCATGTAATTTACCCTAAAAATAATTACTAAGATATTTATATTTATATTTCATTTATTAAGTGAGGTAGATATTCTATATTAAAATTCACATTTATATAATTTTTATTCTCTTAAAAATATAAAAAGATAATTTTTCTTTTTGAAAAGATGTCATCAAACAATACACGTTTAGGTTTAGAAGTTCTAATTAAGATCAGACTAACGACTAATCCTGGAACTTCAAACCGTGCTTTTTAATTTTTTTTCCTATTTTCTCAAATAGGTTTCTATTAAAAAGAATAAATTATAAATTGAACTATTAAAAATTAAAAACGAAAAGTAAAAAATAAGTAAAAGAAATTAAAAAATTTAGAGCTTTTCATGGTTCTCATCCTTGTTTTATTCAGTATACACATATAACAAAATAATACGAGTAATGATGTATATAACAATTAATGCATTTTTGTATCAACTATTTTTCTTGATATCCCTATCATTGGAAAAAAAAACTATTTCTTCATAATAAATTTAATATCAACCCCACTTAATAAATGAAATATAAATATAAATATCTTAATAATTATTTTTTTGGGTGAATTACACGGATGATACCTGAAGTATACACGAAATTGCAGGTTTGATACCTCACGTGCACGGCACGTGGCTTGACTTAACGGCCAAATAGACGGCCGTCAGCGATAGGTATGGTCAGTGTAAGTTTTTGACAACGATAGGTATGTCTCGCGTAATTTTTAAATTGTAGGTATGACCAATGTAGTTTCGAACAAACCTCAGGTATGATTTGTGTAATTTACCCTTATTCCTTTTTATCTGTTCTCCTTAATACAGAATAATTTTTCTTAATTATATTATTATTGACTATATAATATGTATATGTAGTATAATCTATAAACATAGGTTTGTAATGTTCTTTCAAAATATTAAATAATCCAAATACTTTTCAAAAAAATAAAAAAATAATCCAAGTATAAATGAAAAACGGGATTTGTCTTTCCTGTTTAGTTCATCTTTAAAAAGAATAGATACGGTATAATTAGAATATTTTCGTAGCTTTGTGTATATTATTTGCGAATATTGAGATGCTTATTATACATTATCTTAACCGGTTCGCGTTAGAGAGCCTCTTCGCATAATAGATCAAAGTTAAATCATTTGATGAAAAATTTTCTATCATCACTCATGACGACCCTAAAATATACCTTTAACTTAACTTAAACCTTTTTTTAAAAGTGTCTTTAAAAAATGTCTTAACATATATATTTAAAGAAGTTTGAACTTTAGATATATCAAAACTGTTAGACTATTTTGACGAAAGTTTTTACAAGTAATGAATAATTAGGTCGTGTTTGGTTTATATATTACGATGAAATCTGATGAAACTGAAATTGAATTTCATCTCTTAGTGTGTTTGACTGTCTGGAGATGAAAAAATATTATTCTATATGAATGTACTAATCTGATGAAATATTCATTAGTAAATAAAAATTATAACCATTTTTATTGTAAGACATCGCCAAAGCAAAATGCTCAGGTTCCTTGTTGATGCTAATTTCAATCAAAACTTGGGAAATAATTTATAGGGAAAAGAATCTGGGGATGTATGTAACTTGACAACTTTTACTATTGTATGTATGCACCAAAAATATTGAACGTTTGATGGAAGTAAACTTACTAGCTTGAATAAATCGTGCAATTACCGGTTGGATCAATAATTTAGCCAGTGAAGCGCCATCGTGGCTTCCATGCTGGATCCATGTCACATAAATTAGATGTAAAACCCTAATATTTCCCCCCTTTTTCATTATTTCTCCCGCCCCCATCTCTTTTCCCTCTCTTTCTTTCCCGCTCTCTCTCCCTCTCTGTTTCTTCTTCTTCTTCTGCCATGGCTTCAAGCTCGTCTTCTTCTTCAAGAAACCCAAGTAATCGATATGTGCAGTGTCACTGTGGAGAAAAGATGTTCGTTTTAACCTCGTGGACTACAAAAAATCCAGGCAGGCGATTTGTACGATGCCCCAAGGTGAGTTTCCATATAGTAATGAATAAATTGAATCAGGGTTTTGTTTATTAGGGTAATTTTGTGTTTTTTTTCAGGTGAAAAGTCGATACTGTACGACCTTTGCTTTTCTTGATGAAGAACTACCGAATCAATACTACAAGGACCTTCTTTATGATCTTCATTCTCAATCAAAGGAATGTGCTAACTTTAAATCTGCTATGGGAGATGAAGAAGATGATTCAAAGGTTCAATTTCTGTTGAAAGCATTGGAAGACTTGACTTTGTCGAAAAAAAGAGTGAATATGAAAGACAAGTTTTTTTATTTCTCTGTTGGTGTTGCATCAATGTTGATCATTGTGATAGGACTAGTACTAATGAACTAAGTAGGTTGTGTTGGTTTGATTGTATCTGTTTTATTGGACTTGTGTAATGAAAGTGGTGTTTTTGTGGCATATTATGTTTATGTTGTATATGAAAGTTGGAAAATAATGTTTTTGGTTGCCAACATAAAAATGTGCCAATTTGAAACATACAAATCTTAACAAAATAGATAAATTAGCAGTGAAAATAAGTCATACTTTTCCTGCAGGATTAAACAACCATATACAAAATTGTGGCATCATATAACTGCCACATACCATTCATTCATTAGCAGGAATAATAGTTACAAAATACATAGTTTTCCTGCAGTTAAGTGTGGCATGGCACAATTAGCAGTCACAAAAGACATCATACTTTTCCTGCAATTAAGTGTCTACCACATCTAACAGTCACAAAAGACATCATACTACTACAAATTCATACCCCAAAAGACAACAATACAGTTACATAAGTTAAGTTATAGACATTAATTGTTTAATTCCTAATCAACTACCAGCATGTTATCAGGTGTGCTTCCTGGTCCTGGCACATGCTTTGCAAGTTTTTTGGACAAAATTCTCTGGCTAGGTGTCCTGAGTTTGACTGGTGGAGCCTTCTTCTTTGGTGTTGGAGGTTTTTTCTTTGCCTTCTCTAATGTGTCTTTCTTTCCCTCATTGTTTTCACTTGTTATTCTTGGTGCAGACACTGTAATCCTTTCTTCAATAGCTTGTGGTCTGGATGGATGAACCATTGTTCCTGATGTTCCAATGCCACTTCCTAGCCCTGACATTGTTCTGCCAAAAGCAACTGTGTGTCCTCCCCTGCCCTTGGTAAAATCATTTCCACCCCTCTTGATACCTAACTTGACCCCAGTGCTTCTTACATAACCAGTATCTGTAACACATAAATTAGGGTACCCCATCAATTATTGCAAGTATAATGAAATTTATATAAAGTAAAATATTTTAAGTAAAAACTTACTGACTGTTGGTGGCAATGCAAACTTGAAACCTCCTTTTGTAACCCCATGCCTCCTTCCAGGACTGATTGGTGGTTGAGTAAAGGACTTGGTTGCCTTCTCAACTGGACTTGACAACCTTACTGGCTCATTACTTGCTGGTTCAGTAGCTGCTTGACTTGGTTCCTTTGTTGGCTCACTACTTGGTTCACTTACAAACTTAGGCGTATAAACTGGTGGTTGACTTGCAGGCCTAGGTGGCTGACTTGGTGGTGGTTGACTTGCAGGCCTAGGTGGCTGACTTGGTGGTGGTTGACTTGCAGACCTAGGAAGTGGTTGACTTGCAGACCTAGGAAGTGGTTGACTTGCAGGCCTAGGTGGCTCACTTGGTGGTGGTTGACTTGCAGACCTAGGAAGTGGTTGACTCTGAGATTGTCTCCTGCCAGACAACCTTGCACAAACTTGGTCCCATGAGTTATGTCTTTCACTGCTTTGTTGACTACCAAACAACCTAGTTGCAACTTTTTTCCTTTTTGGTTGACTCTGTCTTTCACTGACTGATTCACTCTGCCTTTGATTACTTGGTTGGCTGTTTTCTTGATTAGGTTGTTGATTTGGTGTTTCATCAAGTGGTTGATCCTGTGTTTGATCATGTGGTTGATTCTGTGTTTCATCATGTGGTTCACTCTGAGTTGCAGGCCTTTTCTTTCTAGGTTTTGGCATATGTGAAGGCCTCTCAGTGGCTTCATTCTTACAACCCCTAACATTGTGGCCTTTTTGCCAACACTTTGAACAAGTCATTTCCATACCATGTTTGGTTACCCTTCTGTTGTGGCTTATCCTAGGTTCATGGGCTGCTCTAATTCTCCTACCTTTTGGTCTCCCAGGCATGATCCTAGGTTTTGGAGGCAAGGGTACATTATGATCAGGGTTTACTTGCCATGTATCCATTCCACCAACAGGATTAAGGTATTGAGAATAAGCATCCATGAACATACCCTTTCTAAACCAATCTGAAATGTGGTCCTCTGGTTCCTCATTTAACCTGAATATGGCATTGACAGCATGAACACAAGGAATTCCACTCAATTCCCATAACCTACAGTCACAAGTTTTAGCTTCCACATCTACTCCATATGAATACCTATAATTCCTCACCTCAAATTTACTACCCCCAGCATGAATTACCAACCATCCACTCCTTTGATTTTTTATCAAGTCCAATTTTTTTCTAATTGCAGGACACACATCATGTATCCATTTAGAACTTATATCCCTAATGCTCTCCAGCCTAATCATAAGAATGACCCTTAAAGCTTCTAAGAGGGTTATTATAGGCTTATTCCTAACCTTCAAAAGTACAGAATTCCAACATTCACTAAACCCATTCTCTACTCCCTTCACCAGTTTCACTTTCCTCATTGTTTTCTTTTTCCTCATTGTTTTCACTTTCCTCATTGTTATCATTCTCCTCTTTATTTTCAGTGTTGTCATTATTTTCTTCTTCATTTTCAACATTATCCTGATTGTTTCCCATTTCAGTCTCATGCTCCTCATTCTCATGATCTTCATTCTCATGGTCATGCAAATCTATCTCCTCTTGTGGTTCATTATTCGTATTATTTTGCACATATTTATCTAGATTGACACCCACATGCTCACAAAACAGTTGCATAAGCCCATATGTATCAGCTAAGTCAAAAAAGGTTTATACTTCAGCATTATTTCTTAATTTCATGAATGAACTCATGTCACCTGGTCTTAACTGATAGTACAACCCTTCTATTGGATTTCCTATTTCACCCTCAATGTGACGTACTAACCCTTGTAACGAATCAAACTGTCTAATCTGAAGTACAGTTTCAAGACCATGAGAATAACGAAAAGGGTGAAAAAAGAACATACCATCATGATGGACATTTATCGGGAACAAAACAGGTGGTTGCTCTTCCATCTAGAAACACAAACATAGAAAAAAACATAACTTCAGACACAAACATATAAAAAAAAACCCAATTTTTATAATCAAAATTAAAAACCCTAATTTTTTCCCCCTTTGAAAACCCTAATTTTTTACATAATCATAGAACGTAGATGAAAGATTAATGTATAACATACCTTAATATAACAGGAAATGACGAATTAAACCATGAATCGTTCTTGATTTTGGATGTTTTGAATTTTTTTATGTATGAACTGAAAAGGGGATCGGGTGGGTGGGTGAATATTAGGGTAAGTGATAAATGGGGGGAAATGATAAAGGGTGGGGTATTTATAGGTGGTTGCCTTTTTTTAGTAACAAAAAAATGACGTGGTAATTAATTTCCATGTAAGCAGTCAAAACACGCGCCTCGTTTATTTTGTTACCGGCTAAGCATCAAACAGGTCAACTTTTACACGATTTAAACATTTTGGAGACATACTTCCATCAAACGTTCAATATTTTTGGTGCATACATACAATAGTAAAAGTTGCCAAGTTACATACATCCCCAGATTCTTTTCCCTAATTTATATTATCTCATCTTTGTTGTTAAAATAAAAAGAAATTAAAAAGTAACTTTGGATCTTGTTTAACTCGGACACTTAGTCACTATATTTTTTTTCTTTTGGAAACAATAGGTGTTTTATTAAAAATCTGCGACAAAACATCAAAGAACCAAAAGAAGTATTACATAAAAAAGTTTGGGTTACAAATCCATCTCAGCCAAGTTATATAAGACTTCATATTTTACCAGAAATCAAAAAAAAATGAAACAAAAATAATTGAATCAAAAATATCACTACTAGTACTATCATTTTCAGAAAAAATCATTGTGTTTGTCTTCGCACAATGACCCCCATCAAACATAACGATTGCTTACAAAATTTGCTTATATCAGAAAACTATCAAGATTTTTTATCCAATATATTACCAGCTCCATTTAAAGAAAAGTAACTTTAGATGTGTTTTGGATTAATATAGTTAACACTTTTTATTTTTATTAGTCAATATCTTTTGTTTTCCTCATTTTCTAAGATCAATTTGCATTTACTAAAAAAATAGTTAGTTACATCTAATAAATGATATTGTACATTGGTGTAGGTAGTAAAAACTAATACGAGTAAGTACAAATCTTGATGGTATGTTAACAACATCGTACCATTTCTGTCTCAAAGTCACTGACCATGTGATCCACACAAATTTTACCATTGAATGCAGTTTCTAGTTTTCGACATTTATTTTAGTATCATTTATTATCTTTATCCTTATTTTTTTTTCTTTTTTATTCCACTTAAATTTTTTTTACATACGAATAGAAGACAAACGGGCAACAAGCTGCGCCGCTAACCCTTTTTGTATGGAAAAACCAAAACGTTTAAAAACTACATTCATGTCTCTTGACATCATGACGTTAGTGTGCATGATCCTTATGTTTTCGTGGTGATATTATGGCTCATATAGTGACAAATTCAAGAGTCTTTGACTTAGTATTACTAAATACGACAGTGATCAAGAGTTTCCTAACATGATAAAGGGTAATTAACTAAAAGTTTCTATATATACATACATACAAAATTTATAAATATATTTAACAGACAACAACGAAATATAAATATTATCATTTTAAAATTGAAAATTTTATATTTTAAGGGAAAAAAAAAACTTCCCTTAATATGCTTAAACATGTGTTTTCTGTGCGTTTGTTGAAAACACCCAAAATATAATACAAACTAAAATACATACAATGCATTTATAAGGTGATATTTCATATCAAATATTATACGATTCATTTTTATTTTTTTTTAAAGGTACGGATTGAATATCACAACAAGGTTAGACTATGTGTTCTTAACGGTCACGCCAGAGAACCCCCCTCACCCAATACCTAATAGGAGGAAAAACCTCCTAATAGTCCTCCAAAGGCACGACAACATATTAGGAGAAAACTTTGTCTTCTAAGACTTGAACCTGAGTCTTCCCAAATCAGAACCGTCGTATGATTCATGTGAACCTTTGAAAGTTTTCTCTAGTCCACCCCGAAGCCATATCAACCAATCATATATGATATTCATCAAATTCCTTACAACTTACAAGTTTTCATTTGAAATACAATAAGGGCAAGTTATAATCTAAGGCTAATGACTTTCAGTCTAGATGATTAAAGTAAAATATCCAATGATTTTAATAGTGAGAAGGCTTTAGTTCAAGTCTTAAATGTGAAGAAAAAAAAATATATCTTTTGAAGGGTCAGAAGTCAAAAGGTTTTCTCTCACCTATGATGAGTTTCCTTATGTAATATTAGGGTTCTGCACTCATAGAATGGAAATGATCGGGCGAGCCTGTAGTCCATCAGTGATCCAACTTGTCTTTAAAAACAATAAACTATAGAGTTAATTACAATTTTCGTCCCTGTCGTCGACCGCTACTTGCAGGTTTCATCCCTAGCTTTCATTTATTACAATTTTAGTCCAAAATAGTTTGCTCCGTTTGCACTTTTGGTCCAAATCATTAACCGACGTTAAAATATCCATCACATGACCTGCACATGATGGGTATATGAGTCTTTTCATTTCCCTGTGAACCAAAAGTGAAATAACTCCTAACTTTTCAATTTAATATACTCGTATTTGTCTTTTTCTTTTCTTGTTGCAAAGCTTTGACCAGCCAACCAAAATACACAACACATACCATACCAATTATATACATATCAATAGATCTAGAAACACATATATGACATATACGAAATTTCTTAACATTCATCCTCTCATCTATACATAGCAATAGATCTGGAAAGTGGAAACACATGACATAACCGACCCCTCCACCCATCTTTAAACATTTTCATAACACATATATATAACATAATTTCCTAACACTAAATCTAGACATATATCACCATCACCACAGCCGGTAACGACTACCACCGTCGGTATCTCTGGTAACCAATACCACCGTCGACAACCACCATCAACGATAACCACTACCACAACTGCCAATATCACCATTACCATCTCTATATGTATCTCTAGATCTACATAATATATATGTGCGTGTGTGTGTGTGTCGAATCTTCTCAAACGACCCATGAAGCCAATAATTTTCAAGTTTCAATAACTTCTGTGATGGTTATGACTTATGACCATGTGTATAAACTATTGTCATAAATTTATGTGTTGTGATATGTGATGCATCACATGAACCCAGGCCTTTTTAATCAAATACTAGTGGATTCTCATCTATTTGATAGTTTCGAATATATAGTTGATGAAGAAGGAAAATCTGAAAAAAGTATTATTGATTTGTTATTGGTGATGAAAGAAAATATGAAAAAGTATTATTGATTTGTTATTGGTGATGAAAGAAAATCTGCAAAATTCTTTATTGATTTGTTGTTGGTGATGAAAGAAAATATGGAAAAGGTATTATTGATTTGTTGTTAGTGATGAAGGAAAATCTGGAAAAAGAAAAACTAGCAAAAGTTTTTATATTTTTTGTCTTTTGTTAACGAAAAGACTGATATACCCATCATGTGCAGGTCATGTGATGGGTATTTTAACGTCGGTTTGTGTTTTGGACCAAAAGTGTAAACGGAACAAACTATTTTGGACTAAAACTGTAATAAATGAAAGTTAGGGATGAAACCTGCAAGTAGAGACCGACGACAGGGACGAAAATTGTAATTAACTCTAAACTATAATTTAAATCCCTTCATAAGTTTATCTACTGACAACTTGATATTAAATTTTATTACAACGTTTCATCTATTGTTTTAGAAACGTCAATCATGTTATGAACTACTTTGTTAGATGATATAAAAAAGAGTTGGGCTTTAGCCATCAAGGAAAATGAATATTGGTAATGGGATATGTTTCTAGTTGGTGATGATTGTGGCCTAATGGGGACCAAGATAGTGAAGAAGAATAAAAGAACTTAAAGAGAAGTGGACGTAAATTTTTCTCTATGCATAAAAAAGTATAAAGTACGATATGATTATTATCATAAAATCTCAATAAATTTATGTTTAGATACGATTCTTAGAATTAATGATAGCTAGTAAAATGCAGCTGTTCAAAAAAAAAAAACTAGTAAAATGCACGGCTGTGCAAATGCAGTCCCCTCAAAGGAACAGAAAGTTCATGGCTAGATAAAGAATGGTTAATGAGAAAACTTATTCCTTGTCCTTGTCTTCTTGATTTTTGTGTTCATAGAATTTGTTTTGTTTACTAGTTTCAAGATTTAGCTAGCCTTCTTATAATAAAGGAAGATCTAAGAATTTGCTTCAACAAAATCGAATCGAAACTCTTGTGAAAGCATCTGTAAATTTATTACGAAGTATACTCTGTACATGTATGAGTCCAACTTATTTTGAGTCCAATTTGAGTCCATTGATTTTCTTCCATCTCCTCAAATTCCAACCACCTCCTACCACCACCACCATCATCTCCGACCACCACCATGATTTTCCGGCGACGGCGATCACCGCCACCACGACTTACACATGTGTAAGTTACATGGACCCTTTTTGGACTCAAATTAAGCTAGACTCAAATTATCTCACCCCTATATATATATATATATATATATATACATATTATAGGGGTGAGATAAATTAAAAACACGGAGGGGTCCAGATCTGAGCCGTCCATTTTTCAGATCAGATTAAAAACACGGAGGGGTAATACAGTCATTTTACGTCCACTATATAAATAACTCAAATTCATTCCATTCCAAGCTAAAACCCGTCTTTCTCCATCAATGGGCCACCACCACCGTCGTTCTCCATCTGCCACCGTCACGTGACTGTCACCGTTGTTAAACCGCCATTATCACCACCAAATCGCCACCATCAGTTCCACCAGTACAAGGATTCTCTGAACCTCCGTCTTTATTTCCATTAAAAGATGAAGAATCGCATACACTACTCCATCAATGTTTCGTAAGTTTAACCTAATTTTGGTCTATTTGATAATTATTTAATTAAACAGTTTTTAATTTTTTATAATTTGAATTTTTTTAATAATTTGATTTATACATTTTGATACTTTAATTGTAATTATCAGTAACCACTCCTTTTTGTAATTATATGATTATTTTTTGATATGGTAGGAGTAATTGATTTGTTGATTTTGAATTTTTGTTTTTTTTGTTTTGGGATTGTGAAATAAGTTGACCCTGCTTTAATTTAAACAAAACCATGATACATTTTTTTATTATTATGGATGTTTGATTCTGATACATTTTTTTATGGATGTTTGTTTCTTTGCGAGGACTTGTATATTTGATTAGTGCAGATACTATAACTGTAACATCGAGACTTGTATATATGATTAGTTTTAATTTATAGTCATTGATACCAATTTTACCTTCAATTATGTTTGTGAAATGGCATGACAAAGTAACTTCAGAGATATATTGGTTTTTGTGATTGTTTTTCATGAAAATATTCAAATTTCTGTTTTTAACACTTGTAAGTACATGATAACAATGGATAATCATCTTGCAAGCCATCAAACTAGCCATGTTTTGGTTCTACATATTTTTGTAATATTGTTGAACATATCAATTTGTCTTAACCTAGTACCAGCATCACTTTCTGATTGAATATTGGCCCTTCCGTTCGCCAATCTCACCGGTCGTCTTGTGTTCCTGCCCCCTGTCAGTGGTGGGTTTCTTTAAAGATCCAAACCTTTGAAGATTTTAAGATTACCTTATATTGATTACAAACAATGATTTAAAAATGCTCTTGTACTAGATTTAAAGTGACAATTGTATCTTTAAAGTGTCAAACAGAAGTTTCCCATAGTGTGCTATTTAGGCTAACACCTCCTAAATCAGTTTATTGGATTGGTTTATTTGGTGAAGTAATGTAGGTGCTACATTTTATTAAAGATTTCTTTAATATAAGTGAGCTACATTTTGTAGATGTTAAAAGATTTCTTTAATATAAGTGAGCTACATTTTGTAGATGTTAAAAGATTTCTTTTATATGGATGTTCAAGCAATGATTTTTGTTTTTCTGCTATTAAATCTAGGTATTTAAGTGAACCATTAGTTTGATAGAATCTTCAATATAGATATGACTGAGACATGATCTATGTAAGAATCTACAACTGTTAAATAATTTGAACCTTTACTATTGTTCTGGTGACTTATTTTCCTGTGTTTTAGTCAACAGCAGGACCTGTTTTAGTTGCCATCAATTCCTATAAGACGATACCATATTATGGGAATGACTACATTGAAGCCTATGAGAGGAAAAAGATGCATAGCCCTAATGTATATGCCATGGCTGATACAGCTATCCGGGAAATGATTAGAGGTCATATCCTTCATTTTATCAGCTTTGTGCAGGAGCTCCACCATTTCTTAGAGGTAATCTTTTCATAAGTTTAACTTATCAGAATGTTCTTTTAATTTCCTGTGTACTCTGACAGAAAAATTAAACATGTGCATGAGTACAAATATCTGCAGCAAAGCAAGTGGTATACTAATCCTGGGGTTATTGATGCCGAACAATTTGGTACTGTGATGGTTGTCTTGAACCGAAACTTTTAACTTTGGTTCTTGGTACGGGTTTGTAACGAATTAAAATGAATGTAGTTCATGTTATAAGTTTTACTTGCAATGGCTGATAAATGTTTTTTTCCATGTAAATTTGAATCAGCATCTTATTTTGGTCTCCCATTAGTTCCGAGCTATCTAGGTCATAGTGGGGCATTCGAAGATATGATACACGGGTTGAATTTTGCTTCTGCGGGTGCTGGAATGCGGTGCAGAATTGGTACGCTTTAAAACCCAATAGTTTGTTCAGATAATCTATTTAATACGATATAGACGGTAGATGTTACTTTCTGCTGTTTCTTATGTGTGTGTAATATATGTTATGCAGGGTCAACATATATCCTTCTCTCAACAGATTCAGCAGTTCATAATAAGAATGCGCGTAAAGGCGGCTATTGATCATATTTCAAACTCAATGTTCTACATTTCTATCGGGCAAATGATTTTGTACAATACTATCTCCATGATGTGTCGGGTGTACAACCAAAGTATGTTGGATGGAGATTCAATCAGTTTTAAGCCAAGTCAATGAGACAGGAGATAAAGGTTAGAAGAATCCTCTATCTTCTCATTGTTTAATCAGATCATAAAAGTTAGCAGTTTGGGCCCATCTATGATGGTTATGTTTTATTTCTAACGGGTTAAATGGCTAATGAAGAAACAGGTCAAAGTTCTTGGTATGCGTTCTTATATTCAATGTCATATGCACCTCGTTAAGAATGAAGATGAGGAGTGAAAAATTTTGAGTTATTTATTTTTACTCACACCGTCAGGTGGTCTTGGTTACTTGTATTAATGAGAGGAAAATCGTCAGAAATGAACATCCCCTGGACCGACACAAAATATGTTGTCTGGGTATTATAGTGTCTTTTATTACTAATACAGTTGGCCCTTATGAATTGGTTGGTCAGTCGGGTTGGGTAACAGGTTAAAATGGGGTTAAGGTGAGTCAATGGTATGGTCAGCTTGCTTGACATGTTCTCCTTTTGAGTTACCTTGCTACCTGTTGAGTTAGAAAGTGAAATAGATGAGGGAGTTGTTTAGAAAGTGATGTTGTTTAGAAAGTGAAATAGATGAGGGAGTATTTCTTCAGCTACCTGTTGAGTTACCTTGCTTTTTGTGTCATTGTCTAGTGACGACAAATACTTTTTTTTACAAAATTCTGATACGTTTTTTGTGAAAATCTAATACATTTTTAGCTCCTGCTCTAGCTACTTTGACCAGGTTCTTCTTAAATCACATAAACCCGGTAATAAGACCTGTTACAGGTCACATTTTCAATTCAGATATTACGTGCGATATTATGAGCAATAACAATATGATATATTAAAGTATGGATATCGTGGTAAAAGTTCATTGCTAGTTTATTACATATTCCCTGTGATTTTTAAGAGTTGGCAAACGAAAGAATAAGTTAGGGTTTTTTCGTTCTTTTCTTTAGATGAACCTTCCATCTACTCTACGTTCCTCCACTAAGTTTGGTCACATAGAGGACAAGTACTAATGCCTCTCATATGAGTTTGGGGGCTACTTATATCAAATTAGGTCAGGTGAGCCAGATTAGCGCTTCTGAATTTCATTTCTTAGTGACTGGTAACCGATCCAACAAATGATTCCTGCTTGCAAACTTTTGTTGATAAATTTGGATTTATCTTTTCATTCTGTAGTACATAGCGTCGGCTCCCACATTGTTTCCGCCAGAATATGTGCAAGAATTTCAGTAATGTTTTGATAGAGCTCCGCTTGTTCCATTTGACGAGATTAAGAAGATTCTGAGGGAAGAGCTAGCAGCCCCGATAGAAAGTATCTATGAATATGTTGATCCTACACCACTTGCCTCAGCTTCAATAGCACAGGTTGATATTGCTGTCTTTAGAAGGGCAACATTTTTTGTCTGAAACTTTTGGTAACAATTTGGTAAATACAATCTGTAGGTACATGCAGCAAGGCTTAAAGGGTCGCAAGCGGATGTAGTAATAAAGGTCTTGAAACCCGGAATCGAAGATGTACTAGTTGCACATCTTAACTTCATTTATGTTGTTGCTCACATTGTAAAGTTCTTAAATCCTGAACTAAGCCGTACATCATTGGTATGACCTGGATATTTTAATGTGTTTGATTTTAAACTATAGTTAATTCTGTTAGCAGCATTGTTTGTATGACCCCGTTCTTCTATCCTTATTGCGTATAGACTTTAGAGTTGCTTTTTACTTGTTTCAGTAATTCTTTCTCGTGTATTTTCGTTGAAAATGATATGATCAATAAGCTACTCTTTAGTTTGTGGAAAATGGCTAAATATGGATCAAGCTTACAAAAAGAGAAATGAAAAGTGTTTTAACTGATAGGTTCTTTGTATTCTATTTTTTTTTGGACTTCTTTATTACTAGGTCAATACGAGTTCCTTCTTCATTTGGTGTAAACACTCCGGTCTTGGGGTTGTTTTATATAACATATTGTAACGCTTGAATCCCTTTAGTAGGTTGCTATTATATTTTTCTTATATAAAAGGTTAACATTGGGCGACTATTGACCCATTTTTTTAAAAGTTGTTTTGTCTTTGGATTTATACGTAAGTGGGCGACTATTGACCCATTTTTTTAAAAGTTGTTTTGTCTTTGGATTTATACGTAAGTGGGTGGAATTTGTATTTTATAGTGACAACTAATATTTCTCTTTTTTCAGTTTTCATGTTCTTGATGAAGTGGAAAGATCCTTGGATGATGCCTTATGTGTGCTCTCTCAGAATGTATATGATAGTAGGGTTCGTTTTGGTGGTGGATGGTCAGAGATGATCATGACAAAGGCAGTTGATGAGTTGGCCAGAACCTGGGAAAAAATCTCATGCTATTGATGCTTTATCACAGGTGCTTGCACTCCCAACAACTATCACTGACAATGTTGGATTAGACAGTACTGAATTGATTGCTCAACTTCGTGCTGAGCACCACAACGAGAGCAGCAATGCTGGGAACGATGTGATTACTGGCTCTGTAAGTATACCGCGTATCTATATCAGTAACTAGAGTTTTAAATTTCTTTAGCCTTTCAATATTTGACCATACAAAGTCTAAAAAATATTGTTTCGACTATTAACCAAACATCATGAATATATATTTTACCTTTTTTCCAAGAGAGATTTTAGTTATTAGGAAATATATTTTTGACCAAAGTTAATAGATAGTTATTTTGTCACGATGGATAAGTAAAGTTTATATCAGAGATGTGTGATTTTTTTATGGGACATCCCTAAAAGAAAAGTTTAAAAATGTTAATATGACAAGCGACTAGTAAATTGCAACATGTATACTACCTACTTTTTTTTGGTTGGTCAAATAAATTTTGTGCATTTATGTGCTCTGATTCAGTATTCAGTTACGATCCTAGCTCAGAGTATGTATAAGTCTTAGGACTGTAAGCACCACACCTGTTTGCTTCAAAAATTGGACTCCATCCGTGTCATGGAACACAGCTGCAAGTAGCTTTATTCAGAAACTACAAATACTAAAAAAGCACATACGTACTAAGAGAAGAAGACTGATGTGACTAATTTATACCCATTACCCACATCGTTATTGACCATTTATTTATATGTTTTAAGTAGATTTTGTGTGCATTTGGCGCGTTTATGGTGTTTGTTAGTGTTTTCAGGCTCTGAACAGGTTCCGCGTTCATTTGGCACATTTTCGGATGATCTTTGGTCAAGAAGTGATTTATGATAATCGAGAGTTGGTTTAAGAGGAAGACACGGCGAGTTTAAGCAAGTTCAAGATTGTAAAGAAGAATTGTTGTTTACAGGCACATGACTGCGCCGCAGTGGGGATGCACCTAGCCCACTGCGCCGCAGCCATTATCCACGGACATTAATTGAATTCACCCCACTGCGCCGCAGTGGGGAATGCAAGGAGATGACTGCGCCGCAGTCACATAAGGAAAAAGGAAGACGTGGAAATGAACTGCGCCGCAGTGGTGGTTGGCTTAGCCACTGCGCCGCACTCCCAGTCCCTTGAAGGTCAAAGTCAACAACACCTCACTGCGCCGCAGTGAGGGATGCACAACCCACTGCGCCGCAGTGAGTACACGGGGCTGAAGGGTTTTGGCAACTTTTTGCATCAGATTTGAAGAGGGTATAAATAGAAAACTCAACCCTAATTTCCAATCTATCAAACATTCTTTCTAGGAGCTGCTCTACAAGGGGTTTTATCAGGTTTCCAAGCAAGTCTTTCTTAGGCGGATCCACTGAAGGTTCACGAGCACCCATCTAGATCGTATCTACTTACTGTCTTGCAATTTTCTATTCTCTCAAACGATTGGTACAATATGTTCTTCTCTTATTTTGATTACTATTGTTATTTAATCATGAGTGGCTAAATTGTTTATCATCCACCTTGTGAAACGAGACGAATGATGTGATTGCAATATCTTTTAATTCAATGAGTTTATTTAATTATCGTTGTTCTGTGATCTTGATGATTTAATTCTTTTTAATGATTATTATAATATTGGTTGCATATAAATTCTTCGTTGGTGGTACCAGCTGAATGTATGTGTGATTTTGAAATGGTTGTTTGTCTATAAGCAATTATCACTAGTTCATGGTATGATAGTGAATATTATTTTAATAAAAAGAGTAATTTTGTCAACGTAATTTATAACGATTGGTGGTACCACGTTATTTTTTATATAGGAATAATTGGTAATTTGATAGTCAATTAAACTGATTATTGGAAAAGTTGTCTAAAGCTTTGGTGGTACCGGCTTGGGTAATTTAACTAGTAAATTAGGTGAAGTGGTGATTTGTTCACGGTTGGTGGTACCACGTGAGCACATTATTCTTTTCACGACTATCTTTAAACTCAAATGAATTTGGTCTTAACTATACGCAATCACATTTGAAGTCGAGTGAATTCAAGGTGGATGACTTTTATCTATATTGTCTGAAATCTTTCTTTACTTTTATGCAATTTGTTCTTTCAAATTTATTCTCATTTTATTGTCAAAAAGGATTTTCGAAGCAACACCCGTTTTCCAAACTATTTTACTAAACAACTAGCTCGATCCAATCCCCGAAAACGAACACGGTCTTGCCTTTTAACTATATTGCAAACGGTCGGGTACACTGCCCGATAGTGTGTAGTAGCGAGTTCTTAGGTGATTCTTGTTTATATTTTTAAAGCTCGATTTAGCACATCAAGTTTTTGGCGCCGCTGCCGGGGATTGTGTGCCGTTTTAGTTGTTAATTTAGTGGTTTGATCCTTCCTTACACGTGAGGAAGTTATTTGCTTTAATAGTTTAGCTTTTCTTTTCTTGTCTTATCACAGGTGCAGTTGACGTGTTTGGTTAGTTGTGTTTTGCAGGTCTACTTTTTAGTTGATGAACTTGCGTTCTTCGGGGCTCCCTCTCAATAGTCCTTTGAGAACTCCACCGAGACGCAGGATTAACTTCACAGCACCAACACCGCTCTCACCTGTAACTCAACCCACTCCAGATTCAGACGAAGAAGGTTTTTACTTAGAAGAATTATTTAATTTGGAAGTTGAGAAAGAGGAGATGGGAGACGAACAACCAAGAAATCCAGATGATATTCCTTATGGTGATAGGGCCCGCACTATTCCTATGGCCCGCGGGTCCGCCATTAGACCACCGGGTATTGATCATACTTTTAACTTGAAACCAAATCATCTCAAAAGCATCGAGGAGCAACAGTTTGATGGAAAAAGGAAATGGGACCCGTACAAGCATTTGGAGAGGTTCGAGAAGTTGGCACGGCTTTATCAATATGGTCAAAATCAAATGAATGCCGTGAAACTTGAGACATTCCCCATTTCAATCACCGAAGATGCTGAAGATTGGTTCAATGATCTTCCCGAAAATTCCATTACTACTTGGGACCAACTGAAGCAGGCTTTTATAGATGAGTTTTATTCACTTAGAACTCAAAGGAAGTTGGAGAATTTGATTAGGTCTTTTGTGCAAGATGCTGATGAAGATATTGTAGACGCATGGATCCGTTTCAAGGATATGCTAAGGAACTGCCCAGGCCATGATTTGACTAAGGAAAAGTATGTTGAGTTGTTTTTTGATGTCTTGGATAAGAAATCTAAAAGAGAGTTGGGTTATGCCTTCGGGGGAAGTTTCACCAAGATTACACCGAATGAAGGATATGAGATTTTAGAACAAATGGTGAAGGATAATGCAACTATGGATGATGAAAGGTTCTTAAAGAACGAGAAGAGAATGAAGAAAGGAACTAAGGAAGGTAGAGTTGCAAAAGCTGAGACTAGAGATGATTCCGGGATTGTTGGAGAGATTCAGGCGCTAGCTTCGCGCATGGATAAGGGATTTGCATCTCAAGAGGCTAGGTTTGGAGCTCTTGAAAAGGATGTGAAGACTATTGCGGACGGTTGTGACTATTGTGGAGATATGCATTATTCTGAGGATTGTCCCAACCGGGGACACGAGGATGTCAACTATATTCAGAATCAATCTCAAGGAAGCTTTCAACGAAACACCGGTTTCCAAAACTGGCCCTCAGGTAATACTTCTTACAACTCTTCCTTTCCTACTAATAATGCTCGTTTTTTAGGTAACAGGTGGCAAGGAGACAATTATCAGAATCAGCCTCAGCAGCAGACACAGCAAGGCCAAGGATCAGGATCTTCTAATGCCGATCCAAATGACGAGTTGAGGGAGATGATGAAGCAGTTGGTTAGTAATCAGGTTGAAACCAACAATAGCATTCAAATGATCAGGGAAGATACTAAGGCTTTGAGCGAGAGGTTGGATGCAATAAACGGGAAGGTGGAGATCAACATGAAGAATCAATGTGTTAACTTTAAGGATCTCGAGAGTAGGATGGCAGCTCTTGCTAGGCCCACGGGGACTCTACCGAGCAATACCCAACATAATCCAAAGCCTCAGTCGAGTAATCAAGGATCATGGAAAAAGGATACCCAGCCTAATGTCAGAAATGAGCATGTGAATGCTATCACTACGAGGGCAGGTAACACTTATGATTCAGCTAAATCTTCACCTAATGATTCGTTTCAATCTGTGCAGGTTAATGAAGAGGAGGAGCAAGTTGATGACGAGATTGAGATGGAACCGGAACTAGCCGTGCCGACACCGGCCGTTCCATCCAAACCCGTTGCTAAACCTGTTGAGAAGCCCGCTGAGGAACCAACTGTTAAGACATATAAGCCGAAGGTTCCATTTCCCCAGCGATTGGAGAAAAATAAGCTGAAGGAACAAATGGATAAATTTGTAAGTCACCTCAGAAAATTGCATATCAATATTCCATTTTTAGATGCAATTGTGCAGATGCCAGGATATGCAAAGTGCTTGAAGCAGATTTTGATGAATAAGAAGCATCTGGAAAGGGTGGCTACTACAGTGCTAGAGGAAGTTTGTTCAGCAGCTGTAACAGGTAAGTTGCCCGAAAAACGAGGAGATCCAGGTAGTTTTACTATTCCCTGTAAGATTGGTAACTTAACGGTAAAACGTGCCTTAAATGATTCGGGCGCAAGCATTAATCTTATGCCTTCTTCTCTTTACTCCAAGCTGAACTTAGGAACACCGAAATCTATTAACATGAAGATCAATTTGCCGATAAGTCTGAAATAAGACCTATTGGAATATTAGAAGATGTGTTAATTCAGGTGGGAGGTTTGGATTTTTCCTGTAGATTTCATAATTATTGAAGCTGACGAGGCATTAAATGTGCCTCTTATTTTAGGGAGACCATTCCTTGCCACGGCCAATGCTAAACTTGAAGTTGGTCGTGGTAAGCTTACATTGAGCAGGAGATGAATCCGTTACATTTTCGAACACATGTTCTGTTTCTTTACCTAATGTTGCTAACTTTGTTGAAACTGCTTGTGTTAGTTCTTTGGATTCACAGATTGATAAATGGTTGGATGAGAAGTTAGAGGAGAAAGTGGTTGAATTGAAGTCAGCAGAAGTACCTGGTTCTAAACCGACGGATGGACCGTGTGCTAAGATCCGAAAGCTTTATAGTCGATTGAGGTCTGCCATTTCTCATGGTAATATTAAGTTATCTGCAGAGTTGTGTTCTAGCTTATCAACAAATGAGAAAGCTGAGTTAATGATGGTTGTTGATATTTCTGACGAAGCAAATGATTGGATATGTAACAAGGTTAAAGGTAACTGTTTCTCTCCTTTCAAGGGAAGACCGCCCAACACTTTAAGTGTGGGGGCGTCGGGGTCCCAACGTTGGTAATTATGAGAGGATCGAGTCTAGCTAAAGACTCGTAAATAAATTAAGCGCTTCTCGGGAGGCAACCCGTGTTTTTTATTTATCGATTTTATTTTCTTTTTATCAGTAGATGCTTTGATATGCTTTGGAATTTGTGGTTTGTTTTGTGATGCAATGATACAGGAATTATCAATTTGATGGCTATTATGCAACACAAGTGTGGGGGAGAACCCCTTGGATTTGCTTCCCATCTATTTTCTATGGCATCAATGTTGATTATGTGATGGTGTCATATGCTGGCAGTAAGTTCAGCGCCGCATTTTTGTTTGGTATGTTTAATGCACACGCAACTCTCGCACTATCCGTTTTGTTACAAGTTGTTTCTCCCGCCAAGCAAAGTGTTCTTCCTTTTTCGGAAGCACCACTTGTGACACGGGGTCGACTAACTTGTTTCAAAACGGAATGTGTCCTTATTCCGGTATGTGCACTATTTAACGATTTTGCTTACCCCTATTTACCTTTGTTTGACCGAATATGGACATTGAGGGCATTGTCCATCTTAAGTGTGGGGGGGTGGCAAATAGGTTTAAGCTACC
Organism: Erigeron breviscapus; assembly: GCA_034093135.1. NCBI lineage: Eukaryota > Viridiplantae > Streptophyta > Magnoliopsida > Asterales > Asteraceae > Erigeron > Erigeron breviscapus. Next base: position 109,990,320 of record CM067167.1, on the reverse strand, counting down.
GGGTACATCACTTTTGCTGTTTTGCCATTGAGATTTCTACCGGTTTTGTTGATGTGTCCCTCTCATAGGCCCTTGGACTTTATTCGAGGTAGGAGTCTCCTTCTGGTTTTCCATTTTGAGCTCTTCATTGTGATGTGCATGTTTAAAACTGGTGTTTTCAATTTGGTGGGATGGCAGAAGTTGATATGTTTAACTTGAGTTGAGCTTGTCCTTGTGGTAAATTGCTTTTGTCACTTAATTCATATCTTAATAAGCAATTTTACTACAAATTTTTCCTTGGCAAAAAATTTTTAATCGGCGAAATGTGTTCTGAACGGTTATTTGGCTAGTCCTTCGGGATTGATAACATTACTTGCATGCTCAAATATATCCAAAACACCCAAATGTGAGATTTCATCATTTCATATATAGTTGTGTCAGGTGACGGTTTTGGTTTGATTGCCTAGTAAATACGTCCCTCTCTTAGGCTCTTGGATTTATTCGGGAGTAAGGGTTTTCATTTTGATGCCCTGCACTAAGATGTGCGTGTTTGAGGTTAATCCATTCCATTTCCGGGTTCTTCTCTCGATAAGAGTGTGCCGGTGATGTGTTGATTCTAGAACTTGGCCTGGTGATCGTGACTAAGTACATCGGATGACGAATTGGCATTTAGGTTTGACCATACATTTTTCTTTCTTTCTTTTCACCTTTCTTTTGTTTAACCATACCTTTACTATACAAAACCTTATACATATACTTGTATATACATATATCCTTCCTTTCTTTGTATACCTTAGAACAATTATACACTTATACATCCTTTTTAACTTAGCCTTTATCCTTGTATAAATCTAATTATACCTTACTATACCGATAGTCTAATCTGGGGGGCCATTGATTGTCATTGGTTTGTTTGGTTGGTTTGGGAGAGCTTCAGTGGGTTGTCTAGTGGAATATTCTTGTCTATGAGAATACGTCAATTGGTCAAGTTATTGAGGATTATCTTGGATTGTTCAAAGAAAGTAAGTGTTATAGACATGTTCATCATTGTAAGAGGATGCCTACTAGTAGAGTAAAAGTGGTTCAAAAGAATAAAAAAAAGAGGGTGAAAAATTGAAAAACAAAAAAGATAAAAAAAAAAAAAGAACTTGGGCTACTAGTGGGTATTTCTCATTTTTATATGTCTAAGAAGGATTGTTGTATCATTTATAATGGAGGATTTGGTTGATAATAAGTTGTCTGAAGTTGATACACCACAATGGTGTCGGGTTAGCTTGGTGACTTCGGAGGTGTGTTCGCGGGATGACATCTTATGGGTTGGTGGTTTGTTGGCAATCAATGGTATGGGTTAAATTAGACTATTTTGTACATTTCTCACATATACCATATATTTTTCATTTTTCCCTTTCATCATTAACCTACATCCATATATTCCCATTCATTCGTTGTAAATATCCTTATATATACCTTATTAACTATACAACCGTCCTTTATGCCTATTTTGATGATGTGCTTGGTGCTTACGCCATATCGGTGGAGTTATGATCCTAGTTCAAGCCTATGGTAAAATAATATACATCACGACCGAGCTATGAGTGATTCTTCATATATTCAACCCCAAAAGTAAGTTCGTTGGAGTAGAATGATATTGATAGGTTCATTTGTTTCACTTGTGCTTAGTTGTGTTATCGTCGCTTGTTCAGGTATTGTCAAACATTTCGGGTTTACATTTAAGATTAAAACTGCTTCACCCGCCTTTTATCATTTGATATGCTTGGTGTTGCTTCTTTTTGATACTCGTACTTGTTTGATAGCTTTGTTGCCAAGGAATACTTTTACTTCAATTCCGGATTTGCTTGAGGACAAGCAATGCTCAAGTGTGGGGGGATTTGATGTGACTAATTTTATACCCACTTACCCACATCATTATTGCCATTTTATATGTTTTAAGTAGATTTTATGTGCATTTGGCGCGTTTATGGTGTTTGTTAGTGTTTTCAGGCTCTGAACAGGTTCCGCGTTCATTTGGCACATTTTCGGATGATCTTTGGTCAAGAAGTGATTTATGATAATCGAGAGTTGGTTTAAGAGGAAGACACGGCGAGTTTAAGCAAGTTCAAGATTGTAAAGAAGAATTGTTGTTTACAGGCACATGACTGCGCCGCAGTGGGGATGCACCTAGCCCACTGCGCCGCAGCCATTATCCAGGGACATTAATTGAATTCACCCCACTGCGCCGCAGTGGGGAATGCAAGGAGATGACTGCGCCGCAGTCACATAAGGAAAAAGGAAGACGTGGAAATGAACTGCGTCGCAGTGGTGGTTGGCTTAGCCACTGCGCCGCAGTCCCTTGAAGGTCAAAGTCAACAACACCTCACTGCGCCGCAGTGAGGGAAGGCACAACCTCACTGCGCCGCAGTGAGTACACGGGGCTGAAGGGTTTTGGCAACTTTTTGCATCAGATTTGAAGAGGGTATAAATAGAAAACTCAACCCTAATTTCCAATCTATCAAACATTCTTTCTAGGAGCTGCTCTACAAGGGGTTTTATCAGGTTTCCAAGCAAGTCTTTCTTAGGCGGATCCACTGAAGATTCACGAGCACCCATCTAGATCGTATCTACTTACTGTCTTGCAATTTTCTATTCTCAAACGATTGGTACAATATGTTCTTCTCTTATTTTGATTACTATTGTTATTTAATCATGAGTGGCTAAATTGTTTATCATCCACCTTGATGTAATCAGACGAATGATGTGATTGCTATGTTTTAATTCAAGAGTTGATTTCAATTACCGTTGTGTCGTGATCTTGATGATTTAATTCTTTTTAATGATTATTATAATATTGGTTGCATATAAATTCTTCGTTGGTGGTACCAGCTGAATGTATGTGTGATTTTGAAATGGTTGTTTGTCTATAAGCAATTATCACTAGTTCATGGTATGATATGAATATTATTTTAATAAAAGGAATCATTTTGTCAACGTGATTTGTAACGGTTGGTGGTACCACGTTATTTTCACATAGGCACAATTGGTAATTTGATAGTCAATTAAACTGATTATTGGAAAAGTTGTCTAAAGCTTTGGTGGTACCGGCTTGGGTAATTTAACTAGTAAATTAGGTGAAGTGGTGATTTGTTCACGGTTGGTGGTACCACGTGAGCACATTATTCTTTTCACGACTATCTTTAAACTCAAATGAATTTGGTCTTAACTATACGCAATCACATTTGAAGTCGAGTGAATTCAAGGTGGATGACTTTTATCTATATTGTCTGAAATCTTTCTTTACTTTTATGCAATTTGTTCTTTCAAATTTATTCTCATTTTATTGTCAAAAAGGATTTTCGAAGCAACACCCGTTTTCCAAACTATTTTACTAAACAACTAGCTCGATCCAATCCCCAAGAACGAACACGGTCTTGCCTTTTAACTATATTGCAAACGGTCGGGTACACTGCCCGATAGTGTGTAGTAGCGAGTTCTTAGGTGATTCTTGTTTATATTTTTAAAGCTCGATTTAGCACATCAAAGACCATGTTGGCGAAATGTTATTCATCATCAGTGGCGGGTTACAAAATGTTATTCGAAAATCACCCTAGGAAATGTCTGATGTACACAACTGCCATTAATTTCAAATAGAACAGGTTGGTCTCACACAGGGATTCTTTTTTGTGTTTGTGTGCATTAGTGATAGTAATACAAGAATCTCATACAAAGCGAATTGCTACCCATTCATACCTTAGGCCCTTAGGGAAAAGGTCCTAGCGACTGCCTTGTTCAAGACCGCTTCGATTCTTCTGACAGCCTCTCCTATACAACTCATGGAACTCCTGTTGTAAACCCAACGTGACAATTGAACCACCACCTGTATCTCCACATCTCCACTACTGGTAGTGTTCTGGTGGCTGTTGGAGCTGATGGCCAGCCCTGATAACCTAATTAGAGGAAAACGAAGACGACCACCACGTTTGACAATATCAAGCTCGTCACTTTTAAGCACAGACCATACCAATAGTGAGCCAGACCGCTTGACACTCGCCTCTTGGAGTACAACCTCACTGCGCCCGATATGATGGCAGCAAGTGGAGTCTCTCCATGGAATTGGAGGGAGACCCCTGGAAATGGTTAGTCTTGCAGTCATTAATTTTGTAACCTCTTTTGTTTCTTTTTTACCCTTCAAGATCTTGTGAGCTACAGTCTTATATTTGCAGGTGATCAGAATAATAGTTATGGTGGTAGATTTATTTTGGTCAAGCTGGGGGATTACACACGACGTATTGGTATTGATGGCTCACCAGATACCGTAAACGAAATCCATCAAGTTGGCTTTCAGGCTGAGGACAAACAGAGCGTTTTGGTTGGAAAATGTTGATGATATTGTGAGGACAATTGATCGGGACATGAGCAGCAAGGCCTAATAAAAAAACATATTTGATGTATTGAATAAGAGTTTTTTTGTTATACATAGTGCTTATCCCGGGAGCTTCTTATAGAGAATATGTAGTATAAATGTATCAAGATTTTTATAAAAATGTATGAGGATGTTTATTCATCATATATATTAAGTTTTGTTTATTCATCATGATTAATACTATGTATCATTATTTTGTTTGTTGTAGTAAAAACTCAAAATTGTACACACTTGCTAGATGTACAGTTCTGTAAAACCATTAACCAATGACATACAACATGGGGGTTTTGCTCCATTGTAGGGTGCTAGTAGCAGCCACTTTTGTGCCAGTCAGGTTGACTATGTAAATCAACAAGTCTATGGCAGTTGCTCACATCAATGAGTATTGGTGTAGGTGCTGGTGCTGAATCTGACACCTTATATGGACGAACACTTTTTTTTGGAAAGGCATAGAGACAAACACTTGATTGATATTAGTCTATGCTATAAATTTTGATTAGATATGTGGCAGCAATCACTAAATCAGGTTACCTTGGTAGTTCATTAGTTAATATTGTCAAAACTCCTTCCGGTAAGTAAACATAGATTTATTTGAATATTACGCTACCTCACAACTTGTTTTGGTTTCCCTAGATGGGACTCTTTTGGTTTCCCAAGATGGGACTGTAAAGTTATTCTGCGAGCCAGCCATATATGCATTATTAGATTTGTCTCGTAACAATAAATATGTTTTAGTTAGTTCAATTCATAGTCTATTCTTGTTTAGTGTGCCATTGGGAAGATTTCCCATAAAGGTTGATTTGTGGTCATGGATGGAAAGTTCTTAAGGACACTTTATGATTTGTCCGTAGTCGAGGACATTCCAATTGCCTTTAATAGTGTCCGAAAAAGCATGCGCACCTGAAACTCAGGCACTCTACTAAATGTTGTGTGGTTTTTGGAAATATATGATATGTTTTTATAGATGGTTGTGTAAGAAGTTTATTTGTCATGTTGACATGGATAAGGCAAACTTACTAAGTAGAAGGATTTTTTATCACCATTCGTGTAGCATTTAGTACTAGTATAACAAAAATCATGTCACCTAATATATTGATTGATGTTCTATTGTATGTATTAAGTTTGTTATTCTTTCTTACTTAAACGGATGGAGACACAAGATGGAGGTGACGCAAAAGTAGAAGTTTCTCCTCGTGACATAGTCTATGCCAAAGTAGAAGTTTCTTACCTAATACATGGATTTATGTTCTAGTGTATGTATTAACTGTGTATGTTCTAGATCTAAGATCTGAATTTGTGAACCGAAGAGTGGGATTGAGATTGAGATTGAGAGTTTGAGATCGAGATTATCCCTATCCGGTTAAGCTTCCACTCCGGTGGATCTAACCTTATTTTTTTCACCCGGGCCGGAGGTCCCTTCCACTGCGGTGGAACCGGAAGCAGCCTCCCTACCTTTGAGTAGGGGTAAGGTCTGTCTACATCATACCTCCCCCATAGCCCGACTTATGTCGGGATTGGGTACCTTGTTGTTGTTGTTGTTGTTGTTGATTTATTGAATAAAAATCAGTAAAAGAAAGCAAGAATCGGGTTTCATAAAAATGTATCAAAGTTTCAAATGTGTATACCAATTCATATGCTTTTGATATCTAACTTACACATGTGTAAGTATACTATTTACACATGTAGAGGTATATAACTTACCAGTTCTAATTAATCATTTAATTTTGATATTTAACTTACACATGTGTAAGTATACTATTTACACATGTAGAGGTATATAACTTACCAGTTCTAATTAATCATTTAATTTTGATATTTAACTTACACATGTGTAAGTTATACAACTAACACAAGTGTAAGGTATACAAATTGTCAGTTCTGAATAATCATTTGATTTTGATAAAACTTACACATGTGTAAGGTATACAGTTTACAAATCTGTAAAGTACACAACTTCCTAGTTCTGAATAATCATTTGATTTTGATATCTAACTTACTCACGTGTAAGTTATACAACTTACACATGTGTAAGATATACAACTTGCCAAATCTGAATAATCATTTGATTTTCATATATAACTTACGCATGTGTAAGTTATACGCCTTATGCATGTGTAAGTTATACAGCTTGCCAAATCTGAATAATCATCTGATTTTCATATATAACTTATGCATGTGTAAGTTATACACCTTAAGCATGTGTAAGTTATACGCCTTACCATTTCTGAATAATCATTTGATTTTGATATCCAACTTACACATGTGTAAATTATACACTTACACATGTGTAAGGTATAATATTCATGAATTACTTCTTTATTTATAACATAAGTGGCAAAATAAAAAAAGTTATGTGAAACAA
>CM067167.1:109946769-109982562 GCA_034093135.1 Erigeron breviscapus | reverse complement strand
CCGGAAATGAGCATACCGATGGAAACTATTCGAACCGCTCAAATCGTGCTGAGCCATCGAATGTAAGGTCATTGGTTGCTCCTGAGGATGTAGTTGCTGAGGTGAATGGTGTAGAGAATATGGTGGAACCTCGAGTCGTGGTTGCCCCTCGTGTTAACAACTTTAAGTATGAGAGTTTTCAGAAATGTGGTGCTAAAGACTTTGATGGTACTCAGAATGCAGTGGGTGCCATGGAGTGGTTAGAAGACATTGAGGTGGTCTTTGCTTCATGTTATTGTCCTGATGACATGAAAGTTTTGTGTGCAACTCGTATGTTGAAAAAGAATGCCCGTAATTGGTGGAGGGCTACTACAGTTTCCATAGCTCCTGAGGTGCTAGCTGTGATGCCTTGGGGTACTTTTAAGGAGAAGTTCTTGGAGGAGTATGTTGGAACTCGAGAGTTGAGACTGATTGAGAACGAGTTTAGGGCCTTGACTGCTAAGCCCGGTGCTATAATGGAGTATGCCCATTCGTTCATGGAGAAACTCAAGTTTGTGGGTCATATGGTCCGTAGGGAGGTGGACCAGATTGAGGCATATTGTGATGGACTCCCGGTTAGTTATCGTGGTCTATGTAGGCAGCACACTACCCTGTCTGCAGCTATTAAGGAGTCTAAGAGGTTAGATGATGACCTCAAATCTGAAAAAGTCGTTGAGAAAGCCGATGATAAGAATTCGGGATTCAAGAGAAGATCTAATTGGTCTTCGGGTTCTAATAAGAAGTTCAAAGGTGGTTCTACCTCGAATGGAGGTAAAGACAAGAAGAAGAGTGGCACGTGGTGTCCCACTTGCAAGACTACTCATGATGGTCAATGTTCAGACAAGACCAAAAGGTGCCATAAGTGTGGTTCATCGGGGCATATTGCAGCTGATTGTAGGGATAGGATGCGTTGCTACAAGTGTCAAGAAACATGTCATCTCATTGCAGATTGTCCACAGATGAAGAATGATGGAAAGAAGGCAGCCGCTCCAAAGACAAGAGTTCAAGCACTTCAAATGACGGTGGAAGCTGCTAAGGACAACGATGAAGTGGTAAGCGGTACTTTCCTTGTTAATTCAAAACCTGCTTCTGTTCTTTTTTATTCGGGTGAAATAGGTCCTTTGTGTTTCCGGATGATCTTCCCGGTATTCCTCCCGATCAAGAGGTTACTTTTCAGATTGATCTTGTTCCCGGTGCTACTCCAGTTGCAAAGGCACCATATCGTTTGGATCCTACTGAGATGAAAGAGTTGATGGCGCAACTTCAAGAGTTACTTGACAAGGGTTTTATACAACCTAGTTCCTCGCCTTGGGGAGCTCCGGTTTTATTTGTAAGAAGAAAGATGGTTCAATGCGCATGTGTATAGACTACCGTGAGTTGAATAAACGAACGGTTAAGAACAAGTATCCTCTTCCGCGTATTGATGATCTTTTTGATCAACTACATGGTGCTTCATACTTTTCTAAAATAGATTTGCGGTCCGGTTATCACCAATTGAAGGTTAACAAGGAGGATGTTGCAAAAACAGCTTTTCGTACACGATATGGACATTATGAATTCTTAGTCATGCCTTTTGGCTTGACAAATGCTCCAGCTGCCTTTATGGATCTTATGAATCGTGTTTGTCGTCCATTCTTAGACCATTTTGTGATTGTTTTCATAGATGACATTTTGATTTATTCTAAGTCTGAAGCCGAGCATCGAGAACACTTAAGGGTTGTCCTTGAAGTCCTTAGAGAAAAGAAGTTATATGCAAAGTTCTCTAAATGTGAGTTTTGGCTTAGAGAAGTTCAGTTTCTTGGACATGTCATTTCTTCAAAAGGAATTAAATTTGATCCCTCAAAGATTGAAGCTGTTTCTAAGTGGGAGCAGCCAAAGACTCCCACGGAGATCAAGAGTTTTCTTGGTTTAGCCGGCTATTATCGAAGGTTTATACAAGATTTCTCTCGTATAGCTAAGCCAATGACTGAATTGACGAAGAAAGGAGTGAAGTTTGTGTGGTCGGAAGCTCAAGAGAAGGCTTTTCAAACGTTGAAGACAAAGTTATGTGAAGCTCCTATCCTTGCCTTACCCGAAGGTACGGATGATCTTGTTGTTTATAGTGATGCTTCCATTACGGGTTTGGGTTGTGTTCTTATGCAGAGGGATAAGGTTATTGCCTATGCTTCACGCCAATTAAAGCCACATGAAAAGAACTACCCGACTCATGATCTTGAGTTAGCGGCGGTGGTGTTTGCTTTGAAGTTATGGAGACATTACCTATATGGCACTAAGTGTACCTTGTACACCGACCATAAGAGTTTACAATATGTGTTTACTCAGAAAGAAATGAATGTGAGACAAAGGAGATGGATGGAACTGTTGAAAGACTATGATTGTGAAATCAAATACCATCCCGGTAAAGCCAATGTAGTGGCTGATGCATTAAGTAGGAAGGTGCAGAATTTTTCATGTAGATTGATGAGCATGGTTGTACAAGCGAAGTCGGGATTACTTGATCGTATCAAAGAGGCTCAAGTTAAAGCGTTATTGAAGGATAACATCGACAAAGAAGTATTGGAAATAAGAAAAGATTAGTGGTGGAGACGAATAGCCGTGAATTTCGGACTTATAAGGGTCGAATTTTGGTGCCATTACTTGAAGGTAACCGAGAACTGATACTTGAAGAAGCTCATAGGTCAAGGTATTCAGTTCATCCCGGTGCTACAAAGATGTATGCAGATTTGAAGGCCATCTATTGGTGGCCTAATATTAAAGGAGAGGTAGCACATTTTGTGGAAAGATGTTTGACTTGCGCACGGGTTAAAGCGGATCACAAAAAGCCATATGGAATGTTGCATCAATTGGAGATTCCCGAATGGAAATGGGATCATATAACTATGGATTTTGTAACCAAGTTACCTAGAACTCCAAAGGGTAATGATATGGTTTGGGTTATTGTGGATAGATTGACGAAGAGTGCTCATTTCTTGGCAACCGAGTCCGTGATGAAAGAGAGGTATCCAGAGTTGTTCCTTTCTGATGAGATTCTGGGGACGGAATCCTCTTAAGGGGGAGGTAATTGTAACATCCCAATCCTTTTATTTAACGGTTGACTAGAGTCGTTAAGTCAACATAACGTGTCGTTAAGTCGTCGATAGATTTGTATGCTTATATGTAGTTAATGTGTTATACGTGCGAGACTTAAATGTCTTATTAATTGATGTAGTAATGTGGTTAAGATGTAGTTAAATGCCTTTTTGAGGTGTTCAAAGTGTTTAATGAGTTGTATATAGTCCATAGAGGTGTTTTGGGCAAGAAATATGACTTTATGAAGCTTAGGGACCAATTTTGACATGGTGTGAAAGTCAAAAATGGGTTTAGGGTCTTGGAGGGAGTCATTAGTTCATCATTTGCAGAAATATTACTTTTCTCTCAAGCCCTAGCCACCCCTTTGATCCCCAATCAAAATTCTAAGCCGAAAATCCTTCAAACGTGTGATTTAGGAGTGATTGATCGAGTATTTTGCATCCCCATTGTGATCTTCAGGTAATAGAGGTATATTGATTTTGATTTTATGTCTTTTTGATCATATGAGTCATTAGAAATCAGATCTAGACCATTGGAGGGTCAATTGATATCGAAATAACGTTTGTTTTAATAATGCAAATCATGAGTGGTTTAATAAAGGAGTTATTTGCATTATAATGGTTTGAAAATGAAGGATTTTGATGTATGAAAGTCAGGTAATTGATTTGGAGTCGTTTGTATCTGGTTTGGGGTGTAATCGATCGAACTTGTGCAGAATCGGGACTAGTTGCGGCGCAACTGGTTTACAGAAAGTTAAGTTGCGGCGCAACATGTAGGTTGCGGCGCAACTGAGAGAGTTGCGGCGCAACTGTAATACAGACAAATAAGTTGCGGCGCAACAGTGTCAGATTTGATGTAAGTTTAACTTTTGAACCTCCAATGTGTAGTCGTCGTCGGGGGGTCTTGTTGTAGGTGTTGTTGTCTGAGATATGACCTTAATAACGTGAGTAATGGGTAGATAGCTTGATGAAGTCCTTAGCTACCCATAGATGCCGAACTTTTATAGACATTTGCTTATGTTTGTCTTTAATGGAGTTGGATTATTATGTAGTCGGTTGTTTTGGGCAGGTACGTCAATCGAAAAGCGGAATCAAAGCAATAAATAGGTAAAACCACAAAAAAGGAAGAAAAAAATAGGGCAGAGCAAGAGCGGGACGAAGTGGGAGAAAAAGGTAAAAGAAATAGGGAGGAGTGACGGTAGAACCAGGAGGAAAATAAAGGGGAAAGGGGGGGGGAGATGCCGAACTTTTAGACATTTGTTTATGTTTGTCTTTAATGGAGTTGGATTATTATGTAGTCGGTTGTTTTGTGTTGGGCAGCCGACGGGTTTCTATTAAACTTGTTTTGATGATGCGAATAGTAACACCATTGAATAAGTAAACCAAACAGATTTTAATTGGTTTGGACTTTTAATGTTTCTTCCGCTTTATTTTAACTCCGTTAGGCGAAAATTTTTGGAAACCCGTATTTTTAAATGAAGGGTGTTACACCGCCGCAACGCGCGGGTACTTTTTCTCGTATTATAAAGCAAATAGCTCATGTCTAACATTTTAAGTTTCAACATTTACTTCCCCAAAATGCCCCTCCTATCTATTCTATATTTACCTAAAATAACTATAATACCAATTCTCTCTCCTCAAATTTCAACCACTCATTTTTTTTCTCTCTCCTCCATAAATCATTTTATTTCTCTAATTCAATCAAAATCTTTTATCTCAAAAACCGTACATCGATAAATTATAAATATTATATGGGTGTTCTTAAAATTTCATGTTCTTTCATTAGAGAGGTCATTTTTGACGAATTTTTAAATCCGATGTCGGAGTCTGTACGGCTAAGGGCGGAGCCCGTCAGGTAGATCACCCCATCACCGCCACCCCACCCGCCACCACCGCCACCCCCGTCACCGCCACCATTACATCACCACCCCGCCATAACATCTATCACCGCCGCAACGTGCGAGTACCTTTCTCTCGTATATTATATATATAGATAACGAATTGAAGTAGATAAAATCATTCATAAAACTATAATATTTGATTTGCAAGATTTGCCCATCGTTCATAAAATATAATTGTTTAATCCGTGATGATGTCGCAGACAATGTGAATATTAGAAGGATATGAAGGGGTTGAAATATTTAGTTTATTGACTAAGTGATATATCTATAAGAATTAAAAGTCAAAGTTTATAAGCGAAAGGGAGTTTAGTAAAAATGAGATTAGGGGCATTGAAGTAATTTGATAATTTATTCCTTGTGTATAATAATTTTTTCCTTGAGCAAATCAGCTCCCTTTCACAATATTACGATACAACTCTCTCACCATAAGACATTCATATAAAATGCGACTTGTAGATTCGGAAACCACTCCACAATTTGGACATATAATGGACTGAAGCTCTAAACCTCTTCCAGAAAGATTAAGCCGAGTGATTTATTATGTGTTATACAATGATACATATTTGCATATTTATAAACTAGCATATTATGTGTACAATGTGATGGACTTATAATATGCGTTTATAAAATATGCAAATAGCCAAATATATCATCGTATAAGTCATTAACAATTAGCAAGTTTATTGTTAATCGCCGCGAGTTTTTTTTCCCGAGTTTCGTACATTATTTTGTTTCAAATATAAGGCAACAATTTTTTTTTTTTGAAAAATAGACTTTCATTCACACTCGCTAACTCCCAAAAATTTTAGGAGTGGCCACAAAATTACAATGCCCTTATTTACATACAAGTATTGAAGCTATACCAATCTTGCCAAGAGGAGCAAGAACTAGACCTATTTTTATACCATAAAAAACTAGTAGACTTAATATCTTGGAAAACTTTTTCTATACAAATCGTCTCTTCCTTGAATATCTTTTAATTCCTTGCCCTTCAAAGACACCAACAAGTAACAAAAACGATGCCCTTGAAAATCTTTCTCGGCCATTCTAGATCATGTATTTAGAAGGAAAAAATGTACAACGGCTAGAAATTAAAAGACATTAAAATTAACTAAAGTACTTAGAAATTAAAACTACATGGAAATTAAAAGACATTACAAACTAATTAAACCATTTGATATTGTCGTTGCGCCGATTTGTTCAAGTTGTTCAATGCGAAAGCCGCACTATCAAGCTGTTCAATTGCATTTTGGATGTTGTCGGTCTTCACCTGCAAATAATCTATATATTGCCACTCAAGAGCAGAACATTCTCTTGCTTGTAAAATAGAAATTTGTTCTCGGCACCATTTTTTTTTGCATTTAGCTTATGCATAACTGCCACCAGTCTCTTGAAACATTACGTGGTCTAGGATATCGGCTATCATACTGTCCTCCACCTGATTGACAGTCAATTGTGGTTTTGGGAAAGTGATATTTGATGAAGAAGCCATTTGGACGATAGAAATATATATGGATAAAGTATATATATATTTGATCTGGATTGTTTTTTGGGTCTGGAATGTTTGATGAAGAAGATACTATGTATAGATAAACTAAACGACGCTCCTCCAACGTTCAAATTCGACTTTATTTACAGAACTAGTCCCTCCAATGTTCAAATTCGAATTTATTTATAGAACTAGTCCCTCCAACGTTCAATTTATTTACATATTCAGTCGCTCTAAAGGCCAAAAATTCAAATAAATTACAACTTTAGCCCTAAACGGCTAACATTGATTTCACTATATAAACACGATTCCAACACGATTCCAGGGACATCCCAAATTCATTTCACATTTCGATTTCACAATCAAATTTCAATTTCCATTTCACTCTTCATATCCAAATGGGGTCATCATCAAACATCGTTCACCGACCTCGCATGACTGTGGATGAGATGAAGACACTAATCATGGCTGACATCAAAGAAGACACCCTCCTTCAAACAGAAATCTCTGGGATTATGGAATGTTTATGGGAGAAAAGGCGACGTTGCGAGATAATGGTGCGATTAATACAGGCGCCAAACCGTGAGATCTCGAAGCATGAAGGCCAATATTCCCATTTTCTGAAGGAGGAGATTATGAGGGTCAAGCCTGCAATCAAGGATGTCTTTGATGCCGGTCACACGTTGGGAGACCAGTGCACTTGGGCCGAATCGTACCATGATAATTGCGGTGAAGACAAAACCATCGACGAAGTCAGATTGCCGAAACATGACCTATGGTGGCTCGACCTAAATGCTCCCCAATGGCATATGAAGTATGTCAATAGAGGATCGCCATGAGTAGTTATTAACCGTACTGTGTTTTTATTATGTAATGTGTTTTGTTATTAATAAAATGAATTTATTTAAATTATTGTGTGTTTGAAAGTATGATTTAGAAATAAAAGGATAAATAAAAGGGACTGAAGTTGTCAAAAGATGAAACATGTTTTTTTGAATTAACACCTAGGGACCAAAATTGTAAAACCTATAAAGTTTTAAATGAATTAGCCGTTGGAAAAAAAAAGGCTAAAGCGTTCGTGCGTGGAGGGACGAATATCCCTTGGACGAGTGGGGGATGAGTCCAACACCGTGGCGTTGACTCGTCCCCAGGGAGGGACGAATGCCATAACGAGTGCATAAGGCAACTTCTTAGCTACAGTAAACATACTCACAATCAAAAAAACATGCCTTGTTATATTAATAATTGTCAAGGGACATGCTATCTTTATGTTGCAATATGTGTTGGTGTGTTTTTGTTTATCGTGTTACAGGATTGTATTCGCTGATTTATGATTAGAAGACATTGAAATCGATACACGTAAAGTAAATTTTATTATTTTTGTTTTAATATGTTCTCCAAGGATATACATACGGTATAATTAATGTACCAAATAATTTTCTCGTAAAATGAAAAATACATATTATACGAAGAATGTTGGTATATTTTTCATTTTATGATAAGAAGAATATTTAGTATATTAATATTAATCTCATTTTATATGTACCTTTAGGGTACATGTTAGACACCCTTTCTTTTGATGAATTCATAACACCTTTTATCGATCTACAACGATCACTGCTTAAAATAATATGCATTAACATACTTATACTTATTGAAACTAGAGAAAAAAATGTTGTGAATTATAATGATGTAGCAATCTTTATCGATATCTTATGATTGGTTAACGTAAACGTCCGTGGAGGTTCATTTCAAGCTTAACAAATGAATATATGATTACTTATCAAAAAGTGAATTTATAGATGCGTGATTATAGTGTAATGAGATTTCAATGACCATATTTTTTGTAATTAATGGAACCTTTCTTTTGGCCCTTTCTACATCATGCTTTTGTTAGTGATGATATTAATACTGTATTGTCGACATTCAAAAATTAAATATACAAGATTTGCGTTTATTAGACAAAATGAAATGATATTACACGTTATAGAATGAGATTCAAGTAACACACAAAAATTGTAATAATAATCGGTGGCAAGCTATGTGGTAGCCAAAGATGGTCATGACAACCCCACAATATTTATAAAACTCTATATTTTTAGTATTATTTTTATGTATTTATTGAGTTTAAAGGTAATTAGCAACCCCACAAATATACACTTAAAATTTCATGCCCTCAATTATGATTGTTAGTTTTATAAAAACTGTTTGGTAATTGCAGACTGAAAATCATGAATATGCCACTGATAAAAATAGCAGAATCACAGCAAAGTCGATAATGTAGTAACCAATAAACACCAAAATTTTCAACACCGGATGCTTTGTTTGAGAATTTTACTAAATATTAATAAAATAAAATAACTATAAATGTAACACTCAATCTTTATCTTCTACGGGTTTTGGGTCTCCAATATTTCAATATTGTATGATGGGGTTGAGATGTATACAGCCTTACCTTATTCCTAAGTATTTCAGGTTCTATCAAAATGATAGAAAAAGACCTTCAACCTTTGCATAAGGTGAGGTGAGGATTAAACTCTTAATCATTGTCTCCAAAAACAAGCATGTTATCCACTTAATCCAACAATGTTACTTTTGTTAAATATTATTATGTAACTAATATTTGGGTAGCATGAGTGAAAAATGATCTATATTGAATGTTGTGAAATTTATTTTTTAACCACTATTATTAATCAACGGATCAAGCTATAAAAATAAATGGAAATAAAAAAAAAACATTACATAGCAAACAAACAGTAGATGGATTATTCAGCCAACCTATACATTTAAACTTAGTCTTGCATCTATGTCTACACTAATAACATGATCACACTATTAACTCATCAAACAAATTCTCTTTGAATGGACCACTCGATCCAAAATGCAAATTTATTTCAAAATCTCCACACGAGCCACCACGTACATGGTACGGAAAATACCTTCCAACATTTCTTTGCGCTTAGATGTCATAAGGATATCTGAAAACCGTAGTAGCCGCTTTCCATACGAAGAAACCTTCATAAAATTAACGTCCCAACATTTCACAATGGGAGCTGATTTGCTCAAGGAGAAAATTGCTATGCACAAAGAGTATATACGCAAATGACTTCAATGCCCCTAAAATAGTTAACTAAACCCCGTTTCATTACGAGCTTTGCTTTATTTTCGTACAAATATATTGCTTGATGGCTGTTCAAAAGGACTTCATTTTAGTATCCATTTATATTTTATATATACATTACTACATAAGTACATAACATAATAGTTTTCCTGGGTTCATGCGAATAATGAATATACTGTAAAAATCCAAAAATGTATATGAATCACACAATAATAATTTAATCTATTTTTCTCAAACAAAGCAAACTATATTAGTATATTACAACGTTAAAAAAAAAGAAGAAAAAATACAGGTTAAGTATGGCCTCAACCATAATACAACAATGTAATGATAGTATCCACATTATATGTCATGACTATACTCATCATATATACATTCACAACTTAACTAGGAAAGGACAATCGATCAAACGAGATCGGATTGTATTTTATATACATTCACAACTTAACTAGGAGGGACAATCGATCAAACGAGATCGGATTGTATTTTGTCGTTTATTGATCTCTAAAATTTTCAAATAATCTAATAGATGTATTAACAATAAAATAAAAAAACATATAAATTTTGTGTTATATCTTCATTCTAGGCTTCTAGCAAACAAAAAAACATATAAATCAACATTTATTAGTATTATAATATCTATAATCTATAATACATTATAAAGGATGAGCCCTTTTTTCAAATTCTCAAAAGATGATTTGAAGTACCTAAATTACCCTCTTCTTTATTCACTAATTTAAACATCTCTACTTAATATATCTATAATACCCTTAGAAGAAATCTCAACATCTCATTTTCCTCTCTCCTCCATAAATCATTTTATTCCTCTAATTTATTTAAAATCTTTTATCTCAAAAACCGTTTTTAAATCCGAGGGCGGAGCCCGTACGGCTAAGGCATTTGGTTATCACACTCTATGACCTATCACCTCCTATGACCTATCACACTCTATGACCTATCACCCCACCATCTCACCGCCGCAACGCGCGGGTACTTTCTCTCGTATTATAAAGCAAATAGCCCATGTCTAACATTTTAAGTTTCAACATTTACTTCCCCAAAATGCCCCTCCTATCTATTTTATATTTACCTAAAATAACTATAATACCCTTTCTCTCTCCTCAAATCTCAACCACTCATTTTTTTTCTCTCTCCTCAAATCTCAACCACTCATTTTTTTTCTCCCTCCTCCATAAATCATTTTATTCTCTAATTCATTCAAAATCTTTTATCTCAAAAACCGTACATCGATAAATTATAAATATTATATGGGTGTTCTTAAAATTTCATGCTCTTTCATTAGAGAGGTCATTCGATATACTTTCAACGAATTTTTAAATCCGAGGGCGGAGCCCGTACGGCTAAGGGCGGAGCCCGTCAGGTAGATCACCCATCACCGCCACCGCCGCCACCGCCATTACATCACCACCCCGCCATCACCTCCATCACCGCCGCAACGCGCGAGTACCTTTCTCTCGTATATTATATATATAGATAACGAATTGAAGTAGATAAAATCATTCATAAAACTATAATATTTGATTTGCAAGATTTGCCCATCGTTCATAAAATATAATTATTTAATCCGTGATGATGTCGCAGACAATGTGAATATTAGAAGGATATGAAGGGGTTGAAATATTTAGTTTATTGACTAAGTGATATATCTATAAGAATTAAAAGTCAAAGTTTATAAGTGAAAGGAAGTTTAGTAAAAATGAGATTAGGGGCATTGAAGTAATTTGATAATTTATTCCGTGTGTATAATAATCTTTTCCTTGAGCAAATCAGCTCCCTTTCACAATATTACGATACAACTCTCTCACCATAAGACATTCATATAAAATGCGACTTGTAGATTCGGAAACCACTCCACAATTTGGACATATAATGGACTGAAGCTCTAAACCTCTTCCAGAAAGATTAAGCCGAATGATTTATTATGTGTTATACAATGATACATATTTGCATATTTATAAACTAGCATATTATGTGTACAATGTGATGGACTTATAATATGCGTTTATAAAATATGCAAATAGCCAAATATATCATCGTATAAGTCATTAACAATTAGCAAGTTTATTGTTAATCGCCGCGAGTTTTTTTTCCCGAGTTTCGTACATTATTTTGTTTCAAATATAAGGCCACAATTTATTTATTTTTTGAAAAATAGACTTTCATTCACACTCGCTAACTCCCAAAAATTTTAGGAGTGGCCACAAAATTACAATGCCCTTATTTACATACAAGTATTGAAGCTATACCAATCTTGCCAAGAGGAGCAAGAACTAGACCTATTTTTATACCATAAAAAACTAGTAGACTTAATATCTTGGAAAACTTTTTCTATACAAATCGTCTTTTCCTTGAATATCTTTTCATTCTTGCCCTTCAAAGACACCAACAAGTAACAAAAACGATGCCCTTGAAAATCTTTCTCGCGGTCCTTCCTAAGCCCACATGCTTCTCAATCCGGAAAAGATCTTATTGAAAGTGACCCAAAGTCCACACTACATGAAGGTTACACGTGAGCAGGAGGTTTTTGAGAATCAGTCTTTGTCAGTTATTGTTTTTCCTATTTACTAGTCCACGTTTGTCAGTTATTATCTAGTCCACGTTTTAGTCTTTTGAATAATGGCTGTGTGTTTGTGATTGATATCATAAACCGAGTCTATAGGGTAGTGGCTTACTTTTCGTACTTTTCCTTATTATTTATAGTGGCTGATTCTCCTCATTATGTATGCAAGTTTTCATTATTAAAAAAAACCTTTCAAGTCTTTGTATCATCATTCTCTAAAAGCTGTGTAATTGTGTCTCTTATATTATCAGTGGTATCAGAGCACACGTAACGCTCTTGTGCTGTTAGTCCTTATAAACCCATGGCAGATCAAGCAAGCACACTACCCACTGCGCCTACCCCAATCCCTATTTTCGAGGGAGAAGGGTATGACTATTGGAGCATACGTATGAAAACTATTCTCAGATCGCGAGATCTCTGGGAATGCGTAGAAAACGAATTGAATGAAGCGGAGACGGATCAAACCCGACTGAAGGCAGCAAAGAAACGGGATGCTCATGCAATGGCTCTTATTCAACAAGCCACACATGATCCCCTTTTCTCCAGAATTGCATCTGCAAAGACAGCAAAAGAAAGTTGGGAGATTTTAAAGATGGAGTACGAAGGAGATACTCAAGTCAAGGCTGTAAAACTTCAGGGGTTGCGAAGGGAGTTCGAAAACTTGTCTATGAAAGAAGGAGAAGTGGTGGGTGATTACTTCTCCAGAGTAATGACTATAGTCAGTCAAAAACGTGCTTATGGTGAACAAGTAAGCGACCGAAGCATAGTAGAGAAGATACTACGCAGCCTAACTTCAAAGTTCGACTTTGTAGTTTCCTCGATTGAAGTTACTGCAGACCTTGATAAGTTGACCCCCACGACACTTATGGGGTCTCTTCAATCTCAAGCCGAAAGAATAAATAGTCGATTAAATGGAAAGCAAGAGAGAATCGAAGAGCAAGCACTTCAGGTCTTCGAAAACACTGGTAGGTTGAACTTATATGGTGATCAGGCAAGCGGTTCACGCGGTAGAGGTCGAGGCACTGCAAGAGGTCGTGGTCCTACAAGAGGTCGTGGAAGAGGACGAATTGGAGGTCAAGGAAATGTACCACAATGCTATATATGTAAGAAATATGGTCACGTCCAAAAGGATTGCTGGTACAATGGAAGAATGAAGTAAATGCTGTGGCTGAAACTCCTGAACAAGAAGATAACACCGAAGAAGAGCATCTGTTTATGACATTAGTACGAGATGAGGATTCACTTGTTCTCATGAATGGTGCCTCTAACCATGCAACAAACAACCTGTGGTTTATTGACTCCGGATGCTCACACCATATGACCGGATGTAAAGGTATGTTCGCTTACCTTGATGAGACTTTTAAAGTGGAAGTGCGAATAGGAGATAAAAAGAAGCTAGGAGTTGATGGGAAAGGCAGTGTAAAAATTCCCATTGGCAAAAACTCATATAAGATTCTGGATGATGTGTATTATGCTCCCAAACTCGAGTATAATCTTCTTAGTGTGGGGCAATTGATGAAGAAGGGTTATACACTTCACTTTGAAGCAAGAAACTGTTTTATCAAGACCAAGAACAAAACTGTGATGAAGATTCCAGTCTCCGGCAACAATATGTTCTTACTTGATATCTCCAAAGTTGAAGCAGTGACACCTGATAACAAAGTTAACACAAGTCAGTTATGGCATCACAGGTACGGACACTTAAACTATTCTAGTTTGAAAACCATGCATGATAAACAGATGGTTTATGGTCTCCCTTTAATTAACACCATTGAATTGTGTGAAAGCTGTGTAATGGGAAAACAAAGTCGACTTCCCTTTCCACAGAGCTCTTCAAGAGTCACACAAAAACTTGGATTGATCCATGCTGATATATGTGGGCCTATGCAAACTCCAAGTCTCGGTGGTAGTCTATACTATTTGTTATTTATCGATGACTACTCGCGTATGTGTTGGGTATATTTTATTACAAATAAGTCTGAAGCCTTTCAAAAATTCAAAGTATTCAAAGTTTTTGTTGAAAAACATTGTGAAAAAATGATTAAAACTCTTCGCACTGACAGGGGAGGAGAGTTTTGTTCAAATGAGTTCAATGCATTTTGTGAAACTCATGGAATCAAAAGAGAAATGACTGTTCCATTTACACCACAACAAAATGGTGTTGTGGAAAGAAAAAACCGCACTGTCATGGGGATGACAAGGAGCATGTTGAAAGAAAAAGAATTACCAAACTCACTATGGGCCGAAGCTGTGGCCTCCGCTGTGCACAACATCAACATCTCGCCTACAAGTGTTTTGCAATACAAAACCCCTACTGAATTATGGTTTGGTAGAAAACCAAATGTGTCTTATTTAAGGACATTTGGGTGTGTAGCTTATGCACAAATTCCTGCTGAAAGAAGACAAAAGTTGGATGAAAAATCAGAAAAAGGAGTCTTTATTGGTTACTCTACCCAAAGTAAGGGGTATAGACTCTATCTTCCAGAGAGTAAAAAATTCATTGTGAGAAGGGATGTACTTTTCTTGGAAGACAAAAAGTGGACTTGGAAAGGTGAAGATGGCAACAATCTGACTTATGTTTATGATGATCAATTTTTGTCAATTGAAAGTGACAACACACAAGGTACTAGTACCATGCCACCCTCTAATGCTTCCACTTTTTCTGACCTTGCAAATCTTGAATCAACCATCAATACCAATTCATCAAATATCACTCCTACTCACCCGACTAATCCCTCAGACCCCACTACCAACTCATTACCTATACAAAACTCATCCATTGATTCTTCTGCTACTGGTACCTCACGTAGGTCAACCAGACCTCCTTCATGGATGAATGATTATCTCTCTGGGGAAGGGTTGTCTGATGATGAGCTTCAGAACACAGAATGCCACTTTGCTCTCAATATGTCGATAGCTCCCACTACTTACTCTGAAGCCTCTAACAAGAAAGAATGGCTTCATGCAATGAAAGAAGAATTGATGGCAATTGAGAAAAATGAAACATGGCAACTAGTAACTCTTCCAGAGGGTAAAAATGTAGTTGGGTTAAAGTGGTTGTACAAGACCAAACTGGGACCGGATGGAGAAGTATTAAGGCACAAGGCAAGGTTGGTGGCAAAAGGGTGCTCTCAACTCAAGGGTATAGACTATGAGGAAACGTTTGCTCCGGTGGCTCGCTTTGAGACAATCAGAATTGTGATGGCTGTTGCAGCTCATAAAGGTTGGAAGCTTCATCAACTCGATGTTAAAACAGCCTTTCTAAATGGTGACTTGACTGAAGAAATTTATGTTCATCAACCAGAAGGCTTCGAGATTTCAAGGGAGGAAGTAAAAGTTTACAGGCTAAAGAAAGCTCTATATGGATTGAAACAAGCACCTCGTGCTTGGTATGCTAAAATAGATGGATACCTCATCAGCAATGGATACTCTCGAAGCCAGAATGAGCCAACACTTAATGTTAAACGGGCTGATACAGGTGATATTATCTATGTTTGCATTTATGTAGATGATATTATTTGTACTAGCTCTTGTTCTAATCTGATAAGTGAGTTCAAGAGGGTAATGGAAGAAAAGTTTGAAATGACAGACATGGGGTTGCTAAAGTTTTTCTTGGGGATTGAGGTTAAGCAATCAGAAAGTGGGGTATTTATCTGCCAAGAGAAATATGCTATTAGATTGTTGGAAAAATTTGGCTTTAAAGGTTGCAAGACAGAAGTGACTCCAATGAACTCCTTTGACAAGTTGCTTCGAGAAGATGGAGAAGTAGATGAAACTCTCTATCGTAGTTTGGTTGGAAGTCTCATTTACTTAACATATACTCGGCCCGACTTGTCCTATTCTGTCGGGGTTCTATCAAGATTTATGCAATCTCCATCAAAGAATCACTATGGAGCAGCCAAACGTGTATTGAGATACATAAGTGGTACAGTTGGCTATGGTCTAAATTTTCCAAAGAAAGGTGGAATGGATCTGGTTGGTTTTAGGAGGAAGTGTAATTACATGGAGCTCAAAGAAACAAAATTCGGTGGCCTTATCAAGTACAGAAGTAGAATATGTTTCAGCTGCAAATGCTACTTGTCAAGCTATGTGGCTACAACGAATATTGGAAGACCTTGATGTGTATCAGCTCAAGCCGGTTACTATTTACTGTGATAGTCACTCAACAATCAACCTCTCTAAAAATCCAGTCATGCATGGGAGAACAAAGCATATAAAATTAAAGTACCATTTTATTCGTGAAATGGTTGAGCAAGGAAAGGTTTTGTTAGAGTACTGCAACACAAAAGAACAATTGGCAGATGTTTAAACCAAGGCCTTGTCAAAAGAAAAGTTTGTCTATTTTCGATACAAGCTTGGAGTGATGGAATTTGGATCAAGGGGAGGTATTGAAAGTGACCCAAAGTCCACACTACATGAAGGTGACACGTGAGCTAGTGGTGCTCCGCCTAATGGGAATGAGGCTGGGAATGGTGTTAACCAAATGCCACCGCGAAGGCCACTTCCGGGAGCTCAGCCCACAAGGTCGGAAATTGATAGGGCAAACCCGGTGATTGAGCAGGTTCCCAATCAAGCAGAACTACATGAAGAATTGAGAGCTATTCGAGCTCTTTTGATGAGAAATGAAGAAGAGTTAGCACAATTGAGGGCAGAAAGAGATGCTGAAAGGAATGGGAGCGAACAAAGGGGTGAGCGTTCGGATGGGAATTACTCTAATCCCTCCCAAAGTGTTGCACCATCAATGGCGAGATCACAACATGCTCAAGAGAATGTTGTTGCAGCAGTAGGGGTTAATGGGGTGAATGGTGGTGGACCTAGAGTTGTGAATGCACCACGCATTAGCAACTTTAAATATGAGAGCTTTTAGAAATGTGGTGCCAAGGAGTTTGATGGTACCCAAAATGCAGTGGGTGCTATGGAGTGGATTGAAGATATTGAGGTAGTATTTGCATCTTGTTACTGTCCGGATGATATGAAGGTTTTGTGTGCTAGTAGGATGTTGAAGAAGAATGCCCGTAACTGGTGGAGGGCTACTACAGTCTCCATGGCCCCTGAGGTACTTGCTGTGATGCCTTGGGGTACATTTAAAGAGAAGTTTCTAGAGGAGTATGTGGGAACTCGTGAGTTAAGACTGATTGAAAAGGAGTTTAGATTGTTGGTTGCGAAACCCGGTGCAATTTCTGAATATGCGCATTCATTTATGGAGAAGTTGAAGTTTGTTGGACACTTGGTTCGAAGGCAGGAGGACCAAATTGAGGCTTATTGTGATGGTCTCCCCGCTAGTTATCGTGGATTATGTAGACAGCATGTGACTTTGTCGGCGGCTATTAAGGAGTCAAAGAGGTTGGATGATGACTTCAAAAGCGAGAAAGTTGTGGAGAAAGTTGATGACAAGAAAGCAGGGTTCAAAAGAAGGTCAAATTGGTCATCTAACAACAACTATAATAATAAGAAGTTCCGTGGGAATTCTAGCTCAAGTGGTGACAAAGATAAAAAGAAGAATGGTTCTTGGTGTGCTTTTTGCAAGACTGTTCATGAAGGTCAATGTTCCGACAAGACAAGAAGGTGTCATAAGTGTGGGAAGTCGGGACATCTTGCAACAGAATGTAGGGACAAGACTCGTTGCTACAAGTGTCAAGAAACGGGTCATCTCATTGCCGATTGTCCACAAATGAAAAACGACGGAAAGAGGACAGCCACGA
The DNA here is from genome assembly GCA_034093135.1 of Erigeron breviscapus. Lineage (NCBI taxonomy): Eukaryota > Viridiplantae > Streptophyta > Magnoliopsida > Asterales > Asteraceae > Erigeron > Erigeron breviscapus. Next base: position 109,964,682 of record CM067167.1, on the reverse strand, counting down.
CAGCAACAAAAGTGAGAGCCTTGCAGATGACTGTTGATGATGCTAAGAACAACGACGAGGTGGTAAGTGGTACTTTCCTTGTTAATTCAAAACCTGCATCTGTTTTATTTGATTCGGGTGCAAATAGGTCGTTTGTGTCCACATTATTTGCTCCTAATCTAGAAAGAGTCACTACTCCCTTAGATTTCTCAATAGAGGTAGAGATTGCTAATGATACGGTTAGTGATATATGTGTGGGATATGATGATTGTGACATTGAGATTGAAGATCGTTTGTTTCCGGTCCAGTTATTGCCTACTACCTTATCCGGTTTCGATGTAGTGATTGGTATGGATTGCTTGTTTAGAAATGAAGCTAATATTTTGTGTTCCCAAAAGATTATTCGGATTCCTATACCCGATGGTAAAGTGGTAACGGTTTATGGAGATAAGAAGAGAGGGGGGATAAAGATCATTAGTATGATGAAGGCTATTAAATGTATAAGGAAGAATAAGAGTCATTTCTTGGCCTATGTTATTGATGCAAGAAAGGAGAAGCCTTCTATTGCTAGTGTTGATGTAGTATCTGATTTTCCCGATGTGTTTCCCGATTATCTTCCCGGTATTCCTCCCGATCGTGAAGTTACTTTTCAGATAGATCTTATTCCCGGTGCTACACCTGTTGCTAAAGCACCTTACCGATTAGCTCCTACAGAAATGAAGGAGTTAATGGCTCAACTTCAGGAATTACTCGAACAAAGGGTTCATACAACCTAGTTCCTCGCCTTGGGGAGCTCCGGTTCTCTTTGTTAAAAAGAAGGATGGATCTATGCATATGTGCATAGACTACCGTGAGCTGAATAAGCGAACGGTTAAGAATAAATATCCTCTCTCGCGAATTGATGATCTCTTTGATCAACTACATGGTGCTTCATATTTTTCAAAGATAGATTTGCGGTCCGGTTATCATCAATTGAAGGTTAAGAAAGAGGATGTAGCAAAGACAGCTTTCCGGACTAGATATGGGCATTATGAGTTCTTGGTCATGCCATTTGGGTTGACTAATGCTCCAGTCGCGTTTATGGACTTAATGAATCGGGTATGCCGTCCCTTTCTAGATCATTTTGTTATTGTGTTTATTGACGATATTTTGATCTATTCTAAGTCAGGAGATGAGCACCGTGAGCACTTGAAAGCAGTTTTGGAGGTGTTGAGGGAGAAGAAGTTGTATGCCAAGTTTTCTAAATGCGAGTTTTGGCTTCGAGAAGTGCAGTTTCTTGGTCATGTCATTTCATCAGAAGGTATTAAAGTAGATCCTTCAAAGATTGAAGCTGTCTCAAAGTGGGAGCAGCCAAAGACTCCTACTGAGATTAAAAGTTTTCTTGGTTTGGCTGGATATTATAGAAGATTCATTCAGGATTTCTCTCGAATAGCCAAGCCTATGACTGAACTAACGAAGAAAGGAGTAAAGTTTGAGTGGACCGATAAGCAGTAGAATGCATTTCAAACATTGAAAAAGAAGTTGTGTGAAGCTCCTATACTTGCCTTGCCTGAAGGTACCGATGATTTGGTTGTGTATAGTGATGCATCTATTACGGGTTTGGGTTGTGTCCTGATGCAGAGAGACAAGGTGATCGCCTATGCTTCACGCCAGTTGAAGCCACATGAGAAGAATTACCCTACCCATGATCTTGAGTTGGCAGCAGTTGTATTTGCATTGAAATTGTGGAGACATTACCTTTATGGTACAAAATGCACTTTGTTTACCGATCATAAAAGTTTGCAGTATGTCTTTAATCAAAAGGAGATGAACGTGAGACAAAGGAGGTGGATGGAATTACTTAAGGATTATGATTGTGAAATCAAATACCATCCGGGTAAAGCCAATGTAGTGGCGGATGCACTAAGTAGGAAGGTGCAAAGTTCTTCTTGTAAGTTGATGAGCATACAAGTTCAAGCCAAGTCATTAATGAAGGATAACATTGACAAAGAAAGCATTGGAAAGAAGAAACGTCTTGTGATGGGGACTAATAGCCGTGGGTTCAAAACATACAAGGGTCGAATTTGGGTGCCATTGCTTGGTGGTAACCGAGAATTGATCCTTGAGGAAGCCCATAGAAGTAGATATTCGGTTCATCCCGGTGTCACCAAAATGTATGCATATTTGAAGCCGATTTATTGGTGGCCGGATATTAAAGGAGAAGTAGCTCATTTTGTGGAAAAGTGTTTGACGTGTGCACGTGTGAAAACGGATCATCAAAAGCCGTATGGTTTGTTGCATCTATTAGACATTCCCGAGTGGAAATGGGATCATATTACCATGGACTTTGTAACGAAGCTACCTAAAACGCCGAAAGGGAATGATATGATATGGGTGATTGTAGATAGATTGACGAAGAGTGCTCATTTTCTAGCTACCCGACAAGATGTGCCTCTAACGAAGATGGCAAAGATATACATTGATGAAGTAGTCTCAAAACATGGAGTTCCTTTATCTATTGTTTCGGACCGAGACTCGAGATTTGTGTCAAACTTTTGGAAGGGTCTTCAACGGGAGTTGGGTAGTAGAATAAATTTGAGTACCGCCTATCATCCTCAAACCGATGGGCAAAGTGAGAGAACTATTCAAACATTGGAGGATATGTTGAGGACGTGTGTACTAGAGTATGGTGGAGCATGGGATGATCATTTGAGGTTGATTGAGTTTGCTTACAACAATAGTCACCATGCAAGTATTGGAATGCCACCATTTGAGATGCTATATGGAAGAAGATGTAGGACTCCAAGTTGTTGGATGGAGCCCGGTGAGAAGCAATTAACCGGTCCCGAAATCATTGAAATCACCTCTGAAAAAGTTAATGTGGCTAAAGAAGCTTTACGTGTGGCTAGAGAAAGACAGAAAACATATGCAGATAAGAAAAGGAGGCCGATTGAGTTCAATGTTGGTGATTTAGTGATGCTGAAAGTCTCACCATGGAAAGGAGTTATTCGATTTGGAAAGAAGGGAAAGTTGAGTCCACGTTACATTGGACCTTTTAAAATCTTGAAGCGCATTAAGGATTTAGCATATCAGTTGGAATTACCTCCAGAATTGGATGGAATTCACAACACCTTTCACGTATCCTACTTGAGGAAATGCTTAGCCGAGGAGTCAAGTGTGATTCCTATTGAAGATGTGAGTATTGACCAAATGAAGAGAATGGTAGATGAACCGGTAGCGATACTTGGAAGGAAGCAAAAGAAGTTACGCCGAAAAGTGATTGACCTTGTGTTGATAAAGTGGAAGCATAATCATGGAAAAAGCTTAACGTGGGAAACTGAAGCAGTAATGAAGGAGAAGTATCCGGAGTTGTTCCTTACTGATGAGATTCCGGGGACGGAATCCTCTTAAGGGGGAGGTAATTGTAACATCCCAAACTTTTTATTTAACAGTTGACTAACGTCGTTAAGTCAACATAGTGTGCCGTTAAGTCTATATTAGATTTAATGCATATATGTAGTTAAAGTGTGATTGTGTGTGAGGTTTGAAAGCCTAAAATGTATAATGCAGGATTTGTGTGTATATAATGTAGTTAAAGTGTGATTGTGTGTGAGGTTTGAAAGCCTAAAATGTATAATGCAGGATTTGTGTGTATATAATGTAGTTAAAGTGTGATTGTGTGTGAGGTTTGAAAGCCTAAAATGTATAATGCAGGATTTGTGTGTATATAATGTAGTTAAAGTGTGATTGTGTGTGAGGTTTGAAAGCCTAAAATGTATAATGCAGGATTTGTGTGTATATAATGTAGTTAAAGTGTGATTGTGTGTGAGGTTTGAAAGCCTAAAATGTATAATGCAGGATTTGTGTGTATATAATGTAGTTAAAGTGTGATTGTGTGTGAGGTTTGAAAGCCTAAAATGTATAATGCAGGATTTGTGTGTATATAATGTAGTTAAAGTGTGATTGTGTGTGAGGTTTGAAAGCCTAAAATGTATAATGCAGGATTTGTGTGTATATAATGTAGTTAAAGTGTGATTGTGTGTGAGGTTTGAAAGCCTAAAATGTATAATGCAGGATTTGTGTGTATATAATGTAGTTAAAGTGTGATTGTGTGTGAGGTTTGAAAGCCTAAAATGTATAATGCAGGATTTGTGTGTATATAATGTAGTTAAAGTGTGATTGTGTGTGAGGTTTGAAAGCCTAAAATGTATAATGCAGGATTTGTGTGTATATAATGTAGTTAAAGTGTGATTGTGTGTGAGGTTTGAAAGCCTAAAATGTATAATGCAGGATTTGTGTGTATATAATGTAGTTAAAGTGTGATTGTGTGTGAGGTTTGAAAGCCTAAAATGTATAATGCAGGATTTGTGTGTATATAATGTAGTTAAAGTGTGATTGTGTGTGAGGTTTGAAAGCCTAAAATGTATAATGCAGGATTTGTGTGTATATAATGTAGTTAAAGTGTGATTGTGTGTGAGGTTTGAAAGCCTAAAATGTATAATGCAGGATTTGTGTGTATATAATGTAGTTAAAGTGTGATTGTGTGTGAGGTTTGAAAGCCTAAAATGTATAATGCAGGATTTGTGTGTATATAATGTAGTTAAGTTGATTGTTGTGGACTACGCTGAGGTAAGATACACTACTTTGACACGCTGGGGGATTCAACGAAAAGCTGGTTTCAAATCATAAATACTTCCATTTGGTATCTTTATATTGCATGTGGGCATATGGGATTACACGGGAGGTATTATGGGTTATGTAGTTGACCATGAGACCTGAAATGCAGTCCCTAATGTAGTGAAATGAAGTATTGCTTAATGTAGTGTATTGATATGCAGTTTATGTAGTATTACGAAGTATCTCATTATGCATGAAATGTAGAAATGAAGTTGATGTGTGATGTATGCATGCTTACATGGCTTGTACACCTAGCTCACTAGACTTATTAGGTTGCCATGTCACTTGCACGTTTAAGGATCCAAACGTAATGAAGATAAAGTGTGTGTATGTCTAGGAATGTGTGTTACCTAGACTATATGTGTGTGACGGTTTAGGAATGTGTGTTACCTAAACCATATGTGTGAAACCGAACTCGTAAATCTAATGCAGGGAAAGTGTTAAGCTTAACCCGTACTGGTCTTAGCCGGACGAGTGCGTTAACGTAGTTGTTGCTTGGGTGGCTCCTTGCAACATGGTCATTTTAATGCAGGGCGAGTAATACGAGGGGTTTGATCAACCTCCATATACAGATTACTCTTGGATTGGCTTGTCATTCCTTAACGACGAAGTATGACTCGCCTTTTGGTGAAGCATCTAGTCGGGTGTGACTTATGTTACACTTATATGCAGTTAACGAAGATACGTCTGATAATGTGTGAATAAAATGAAGGATAGACACATTTAGGGGGATTCATCCTAATTGATATGAAGTTGATATGCAATTATGTGTGAACGTGTGATGTGTGTTGTGCCTAAATAAACTTGTCTAACAATGAAGATTGTTTTAATTGGACAAATGTTTTAATAACATAGTGTTATCTTACTTAGCTAATTCGTTAGCTAACACTTGTTTCTTAAATGTGGTTGTTCCCTCAGGTTTAGCTTGAAGGACTAGTTGATGCAGGAAGAGTGAGAGTTGGGTAGATGCATGCAGGAGAACTTAGCTACCCATAGACGATTATCTCTTTAGACATTTATTTACATTTCGTACTTGATGTCGAATTTATGTAGTATTGTTGAACGGTTGTTTGGTGTTGGGCAACCGTTGGGTTTTCATTTTAAACTATTTGATGGTATTGCATGTAACACCAACTAAACGTAGAAACCGAACAGTTTATATCGGTTTTGAACTTTTAAAGTTTTCTTCCGCATCTTTTAACACCGTTAGGTGAAAGTTTTTGAAAACCCATGTTTTTAAATGTCGGGTTTTACAATAATAAAACTAATATATGCTAATAAAAAATACTCCTACATTAAAAATATATTTTCACAATAAATATAAAACCCAAACCACCTGTATTATATTCCCATTGTTTCACTCTTGAGTCTACCAGTATTATATTCCCAATGCAGATGACCATATACCTTTTAATATATTTAAAGCATATCATCATCATCTACAAAGGAAAACCCATACCAGTAAACCTCCCCCTTTCGATCTACAGCCAAAAATGAAAAACCAACCAAACTGTTATTTTATTAAATAAAAAGTAGAATTTATGCATTAGATAATACGCAGGGCCCTACATATCCACTAAAAAACAAGAGAAGGAAGGATGCCGATGTCCGGCAAAGAAACAAAGAACCCCGAAGGGGTGATCGGTGCCGGATGAGGGAGGGAGTGGAGAGGTGGTCGGTGCCGGATGCCATGTCATGTCCGGGGTCGGCATTAATGCCCCCATACCCCATGAAGGGGGAGGGAGTGGTCACCCCTCCCTCAAACTTTACCACCAATAAAAACATTTCACCTCAATTTTCCTCATCTTCCCCTATCTCCCCCAAATCACTGGCGCCACTTTCCCCAAACTTCCCTCAATCTCCACCTCATCATTTTTTTTCATTTATTTATAATACATAAATCAAAAACTATATAAAATCAAAACATATTTATATATAACTAAAAATATAATCAGTAAAATAAAATGAAACTACAAGGGCTAAACTGTAATAAATATAAATAAAATACAGTTTCAATTTTATATAGTATCAAACTACAAGGGCTAAAATGTAAATAAAACAAAAAAAATATTAATAAAAAAAGAAAAGAACGTAGTTGCACAGCTGTAACTTCTTCTCCAACACAATATATAGATATAGATATATACATATATATCACAACCTCCATCATCACAATAAAAAAAGGGTTAAAACTGGTCCCCCACTTCTCCATCACCAATCACCTTCTTTCTCTCTCATCTTTCTTCCTTTCCCCCCACACGGTGAAGCTCCCCGATTTGCCTTGTCTCTCTCCTACGATAAACCGCCGGCGACGGTGTTACCGCGCGGCCCTTCGCGGTAAAGTTCGTTCCCCGTGTTCCACTACCCCCCTAATAATCAAGCTTTATTCGTAAACCGTAAAAGAAACAATCACAAATCTTTATTTTGCGATCGTTCATTTTGTCATATGCTTATGCCCCTCATATTAGAACATTTAATGTATAGCATTTAAAATCATTATAAAATTATCTCTACTACTTTATAAAAGTTATTATCACACTCGCTCTACTAACACTTTTTAACACTCTCTCTCATAAAAATGTCCCCATGCAAAATGACCATTCTACCCTTAATGAATTAATTAATTCTCTTTATTTTATTCACTAATTTAAACATCTCCACTTAAAATACCTATAATACCCTTAATGAAATAATTTACAACATAGACCCATCAACTCCTAAAATAACTACACTACCTTTTATATTAATTATTTTTACAATAATAACCACACGGCCACCACCACTACCAACCACCGCCGCCACCACCACACCGCCGCCAACGCCACACTGCCACCACACCACCGCCGCATTGTCCGGGTAAAATGCTAGTTGTTAGTTATAAATTTAACTAACTAAATAGGGTATTTTTAACATGTGTCCACAACACACATGTTTAGAAACATTAAATGAATTAAAATTTCTTGTAAATGAAGTAGGCATTAATGAAGTACATAATTTAAGATTTTTCGTATTTTAAGAAATATTAACTTCAAATGTTTCTAAACATACACCTTGTGGAAACATGGTAGAAAAACTCATAAATTTAATCATTAACAAGTTACTCACACGACAAAGCCCATGCTTTTATATTTTGTTGTGATTCCTATCGTGGTTGTATATAATCATTATTATCTATTAATGTTTCCGATAACATATTATACTTTTAGAGTTAAATGGAAGAATGGTCCCTGTGGTTTGTCCGTTTTTGCAAATGCAATCCCTCTCTTGAATTTTTAGCAACGATGGTCCTGAAGACATGTTTCAGTTGCAACAGTAGTCCCTCTCTAACGGATCCGTTAATTAATGTCGTTAAATTTCCCATGAGAGTAGCACGTGAGGGGTATTAATGTCTTTCCACCTACACAAACCTAGGGTTGTTCAAAACTATCCATATGCGAACCTGTTATCCGAAAATCTGATCCGATTTTTTTCGAAAAGTCGGATATCTTATATTTCAGACTTAAATTCGGATAGTAACTTTTGAAAAAGTTTAAGAATTTCAATAATTTTTTTCTTAAATCCGAAAATATCCGAAAATGTAAAAAAAATATCGAAAAAGATTATTTTCCATATCCGAAAGTATTCTAAACTTTACGAAAATATCTGAAACTTAGTCTCAATACGAAAATATCTAGGATATTTATTTATTTTCTAAAATTCGGATACTTCGGATATCCGAAAACTTTGAATATCCAAAATTTTGAATATGTTCGGATATTGAAATCCTTTGTCCAAAATTTTGAATATCCGAAATTTTGGGGGGATATCCAAGTTTCAGCTATTCGATTTTTGGATATTCGAACTTTCGCATAGTGAATTTCAATATCCAAACTTCTCGGATATTTTTGGGTATTTTCGAATGCCCGATATTTTCAAAAATCATTATCCGGATCCGAAATTTAGGATATCCGAAGTTCGAATATCCGACTTTTCAGATAAAATCAGATCGGATTTTCATATTACAGGGTCGGATACGGATACTTTTGAACACCCTATGTTTGTGTAGGTGAAAGGACATTAATACCCCTCACGTGCTACTCACATGCAAAACTTAACGACACTAATTAACGGCTCCGTTAGAGAGGGACTGCCGTTGCAACTGAAACATGTCTTCAGGGACCACCGTTGCTAAAAAATCAAGAGAGGGACTGCCGTTGCAAAAAGTGACAAACCACGGGGACTGTTCTTGCATTTAACTCATACTTATTATCAATATATAATCTATAATACCTTATAAAAGAGAAACTCACCTCAAAAAATCTCAAATAAGGAATTGAACTACCTAAAATATCATTTTTCTTTATTCATTAATTTAAACATTCATGTAACATCCCAAAACTTAAACGTATATGTTGACTAACGTCGTTAGGTCAAATTATAAGTCCGTGATACGGTTGTGTGGAAATATGTGTTTATATGTTTATGTGCCCTATATGTGAGATTTAATTATCTTTAATGAGTGACAATAAAGTAGATTAAATGATGTGTAAAAGGCCTTTGTAGTGTGCGAAAGTGCTTTGGTGTGTTATATGTATCCCCAATAAGTGTTTTTAAGCGAAACAAAGTCGATATGAAGTCCAGGGACTAGTTTTGCCAATGGTGAAAAGTTAAAAACGGGTTAAGAAAGGGATTAGCCTAATCTAGGTTAATTTGGCAGCCTCTAAACTTAATTAGAACATTCATCAGCCTCTCCAATCCCTTAACCGATTTCTAAAAGCAATTGTTCAAGTTTTGGTTGAATTGATTGTGTATTTTGGGTTACTTTCAATTGGCTATCAAGCAATCAGGTAATCAATGGGTTGTTATTTGTATTTTCAGATCAAAAGATGTTTTATATTGATCCAAAACTGATTTTAAAAGGGTTTTGCAAATAATTAGAGTTTAAAAGATGTTTTGGTTAATTGATGTTCGTAATGGTGTTTATCGGGTCTATAATCGATCTTGATGATCAAAATATGTTAAACAAGGTCAAAATCATGTTTTGGGTGAAGCCCAAGTCGTTCGATTCTGGAAAAAATGAAGAACATGTTCGTTTTTGAATTCTGGACGAAGATAGGTTTAAATTCGTTTTCTGATGACTAAATTCGTTTTCTGGAATGCTAAGTTCGTTTGTAAAAAACGAAGTTTAACTTCGTTTTAAAACCAAATTCGTTTTAAGAAGCCTATCTTCGTTTGGTCTAAGTTCGTTTGATAATGGAGAAGCTAAATTCATTTTAAGTTGTTTTGAAGCTTAAATTCGTTTGTGCTAAATTCGTTTTGAAAACGAAGATGAACTTCGTTTGAGGTCTAAATTCGTTTTTGGAAACTTAAATTCGTAAGGTTTAATGCTGGACTTTTACGTAGTCAGTCCTAAGGTCATACGAGAGTCGTTTTAAGGTCCCAAATGACTTATATTTCATATGTTAATGTACGATAGGTGTCGGGGATTACTATTAAGCACTATTAGCTCTCTGTTTGCTCGCGTACACTGCTACGAGGTAAGATACACTACTTTTGTCACGCTGAGGGTGCAACGAAAATGGTTTCATAAACTATAACCTCCATAACGGTAATGTATAACCTATAATGTGGTTGGGTTGATATGGGAGGTACTCGGGGATTAATGATGACGATGTTATGCCTAAAATGTTTCCCCGTACTTGTGGTTACGATATGAAATGTTATGATGAACGGTGGTTAATGATATGTTTATGATGAACGGTGGTTAATGATATGTTTACGATATGATATGTTATGATGAACGGTGGTTAGTGATATGTTGTAATGTTGTTATGTGCATGTATATGTGGCTTGTTCATCTAGAACACTAGACCTTTTTAGGTTGCCATGACACGTGCACGTTTTAAGGGCCCTAACGTGAAAAGATGATAGTATGGATTAGTTTAGGTTAAAGGTGGAAATCTAAACTAAATATGATAAATGCTCGAGCTAATTAGATGTTAAGTGTTATGCATAACCTGTGCCTTACGGTGGTAATAGGTACATAGTGCCTTACGGTGGTAATAGGTACATCGTGCCTTACGGTGGTAATAGGTACATAGTGCCTTACGGTGGTAATAGGTACACAGTGCCTTACGGTGGTAATAGGTACATAGTGCCTTACGGTGGTAATAGGTACATAGTGCCTTACGGTGGTAATAGGTACATAGTGCCTTACGGTGGTAATAGGTACATAGTGCCTTACGGTGGTAATAGGTACATAGTGCCTTACGGTGGTAATAGGTACATAGTGCCTTACGGTGGTAATAGGTACATAGTGCCTTACGGTGGTAATAGGTACATAGTGCCTTACGGTGGTAATAGGTACATAGTGCCTTACGGTGGTAATAGGTACATAGTGCCTTACGGTGGTAATAGGTACATAGTGCCTTACGGTGGTAATAGGTACATAGTGCCTTACGGTGGTAATAGGTACATAGTGCCTTACGGTGGTAATAGGTACATAGTGCCTTACGGTGGTAATAGGTACATAGTGCCTTACGGTGGTAATAGGTACATAGTGCCTTACGGTGGTAATAGGTACATAGTGCCTTACGGTGGTAATAGGTACATAGTGCCTTACGGTGGTAATAGGTACATAGTGCCTTACGGTGGTAATAGGTACATAGTGCCTTACGGTGGTAATAGGTACATAGTGCCTTACGGTGGTAATAGGTACATAGTGCCTTACGGTGGTAATAGGTACATAGTGCCTTACGGTGGTAATAGGTACATAGTGCCTTACGGTGGTAATAGGTACATAGTGCCTTACGGTGGTAATAGGTACATAGTGCCTTACGGTGGTAATAGGTACATAGTGCCTTACGGTGGTAATAGGTACATAGTGCCTTACGGTGGTAATAGGTACATAGTGCCTTACGGTGGTAATAGGTACATAGTGCCTTACGGTGGTAATAGGTACATAGTGCCTTACGGTGGTAATAGGTACATAGTGCCTTACGGTGGTAATAGGTACATAGTGCCTTACGGTGGTAATAGGTACATAGTGCCTTACGGTGGTAATAGGTACATAGTGCCTTACGGTGGTAATAGGTACATAGTGCCTTACGGTGGTAATAGGTACATAGTGCCTTACGGTGGTAATAGGTACATAGTGCCTTACGGTGGTAATAGGTACATAGTGCCTTACGGTGGTAATAGGTACATAGTGCCTTACGGTGGTAATAGGTACATAGTGCCTTACGGTGGTAATAGGTACATCGTGCATGAACGGTGGTTAGTGATATGTTGTAATGTTGTTATGTGCATGTATATGTGGCTTGTTCATCTAGAACACTAGACCTTTTTAGGTTGCCATGACACGTGCACGTTTTAAGGGCCCTAACGTGAAAAGATGATAGTATGGATTAGTTTAGGTTAAAGGTGGAAATCTAAACTAAATATGATAAATGCTCGAGCTAATTAGATGTTAAGTGTTATGCATAACCTGGCTTTAGTTTACCCAATAGCTTCGCATAGACCTTATGTTATTGATTTCCTTTATGGAACTTATGTAATGACTATGTTACGATTGCTTTATGTTGGGCAATCTTATGGATTTCTTTTATTACAGATTTGATGCTATTAGTAACACCACCAATGTTTTCTCAACTGTTTTTCCTTAGTTGAGTATTTTCCTAAATCGTTTCCGCATGATTTAACGCCGTTAGGCGAAAATTTTTGGAAATAAACAAAAAATAAAACTAAAAGAAAAAAAATAGAAATGAAAAAAAAAATAAAAATAAAAACCGTTTAACCGTCCAAACCAAACCGGATTAATTGGTTTTAGTTGGTTTGGTTCGACATAACAATTTGGACGGATTGGTTTGAAAAATCGTGAAACCGTATGTATTGGTTTGGTTGAGATTTTTGGCTAAAATCGTCCAAACCGGACCATGCACATCCCTAATAATACCCTTAATTAAATAATTTACAGCATAAAACCTCAATCCATAAAATAACTACATAACCTCCTTTAACATCAATTACTTTTACATTACCACCATTGCCGCCCCCACCACCCGTCACCGCCACCACCTGTCGCCACCGCCGCCGCCATCACGCCGCCACCACACCCCACACCTTACCACCATCGTCGCCGCATTGCGCGGAGATATGACTCATTATACATAATAAACATTATGTCTTTTATACATTTAATTTCAAAAAAAATAAAAAAAACCGTTTAACCGTCCAAACCAAACCGGATTAATTGGTTTTAGTTGGTTTGGTTCGACATAACAATTTGGACGGATTGGTTTGAAAAATCGTGAAACCGTATGTATTGGTTTGGTTGAGATTTTTGGCTAAAACCGTCCAAACCGGACCATGCACATCCCTATAATACCCTTAATTAAATAATTTACACATAAATCCTCAATCCATAAAATAACTACATAACCTCCTTTAACATCAATTACTTTTACATTACCACCATTGCCGCCCCCACCACCCGTCACCGCCACCACCTGTCGCCACCGCCGCCGCCACTCGTTCGCCGCCACCACCACCCCACACCGTTACCACCATCATCGCCGCATTGCGCGGAGATATGACTCATTATACATAATAAACATTATGTCTTTCAAATAACGCCCAAATGATACAATCTGGTCGTTTAATAACAAGTAGATGGTTTACTCAACAATTATGATGGTAAAAATGTCTGGGCTTTAAAGTTTAAACCTCAAAGTGACAAAACCATGCCCATAATGGCAATTGGTATAGATATTTTATCTATTTATACCAATTAAACAACATGTCATTACCATCATGGTCAAATTTAGCGGTGGAACATGCAACTTGTTCGTTTTACTTTAAGTCGGCCCATTCAATTCAATATCAATATATATAGAAACAAACAAATATCTCTCTCTGTATCTTCACAAAATTAAAATAATGTCCACCTAATTCTGATCTCTATTTTCTTCCGCCAAATTCTCTACTCTTATAACCGTTTTAAACAAATTTCCGTTTGATCGATTTTATTCTTACTATTATTATTATCATACACTCATCATCCTATATACATATATCCATCCTTCCTTATATATACGAATATATCAAATCTAATACGAGTAGTATTTATCTATATCTTTCTATCTATATCTTTATATTTGTGTAGGGGATTATTGGAATGGAAAGAGAGGCAAACTGTGTTTCATTATCAATCGGAAAAAGTAAATTAATGAAACGCCGCCGTTCGCCACGGCGACCGGTGGTCGGATCTCTTCCCGAAGATTTGCTGATTGATGTACTTGGTCGTGTGGCATCATCTTCATTCACAGATTTATTTAATGCTAAATTATGGTAATAATTATATATTATTTCTTTTCTTTTATTTATATATATTTTGCTACTTGTTTTGATCATACATGCATTAACTTTCCGTATACGGCATTGTTTGTTAGGCAAACTATTGTACTCTACAATATTTAAATGTAGGTATATTCTCAACTTTTTGTGGATGAATATCATATAATGAAAATCGCACCCCATGTCACTAGTTAACATGTTATGATATATACATACAATAGTGTACTGACCCAAAAGTTAGTTACATTAAAAAGTAAAATTGAAAGTTTGATACATGCAATAGCACGACATGCATAGTTAGTTACATTCCTATATATGTTGTTAGTTGTTTATTAATGGTATATAAATAAATACTCTGAGTTTGTTTGTTTTTTTAACCATTAAGTGATTTGGGCTTTGGCACTTGCGATATGTGTAATGATCCATCAACTTATAGGTTGTTTGTTCAAGTTTTATGGTGGATAATTGTTAATATGTGTGAATTTCTTTACATGTCTTTCTAATAAAATTTATGAAAGTTGAAACGTGAACTTTCTAATTAATTGCACTTGAGTTATTTGATTGATGATCAATTTCCCACCTTGATTAATGCTTTATTTACATTACCCCATTGGTGAAGATCTTTGGCAACTAGTCTTGTTTGCTTTATGTGTGACACATTTCATGAATAAAACAATCAATTTTCTTTAAATTATATCCTTAAAGAAGTCATATAACTATATAAGTCCACTTTGATGGCTTTAATCAAGTTGCCTCTAGCTTACGATCTTATCCTTGTTGTATATTTAAATGATGCTTTAAGACACTACTTTAAGATGGTTAAACATACCTTTGATACAAACCGAACTCGCTAATAATCTTTTTTGCAGTTGGCATATTATGAGAAATCTGATAATAAAATCCTTGCCATACATTAAAACCATACAAAGTGATATTAAAATTCTATGCTAAGATGGAAACTTCATAGGTTTTATAATGATTGATTTTTATTAATGGTAGGTTTAATATCGTCACAGTTATTGCAGTATATGTTAAGACAATAAGACATATAATGTCTTCATTTGACATATTATAATAGGATATGTCAAAACAATATTTGATCATCTTAACACTGATATGGTAAAATTTCCTGAAAAACCATTAGAATAACTTTGGGAGAATATATATGGTAAATGCAACTTATAAGGAAAGGTGAGATTGCTGAATTATATTAGGATGGGGATATGAGAAAGCTCATTAACTTTGGGATGCATTATTATCATGGAATAGGTGTGTCATCTCACTATTCTATAATTTTGAGACAATCAATACTGTGTTATCCTAATGGAGTACCTTTACCCTTTCCTTTCATTAGTTTTAGGTGTGATTGTTGCCTCATCAGTAGATCCATAACAAACATGTTCTTAAAAATCTAAAATGGCATGTTCTTTAGTGTCACACCATTTGATATTAAAATCGGGTTTACAGATCTAGTCTTTCCTGTTCAGGTTATCAGGGAAAGTCAATTCTTTGATTCAGATGTATGCGGCTTAACCCGAGTATCACCGTGACCGATTTAGACCTTTTCCATGGTTACCTCAAGGTTTTACCTAGTGATGTTCGAACATGACACCCCTTGTGAGGAACTCATGACGCCTAACCATTATAGGCCCAGTCTTTCACCCCATTTGATAGTAAACTCCATTAATATTGATCATGATATTTAATTAGGTGAAGATAATCTTTTTTCTTTTATTATTATCTTTTCATATAAAAATTATTTATGTTCGAATTTTTGTTGTCATTTTTCTATAGAAATAATGTTGTGATAGCTAAGTTTTTGTTATTCCTAATTTAGTTGTAGAGATTTTCTTGGAGCAGCAGAAGACGAGTCCATCTTTCAACATGTTTCAATTGATAAGTTTCCTGTTATTCATTGGTTTCCTCCAAGCAATGAACTTCTTTTGTTCCTAAATCGATGCATTGATAAAGGGAATCCTGAGGCGATGTTCAGGCAAGGAATGGTAAGTTATGCTTTTTTAACTTGTACCATTATCGTCTCTTTAGTTGATGAACATGTTAATCGAGCTAATGTTTTATCTGACTGTTCATATACTATTACAGATTGAGTTCTTCAGTCTTGCAAGGATAGAAACAGGACTTGAGTACTTGAAAAAGGCCAGCGAGAAAGGACATGTTGAGGCAACATACGTTTATGGTATGATTCTACTCTCTAGAGGTGGCCAATCGAGTCAGCAAGGCTTGAATATTTTGAATTCAATGAAAATATCAAGATCCAAATATTTGAAAATACGCGAGTGTAGAGCTAAAATCAAAGCAGTTATTAGAGAAATGTGGATTAATAATTCGATTTCACTAAATGAGGTCGGATGCAACTGTGAAGAAAGAAACAAAATCTATATCAAAAAAAGAAAATTCGACGAGGAGGAAGATATAGATGTTTTAAGTTGTGACGCATGTGGGTGGTATCGGGAGGTCATCTCATTCTGCAAAATAGTAGATGGTGTTGTGTAGGAGTGTATGAAGCTTCATATTGTTTTCTCGACCACCTAAAATTATAATTTTTTATTGGTATATTATATGATTTGTCCAGGTATTGTGTGATTTTTTTAGAGTAAGTTATATGTTATGTATAGGAACAATATTGTGCAAATAGATGGTAAACCATCATGTGTAAATTTCAATTTAATATGCTACAATTTCAATCCTTTCCTTAAGCAATGTTAAAACTTGCAAACTACATCTATATTTGCCCTCTTTCGCAATGAAATCCAACGGAGTCACGTCAAGTCACCATCTTGACGTGACTCCGGACATTTTGGATTTCGTTGGTGATGGAGAAGTAGGTATGCTTCATCAAGTACAATATCAACTCCCTCTTCTTTTCACATGGATTATGTATTCCATCACGTGTCTGGGCCAACACAATTCAGTAGTAGGCCCAAAGAGTGCAAAAGGTTAGACAAGCTTCATATTAACGTTTTTAAAAAGTAAGTACATAAAAATGGGGATACTTGGGAGTTGGGATATACCATTGGAAATTGGAATATCTTAGGAAATAGGAAGTATGTACCATTAAGATTTTTAATACTACGGAGTATACTACTTTTATAAGTGATTATGACTTGAGTAGTATATAATCTCTTTGTGCAAATGAATCTAGCTCAACTGGCAGATGTATCCCTGGTTTTTCACATAGGTCTTGGGTTCGACTCTTAGGAGTGACAAGTCTGTGAGTTTTTTCCCTGAATCACCTGTAACGGCTTATGGTCTACATCTCGTAGTCTAGAGTACGTGCAGGGCTTCACCATTATACGGTGAGGTGTTCCCTGATGTCGATTACCGACTAACTGTTCAAAAATAAAGTATATAATCTCTTGGTAGCTAAGGGCGTTTAGTTCTGCAAAATGTTTTCTAGTTTTTCATTTTTAATTTTATAAAAAATGGAAGGAGTTTTCCATCTCTAGAAAACAAATGAAAATTTTGAAAACGCGTTCAAAACTAGAAAATGTTATTTTCATTTTCCATATAAAAAACAATCTAATATACGGATCTCCCTGAAAGAATGAAAGACCGGGTCCACTGTTGCCCTGAACTGGTGCAGAAGGACCAGGAGCATAAGGGTCTCTAGGAGCATAAAGCATATGAGCTCCCTCGGTAGTCCTCCTCTGATATGGAGATACCGGTGTTACAGATGATTGAACATGGATAGATACACAACATAAGTCATATCCTCTTCAGTGGGATAGATACACAACATAAGTCATATCCTCTTCAGTGGGATAGATACACAACATAAGTCATATCCTCTTCAGTGGGATAGATACACAACATAAGTCATATCCTCTTCAGTGGGATAGATACACAACATAAGTCATATCCTCTTCAGTGGGATAGATACACAACATAAGTCATATCCTCTTCAGTGGGATAGATACACAACAT
>CM067167.1:109919984-109945769 GCA_034093135.1 Erigeron breviscapus | reverse complement strand
GTTCCTTTCAAGTAACGTAGGATACGCTTTGCTGCAGCTAAATGTGACACTTTCGGACTAGCTTGGATTCTAGCACAAAGACAAACAACGAACATAATATACGGTCGCGAAGCTGTCAGATACATCCATGAGCCAATGATAGCACGATAATAAGTTGCATCAACAGGCATATCTTTAGGATCAAGAACCCCTAAACCATGATTTAGCTGAATAGGAGTACCATATGTCTTGGATTCTAGCATTTGAAACCTCTCCAAGATGTCATCTACATACTTAGACTGGTGAATGAAAAATCCAAGCCTAACTTATCAACTATATCTCTTAGCCTTAACCAAGCTTCCTCATAGCTTTCATCAGAAAACTGCTCAAAGTTGTGAAGCTCGTCCGGGTATTCCAACTTTAAATCATAGCCTTCATATGCCATTAGTGTCGCTAAACCTGCAAAACAGACACTAGCATAACCCGTGAAAAGCACAAATAGAAAAGAAGAACTAAATAATAAAATGGACTAAAACTAAATAAAAAATTAACACTAAATTATGCTAACCTAAGAAAGCAAGTAACTTTCTCACGCGTGAGAAAGGATCAAACCACTAAATTAACAACTAAAATGGCACACAATCCCCGGCAGCGGCGCCAAAAACTTGATGTGCTAAATCGTGTTTTATATTTTTAAAACTAGAATCACCTAAAAACTCACTACTACGCACTCACGGGCAGTGGACCCGATCGTTTGTAATATAGTTAACAGGTAAGACCGTGTTCGTTCACAGGGATTGGTTGAACTAGTTGTTTCATAAAATGGTTTGGAAAAAGGGTGTTACTTCAATCTCTTTTTAACAGAAAATTAAACACATAAAATGAAATGAAAACTTCAGACAATAATATTAAAAATCATCCACCTTGACTTCCCTTGACTTCAAATGTGATTGCTTTAAATTAAGATCAAATTCATTAAGTTGAATAGATAATCGTGTAAGGATAAAGATGCTTACGTGGTACCACCAACCGCTTGCAAATTACCCAAACACCTAATTTGCTAGTTCAATTACCCAAGCCGGTACCACCAATGCTTAAGAAAATATCCCTAGTAATTAGTTTGCTCGATTAACAATTATCAATCATATCTATGTGAATAAATACGTGGTACCACCAACCGTATCTAAACACGTTTACAAATTAATACCTATTATTCTAATGACATTCACCGTGGTACCACCAACCGGAGACAATCAATCATAGACAATTAATTGAAATAAAATACCTATTCACCTAGTACCACTAACGATGAACAAATAAATTATTAATATCACAAAGAATAAATAATAAGGATTTAATCAATAAAGATCTCAATATAACGATAATAGAATCAACTCTTGAATTAAAACATATCAATCACATTATCCGTCAAGATTCATCAAAGTGGATGATTAAAGGTTTTAGCCACTCATGATGAATGGTAAATAATAATCAAAAGAAAAGGTAAACATGATTGTACCAATCGTTTGATGAAAGTAAATTGCAAGACAAGAAAAGTAGATACGATCTAGATGAGTGCACGTAGATCTCCAATGAATCGTAGGTAGAAGAAGAATTCTTGTTTGGATCCTTGAAGTATTCCCTTGTAGTGCAGCTCCTAGAAAGAAGATTTGATAAAATGGGAATTAGGTTTTTCTTTTCTATTTATACCTCCCCCAATTTGATGCAAAAGCTGTCAAAAACCCATCAGGCCCGTCACCCCACTGCGGCGCAGTGGGCAAGTAAGGCCTCCACTGCGGCGCAGTGATTATTCACTGGAAATTGGCTCGTTTGTCTTCTGACTGCGGCGCAGTCACCATGCTGCCATCCTCACTGCGGCGCAGTGAAACCCCTTTGACTTTGACTTCGCATGACTGCGGCGCAGTGGCTAATGTTGCCTTCACTGCGTCGCAGTGCAATATCACTGGAAATTATCTCATTTTGGCACTTGATGACTGCGGCGCAGTGGGGCAACAATCTTCCCACTGCGGCGCAGTATGATATCACTGGTCTCGATGCTCTTTTCCATTAGATGACTGCGGCGCAGTGGACAAACGTACTTCCCACTGCGGCGCAGTATAAAACCTCTGATCAGTTTCTTGACTTGAAATCTTCTATATTTTCAATTAAAAACAACTCTCGAACTTATGAATCAACTTCTTGGCCTGAAATTATCCGAAATTGCACCAAATGGACACGTAACCTGTTTAGAACCTGAAAGCACTAACAAACACCATAAACGCGCCAAATGCACATAAAAGTGACTTAAAACACTCAATAAAATGGCCAATAATGATGTGGGCGATAGGTATAAATTGGTCACATCACTAACCAAGGCATCGCATGCATTAATGTCAACCATAAGCCCTCCCATAAGTCCCCTTAACTTAACAAGCGTATGAAAGGCTTTAACAATCGTTAAATATAAAATTAATTTCTCGTTGTGTCCCTCGTGTCAAAAGGTAGTTATCTTACCTTGCAAGATGCACAACAACTCACCAATGATATTACGGAACAAGTTACAAGATCCCAACAACAAGTATAGACAATATCTGCTAAGTTCAATACCAACATTCCATGTTACCCAAAAATCATAATTACAATTATGCAAACGTTAAACACCTGAGTACACAAGTGTTAGATTATTGCACAACTAATAAGATCAATGGCATGAAATGCTACCCATAATCATAATTACAATTATGCAAACGTTAAACATAAGAATATACAAGTGTTTGGTTATTGCAAAAAGAATACTTTTCACAAGCGTTAAACACAAGAATACTCCAATGTTTGATTATTGCAAAACTAAAATGATTAAGTGGTTGAACACAAATACTTATCTTTTCTTGTTTATAACTCTGATTACTTGAAGAATACTATGTGTGTGTGTTTTTCTTTTGATCACAAAAACCAAAGAAATGAATGAAATGATCTATATATATAAGCATAAAACATAGTTTACTATTCTTGGTTACTATTCTTGTTTGTATGCGTCGAACTGCTACAGTGCTGGTCGAACTGCTACAGTACTTTTCTCTATTGGAAAATAGACTCTTTTACGAAGACGTGGCGATTTGAATCGTCAAAAACGGAGTTACGGTTCAAAAGTTATGGCCAAAACAAGTTAGCAGCGTTTTTCTGCAGTCTTCTTGTTTAATTAACTACATAAACAAGTTTTCCTTGAAATGACAAAATCTAAGCAAAACTAAGTGATATTCACTTGATTTACTCATCATTACTGTTTATTATGATTTAGCTTCGATCATTGGTTTACTTTAACCACAATTTATTTCATACTCACGACTCATGTATGAGACATATTCGAATTTCTTTATGATACAATCTATATAGCTACCGTATATCGTACGGGTATTATGACTAATATATACTCCCTCCGTCCCAATTTAATTGTCCTGTTGACCAACTTTGACCATAAATAACTTTGTTTGTGTCGTGTAACACTTGATATAAAATATATGAATGGATTGGGTTTTTAATGTACTTTTCGTTCATATAAGTTTCATCAACTACTATATAGTACAAACAAAGTTATTTATGGTCAAAGTTGGTCAACAGGACAATTAAATTGGGACGGAGGGAGTACTTAAAATAAATATATATAATTATATATATATATAGAGGAGGGGTTATTTGAGAACTCCTAAAAAAAAGAACCCAAGAACTCCTCTACACCCTTGGATCAAAGAAAATGGATGGACAAGATTAAAAATAAAAAACCCCTCTCAACACTAGAGGGGTATTTTCGTCAGCTCCTTTTTTTTCTCTCTCTTACTTTAATAGAATTATATCTAATTCACTAAAAAACTTTTATCTCACAAACCGTAAATCGTTAGACGAAAAGAAAAGCATGGGTAGTCTTATAATTTCGTCCTCTTTCATTAGAGATGCGATTCGATATACTTTTGACGACTTTTTAAATTTCGTTTTTTTTTCATCACGTTCATCTTACACATGTGTAAGTTATTATTCTTTGATGACCTACACATGTGTAGGATGAACCTTTTAGTAGTTTCCACTTGTCCTACACATGTGTAGGATGAACCTTTTAGTGGTTTCCACTTGTCCTACACATGTGTAGGATGAACCTTTTAGTGGTTTCCACTTGTCCTACACATGTGTAGGATGAACCTTTTAGTGGTTTCCACTTGTCCTACACATGTGTAGGATGAACCTTTTAGTGGTTTCCACTTGTCCTACACATGTGTAGGATGAACCTTTTAGTGGTTTCCACTTGTCCTACACATGTGTAGGATGAACCTTTTAGTGGTTTCCACTTGTCCTACACATGTGTAGGATGAACCTTTTAGTGGTTTCCACTTGTCCTACACATGTGTAGGATGAACCTTTTAGTGGTTTCCACTTGTCCTACACATGTGTAGGATGAACCTTTTAGTAGTTTCCACTTGTCCTACACATGTGTAGGATGAACCTTTTAGTGGTTTCCACTTGTCCTACACATGTGTAGGATGAACCTTTTAGTGGTTTCCACTTGTCCTACACATGTGTAGGATGAACCTTTTAGTGGTTTCCACTTGTCCTACACATGTGTAGGATGAACCTTTTAGTGGTTTCCACTTGTCCTACACATGTGTAGGATGAACCTTTTAGTGGTTTCCACTTGTCCTACACATGTGTAGGATGAACCTTTTAGTGGTTTCCACTTGTCCTACACATGTGTAGGATGAACCTTTTAGTGGTTTCCACTTGTCCTACACATGTGTAGGATGAACCTTTTAGTGGTTTCCACTTGTCCTACACATGTGTAGGATGAACCTTTTAGTGGTTTCCACTTGTCCTACACATGTGTAGGATGAACCTTTTAGTGGTTTCCACTTGTCCTACACATGTGTAGGATGAACCTTTTAGTGGTTTCCACTTGTCCTACACATGTGTAGGATGAACCTTTTAGTGGTTTCCACTTGTCCTACACATGTGTAGGATGAACCTTTTAGTGGTTTCCACTTGTCCTACACATGTGTAGGATGAACCTTTTAGTGGTTTCCACTTGTCCTACACATGTGTAGGATGAACCTTTTAGTGGTTTCCACTTGTCCTACACATGTGTAGGATGAACCTTTTAGTGGTTTCCACTTGTCCTACACATGTGTAGGATGAACCTTTTAGTGGTTTCCACTTGTCCTACACATGTGTAGGATGAACCTTTTAGTGGTTTCCACTTGTCCTACACATGTGTAGGATGAACCTTTTAGTGGTTTCCACTTGTCCTACACATGTGTAGGATGAACCTTTTAGTGGTTTCCACTTGTCCTACACATGTGTAGGATGAACCTTTTAGTGGTTTCCACTTGTCCTACACATGTGTAGGATGAACCTTTTAGTGGTTTCCACTTGTCCTACACATGTGTAAGTTATAAGCTTACCAGTTCGAGGTAGCCTACCGAGAAGGGCAAAGCCCCCCTGAACGGGTAAGTTATAAACTTTATAAGTAACTTACCCCTGAACCTTTTAGTGGTTTCCACTTGTCCTACACATTGTAGGATGAACCTTTTAGTGGTTTCCACTTGTCCTACACATGTGTAGGATGAACCTTTTAGTGGTTTCCACTTGTCCTACACATGTGTAGGATGAACCTTTTAGTGGTTTCCACTTGTCCTACACATGTGTAGGATGAACGTGATGGGAAAAAAAATGAAATTTAAAAAGTCGTCAAAAGTATATCGAATCGCATCTCTAATGAAAGAGGACGAAATTTCAAGACTACCCATGCTTTTTTTCCGTCTAACGATGTACGGTTTGTGAGATAAAAGTTTTTTAATGATTTAGATATTTTTTGATTTAATAAGAGGAGAGAGAAAGAGAGAGCTGGACAACTTTTTTAATAATGACAAACATGTCTTCCTGATCTTGATGAATGGAGACCTGTGATTGGTTCTCGCGTTCTTTTTTTTGTGGTTTTCAAAATAACTCACCCATATATATATAAGTGTATTGTCAGTTTCTTTTCTTGATTGCCACGTTTATATATAGCCGACCCATAACTCAACAAACAAAAAGATTAAGCTACTTTCTTTCATTGTAGTCTTCGGCCCAAACAAAAATTAGATAGCAAGATTTGGACTTCCATTTAGCCCAGCATCACATTACCAACTTATTCTTTTCAATCGGTCAGCCATATGAATTGTTTGTCAAAATCTCAATATGAAGGCAAATGTACTTGCAAATTAATACATGTTCAGGTATTATATGGATCTAAGTCTTTACCAATTTCATTAAACATCCAAATTTAATCCAAATAAAGTCACTTCTTACTAGCTTTTAACTCATATTCATCATGATTTATTATAGACCTACAATTAAACAAAATCATAAAATAAGGGTGTGTTTGTTTGCATCTGAATGTCATCATTCATGACTGGATGCTGAATCGGTCAGCATTTATAGCATTTGGTCTGCTCACTGAACAAAGAATGATGCTGAATGAGAATTAAAATGGTGCTGAACTATTCCACCTACAAAAGCTCTCTAAACCATTCAGTATCCAACTTTTCCCCAAATACCCTTCTCTCTTCCATTCCACCATCCACACTCTTTTTCCTCATCTTCTTTACAGTATTCGATTAAACCATATGGATTTCATCATCAAATCTCTTATGCTAATAACCTTTTATTTTCATCTCCATTAAATCGTTACTGATTTCTTTAATTGAAAACAAGTATATGTATTTTTTTGAAAGATAAAATCTCCTGAAAACAAAGATTCCCATATCTATCTAATGCTAATATAGATAAATTTATAAATATCACTTCCGTATATCTTTGCTTGTGGGGTTAGTAGCAACAATTAGTGGGTATTTCATTTTCTTTATTACTGAGCAACGTAATGAAATCATAAATTGTGAAGGAATCTATTACCGATCGAGCGACGTAAATTAAAGAAATCGTCTTTGACTCTCTGATTCATTCGAAATTGAAACAACAAAGTTTTATCTTCACTTTTTGAGTTTTTTATTCTTATCCAGATGGGAAAATTTTTGATTTGTCTTTGAAAAGCTTAATATTATCATAATATTTATGTTATGTTTATGTTTTGTTCTAAAATGCTATTAGTGTTTATTACCTAATCAAATTTATATAAAATCAAAAGTCATAAAAATAATCATAATTCAAGTATAAAAATAATGATATCGCATAAAATATATATGTATAAAATAGGCGATATCACAACCATCCCTAACATTGGCTCCCTCTATTCCTTCGGTTTCTGATCCTCCGGTCTCAGATGTCACAGATCCTGTACCTACTACATCTCGCCCACAGTCAACAACAATTCTTACATATACTAGAAGACATAAGGATAAGACGACAGAGACACATGATTCAAAACCAGACCATGACCCTGGTACGTCCTCAGTTCCGCCATTGATGCCTGAACTTGATTCCCCATCACCAAATACCACACCTACTACATATGTGTATGATCTCCCTGGTGCACCACTACCTGATATACCTATAGCTTTTCGCCGTGAACCTAGGAAATCCACCCGTTACCCTATCCAGCATCATGTTTCCTATGCTCACCTCTCCATTGAATCTCGTGCCTACACCACTGCTATTGACTCATACCCGCTTCCCAAGAATGTGATGACAGCTCTTAATCACCCAGGATGGCGAAAGGCCATGGAAGAAGAAATAAGGGCTCTTCAAGCTAATCATACATGGGATCTTGAGTCGCTTCCTCATGGGAAACGTATTATTGGTTGTCGTTGGGTATTTACTGTCAAACTCAATCCCGATGGCTCCTTACATTGCTTGAAGGCGCGATTGGTTACTAAAGGTTATTCTCAGGCTTATAGCATTGATTATGACGAGACATTCTCTCTAGTTGCCAAAATGCCATCTGTTCGCATATGTATTTCTTTGGCTGCTATTAATCGTTGACCGCTCCATCAGCTTGATGTCAAGAACGCATTTCTAAATGGTGTTCTTGAAGAGGAGGTTTATATGGAGTAGCCACCCGGATTTGTGGTTAAGGAGGAGGCCTCGAAAGTATGCAGATTACGTCGATCATTATATGGCCTTAAGCAGTCTCCTAGAGCATGGTTTGGTCGATTCTCAAGTGTTATGCAAGAATTTGGGATGATTCGTAGTGCATATGATCATTCAGTATTCTTTATACATCGTCAAGGTCTAAGGATCATTTTGGTTGTGTATGTGGATGATATCATAATCACAGGGGATGATGCCATCGGTATTACTAAGCTCAAGCAGTTTCTCCAGTCAAAATTCTAGGTCGACTTCGGTACTTCCTTACATTGAAGTATCACGTTCCCCACAAGGAATACTTCTCTCTAAATGGAAGTATGTTCTTGATATGTTATCCGAGTGTGGTTTATTGGGTTGTAAACTGGTTGATAGCCCAATGCTTCCTACTGGGAAGCTTCTTCCTGAAGACGGGAATCCGATGAAGGATCCAGAACGATACAGACGATTGGTTGGAAAACTTAATTATTTGACTGTCACCCGTCCAGATATCTCATTTGCGGTAAGTGTCTTAAGCCAATTCATGGCCGCACCTTATACTGGACATTGGGATGCCGCCCTTTGTGTATTGAGATATCTCAAGACTACACCAGGTCTTGGGATCCTCTATTCGGATCAGGGACATTGTCGTGTGGGTGCCTTTACAGAAGAAGGAGATGGACGGATATCAGGATTCTCTGATGCAGATTGGGCAGGATGTCCTATCTCACGAAGATCTACGACTGGCTATTGTGTGTTTGTTGGTGGAAACCTCATGTCCTGGAAAAGTAAGAAGCAACACACAGTATCCAAATCCAGTGCCGAATCAGAGTATAGAGCTATGGCTGATGTCACATCGACATGGATATGGGTTCGTCGCCTTCTTAGAGAACTGGGTATTGTTTCTGATGATCTAATGTGGCTATATTGTGATAGTCAATCAGCTATACATATAGCCAAGAATCAAGTATTTCATGAAAAGACAAAACATATTGAAGTTGATTGCCACTTAATCAGAGATCGAGTAGTAGGGACAAAAGTTGATCCTCCATCAATTCAGCCGATACATGTAAAGACAGAGTTTCAACTTGCAGATATTCTCACCAAACCTCTCCGGAAAACTCAAATAGATTTCATATGTAGCAAGTTGGGCATGATTAACATCTATGCTCCAACTTGAGGAGGAGTGTTAGTTGTGAATACTTATTAGCTTAATGACCTAGTTGTAATTATAGAGGTCCTTACCATGTAATTATTAATTTAGTTTAGGTCCCTCATTCCCCTTATATAAAGGGCTCTCTACTTGTAATATCATAATCACTTTTCATATCTAATTTACAAAAAAAAGGTTAGATCATGGTGTGGTCGACATTTATAAGTGAGTATATTTTGATTTATATATGTAACACCCAAACCTTAAAAATACCGGATTTTAAAATTTTTTTAAACATTCGTTAAGACCACAATGGCGGAAAAGGTCTATTTCAATTTAAACAAATGTCAACCTTAATCAACATCAAGGTTGCCCCTAAATTATTTAATGGTGTTACTAACGTACTAATCCTTTTTACAATGAAACCCAATATTCGTATCCTGCAGGCCTACACAAACCTGAACTAGGAATAACAACATAATATGCAACTATCGGCTAAGGGCACTTCTCAAAAACTATAAGCTAATAGTCTACCCATTCCATATATATATATATATATATATATATATATATATATATATATATATATATATATATATATATATATATATATATATATATATATATATATATATATATATATATATATATATATATATATATATATATATATATATATATATATATATATATATATATATATATATATATATATATATATATATATATATATATATATATATATATATATATATATATATATATATATATATATATATATATATATATATATATATATATATATATATATATATATATATATATATATATATATATATATATATATATATATATATATATATATATATATATATATATATATATATATATATATATATATATATATATATATATATATATATATATATATATATATATATATATATATATATATATATATATATATATATATATATATATATATATATATATATATATATATATATATATATATATATATATATATATATATATATATATATATATATATATATATATATATATATATATATATATATATATATATATATATATATATATATATATATATATATATATATATATATATATATATATATATATATATATATATATATATATATATATATATATATATATATATATATATATATATATATATATATATATATATATATATATATATATATATATATATATATATATATATATATATATATATATATATATATATATATATATATATATATATATATATATATATATATATATATATATATATATATATATATATATATATATATATATATATATATATATATATATATATATATATATATATATATATATATATATATATATATATATATATATATATATATATATATATATATATATATATATATATATATATATATATATATATATATATATATATATATATATATATATATATATATATATATATATATATATATATATATATATATATATATATATATATATATATATATATATATATATATATATATATATATATATATATATATATATATATATATATATATATATATATATATATATATATATATATATATATATATATATATATATATATATATATATATATATATATATATATATATATATATATATAAAATATACATGTTAAACCAAAATGTGTATACAGTATACATACATATATATAATTACCAAACCATTTGGTCACGATTCTATACCTGCACAATCAGATCAATACATACAAATAATAGGATTAACCCGCAAATCCCATATATAAACCATTCTATCATAATCACATATATATTTCCTAATAATCAATAGAAGCCTATTTCGCACCACAATTACTTACACTTATAGGATTCCTGAGTACAAAAGAATGCTACCTCAATACTTAAGGATCACCATATTATCATGTGGTTTCCTCATATTCTTATATATTATAGGCTAGCGTTCATCAAACCACCAATCAATCAATCACATAACATATTATACTATATTATAAAACAAATAGTCTTGTTTAACATTTTAAGTTTCAACATTTCATCAAAACCAAATTACATCAATAACCTACACTACTCGCCATCGCCGCCGCCACCATCTCCGCCGCCACCACCGCCGCTCGCCACCACCACCCGTCACCGCCACCATTACATCACCACCACCGCCGCCAACTCCACGGCCGCCGCAACGCGCGGGTACCGTTCTCGTACTATCTAATATAAATTAATGACATAAACAATTGAACCTAATTACAAACACCAAACAATCACTCATCAATATTAACTACAAACGAGTTAATCACATGCAGCTAAATCAGTAATTATGCAATCAATATTAACAACAAACCAAGTTGTTAAGGCATAATGAGCAATATCCTTCTACTGTTCAAATGAGCAAAACAACAGCCCACAATCACCCTCCCAACATAGTTCAATCAATCCAAATGAACCTTAGGGTGTCAACAATTCCATGGACAATTCATCAATCATCCCTTCCCACCCACATGCATACGTAAATTTCAATCCCAAAGTACCCATAATAGATTAAACCCTTCCCCCAATGCCCATTCCAACATATAGGACACGAAAGTATGTTTAAGCTACGTTTGACACTTTAAAAACATTTTGATTGTGTTCGCATGGATAACCAATATCTTACCTCAATTCAAGCTTATAGTCAAGCAATCAATGATTTCCAAGCTTTATAGAAGTTTCCACAACCTATGTATATGATATACGAGTACCAACTTAATGTAGACAATCAATTAAGCAATCAGCATAGCGACGAAGAGTCGCTGATGAAGGAGCGCTAAAAGTCATTACAGCGACTGGTCAGCAACATATGGTCTCAGTAGCGACCAGTCAGTGACCGGGTTTGCGACCAGAAACTCAGGAAAACGGTGATTTCGAGTAACAAGACTAACAAATACGAGTACAAAAAAACTTTGTTCTAGTCGTATTTTGTATACACATAGATCTTTCCAAAAAGTTAAGGTTCAGCCTTTTTCGACTTATAACGAGTGAGATATGATTTTTACAAAATAGACCCGGAGCATTCGTTTGAAATCCGACCAGTTCTGGAAATCGTTATTTGTCACTTCTGGGCAAAACCAGAAGAAACTTACTTACTATCATCTTTATAGGACACAAAAGATCTTTTCAAAAATATAAGATTCATCTCCTAATTCGTTCAGGTGAAGTTTCTATGATTTTTGCAAGATGACTGAAATTTCTGTCCTAATAACCCTTGTTTTTGCATATCATTTCGACTTTCAAGTACTATTCCAAGACTTTAATAGGGATACAAATGAACATTTTGGTGGTATAAAATCAGACCCAAACCCTCTTGGGTATTGGATCATCAAAGGTTATGTAAACGACTCAAAAACGACGTTTTCGGTACATAACCCAACCTTTCAACTTAACCACCCAACCTTACATCATTCCATACCAACATAGAGTCACTACAAGATAAATGCCATTTAGTGACTGAAAAAAAGCAGTGAGTAAAAGTCTAAATTCAGTCACTAAATCCCATCAGGCTTTCTCCTTCTCAATTTATAAGAGTCACTAAAGGAACGGTCGCTAAAGATCTATTGTGACTCCAATTATCAGTCAGAAAAAGGTTTGGGGCTTTTTATGACTGATGTTTCAGTCACTATAAAGTTCCCTAAAAAGTTGATGAATGACTTTAACTGACTTTTACAGTCAGTAAATGTATGAAAATTGATTTCAATTTGTTTTTTTATTTATTCCATTACAGCACAATACACAATATAAATAACAGTAATTTAAAAAGTAAAATATAATACTACGACATAATACAAAGCGTAAATTTTATTAAATATCAATACAAATTCCAAACAACACGGTATCAATACACATTTCAATCTAACTATTAAGATAAACACAAAAAAGATCTACTAGGCAATAAAAGGTATCAGTTTCAACTTGGTCAAACCGAAATTGTGTTCGAAAGTAAGCTCCGATACGAGTGCAGTTTCAACATAACCTGGTGGCTTGTACACGGGCCGGGGGTCCATGTTGAGTTCTTCCAAGTATCCTACACATGTCAAACATGAATCAATATTTGAAGAAAAATAATGTTGTAAGGATGTGCATTCATGCTAACAGAAACACGAATAAAAAAGCATTATTACAGAGATCTAATCTCTCAAGTTAAAATACAGAGTATGAAGTCCTATTTTGGTCTCAACATTACAAAACACCAGTTCGTCGTAACTCCTACAGAGAAGTTTGGTTTTCCATGAATATGATAATTCTCCTTTACACCAAAGAATTCATGTGAAAAACATAACTGTATCCTAAAAATGAAATATAAATAAACACACCATTATATTAGATGGTGTATATGACAGTTATATACTCAAGTCTATTACAACAGACGTAATAAACTTCTAACGGCTTATAGCAACTTATGGTGATAAGACAAGGGATTGGACTATGACTAATGAGATGTAAAACATTGAGATGATATAAACCCAAAAGGGATAACTTGATCCCATAGCTAGTAATATTCATGAACTTGATCACTATATACAAACACTAAAAGCAGATTAATAGCCATAATAATGATAACTAGTTATATAGCACAATTATGCACATCTAAACAAGTCTAAAATAGCAAAAATCAGATATGATACATCTGCACCAGATTGAAGACAAAATATGTCACTTAACTCTGGTGCAAACTCGAATTAAGATTGCTGAAAAACTACTGTGATATGAATCAAATCTTTGGTGAAGGACTTAAATGGAACTATGTAATATCAGATACAATGCAAAAGGGTTTATTTGAGGACTGAAACAGCACCTTTTCCATCTTTTATGCGACGTTTTATTAACCTTCCATCTCCTAGCACATCCCTTACCTACACAATGGCAAAGGAATATCCTTATCTAAAACTTTTGCCATAAAAGCAGATTAAAAATGACATAATAATTGAAAGAACAGAGAAACCTCGGATTGTCCAAAAGTAAACAGAATTGGTTCAGCAGTCGTATGTAATTGAAGTGAATGTCCATCCCCCGACTTGGCAGAAATCCTAAAATCAGCCACATCTCATTAGTAAATTGGTATAAATTACTAGTATTGCAGCTAGTTTTAAAAATGAATGAAAATAGGAGAAATTAAGGTAACTTAATTCTAAACCCCGCCCAACTCACTTCCTACAACAAAAGAAATTTGACTCGGGTAAAAAGATAACACAGTAATCAGAAGATCTCATGACAGTACTCACCTTCTTCAAGACTCCCAAATCTTCAGTTATGACCTGGAAAATATTTACAAAGCAAATAAAACCAAGTTGATCAAGTTTGATAAGCAAACACCAGTGTCATATTACTAAGCAAATGCTCTATATGTAGACAGCTTGTAAGTGAATGTTGGCAAATATCATTGTCACATTATTGAGAAAATGCTCTATACGTAGATAGCTTGTAACTAATGGTTCTTGCCTTGACTTTAGAAAACTCTATCAGCTCAATCTCAAAATTAAGTTCAGCATCTTTCGGAAAGATATCAGAAACAGAAACTGGACAGTCATCCTCGCCATAGTGCAATTCAGGCTTCATTTTTAGCTGAAATAGTTCACACCACAGCATGTGTTAAAGATCAAAACCAATCCAACTAAGCATAATTAAAGTACCTCAAATAAAGCTTCACTCTATCAACTCATAAGCACCATCAATACAACTACTTTTGTCTTTTAAATGTTCCACTGAACAAGTATACATATTTACAAAATAAACATAATAAAGCTATCATGACAGAAGAGGCCAGTTTTAAGCACAATAGCAAACTTCTAGTCCTACATTTCTTTAACACAATTTATCAAACACCTTGTAAGCAATAATCAGATATTTAATACTTCACATAAAAAAGAGGTTTCTTAGTTAATATTGTTACCGGTAATGAAGCATCGGGAAAAGAAGAGCTGTTGACGGATCGATTGGCCGGTGACGGAGTGATTGACCGTTGAAGGAGTAATCGACTGGCCGGTGACAGAGTGGTTCACCGTTGAAGGAGTAATCAATTGACCGGTGACGGAGTTGTAAATCATCGGAGTTATCGATTGATCAGTGACGGAGAAGTTGACTGTTGAAGGAGTAATCAATTGACCGGTGACGGATCGATGGCCGGTGACGGATCAATTGGACGGTGACGTGTCAATTGGCCGGTGATGAAGATTGAAGAATAGCTGAGAGAGAGCGAGAGAGTAAAAATATATACGAGTATTTCATACTTAATGAAATACTAACATATATAATTTTTTCTAATAAAAAGAAGTCTTTCCTGACTGTTATTTGATAGAGTCATAAAATCCTTCATCATTCCATACCAATAACCCGGAAAATACATAAACAAACATCAAAAAACATTACTGGAGTTAAACTTTGGGATGATTTCTAGTCAAAACAACCTATATAATCAACTTCTATGCCTTCCAAGAACCCTTAAACTTAACTTGGATTTAAATATGATGATCTTATTGTTAAACCCAGATTGTTACTATGTATATTTGTTTATATACGTAGGAGAAGGCAGGAAAAATAAGAGAAGAAAAAATCTCTAACTATATTAAAGGAGATTAGGTGATGACCTAAGAAAAGGCTTATGTGTCGGCCTTTAAGGTTATCCACATCATAAAAAACACATAATGGCTGATGTCATGTGTGTTTTTTTTTACTTCCATGGGAAGATTTGATCCAATCTTCTTTAACACTCTTCTTTCTCTTTCTTTTTCTTTTTCCCAAAAAAAAACTCAAAAGTTACAGATCTTTTTTTTTCACTCAACCTTTTTCTCTTTCAATCTTCTCTTTCTCTCTTCTCTTCTCGTCATCTTTCTTTTTGAGTCTTCTAATTATTTTTCTCTTATCATCACTATCTTAATTTTTAGCCCGAAAACCCTAATATTTTTTTGTTGGTTGTTACAGTCTCCGATCAGATCAACGATGGTAGCTCATCTCCGGTCAGATCCACGGCAGCGAAGGTCATCTCTGATCAACTTCTCTCATTCCTCACTTAATAACATGTTCTCCATCTGCTTTTAAGCTAACAAGGTAAAATTCATTTCAAACAAATTTTCATTGTTATTAATATTTATTCAGATCTTTGAAATTTTTTTGACAGTTATTGTATTTATTCTTTTGATTTTGATTCCGATCTATACAAAACAATGAACAAAAACTTTTTGTAAGTTTTTTTCTATTGGCTTCTTCATCTTATTCTTAGTCATCCATCTTCATCAATCTATCTTCATCAATTCTTAGTCATCCATCTTCATCAATCTATCTTCATCAATTTTTGTAGTTATAAAAATTGTTAGCTATTTATATTGTGGATGTGGTGGTTTTGTTGGAAGAGATATTTGGGTTGCCTGGTATTGAAGACTTGGTGGTTTTAATTATCAATTTTTGTATTTGTTATGTGTTTTGTTTTTCAGGCTCGGGTTCTTTGACTCGATGATGACATGAGCGAACCAGATTCTGAAATGGCTGATCCAAATGAAAAAATTTTGGATGTAATGAGCCTGCCAAGAACCATATATGGTGAGTTTTTTTTTTAACTTCAATTCTTTAAATTGTTTCTGGAGTCGTGACTGGTCAATTGGAGTCTGGAGACAGGTATAAAAATATCACAATTATATTATTAGATGTTAAATGAGAAATCAATGTCAAATTAGTTTATCATATTTTCATATGATTAACAACTTGATTTAGAGTATTTATTATTCCATAGAGCTATTTAAATGAGAAATCAATGTTAATTAGTAAGAGTATTTAATAATTTACTTGATCTTCAGGTTGTTTTGACCAGTGAAGCTTACCAATGACCAGTGACCAGTGAAGCTTACCAGTCACTACAACTTATCCTAAGTGTATCACAACAACTACTTCAAGAGTTTTTGCAGGTACATTTCTAGATTGTATTTAAGCATTAGCATATGACAAACAAATGAACATGATAGTAATGCACTACCTGTTAGTTAGCAATCTGGAGGCCAATTGTGAAGCTCACCAGTTTTATTTCAGCCATAGGTCCAGTGACCCGTTTCAGTAGTAACCTTCAGCGAGTATCCACCATCGATGAAGTTTACTGGAACACACCAGTGAGTCACTTCAGTCATGATTTAATCCTCCACCAGTGAAGGTAACCACTGGACGCTTTATTATATTTGTAGATGACTATATAAATTGGGATTTGCATTTTATGCTTAGAATAGAAAAATGGAGTCTGGAGTCTGGAGCCTGAAAACTGGAAACTGGAAACTGGAGACTGGAGTCTGGAGACTGGACAGTGGAGTCTGGAGTCTGGAAAACTGGAGACTGGAGACTGGAGCCTGGAAACTGGATCTGGAGACTGAAAACTGGAGGATGCACCTGGAGGATCTTCACTGCATGATGCATCTGGACGATCCAACTGGATGATGCATCTGGAGGATCCAACTGGATGATACATCTGGAGGATACAACTGGAGCACTTTTTTTGGGGAAATGGTCCGGGGTCATTTCCGCATCAAAAGTATAATCAGCTTGAAATAAAATGCTTTTGTATCTTATTTAAACCATTTTAACATATACATCATTAATTGATTTGCTCAAATGGAAAGATTACATCTTTGATTCACTAAGTGTTTGTTTTTTAGTCCCATGAAGGGACAAAGTAGCTAGATTTTTCCACTGTATAAGTTTCTTCATTTTTAGTTGCTTAATGTGTTCTTGTCCAATTATTTTATATAGCAAGATATGGAATCAGACTGGAGAATCAAACATGCAACTCAACTTTATCATTTTTTATCATTAATATACGACATGATTTTTAAGTATTTGATTTCGTAGTTTATTATGCTTTATTATATTTGTAGATGACTATATAAATTGGGATTTGCATTTTATGCTTAGAATAGAAAAATGGAGTCTGGAGTCTGGAGCCTGGTATAAAAATATCACAATTATATTATTAGATGTTAAATGAGAAATCAATGTTAATTAGTAAGAGTATTTAATAATTTACTTGATCTTCAGGTTGTTTTGACCAGTGAAGCTTACCAGTCACTACAACTTATCCTAAGTGTATCACAACAACTACTTCAAGAGTTTTTGCAGGTACATTTCTAGATTGTATTTAAGCATTAGCATATGACAAACAAATGAACATGATAGTAATGCACTACCTGTTAGTTAGCAATCTGGAGGCCAATTGTGAAGCTCACCAGTTTTATTTCAGCCATAGGTCCAGTGACCCGTTTCAGTAGTAACCTTCAGCGAGTATCCACCATCGATGAAGTTTACTGGAACACACCAGTGAGTCACTTCAGTCATGATTTAATCCTCCACCAGTGAAGGTAACCACTGGACGCTTTATTATATTTGTAGATGACTATATAAATTGGGATTTGCATTTTATGCTTAGAATAGAAAAATGGAGTCTGGAGTCTGGAGCCTGGAGCCTGGAAACTGAAAACTGGAGACTGGAGTCTGGAGACTGGACAGTGGAGTCTGGAGTCTGGAAAACTGGAGACTGGAGACTGGACAGTGGAGTCTGGAGTCTGGAAAACTGGAGACTGGAGCCTGGAAACTGGATCTGGAGACTGAAAACTGGAGGATGCACCTGGAGGATCTTCACTGCATGATGCATCTGGACGATCCAACTGGATGATGCATCTGGAGGATCCAACTGGATGATACATCTGGAGGATACAACTGGAGCACTTTTTTTGGGGAAATGGTCCGGGGTCATTTCCGCATCAAAAGTATAATCAGCTTGAAATAAAATGCTTTTGTATCTTATTTAAACCATTTTAACATATACATCATTAATTGATTTGCTCAAATGGAAAGATTACATCTTTGATTCACTAAGTGTTTGTTTTTTAGTCCCATGAAGGGACAAAGTAGCTAGATTTTTCCACTGTATAAGTTTCTTCATTTTTAGTTGCTTAATGTGTTCTTGTCCAATTATTTTATATAGCAAGATATGGAATCAGACTGGAGAATCAAACATGCAACTCAACTTTATCATTTTTTATCATTAATATACGACATGATTTTTAAGTATTTGATTTCGTAGTTTATTATGCTTTATTATATTTGTAGATGACTATATAAATTGGGATTTGCATTTTATGCTTAGAATAGAAAATTCTAAAATAACCCATGGGTTTAGCATGAGACTTTTAACTTGATATTGAAAGTTGCTTAAAAAATGTATTCATAAGAACGACTAAACAAGTAAAGGTTTTCTCCGGGTTATTCAATGAGACATGTCTTTGACTTAGATATTTTTGTCAATATAGAACTTTTTATAAAATATTTATTTTATAAAATGTCTATCAATAATCCGTGTTTTCACACGGGTCTACAACTATGATTGTATATATAAAATGGTTGTATATATAAAGGAGAAATGGAATGAAACTGGAGAAATGGAATGAAACTGGAGAAATGGGAATACTGGAGAAATGGAATCACACTAAAATGGTTGTATATATAAAATGGTTGTATATATAAAATGGTTGTATATATAAAATGGTTGTATATATAAAATGGTTGTATATATAAAATGGTTGTATATATAAAATGGTTGTATATATAAAATGGTTGTATATATAAAATGGTTGTATATATAAAATGGTTGTATATATAAAATGGTTGTATATATAAAATGGTTGTATATATAAAATGGTTTTGACTTAGATATTTTTGTCAATATAGAACTTTTTATAAAATATTTTATTTTATAAAATGTCTATCAATAATCCGTGTTTTCACACGGGTCTACAACTATGATTGTATATATAAAATGGTTGTATATATAAAGGAGATTAAGGGATTAAGGGGATAAGTTAGGTGGGGTTTTCGGGTTAATATATGTTTTACATATTTTCAATACTTTGTGAAATTGAACCTTAAGTTTTCATTTATAAATACATTTGGTTGGTTTTAAAATAATTTTTTTGTTGAAAGTTAACAACATTATCTTTGTTTTGGTTGAAGTTATAAAATTAATTTCAACCATGATCATGTGTTAGGTTTTATTTTTGGTCCTTATCCCTTCATTTTAATAGTGTTCATTTATGTTTATGAAATTTGAATTAACTACATAAAATGCTAAACCATTAACTATTTAAAAACAAAACATTCCATGGATTGCCAAAAACTATTTAAAAACAAACACTAATCAAATTAATGATTAATATAACCAGTAACGTAAACAAACATGTAATCTAAGCTTATCATTTGTTACATTTTATTGTTGGTCATTATTTTACATTTTAGAACTTTTTATTTGTCTTAATCAATATTTGACTTAATGCTAAAACATTTTTAAAAAATATTTTTTCATAACAAATTATTAATATTTTAAACATAACATCCCATGAATTGCCAAAAAGAAATCAAAAACAAAGACTAAATTGAATATTTAATATAACCAATACATGTAACTAATGAACTTGATTTTGTACGTCGTTAGATAAATATGTAACGTCAACAAAAAATTTAAACGGCCATCGATTGACCGTGTTTCTCACAAAAGTGTGGTGTCAAGCTTCTACATGGGCCACGATAGTGCAAATCAAGGGGTTAGTGACATCATCAATTGCTTAGGGGATAGTTAAGGCTTTGGTTGGGTTTTGATTCGGTTCTAACTACACAATTAACAGACAAATGTTGCAGACCAAGCAGGGGGAGCAGGCGGCGGGAGATGGCTTTGAGAAGTATCGCTGCAGCCAAATCTCCTTTCCGATGCATTCCAGGTCTGTAAATCTTCAATTGCACTTCTCAATAATTCATATTTGGGTTAAATTATCAATAATTCAAATTAAAGTTGTTTTCCATATAACAATTATAATCTGAAATCAAAAAGTAACAATTACAATTTCCAATAAAAAATCAGAAGCTTCAGTACTTACCTGCAAAAGATGGAAATCAAATCATCAAGTCAAACAAGAAAGTAATTTGGTGTTTCTTTCAAAGATAATCTTTAGAAACAAGCAAAGGGTGCACCAAGTTTGATTTTGTCTATAAATCTGATAATACAACCATAATCTCACCACATCTTCTCTTCCATATCTCATACTAATCTTAATATCTCACTAATCATGGCAAATGAAAATTTCAGTTTTGTTGAAGACCTTAGTGTGGCGAACGACTTTTGGAACATCAAGGCACGAATCATACGTAAATGGGAACAAACCTTCAAGGTTGACATGGTACTTCTGGATGAGAGGGTAAGGTTTCTGTTTTAATGTTTCTTGAAAATTTTCAGCGTGTAAAGGAATCCTGTTAATGAATCGTGTCAATGAATCGTGTTTGTTTTGTCAGGGCAAAAAAATCCAGGCTCAATGTAAGAACCAATTGTTGCCAGATTTTGGGCAATATCTTAAGGAAGATTCCACCATTGTTATCCGTAGGTTTGGTGTGGCAGAGCAAAGAGACAAGTATCGTGTGGTTCCTCTGAATCACAAGATAAATTTATTTAAGTGTTCGTCCATCCAAACTGTAACTTCGTTCCAAGGCCATCCCTATGGCTTTGATTTTGTCTATAAATCTGATAATACAACCATAATCTCACCACATCTTCTCTTCCATATCTCATACTAATCTTAATATCTCACTAATCATGGCAAATGAAAATTTCAGTTTTGTTGAAGACCTTAGTGTGGCGAACGACTTTTGGAACATCAAGGCACGAATCATACGTAAATGGGAACAAACCTTCAAGGTTGACATGGTACTTCTGGATGAGAGGGTAAGGTTTCTGTTTTAATGTTTCTTGAAAATTTTCAGCGTGTAAAGGAATCCTGTTAATGAATCGTGTTTGTTTTGTCAGGGCAAAAAAATCCAGGCTCAATGTAAGAACCAATTGTTGCCAGATTTTGGGCAATATCTTAAGGAAGATTCCACCATTGTTATCCGTAGGTTTGGTGTGGCAGAGCAAAGAGACAAGTATCGTGTGGTTCCTCTGAATCACAAGATAAATTTATTTAAGTGTTCGTCCATCCAAACTGTAACTTCGTTCCAAGGCCATCCCTATGGCTTTGATTTTGTCTATAAATCTGATAATACAACCATAATCTCACCACATCTTCTCTTCCATATCTCATACTAATCTTAATATCTCACTAATCATGGCAAATGAAAATTTCAGTTTTGTTGAAGACCTTAGTGTGGCGAACGACTTTTGGAACATCAAGGCACGAATCATACGTAAATGGGAACAAACCTTCAAGGTTGACATGGTACTTCTGGATGAGAGGGTAAGGTTTCTGTTTTAATGTTTCTTGAAAATTTTCAGCGTGTAAAGGAATCCTGTTAATGAATCGTGTCAATGAATCGTGTTTGTTTTGTCAGGGCAAAAAAATCCAGGCTCAATGTAAGAACCAATTGTTGCCAGATTTTGGGCAATATCTTAAGGAAGATTCCACCATTGTTATCCGTAGGTTTGGTGTGGCAGAGCAAAGAGACAAGTATCGTGTGGTTCCTCTGAATCACAAGATAAATTTATTTAAGTGTTCGTCCATCCAAACTGTAACTTCGTTCCAAGGCCATCCCTATGGCTTTGATTTTGTCTATAAATCTGATAATACAACCATAATCTCACCACATCTTCTCTTCCATATCTCATACTAATCTTAATATCTCACTAATCATGGCAAATGAAAATTTCAGTTTTGTTGAAGACCTTAGTGTGGCGAACGACTTTTGGAACATCAAGGCACGAATCATACGTAAATGGGAACAAACCTTCAAGGTTGACATGGTACTTCTGGATGAGAGGGTAAGGTTTCTGTTTTAATGTTTCTTGAAAATTTTCAGCGTGTAAAGGAATCCTGTTAATGAATCGTGTCAATGAATCGTGTTTGTTTTGTCAGGGCAAAAAAATCCAGGCTCAATGTAAGAACCAATTGTTGCCAGATTTTGGGCAATATCTTAAGGAAGATTCCACCATTGTTATCCGTAGGTTTGGTGTGGCAGAGCAAAGAGACAAGTATCGTGTGGTTCCTCTGAATCACAAGATAAATTTATTTAAGTGTTCGTCCATCCAAACTGTAACTTCGTTCCAAGGCCATCCCTATGGCTTTGATTTTGTCTCTTTTGATGAGATCAATGACAACAGGGCACGCGACAGGTTTACTATTGGTTAGTAGTCTCTGTTTTAAGGTTTATACATCATGATTTTCTCATTTATCAAGTCAAACCACAGGTTAATAATCGGTTTTTATGTTATGTTTTGACAGATGTAATGGGAAGGATTGCTTCGTGTGGTGACCTTGACATCTTCAAGAACAAAGAAAAGGAAAGCAAAAGGATGAACTTCGAGTTGCAAGACTTAAAGTATGTTTCTTTATATATTTAAGGCTAATGAATTTCATAATTTAATGTTTTGGTTAGGATATACTATGTTGCATTAAATATAATCATTAAGAAGTAAATGACTAAACAATTATTAGTTTCATTTATAAGACCTGCAACTAATCATGTAGAAGTAAATGTATATTCAATGATTAGTTGCATTTATATTAACAACATACCATACGAATGTCTGTGTTTTATCGTTAATTCATTCATATTAATTTAATTCAACTTACTTTTAGTGGCCAAACTATCAAATGTACTCTATGGGGAAAGTATGCTGAGCAATTGAACAAATTCATTTGCAACAACAAGTCAACCGAGATGGTGATTTGTATACTTCAACATGCTAAATTGAAGAGATTTAACAGTAAGTTTGGAAATTTTTGTCCATATACATACATACAATATATAACAGCATCCCATATACTCACCTCAATGTTTTTTTACAATGTCCTTATGTTTAGGAGAGCTCACTGTTCAGAATGACATGTATGGAACCAGACTTTTCCTAAATGAAGAAATCCAAGAAGCCAATGACTTGAGGAGGGGGTACAATGCTTTCTCTATAGCTTCTTTTTTTGAGGAAGTAAATGAAATGTATGTGGATGAGATTATTGTAATAGTTTGTTAATGTATTTACATTATTGATTGATTTTAATTTTCCAGCCTCATATTGAGAGATGGTGTTGGTGCTGCTTCACAAACCATCCTTGAGTCCCAGACTGTTTATCCTTTACATAAGGAGTTTGTCATCAACACTGTGAAGAAGCATGTGGATGAGATTGGGGAATGTCATGAGGTTAAATTTTTTGTTTACATTTTTTTTCTAAAACTCATTGCTGGAATCAAACTGGAGAAATGGAATCAGACTAGAGAAATGGAATCAGACTGGAGAATCAAACTGGAGAATCAAACTGGAGAAATGGAATCAGACTGGAATCAAACTGGAGAATCAAACTGGAGAAATGGAATCAGACTGGAGAATAAAACTGGAGAAATGGAATCAAACTGGAGAAATGGAATCAAACTGGAGAAATGGAATCAGACTGGAGAATCAAACTGGAGAAATGGAATCAGACTGGAGAATCAAACTGGAGAAATGGAATCAAACTGGAGAAATGGAATCAAACTGGAGAAATGGAATCAAACTGGAGAAATGGAATCAAACTGGAGAAATGGAATCAAACTGGAGAAATGGAATCAGACTGGAGAATCAAACTGGAGAAATGGAATCAGACTGGAGAATCAAACTGGAGAAATGGAATCAGACTGGAGAATCAAACTGGAGAAATGGAATCAGACTGGAGAATCAAACTGGAGAAATGGAATCAAACTGGAGAAATGGAATCAGACTGGAGAATCAAACTGGAGAAATGGAATCAAACTGGAGAAATGGAATCAGACTGGAGAAATGGAATCAAACTGGAGAAATGGAATCAGACTGGAGAATCAAACTGGAGAAATGGAATCAGACTGGAGAATCAAACTGGAGAAATGGAATCAGACTGGAGAATCAAACTGGAGAAATGGAATCAAACTGGAGAAATGGAATCAGACTGGAGAATCAAACTGGAGAAATGGAATCAGACTGGAGAATCAAACTGGAGAAATGGAATCAGACTGGAGAATCAAACTGGAGAAATGGAATCAGACTGGAGAATCAAACTGGAGAAATGGAATCAAACTGGAGAAATGGAATCAGACTGGAGAATCAAACTGGAGAAATGGAATCAAACTGGAGAAATGGAATCAGACTGGAGAATCAAACTGGAGAAATGGAATCAAACTGGAGAAATGGAATCAAACTGGAGAAATGGAATCAAACTGGAGAAATGGAATCAGACTGGAGAATCAAACTGGAGAAATGGAATCAAACTGGAGAAATGGAATCAAACTGGAGAAATGGAATCAGACTGGAGAATCAAACTGGAGAAATGGAATCAAACTGGAGAAATGGAATCAAACTGGAGAAATGGAATCAGACTGGAGAATCAAACTGGAGAAATGGAATCAAACTGGAGAAATGGAATCAGACTGGAGAATCAAACTGGAGAAATGGAATCAGACTGGAGAATCAAACTGGAGAAATGGAATCAAACTGGAGAAATGGAATCAAACTGGAGAAATGGAATCAAACTGGAGAAATGGAATCAAACTGGAGAAATGGAA
>CM067167.1:109905218-109918984 GCA_034093135.1 Erigeron breviscapus | reverse complement strand
TATCTGTGATCCCTTAAATAACGAGATGGTTAACCATAGAAAGTGTAAAATACAACAAGTCTAATAATCACTAGATGTGACTGTAGGGTCACCAATTTTTGAACAAGAGAACGTACAAGAGGTTGTTGGGCAGGTGACTGATGAGGAGATTGAAAATGTTGCTCAGATTAGTGAGCAGGTTGTTGAGGAAGTTGAACAAGATGTTCGGACTGATGAGCAAGAGGCTCAAATAGACTTGAATGTAGGGGCTGGTGAACAAGTGAATGTACAGGCTGGTGAACAGACTGGTGAACAGACAGTTGGGATGGCTCCAGAATGGGATGATGTTGACTCCCCAATGTCTGAAGGCTTTGATGTTAACATGAATTTTTTGGGTGAAGATGTACAAGAAGAAGAAAATCTACCAGAAATGCCACCACCACCACCACCTTCAATTCCTAGAGATACACAATACTTCACTCCAGCAACACTCAACCTTCACAATCTCAACCTCCACCTCGTGCGCCGGAGTCACCAGTTGTAACATCTGAAGCTGCAACTGAAGAGGACTGGGCACAAGTTACCTCTTATGACCAGATTGCCTTCAATCTTGAACCTCCCAGTGGTCTTCCACTTCATCTTC
Organism: Erigeron breviscapus; assembly: GCA_034093135.1. Taxonomy (NCBI): domain Eukaryota; kingdom Viridiplantae; phylum Streptophyta; class Magnoliopsida; order Asterales; family Asteraceae; genus Erigeron; species Erigeron breviscapus. The sequence goes on along the minus strand of CM067167.1, from coordinate 109,918,362 downwards.
TGCCGAGGTCCAAGGCCTTTTAAGTAAGGTGGCGGACCTGGAGAGATCACTCCAGACTTCATCTCAGGTTATTTCAGACTTCAAATCCTATTATCAAATAACCTTGCATCTGAGATGAATCTGTTTGTTGGGAATGAGAAGCTTGTGTTTGAGAAGCTTGATGAACTGGTACTGGCCACAAACAACAATACTGAAAATTTCAAAGTGGTAGTCCAGGGTCTAGAGACAAGGTTGGTTAGTTCTGTTCAGACTGCAGTCACTGGTGAACTGGCAGGTCTGAAAGAAGAAGTTTAGAAGTTGGTTTCCAGGGTAAGTTCTCTAGAGAGTAGATCAACACTTGATCAGGATGCAGTTGTCAGTACAATAAGTGATGAATGTACAAAGAAGTTCAGAATCAGTATGCTGAAAAGAATTATCTGAAGAGATTTCTGAGACTGTTCTTCGTACCATTCAAGATGGGGTGTTACCCCAAGTAGAAGTTACTGGAAGAAAAGTTGCTAAAGCACTTGCCTAAAGAAGTTAGTGCAAATGTTAAAAAGAAGTGCAGGCACTTAAGAAAGTTGTGACTGATACAACTCCAGTGGCAGGAATAACATTTGGTGCACTGGACAGACATATGCTGGAACAGTTATGGAATGATCTCAAGTCAAGAACTGGTGATCATTCCAAGGGGGAAAAGTCGTCTGGTGACCAAAGAGAAGTGACACTGAAGCACTTAGCACAAAGAGCATATGGCACTGAAGCCGGGCTAACTGAAGAAGCTACTGGTACTGAAGCCAGTGAGCCCCAGTTTGAGTCCTTCCCAGATATACCAACAACTCTGAAGTCAGTTAAGGGAAAACAACAAATGGTATCTGGTGAAGAAGAGCAAACTGCTGAAGATGCTGATGATGAAACTTCCAAGAAGTTAGAACAAGAGTGCATTATGATTGAAATCTTCAAAAGAAACCAAAAAGATGAACTGCTGGCCCATCAAAGGGAGATGGAATCAATGGGGACTCTGGACTCTTACAATGCTGGAAGGTTAGGCATAAATGTTGATATAAAAAGATGAAGGATGACCCCAGAGTTCATCAATGTCTAAATGCATTAGATGATGTTCATGTACGCTCATTTTACGCCGAAGAAGAACAGGTCTATGATTCTATAATTTATGGCGTGAGTGTACCAGAACTCATCAGACAAAGGAAAGATGAACTGGTAAGTCTCCAGAAAAAGATCAGAAAGAATGCTGGTGCTCTGGAGATAGAGTATAGGAAGAGACTTACTGCTTACCAAAACTGACTGCCAAGCAAATCAAAGCGCTCAAAGATGCTGATGTAAGCAAATTCATTCCCTGGACACTTCTCGAAAAATAAATCGTGAACAACTCCAGTCTGTTGGAGAACAAAAGAGAGTGTCAAAGGAAACTGAAGCATTGATCCAGACAGCCAAGCTGAAAGAAAAGTACAATGAAATGTTAAACTTCATGGCTGATGCCAGAAGGATCACTGGTGCTGAGATCAAATTGGCTGAAAATAATGAAGGCATGTCAAGGTTTGAAGTAAAGTTGACCAGGGAGGGTAACTTTACTGATGAAAGGAAAAGTACTTCAGTCCAAGCATTTGGATGGAGTGAACTGAAAGAAATCGCTTTAACGTTCAGGGGGAAGACAAATGTGTCGACTGATGTTAAAGCATTTCTGAAAAGAGTTGAAAAGGTATGGAGAAGAAAGCAACAGATGGAAGTTGCTATGGGCATAAATCGCCAGAATCAATACCATCTTCTCCATCACCAAAGAGAAAGGCTACTGAAGATGCTCCAGGACAGACATCAAAAAGCAGGGCCTGACTCTTATCATTTACTTATTGTAAATTATTGTTTTATGAAAATTGTAAACTATTTATTAGTTGATGTATGTAATAATAGTTGCAATTTTTGATTCATATAAGTAAATGATCAGATTTAGTCTAAGTTAGAACTTAAATGATGAAACTGAAAACACTCATGATCTATAAAGTGTTTTCCAGTAACTTAGATTTTTTAGACAAATCAAACTTGTGTTTTCAAGCATACAAAATTGTATAGATTCAAGCTTGAAAACACTTGCATTATTTCTAAACAAATAGGGGGAATTTGTTAGGTCAAGATTTACTGGACTCGCTCCAGACTCGACTACTGGAGCCTTACTGAAGATCTGTCCAGAAACGTGTTCTACTGGACCTACTCCAGAATTGGAATCTGGAGTCCCTCTGAAGATTTGTCCAGAAATAATGGAAGACCAGTGAGCAAATACTTGGATAGGAAATCTGGAGTATTCTCCAGATTAGCTCACTGGACTTCACCCCAGTCCAGATTAACTCTACTGAAGACGTTCTCACTGAAGTCAAAGACTGAAGTCAGAATAAAGAAGACTTACAAATGGCGGAGTCCACTGGAAGTCTTACCAGATCTGTACACTGGAGGATTGGTCAGTGTTCTAGACCTTACAAGTCTGAACACTGATATCGAGGAATTGACTTTTGCCTTTACACACTTTCCAAAGAACATTCCACTTGTTCTTTACCAAAGTATACGTGTGTAAAGGTGGTTGGATAAAAGGATACAAAGTCATTTGATGTGACTTTATCCTTATTCCTTATCCAATGCATTTAATGTTCTTGTCGGATCATTAAATACATGCAACCATATTTGTACGGCACAAAATTCACTGGTGAATTTTGTTGCCTATAAATACAAAGTCATTTCCTTGAGAAAAATACTTTTAAGCATACATTTTGCATTAAAGTGAATTTGTCTAAATACTCTCAATCTTAAACTGGGATACTTCACAACTTTAAGTATCTCGATCCAAAAGAGTTATTTGACAAATATAGATCATTTGTAATTCATAGGTTGTTAAGATACATACTTATTTGTATTATCTTGATTCCGCACAACCTTGTATTTTATTTAAACATCATAAATAAAATACACCATTGAAAAATACATAATGTTCCACTTACTTGTTTATTGCTTTAAGTCTTGTATTACTTTATTTATATACTTGCATTTATATTTAAGTAATACTAGTCCAATATAGTGATTATTAGACTTGTTGTATTTTACACTTTCCTGGTTAACCATCGTATTTCAGGGACTCACATTATCCTTCGTATCGATTTCAGAAGTTAATTTCATCATTTGAGTTGTTTTTGCTCGAGCTCGGCAAATCGCATGTTCGAGTGGGTTTGAATTCTAGTTGAAATTAACATCTAATTTGTTCAAGGATTTGTGCGCATCGTTTTTCTGATCATTTTGATATAAATTTCGAGCTTTAATTCGCAAAAATGAAGGAGAAATTGAAGATTTACAGTATTCTCTGCATTTGAGGGTTTGGTTGAATGAAGAAGAAGAACAGTAACCGACTATTTTGTCGTTTAGTGTTTACTAGTGATTGCAGAGATTGTTGGCTAGGGTTAATCGTACTTGTACTATTTGCAGAGATTTTATCTCGGCAAATACGTATTTGAGCAAATTTTGGCTAAGAACTGAAGCTACTTGTACTATTTGCAGAACTTTTTGCTCGGCAAATAGCTGATTGAAGAAAGTTTCATTAAGTACTGGTTCTACTTGTTCTATTTGCAGAGAATTTTGCTCGGCAAATAGTGGTTTCAAGAAAAGTTGGTCAAGTATTGGTGCTCATTGTTCTATTTGCAGAGAATTTTGCTCGGCAAATAGTGGTTTCAAGAAAAGTTGGTCAAGTATTGGTGCTCATTGTTCTATTTGCAGAGAATTTTGCTCGGCAAATAGTGGTTTCAAGAAAAGTTGGTTAAGTGTGGTGCTCATTGTTCTATTTGCAGAGATTTTATCTCGGCAAATAGGTGTTTCAAGGAAATTTGATTAAGTGTTGATTCTACTTACACTGTTTGCAGAGATTTTATCTCGGCAAATAGTTATTTCAACAAAATTCAATCAAGTGTTGTGTGATCTAGTTCTATTTGTTCTAATTGCCGAGATTTTTGCTCGGCATTCTTCACAAGTAGAAAATCAATTTTTTTTTAAGTCTTTTAATTGATTGAAATGGCTTCAAGGGAAAGCTTTAGCACTTGGTTCTGAAGGAAGACCTCCTGTCTTGTTTAGAGGTTCTTATCCTCAATGGAAGAGAAAAGGTTTCTGAACTGGATAGACAGACAGAAGAATGGAAAACTTCTGAGGAAATCATAAAAAGATGGTCCTGAAATTCCAAAGAACCCTGTTAATGGAGAAGCTTTACCTGAAGAGAGTTGGAATGCAGATCAGAAAAATAGAGTTGAGGCTGATCAAAGTGCAATTGCCTATCTTTACCAAGCACTTCCTGATGACATTTACTGCAATGTGGACTCCTATGAAACAGGAAAAGACATATGGGATGAAGTGGAGAAGCAGATGGAAGGATCTGATGTGTCAAACACCATAAGATTGTCGACTGTTCTGAACATGTATGAAACTTCAAGCAACAGAAGGGTGAACCATTGAATGAAGTATACATCAGATTCTGTAATGTCATCAATGAGCTTAGAAAGAATGATGTGAAAAGAACCAATATGGAACTGAACATCAAATTCATAAAAAATCTGGAAGAGGAATGGCAAGTGTATGGAACCCAACTCAACCAACAGTCAGACTTTGGGAAACTCACCATTCACACCTTGTATGAAAAATTGAAGCTGAATGTTGAGGATGTTTAGAGGATCCAAAAGAAGAAAGAAGAAAGTTCTCATTCCGATCATTAGCCTTGGTAGCTGAGAAGAAGACTTCAAAAGTGTCAAGACAAAGCTTTGTTGAGTATGACACTGATTCTGATTCAAGTGAAATGAGTGATTGTGATCTTGATGAGAAACAAAAAGAGATGTACAAAGAACTCGCTTATTTCACAAAGGCTTTCAAGAAGAAATTCTTCAAGAAGAAACCAACAAATAATCAGCTTAGGACTTCATCAGTCTCTTCGTATGCTAAAAATGCGAATGCTCCTAAGTTTGATCAGAAGAAAGATTTTGTTGGTGGTGAAAAGAAGTATGACAATCAGAAGAAGTTTGAGAAGAAGGTCATGGAGAAAAGGAATGAAGACAAGAAATGCTACAACTGTGGTCTAACTGGACATTTTGCCATCAATTGCACTAAACCTCGACAAAAGAACTCCGAGTACTATAAGTACAAACTTTTGCTAGCAAGACAAGAGGAAAGTGGAATTGCTCTTCTCGCTGAAGATGACAAGTGGTTACATCTTTCTGATGAGGAGACAGACGAACTTGCAGCAAATGTGTGCTTCATGACGAAGATCAAGAAATCAAAGGAATTGGATGATGTTGAGGAAAGTTCATCAGAGGATGATCAGGTACTAACTCTTCCCAAATCAGTGTTAAAACACTATATGGATATGAGTGAAACAGCAACAAAAGATTGCATGGAGTTGAGTAAAAAGAATTTAAAATTAAAGAAAGATTTGGAAGACAAAGAAAAAGATTTTCAAAGTAAATTTGATTTGCTTCAAAAGGAATTTGAGAATTTGAAATCTGAAAAAGCAGCAGTCATTTTTACTCCAAACTCTAAAATGCATCTTGAACAACAAGAACTCGAGACCAAAGTTCTTGAACTGAGCAAGACCGTCAGACAACTTCAAGTCGAAAAGACCAATGAGATGTTTCGAGCAAATGCATTGGCTGAGGACATTGAGTCTTTAAATGAAATTGAAAGAATCTATCCCTGATTTGACGGAATTTGAAAACAAAATTTCTGACCTAAAATATGAGTGTTGTATAAAAGATTCTCTTAAACAAAAACTTGATAAAGAAAATGATGAGCTTAAAGCTGAAATCAAATCTTATCAAGACAAGTTGTATAAGATTAATCGTTCATATCAACAAATCTTTTTGAATAGGCCAAGAAATTCAGAATCAATATTCAACTTCAGGGTTAGGTTATGTCAATCCAAATCATTTGCTCAAAGCACAAGAAGAAGTCCCATCATTATATAAGGAATCTTATTTGAGATGTGGGATGACTGACCAGTATGTGAGACCGAATGATAGTGATTTTGAGGCTGATGATTTTCTAAAGAAGGGTGCAAAAGTCTATTTTAACTATGAGTTAATGGATGAGTCATATGATTTTTTCAGTCACCCTGCACATAAAATTGAAAAAGAAAATCATGAGGCTGTAATTCCTGAAATTCTTGAGTGTTTTAAAGAAAAACCTTTAGAAGAAACTATTCCAATTCCAAAAGCTGAAAACTTGAGACCTTATGTTCCACAAAAAGTTTTGGAAAAGGTAATAGAGGATTTGCAAAAGTCTCTTGATGAAAAGCAATCTTTGATAGATAATCTGAAAACTCAAAATCACTATGTCATTGACCCACCCAAGAATCATGAAAATGATTGTGATCACCCCGATTGTCCTGTTTGTGAAGTTATGGCCACTCCAACTCCACCAAACCAATCTGTGTGTCAAAATGAGACAACTTCACAAAATGCATGTTCTATTTGTGAAATCATGAATGCATCTGTGCAAACTGAGAGTCAAGTTGTGCATGTTTCTGTTCAAACTGATGGTGATTTAGATGATGTTCATGATGTTGATGATTATTTCTTCCCGATTGCTTCTGAAACTGAGTCTTTTACCAAGTTTTCTAAGGGAACTCAATCATACTTGAATGAAATTGATGCTTTCAAACAAAAGTTTGAAAAAGAAAGAGAACAGAGGTTAAATGTGCTAAAGGAACTTAATGATCTAAAAGTTGAATTCCAATTTCAGAAAATAGCACTTCAATTTTTTAAAGAAAAAAAAAAGCATCAATTCCACTCAAGAGAAGTCCTTGTCCAATTAAGATAAGTGAAGCAAGTGTGAAATTGGAAACGGATGATTTCTCAACATATTTGGAAGGAAATTATGATTTTGCTCCTGATTTTGAAAAACATTTTGTTTAAAAAGAGGAAAAACATGATTTTTTTCTAAAGAAGATTCCAAAGTCACACTCTTCACAACCTTTCCCATTCGATAAGTTCCAAAGACCAAAGACCACCCAACAATCAAAGACCAACCCATCACTCAAGAATGATTCAAAACCAAAGACCAAACCATCACCAAAGAATGTTTCAAAACCAAAATTCAATCAATCACCTAAGACAGTTTCGAAACCAAAACCAAACAGAGAACCCAAAGTTTCTAACAATTCAAAGACTTCTAGGAAATACAAGGTTAAATCTGAATCTCAGTCCCAAAAAGAAGTCAAAACAAGAAGTGGTCCAAAGATTGTTAAGAATGAAACTTTCTCATTAGGTAACAAACAACCTCAGTAGGTTAGGTATTCTAGTTTTCCTAGGTATTCTCAGAAGAATCCTAAGTGCACTTTACAAAGGGTTAGAGATACTGTTTCTGGAATGACTAAATACAAAGATCAGTATGGTTGGCTGTCACCTAATAATATCAAGAAAGCAAACAGGACCACAGAAACCATCAAGAAAAAACCTGTTAAGAACATAAATGCTAAATTGATTTCTAACTCTAAGAATGTTCGTGTTTCAGGTGACTTGTGCTTGAATAGTAGCAGTAAATGGATTCCAAAAGATAGATTTTTGCATGCTACTAGAAAAGTTAAACATGATGGAAACACTACCCATGTCAAACAAGTGTGGATTGTCCGTAGATCAAATTCTTTAGATAGTGCTAATACATCTAGGACTGGTCCTACTTGTACCAAAACTTGTGTATAAACCATTACTGTTTGTTGTTTGTAATTCGTATTTCTTATTTGAACTCGTATGTGTGATTGTTAGTTGTGATTAATAAAATGTTAGTATGTGTAATAATTTTGTTTTACATTTAAATTGTTTATGTGTACTTGCATGTTATCCCTAACCTGCAAGGACCCAATTTACATGGGTACCTAAATCATATACCTTGTCTTTGCAGGAATTTTTCATTTGTGTTTGGTATGTTGACTCGGGATGTTCACGTCATATGACTGGAAACAAGTCCATTCTTTCGAACTTTGTTGAAAGTTTATGGGAACCGTCAGATTCGGAAATGATCATATCGCTCCTATTCTCGGTTACGGAGACATTGTTAAAAATGGTGTCACTATAAAGAGAGTTTCCTATGTTGAAGGATTAGGACACAATCTTTTAGTGTTGGACAATTTTGTGACAATGATCTTCAAGTATTATTCAGGAGATATGAATGCAAAGTGCAGACTGAAGATGGTGTGGATATTCTTACTGGAACAAGAGACAATAATTTGTTCACTATTGATCTCAACATCATTCCATCTAATTCTTCAGAGATTTGTCTACTTTCAAAAGCAACTGCACAAAACTCTTGGTTATGGCATCGCCGTCTTTCTCATCTGAATTTTCAAACAATTAATGCTCTCGTGGATAAACAACTTGTTGAAGGACTTCCTGATTACAAGTATGAAAGTGAACATGTTTGTCCAGCTTGTGCAATTGGAAAGATGAAGAAAGCATCACACAAACCGAAGAAGTTTCTAAGTACAGAAGGTCCTTTGCACCTTATTCATATGGATTTGTGTGGCCCAATGAAAGTTCAAAGTATCTATGGCAAGCGATATATTCTTGTGATTGTCGATGATTATTCTCGTTACACTTGGGTATTCTTTCTTCATGCAAAGAGTGACACTCCGAATGCAATTATTGATTTCATAAAGAAGACCCAAGTAAATCTTAAATCGTTAGTTAGAATTGTTCGCTCAGACAATGGAACTGAATTCAAGAATTCAACGATTGATTCTTTCTTCAAGTCCATGGGTATTCCTCATCAATTTTCCGCTGTCAGGACACCTCAACAGAATGGAGTAGTTGAACGTCGAAATCGAACTCTTGTTGAAGCAGTTAGAACAATGCTTGCTTATTCTAAGTTGCCTCCGAATCTATGGGCTGAAGCTGTTGCTACTGCCTGCTTCACTCAAAATAAATCAATCATAAACAAGAGGTTTGATAAAACTCCATATGAGGTGATAAACAATAGAAAGCCCAATGTGAACTTCTTGCACATTTTTGGATGTGTATGTTATGTTCTCAATGATCGAGATAATCTGGGAAAGTTTTTGAACCAAAAGGCGATGAGGCATATTTTATCGGTTATTCGAGAGAATCGATAGCATATCGTGTATATAACCGAAGAACCAAGAGAATTGAAGAGAGTATGAATGTTAGATTTGATGAACTCTCGAGAATGGTTCTTGAACAACACAGTTCAAGACCCGAACTTCAAAGTCCACAAGCTTCCGCAACAAAGACTGCTTCAAATGTCAAATCATCATTCTCTACTCCAACAACACAAGATTTGGATATCTTGTTTGAAGAATTTTTTCAAGTTCCGAAGAAAGTTCCTGAATCTGAAGAAATGCAAATGAACCATCCAGTTCAAATTCAAAAGAATGGATCCCTGAGTCTTCACCATCACAATCATCAGATGTTAATTCATCATCTGATTCTCCTCCACCTACCGATATTTCAGAGTTACATAATCAACCTCATAACATCTCTCAAGTGACAAATCCTTCAACCAATCCTGAGGATTATGATCACGACGACTTTGTTGAACCAATTGCAACCTCGTTTGAACAATTAACAGAACAACATTCTCCTGATTTTATTGATTCTGAAGAATCTGGTGATCCACTTGATCCAATTCCTCACACAACCAAATGGACAAGAGCTCATCCAATTTCTCAAGTCATTAGTAATCCAACAACTGGAGTTCAGACAAGATCCGCATCCGCGAATGAATGTCTGTTTGTGAATTTTCTGAGTATTGTTGAACCAAAGACAGTGAATGAAGCTCTAAGTTGTCCAGATTGGGTGAAAGCAATGCAAGAAGAACTTAATCGTTAGGTCCAGATTTAGTCCAGAGTTAATGGACTGGTCCAGACTGGACTACTGGAACCTTATCGAAGATAAGTCAAGAAACATGTTTTGCTGGACATGCTCCAGACCCGACTTCTGGAGCCTCACTGAAAGATTTGACCAGAAAACATATTCGACTGGACCTACTCCAGACTTGGAATCTGGAGTCCCTCTGAAGATTTGTCCAAAAATAATTGAAGACTAGTGAGTAAAACTTGTATAGGTAATCTGGAGCATTCTCCAGATTAGCTCACTGAAGACTTCACCCCAGTCCAGATCTACTCTACTGAATACATTCTGACTGAAGTCAAAGACTGAAGTCTGAAGGAAGAAGACTTAACAAATGGCGGAGTCCACTGGAAAGTCTTACCAGATCTGTACACTGGAGGATGGTCAGTGTTCTAGATACTACAAGTCTGAACACTGATAACGAGGTTTGACTTATGCCTTTAACACACTTTCCAAAGAACAATCCACTTGTTCTTTAAACAAAGTATACGTGTGTTAAGGTGGTTGGATAATAGGATACACTTGCACTTGATGTGACATTATCCTTATTCTTATCTAATACATTTAATGTTCTTGTCGGATCATTAAATGTATACAACCATATTTGTACGACACAAATTCACTGGTGAATTTGTTGCCTATAAATACTAAGTCATTCCTTAAGAAAAATACTTTTAATAGCATACACTTTGCATGAAAGTGAATTTGTCTAAAATACTCTCGATCTTAAACAGGGATACTTCACAACTTTAAGTATCTCGATCCTAAAGAGCTATTTGACAAATATAGATCATTTGTAATTCAAAGGTTGTTAGGATACATACTTTATTGTATTATCTTGATTCCGCAACAACCTTGTATTTTATTTAAACATCAATAAATGAAATACCCATGAAACTACATAATGTTCCACTTTACTTGTTTATTGCTTTAAGTCTTGTATTACTTTGTTTATATATCTTGCATATTTATTTACAAGTAATACTAGTCCATATCTAGTGATTATTAGACTTGTTGTATTTTACACTTTCTAGGTTAACCATCGAACTTAAGGGACTCACAATTGGTATCAAAGCAGAAGGCTAAACATTGCCTAGATCTGTTTCTTGATGGCTAACCAAGAAAATACACAAGGTTATAGTCTTGGTCCCGATCCTAATGTTATTATTAATGATCAAAATGAACCTCAAAACGTTAATAACACTAATCCACCACCTCCTCCTCCTACTCCTGCTTCTCCACACGTGCATGTGCACTACTCAAATAATCCTGTTCCTAAATTCAGTGGGAACAGTGATGAATTTGGTACGTGGAAGGCTAGGATGGTTTGCATGTCACTGGTATTGAGAGGAACATGATGAAGATCTTAAACGAAGGTCCATATGTACCTACATCACCTCTCAATCCACTTCTTGATCCTTCTGAATCTAGAAGGGGAAGGGAAAAGAGGGAGGAACATTGGTCAGAAGAGGAGAGGAGATTGGTGAATCTTGACACCCTCCTTAAAAACATGATCCTCGGGGCTGTTCCAGAAACCCCCATTCCCACACTAGTTCTTTTTCCTAGTGCCAAAACCATGTGGGATGAGCTTCTTAACCAACATGAAGGGGGAGATGACACCATTGTCACCAGAAAGGTCTCCTTAAACAAGAGGTATGAGTCATTTTTTGCTCAACCTAACGAGTCTCCTCACTGGTACTTACACCAGATTTATGAGTATCATAAACCAACTGAGAGGTCTTGGGGTTGAGAAGGACAAGGATATACTTCTGGAGAAATTTTGTGACATTCTACCCACCAAATGGTCTCATATGATCCTAGTCTTACGACAAGGAAAAACTCTGCACACACACACTCTCTCAACTCTTTATGGAGCTTTCAGGTACACTGAAGAAAATCAAGCTCAGAGAGTGGTTGCAGAAAGAGATGCTTACAACCATGCCTCCAGTACTCCTATTGTGGTCAGTCATACTGAACCACAAGGTACAGCACTTATATCTTCTGAGAATGTATTTTCTATGAAGAAGATGGTGTCTGAACTAATGGATTCTGGAGAAACCAGTCAAGTCTCTCCAGACTGTTGTGATGAAACTGAAGATGATGACCTTGTTGCAATGATTGCTAAAACGTTCAACCGTTTCAAAGCAAGAGCAAATAAGCCATCTGGACAATTTGCATCCAGTTCTTCCACTGACAAGACCAATTTGACATGCTTTAAGTGTGGCAAAAAGGGTCATTTCATGAAAGAGTGTAGGTCCAACCAGTTTGCATCCAAGCCTGGTCCATTCTTCTAATAATAAGCCTGATGATAGCTATAAATATAAAAAGCTTAAGGCCCAAATTGCTCTCATGGCATAACAAATGGAAACAAATAATAAGTGCATGATTGCTACAACTGAAGAGAAGTGGGTTCCTTCTGATGACTCATCTGTCGATGAAGAAGAAGAAAGAGATTGCTGCTACATGGCTCTGGCAGACGAAGAGCTCCTGGTGAAGGAAGATGTCACATCTGGACGATGGGTGGACATTGTTATTAAAAAGGTTAGTGATTATGATAATGCAACTAACCAAGAACTAAAATTGGACATTGCTGAAGCTCTTAATTCTGATTTGATTTTTGTAGAAACTGTTAGATCTGATTGTGTAAATGGTCTAGAAACAGATTCTTCTGAAATAAATGCTTAAAATCAAAATTAAAAGAACTTCAAGATATTGAACTGGCATTTCAAGCCCAGGTTCTGGTAACTGAACAATTGATCCAAGAAAAACAAGATCTTGAGATCATTTTAGAAAAAGAAAAACTAGTAATTAAATCATGGCTAGAAACCAGAAAGCCATATGATGCTGGAGTAAATCAATTTCCTGCTCAAAAACGTGCATACTTAGATGGAAATACTCATGTAGCATCATTAATACCAGTAATCGATCGATTACCAGAGGTGTTAAGGCCCACAACTATTTATGATATGCCTGCAACACCCAAGACCAACTTTTATACAGTTCAATCCCCAGAGGTTAAGACTGGAGCTGTCCAGATGACTGCTCCAGTTAAAAAGGTAAAGCAGAATAGACCTTTACCTCAGACCAATCCCTTACCAAAGCCTTTGACTGGAAAGGCTAAGGTATCATCTGATGAAAATATTTTGTCCAGGATAGAGAGCCAGATTCAAATTCTGACTCGTCAATCACAAAGTTTTAATGCAAGATTAAACTTTATTGAGGGTACTTCATCTGGCCCTAGACAAAATACAAAACCTTTTTCAAAGAAAGAC
>CM067167.1:109811558-109904218 GCA_034093135.1 Erigeron breviscapus | reverse complement strand
TTTGGACAATGGGGTTTTGAAGACGAAGGGTGCGATGACCATGAAGGGTCTTACACCTTCATGGAGGTATTTTTTCATCACCTGGTGGAGAGTATGGGTGGGAGTTCTGGTGGGCTTGACCAGATTAACTCCTCACAAGCAGAGATGGCATACTGCTTGTGGAATGGATTGAGAGTAGATTTTGGAGATATTTTGTTTCGCAGCCTTGTACAAAAGCTGAAGGGCTCCAGGGGTTTGTGTATCCCCTTCTCCAGATTTCTCTCTCTCTGCTTTCAACAAATTTTGGGCATTGAAGAATATAAAAATACGGATTCTCCGTATACAAGGCCAGATTTGTTGAGGAATCTAGACTCACTAGTATCTGAAGCTGGTGAGGTTGAAATTCCAGAGCGAATGCTAATGGCATTTGCTAAAACTGATGCACCTTTGGAAAGTGAATCAGAAAGACAACTGGGCGGGCCTAAAACAATGAGGGACCCTCCAGTTCGTCTCAAGTTGTGGTTGGTGATGGAACAACCATAACTGAAGCAACTCCTATCACGTCCATCCCTGGTGAAGATACTTCGGTATCTGATCCACCAACAGATGTACCCATCCAGGAAACTGGGGAAGGTCATCTGAGCCTGACCAGGTAACTGGTCAGCCCTCAGTTACATTCATGGATCTGGACATGAATGTTAATGACGAGGAAATCCTTATAGAATCTTCGGATTCTTAAGGTACTGAAACAGACATGGAGATTCTTGATGCTCCTGTACAAGCTCAAGACCCTTCCTCTCCAGTCTGTCCTCCAGACGCACCAATTTCAATTTCACCTCCCCAAGAAAATGTGCCTACAGATATATCCTTACCAATAAATACCGCTCCTTTACCAACTGGGCAATTCTCATTTGCTCGAGAAATGCCCCCCCCACCGTCGCCGTTGTTCACACCTGAGCATTCTCAGCATGAACAACAATTTGTTTTTCCAGTCCTTTCTTCGACCACCACTCCAATAATTTCTTCAACTGCTGGCCTGACAACTGGGGAGACTTCCATCAGTTTGCCTCCTCCAGTTGCTCCAGTAGTAACTGCAAGTGGTCCAGTGACACCTTCTCCTTTGTCACTGGACAGTCAAGTTGTCTCGATTCAATCCGATCTCCGAAACCTTCTAACCAGGGTGGAGGAGATTCAGAAGACACTTGACAAGAACACCAAGTCCTTCTCCAGATACCACAAAGATCATTTGACAAACATTAAGGTGGTCGATCTGGGGATAAACAAGTTCTCATCTAATGAGGACTTGGTGTTTGGAAAGCTTAATGAGTTGGTCACTGGCTGCAACAATCTGGCTGGTACTCTAAAGGAAGCCTTTGACCTAACTCACTCCAAGGTCACCAGTTCAATCTCCAACCTGCTCGGAAATACTGTCAGAACTTCAGAGGTTTGAGAGAGATTGAAAGGCAGGTTAAAAAAAACAAAAAAACACAATAAAACAAACATTAGTTGAACGGCCTGGCCTAGATGTAACTGGCTTTGGAGAGCAGTTGGTGCCTCTTCAGTTGGTCAGAAGATAGAGGATACGTTGGGTGCTAGAGAAGATTTGATTGAAAGGGTGATGTCTGAGATCACCAAGCTGGCCACTCCTCAGGTTGATCTGGCCCCACTCACCAGTGAGATCAACCAGTTGAGGGGCAGCATTGAAGTTTGAGCACCCAAGTATCTTACACTGAATCATTGAATAAACTGACCACTGAAGTTGAGAATCTGAAGAAGATGATGGTGAAGTGAAAGAGAAGGTTGTTTCTGGTCTTGATGAAGACTCCAAGCTTTTAAGTGAACTCAAAACTGGTCAAGAACAAGTAAATGCAAATATGTTGACCCAGTCAAAAGAAACAAACCATCTATGGAGGTCCTTCCGCATGATGTGTGGTATATTCAAGGAGTGCAAGACTTTACAATTGTGGCAGCCTCTTGACCGATTGCCATCCCACCCCTCTGAATGGGAAGCAATTCGGGCAGGTCTAGATGCTGCCAAGGGGGAAGGAAGTCAAGGTCTTGCACCTGGAAGGACTCCAACTGGAAGGGAAATGATCTTGGCTACCAGTACTGAAGCTGGTGAGCAGAATGTTGGTGGATCTGGTGATGGAGATAGGGGGAATGTTGTGTTGGATAAGGGAAAGGGTAAAGCATCTGAATGAAGCCCAGCCGGCCACTGAAGAAATTTTAGAAACTGGAAATGCTGACGTACTTCCTCCAGTTTCAGATAGTGACAGCAGAAAACTGGCCAGACTTGGTAATGACATTAAAGAAAGAAAGAAAATAAAACAAAGCAACCAAGTGGAAGCCAGGGCACATCTTGCTCAGATCAAGCTACTTGATATGAGTGATGCCAATCTGTTGGGCATCACTAAGGAGGAGTACCTTAGAATTAAAAACAATCCCAGAATAGTGGACCAGTTGAATGAAATGCTGGATATAGAACTGGAAAGACACTATAGTGAGGATGAGGCAGAATTTGATGCCAGAAGTCTAAACATTTCAGTGGAGAAGGCAAAAGAAATGAGGGCCAGTGGGATTCTTAAAAGAATTGCAAATGTTAAAAAGGTTGTGAAGATGTTTTGAATCCACCAAGAAGAAGGACTCCACAACCTAGAAGACCACTGACCAAACATGCAAGGGATGCTGATCTCAGCACATTTGTTGAACCAACTGGTGAGGTTTCAAATGAAGACATTAAGTCAGCTGTACTGGCTGCTGGTGCTGGGAGTATTAAAATCTCAAATGAAACTGAAGCAAGAAACTATTACTCCCAGATCATGTCAACCAGAAGACATAATGAAACTATCACCAGTGTCAATGTAACTATGAAGCCAGGCACCAAGGTTTTTCTTATTGAAGTTAAGTATGCTGGTGGGCAAATCTGGAAGACTGAAAACCCTGGTGTTATGCAATATGGGTTCAGCGAATGGGTTGAGATGGTGAATATTTTGGATGCGAAGGCACAGAAGAATAGGTTTGAGAAAGCATGGGTGAATTTCCTTAGGGGCAAGATTCAACACAAAGAACATCTGGAGCTAAAGCTGAATGTTGACCCTGAAGACTCACAACCTATCTCTTTGGTGACCAAGAGAAGAAGAACTGGCGAAGGGCCATCTGCTTAAGTTCTGTCTTCAGTTATCTACTTGTTTGTTTTACATTCTGTAACTTGTGTAAATTTCATTCCTTGTATAAATGAAGTTACCAGTTTGTAACCACAAGGTAGATAATAGATTAAAATCTAACAAACTTAAAAGAAAAACCTAAGGCATTTATTGATCTATAAAAATGCCTTAGAAACTTAGATAGATTTAAATCGAACAAGTCTCACTAGTTAACACTTGTACAGATACAAAAACTAGAACAAGACTTAGATTATATTTCTAGACAAATAGGGGGAATTTGTTAGGACCAGTTCACCTGGAACTGGCCAGTCACCAGTTCACACTGACCATTCACCAGTTGCATCTGGTGACCCAGTAAACTGGTGACCAAGATGATTTGTCGAATAAATATATTGAAGTCCAGTTGCACCGTACAGTTAACGCAACTGAAGACTTCCTCCAGTTGAGAACTAACCAAGTTGAAGAATCATTCCAGTTGAAGTCGAAGACAACAAATGGAAGATAGAGAATGACAATGGCAGCGAAGCCCAGTTGGCATTCTAGTCAGTTACAAACTGGAGACCTTCAGTGGAAAGCCCTTACAAAGCTTTACACTGATTACGAGGAATTGACTTGTATACTTTATGTACCTTTACCCGGATAATAAGCCTTATCTTATTATTTAAGTACTAAAAGGTACATAAAGGTGGTTATGTAAAGTCACTTTAACACGCGACTTTACACTGCCACTTTAAGGAATTAAATGCTATTCCTTAAATGCTCCAACCACATTTGTACGGCCAAAGTTAACATCCCAATGTTAACTTTGCCTATAAATACAAGTCATTGCACAACCAAGAATATCAAGTGTTCGAACTCACAAAGTGAAAACATACAAACACTTCACACTTTGCAAACCTGCAATATTCTTGGTGAACTTGTGCAATATTCTCTCAATCGCTAAAAGGAACATTTCACTACTTTAAGTGTTTCGATTGTAAGAGAAATTCCGAGTATAGATCAATTGTATTTCATAGGTTGTTAGGATATTTACATTCGTGTATTATCTTGGTTCCGCATCAACCTTGTAATTTGTTTAATCTCAATAAATAAATTACACTTGAAAACTACATATTGTCTCATCAAGATTGTTTACAAGTTATTTGTATTATTGCATTGTTCTTTACTTATTGTCTTTTATAAGTAATCTATCTAGAACTTGGTATATACCACTGCAACTGGTCGTCTCCAGTTCAGTAAGTATATTGCAAAGTAACTCCACCATCGACATAGAGGTGTCTTCAGTAGTACCATCTAACGAGTTGGGACTTACAAGTGGTATCAGAGCAGAAGGCTAATATACTTGCCTAGATCTGTTAAGATGAACACTACTAAAGGTGGAGATGGTTCTGGTTCAGGTGAAATCCCTTTGAATAATAATGCCCAACCTTTTCAAAATGTTAATACTAATCCTCCTCCTCTTTCTACCCCAAACCACGTCCATGTACACTACTCTAACACTCCTGTTCCCAATTTCGATGGAAACAGTGAGACTTTTGGTACATGGAAGGCTAGAATGCTTTTGCATTTTGGTGGTATTGGAGGTATATGTTGAAAATCCTTAAGGATGGACCATATATACCCATGTCTCTTGGGGTAAGTCCTCTTCTAGATCCAACTGGAAGAAGAGGTTCAAGAGAAAAGCCCGAAGACCATTGGTCTGATGAGGATGATAGACTTGTTGATCTGGACACCAGACTCAAGAACATGATCCTTGGGGCTTCCTGAAGATCTAATTCCAACACTTGTGCTGTTCCCCAGTGCAAAATCTATGTGGGACGAATTAGTTATTCAGTTTGAAGGAGGTGATGATACTATTGTCACTAGAAAAGTTGCCTTGAACAAGAAGTAGGAATCCTTCTTTGCCTTGCCCAATGAAAGTCTAACTGGTACATACACCAGATTTTCTAGCCTCATTAATCAGCTGAGAGGCTTGGGTGTAGAGAAGGATAAGGATATTCTTCTTGAGAAGTTTGTGATATTCTTCCTTCCAAATGGGAAAACATGGTTCTTGTCTTGAGACAAGGTAAAACCTTGCACAGCCATACTCTTGCATCGCTCTATGGAGCCCTCAGATTCACTGAAGATAATAATGCTGCAAGACTTGTGGCTGAGCAAGATGCCATGAACCATGCCCAGAGTCCCAAGGTTGCTAGTGTACCTGAGCGACCTTGTGCTGCCTTAATGTCTGCAGAGTGTCCAGGCACACTCAATGAAGGAGATGTTAAACAGTTTCTTGAACTCTGGCCTGACCACTGAAATCAGTGATGGTTGTGAGGAAACTGACGATGATGATCTGGTAGCCATGATTGCTAAAACCTTTAACAGGTTTAAGCATAAATCTAAAAGATTTAATGGCCCAAACAATGCTTCCAGCCCCAGCTCTCTGGATAAGACCAATCTTACATGCTATAAGTGTGGTAAGAAAGGTCACTTTATGAAGGAATGCAGATCTAGTCAGTTGAACAACCAAACTGGCCCCCTGTCCCTAATTTCAATCGGCCTGATGATAGCTACAAAGCTAAATACAAGAAGCTTAAGGCCCAGATTGCCCTCCTGTCCATGAAAGGAAAAGGATCAGTGCTTAATGGCACAAACTGAGGGAAAATGGGGTACTCTGATGACTCATCAGTTGATGAAGAAGAAGAAAAGGGACATGTGTTTTATGGCCTTGGAAGATCAACATCAGCACGTGGCAAAAGAAGATGTCATCACTGGAATATGGGTGGACATCATCTTGAAAAAGGTATGTGATTATGATCAACAGATTGACCCTGAACTAAAACTGGACCTGGCTGAATCATTAAGTGGTGATTTAGCTTTTGTGGAAACTGTTAAGAGCTGATAGTGAAAGATATCTTGACACTATCTTAATTGAACTGAACATCGTTAAGCCACAACTTAATGATTTACAAAGTGTCCAGTTGGCTCTCAAGGAGTCAGTTTTAAAGATTGAGGCTTTAGAACTTGATAATCAAAAACTATTTTCTGATCTTGAAAAAGAACAAAAGATTATCAAGTCATGGGTAAAAGCATCTGGTAAAAACTATGATGCATTTTCAAGAACTATCGATGCCCAGAAGAATGCATGGAAATCTGGAGATCTGAAGATGGCAGCTCTCATACCAGATCTTCATGCATTGCCTCCAGCTCTCCAGGTTGAAACACCTTATGATCAACCTGAAGCTGTTGAAACTGAAACCAATGAGACCACCCCCATGGAGGTTAAAACTGGAGCCAAACAGGCTAAAGCTCCAGTCAAAAAGGCCACTGTTAACAAGCCTTTACCTCATAAGTCTAAGGAGCCCAAGACCCGATAGACTAAATCTCCAGTTGAACCTAGGTCCAAGGTTCAACTGCCTGAAGAAAATAATATTTTGGTTAATCTGGAAAGTCAACTCCAACTTTTGTCTCGACAGGTTCAGAGTTGTACTGCCCGGATTAACAATCTGGAAGGAGGTTTATTGCCTCCAGTTTTCAAACAAAATATTAAACCACTCCCTAAAGAATGTTCCATCTGGAACAAAATCTGGTAAAAATAAGGGGAGTAAGTATCAAATACCAATCGTTTTTACTCCTGCACCTGGAGCTGGTGAAAAAGCTCCAGATGTAGCCTCCAGTTCAACACCTTAACAGTCTACTGTGACTTCTGTAGAGAAGTCCAGCGAACCCATCAAGAAAAGATGGGTTCACAAAAAGAACTAATGATTTTTGTTTGTATGTAGGGCGATCGAAAGAATAATATCTGGTATCTGGACAGCGCTGCTGGCCGGACTATGACCGGATGTAAGCCCCTACTGGAAGAGTTCACTGTCCAAGATGGACCGACAGTGACGTTTGGTAACGATCAATCTGGAAAGACTGAAGGATATGGTGTGCTCAATAATGGACAAATCGAATTCAAAAGAGTTGCATTTGTGAATGGTTTGAAATACAACCTGATCAGTGTCAGCCAACTTTGTGATGATGGCTTCAGAGTTTTGTTCGATATTGCTCAAGGCACCATATCTAACAAGGATTGGAAAGTGGTGATGATTGCACCAAGAAAAGGAAATGTGTACATCATGGATATGGAACCAGCTCCAAAAGAGCAATGTTTCTATACCAAGGCTGATGAGGACACCAACTGGCTATGGCATAAAAGATTATCCCATCTTAATTTTAAGAATATCAACAAGTTGTCTCGCAAACAACTGGTTGATGGGATACCTCAAATTTCTTTCAATAAAGAAAAGCCATGTCTAGGGTGTGAGATGGGCAAGCAGAAAAGAGCCAGTTTCAAAACTAGGCAAAATTTTAGCATCACTGAACCTCTTCACATGCTACATATGGATCTCTTTGGTCCAGTGAATGTTCAAACTAGAGCTGGAAAGAAGTACACTCTATTTGTGGTTGATGAATTCACCAGATACTGCTGGGTGGTATTCATCAGATCCAAAAGTGATGCACCTGCTGAAATCATCTCTCTCATCAAAAGAATTGAGCTCAAGTATACTCGAAAAGTTTGTCAGTTGCGAAGTGATAATGGTACTGAATTCCAAAATAAGGTACTTGAAACATTTGGCAATGACACTGGCATCTCTCAAAACTTCTCATCAGTTCACTCTCCAGAGCAAAATGGAGTTGTTGAAAGAAAGAATCGTACAATGATAGAAGCGGCCAGAAGCATGCTATCTGAATCTGGTCTTCCCACCAGTTTTTGGGCTGAGGCAGTTGCAACTGCTTGTCACACCCAAAACCGGTCAGTCTACATCAAGAGACATAAGAAGACTGCCTATGAAGTACTCAGGAATCGTAAACAAAATATTGGATACTTTCATGTATTTGGTTGTCTAGTTTATATCTTAAACAATTCCAGTCAGCTTGGAAAGTTTGATGCAAAAGCTGATGAAGGGGTATTTTTAGGCTATTCAGATATTCGAAAGGCCTTTAGAGTTTATAATTATAGACTCCAAAAGGTTCATGAGACAATTCATGTCACATTCGATGAATCAACTGAAGCAATCAACAAGAGACCAAGCCTTGATATTACTCCAGTCATTCCAATCAATTTTGGTGAAACTGACCAAGTTCATCGGTCAGTTGTTTCACCAAAAGATGTTTCCATTTACAACAAATTGGAACCAGTTAAGAAGAAGAAAAGCACCAGTGACACATCATTCTATCCCTCCATCAATTTCAACTTACCACAGAATTGGTGATTGGATCTGATGTACGTGCCACTCCAATATCAGCACCAGTTCAAACACCTACTTCTCCAGTTCTTCATGAAATGCCTTCTAATGAGGAATTTCATGATGCTAATCGAGACCTCATTGACTCTGATGAGGATGTAGAAGTTATTTGGACTGATCCTTCTCCAGAAGCTGTTGCAACTGAAGAAGATCGTCAGGTGACTTGCACTGATATTGTAGTTCACCAGCCTAGTCAATACACTAGATGGACTCGAGCCCATCCAATTGAACAAATTGTGGGAAATCCAAATAGTGGGGTTCCTACTAGAAGAGCCACCAGTGAGCAATGCTTAAACGTCACCTTCTTATCTTTAATTGAACCAAAGAAGATTGACGAGGCTATGGCAGACCCAAGCTGGGTGGAAGCTATGCAAGAAGAGCTCGTCCAGTTTGAAAGGAACAATGTTTGGGAGCTTGTTCCTTGTCCACCATGGTTAAAGAAAGAACCTATTGGTACAAGGTGGGTCTACCGAAACAAGATGGATGAAGATGGCCATGTTGTAAGAAACAAGGCCAGATTAGTTGCCCAGGGTTATTGTCAAGCAGAGGGCGTTGACTTTGATAAAACTTTTGCTCCAGTTGCAAGACTTGAAGCCATCAGAATATTTCTGGCTTATGCAGCCCATCTGCAGTTCAGGTCTTCCAGATGGATGTCAAAAGTGCGTTCCTGAATGGAACATTGGAAGAAGAAGTTTATGTTAAGCAGACTCCAGGTTTCATCGATGAGAAGCATCCTCATTGGGTTTATAGACTGAACAAAGCATTGTATGGTCTAAGACAAGCCCCAAGAGCCTGGTATGATACTTTAACTAACATCTTCTTAAAAATGGCTTTCAAAGAGGTGCAATAGATAATACCTTGTTTTATCTTGAAAGAAAGAGGTAATATCTTATTGGTACAAATTTATGTTGATGACATTATATTTGGTTCAACTGATGATGCAATGTATAAAAAGTTTTCTAAAATCATGTCATCTGAGTATGAGATGAGTTTAATGGGTGAATTAACATTTTTCTTAGGTCTTCAGATTAAGCAAACTGAAAATGGAATTTTTCATAAACCAAGGAAAATATGTCAGAGATTTGTTAAGAAAATACAAATATGATTTAATCCCATTAAAAAACACACCTATTGCAGCACCATTGAATTTGGACTCTGACCCAACTGGCAAACCAGTTAACATAACTGACTATAGAGGTATGGTTGGTTCATTGATGTACTTAACTGCCAGTCGACCAGATATAATGTTTGCAACATGTTTATGTGCCAGGTTTCAGGCTAACCCTAAAGAATCACACTTGCACGCTGTAAAGCGTATCTTTAGATACCTGAAAGGGTATCCTAATCTTGGTATTTGGTACCCCAAAGGCTCAGAATTAGATCTAATGGGTTATTCAGATTCTGATCATGCAGGTTGTAAGATAGATAGAAAATCAACAACTGGTGGTTGTCATTTCCTTGGAGGAAAACTGGTAAGTTAGACCAGCAAGAAGCAGACTTCAGTCTCTATGTCCACTGCTGAGGCAGAGTACATTTCTGCGGCCAGTTGCTGTGCCCATATTCTCTGGATCAAGAACCAGTTACTAGATTATGGTCAAAAGTATACAAAGACCCCAATCTTTTGTGACAACACCAGTGCAATTGCTATATCTCACAACCCAGTGATGCACTCCGAAACAAAGCATATTGAAATCAGGTATCATTTCATTCGTGATCATGTTATGAAAGGAGACATTGAAATTCATTTCATCCCCACTGACAAATAGTTAGCTGATGTTTTTACAAAACCTCTCGATGAGAAAACCTTTGAACATCTCATCAGCGAACTGGGAATGTTAAATCCTTAAAACTGGAGCTTTCTTTGTTATTGAACGCGTCAGTAACACTGATGAAGTTCTCCAGTTGAGGAGGTCCAGATAATCTTTGCTCGCCGGGCTATCGAACGCCTTTGTGATACTATTTTGCACTAATTGATTTCTGGATCATCATTTTAAGGGGAAAGACTCAAAATGATTTTCTAACTAAAATTCGTTTTTTGTTTGAAAATGCAACTGGAGAACTCTCCAGTTGGAAACTGGTACTAGACTGATCCTCCAGTGACCAGGTTCAGTCTTGTCTTATTTTTATAACGTTAGAAATACTTGGTCAATATTTGTGACACGTGATGATACTCGAGTGTTTTAAAACACTTGATATCGTGATCTGACGTGTTAAAAACCATTTTAGTACTTGACAACTGTTTGTATTGGGAAAACAAAAAGTGAGTGGACGCGTGGGTAAGATAAGCCGTCGTAGCATTTAATGCTGACATGGTAGCATTTAATGTTGACATGGCAAATTATTATTTTATTTCAAAATTCAAACCAACTTTGTGAAAATATCTACAAAAAGGATTTTGTTTATTAAAATATAATTTTGGTACTTCATTGGGATCTTGAATCCCTTATAAATACCCTTATTTACTCCGAACTCATTTACTTCTCTTTTACATTCTTTCATTTACTTTCCAATCATCAAAATTGCTTCATTTCTCTCTCTGCTTCATAAATCAAGAACCCTAATTCCCAAATTTTCAATTTCATTTTCAATGGCACCTAGATCATCTCGTTCAAGAGATGTAAATCTCTTGACTGTTCCATATGCTCCTTCACCAGATGTCAAACCGGCATCTGGTGCTCCTAGTAATGCTTCGGTCATCAAACTAAATCCAATAATCCGATGGCAAGCTTACGAGGATCTCAAGGGTCCGATACCCTTATTGGTAGAATCCAAAAGTTTTTAAAGGATTCTCCAATAGGACCCTCATTTCTCTTAACCCACGCAAGTTGTTTCACAACTACTTGTGTGAGTTCTGGTACAGTGCCAGTCTTTCTTCTGATTGTTCCTCCATCAGTTTCACTTTAAACGATGGAACAATCCAGTGTACCTTGTCCACTGATGTATTGAGGGATGCCTTACGCCTCAATTACTAGAGAGAGGGTGAATCTCCAGTTGTATTACCCCCAAATATTAATTTTCGTCAAGTACTTCTTGAAATGGGACACAAGGAGTGCTTGGACAATGGGGTGTTGAAAACGAAGGGTGCGATGACCATGAAGGGTCTTACACCTTCATGGAGGTATTTTTTCATCCACCTGGTGGAGAGCATGGGTGGGAGTTCTGGTGGACTTGACTAGATTAACTCCTCACAAGCAGAAATGGTTTACTGTTTGTGGAACGGATTGAGAGTGGACTTTGCAGATATCTTGTATAGAAGCCTGGTCCAAAAGCTGAAGGGCACCAGGGGTGTGTGTATCCCCTTTTCAAGGTTCCTCTCTCTCTGTTTTAAGCATATTCTGGGCAGAGAAGCTTATAATTGTACAGATTCACCGTACACTGCTCCAGATATGCTAAGGAATTTAGACTCTCTAGTATCTGAACCTGGAGAGGTCGAAATTCCAGAACGAATGCAACTGGCATTCACTTCAACTGATGCACCTCTTGAAGGTGAGTCAGAAAGGCAACTGGGCGGGCCTCAAAATAATGAGGGACCCTCCAGTTTGTCTAATGTTGTGGTTGAGGATAGAGCAACCATAACTAAAGCAACCCCAATCACATCTATCCCTGGTGAAGATACTTTGGTATCTGATCCTCCAACAGATGTATCTATCCAGGAAACTGGGGAAGGTCATCTAGAGACTAACCAGGAAACTGGTCAGCCCTCAGTTACATTCATGGATCTGGATATGAATGTTAATGACGAGGAAATCATTATAGAATCTTCGGATTCTGAAGGTACTGAAACAGACCTAGAGATTTTTGACTCTGCTGTACCAGATCAAAACCCTTCATCTCCAGTCTCACTTCTAGACGCATCAATTTCACTTTCACCACCACAAGAAAATGTGCCTACTGATATATCTTTACCAACATATATCGCTCCTTCACCAACTGGGAAATTCTCACTTGCTCGAGAAATGCCCCCACCACCGTCGCCGTTGTTCACACCTGAGCATTCTCAACATGAACAACACTTTGATTTTCCAGTCCTTTCTTTATCCACCACTCCTATTATATCTTTGTAAGTCCCAACTCGATAGATGATACTACTGAAGACACCTCTATGTCGATGGTGGAGTTACTTTGCAATATATGAACTGAACTGGAGACAACCAGTTGCAGTGTGTATATACCAAAATCTAGATAGATTACTTATATAAATGACAATAAGTAAAGAACAATGCAATAATACAAATAACTTGTAAGATAACTTGATGAGACAATATGTAGTTTTCAATGTGTAATTTATTTATTGATGTTAAACAAATTATAAGGTTGATGCGGAACCAAGATAATACACGAATGTAAATATCCTAACAACCTATGAAATACAATTGATCTACACTCGGAATTTCTCAAGACAATCGAAACACTTAAAGTTGTGAAATGTTCCTTTTAGCGATTGAGAGAATATTGCAGGTTTGCAAAGTGTGAAGTGTTGTATGTTTTTCACTATGTGAATTCACTTGTTATTCTTGTTGTGCAATGACTTGTATTTATAGGCAAAGTTAACATTGGGATGTTAACTTTGGCCGTACAAATGTGGTTGAGAGCATTTAAGGAATAGCATTTAATTCCTTAAAAAAGCAGTATAAAGTTGTCGGTTAAAGCAACTTTATTTAACCAGCTTTATGTACCTTTTATTACTTAAATAATAAGATAAGACTTATTATCCGTGTAAGGGGACATAAAGCATACAAGTCAATTCCTCGTAATCAGTGTAAACCTTTGTAAGGGCTTTCTACTGATGGTCTCCAGTTTGTAACTGACTAGAATGTCAACTGGGCTTCGCTGCCATTGCCATTCTCTATCTTCCATTTGTTGTCTTCGACTTAACTGGAATGCTTCTTCAACTTGGTCAGTTCTCAACTGGAGGAAGTCTTCAGTTGCGTTGACTGTACGGTGCAACTGGACTTCAATATATTTCTCGACAAATCATCTAGGTCTCCAGTTCACTGGCCAGTTTCACTGGACAACTCAACTGGGTCTCCAGATGCAACTGGAGACTGGCCAGTTTACCAGGTTAACTGGTCCTAACAAATTCCCCCTATTTGTCTAGAAATATTGTCAAGTCTTTTTCTAGTTTTTGTATCTATACAAGTGTGAACTAGAGAGACTTGTTCGATTTAAATCTCTCTAAGTTTCTAAGGCATTTTTATAGATCAATAAATGCCTTAGGATTTTTCTTTTAGGTTTGTTAGATTTTAATCTATTATCTACCTTGTGGTTACAAACTGGTAACTTCATTTATACAAGGAATGAAATTTATACAAGTTACAGAATGTAAATACAAATTACAAGTAGATAACTGAAGAAAGAACTTAAACAGATGGCCCTTTGTCAGTTCTTCTTCTCTTGGCAACTGAAGAAATAGGTTGAGTGTCTTCTGGGTCAATATTCAGCTTTTGTTCCAGATTTTCCTTGTGTTGAATCTTGCCCCTTAAGAAGTTTGCCCATGCCTTCTCAAACCTATTCTTTTGTGCCTTAGCATCCAGCACATTCACCATCTCGACCCATTCGCTGAACCCATATTGCATCGCACCAGGATTGTCAGTTTTCACCAGTGGCCCCCTGGTATAACTAACTTCTACTTGAAAAACTTTGGTGCCTGGCTTGATTGTCACATTTACACCATTTATAGTACCACTATGTCTTCTGGTTGACATGATCTGGGAGTAGTAGTTTCTTGCATCAGAATCATATGTAATTTTAATACTCCCAGCACCAGCGGCCAGTACAGCGGACTTGATGTCTTCATTTGAAACCTCGCCAGTTGGTTCAACAAATGTGCTAAGGTCAGCATCTCTTGCATCTCTTGTCAGTGGTCTTCTTGGTTGTGGAATCCTTCTTCTTGGTAGATTCAATACATTCTTCACAACCTTCTTAACATTTGCAATTCTCTTTAGAATCCTACTGGCCCTATTTTCCTTAGCCTTCTCCACTGAGATGTTTAAGCTTCTGGCATCGAATTCAGCTTCCTCCTCAGGATAGTGTCTGTCCAGTTCTACATCAAGCATTTCATTCAACTGGTCAACTATCCTAGGATCATTCTTAATCCTAACATACTCCTCCTTAGTGATGCCCAAAAGATTGGCATCACTCATATCAAGCAACTTGATCTGAG
This sequence comes from Erigeron breviscapus, assembly GCA_034093135.1. Lineage (NCBI taxonomy): Eukaryota > Viridiplantae > Streptophyta > Magnoliopsida > Asterales > Asteraceae > Erigeron > Erigeron breviscapus. The sequence goes on along the minus strand of CM067167.1, from coordinate 109,889,639 downwards.
CAAGATGTGCCTTGGCTTCGACTTGGTTTCTTTGTTTCATCTTCTTTCTTTCTTTGATATCATTTCCAAGTCTGGCCAGTCTTCTGCTATCACTATCTGAAACTGGAGGAAGTACATCAGCATTACCAGTTTCAAGCATTGGTAAATCAGTGGCCGGCTGGGCTTCATCAGATACCTTACCCTTTCCCTTGTCCAACACATTCCCCCTCACACTAACATCTCCACCAGTTTGCTCACCAGCTTCAGTACTGGTAGCCACAATCATTTTTCTTCCAGATGGAGTCCTTCCAGGTGCAAGTGGTGCAAGGACTGAACTTCTTTCCCCCTTGGCAGCATCTAGACCTGTCCTAATGGCTTCCCATTCAAAGGGGTGAGATGGCAACCGGTCAAGAGGCTGCTATGACTGCATGTCCTTGTACTCCTTAAAAATTCCACACATCATCCTGAAGGACCTCCATAAATTGTTCGTCTCTTTATACTGGGTCAAAACATTGGCAGTTACTTGTTCTTGACCAGTTTTCAATTCATTTAGGATCTTGGAGTCTTCATCCAAACCAGAGACAACCCTTTCCTTCACTTCCTCATCATTCTTCTTCAGATTCTCTACTTCAGTGGTAAGTTTATTCAAAGATTCAGTATGTAGAGATACCTGGGTGTTCAAACTTTCAATGCTGCCCCTCAACTGGTTGATCTCACTGGTGAGTGGCGCCAGATCAACCTGAGGAGTGGCCAGCTTGGTGATCTCAAACATCACCCTTTCAATCAATTGTTGTTCTCTTGCACCCAACGTATCCTCTATCTTCTGACCAACAGAAGTCATCAACCGCTCTCCAAGTCCAGCTATATCTAGGCCAGGTTTTTCAAACAATTCCTTAACCTGCCTTTCAATTTCCTTCAAATCTACCTCAGTTGTTCTTATAGTGTTTCCAAGCAGATTGGAGATTGAACTGGTGACCTTGGAGTGAGTTAGGTCAAAGGCTTCCTTTAAAGTACCAGCCAGATGATTGCAGCCAGTGACCAACTCATTCAATTTGTTGAACACCAAGTCTTCATTTGATGAAAACTTGTTTATCCCCAGATCAACCACCTTGATGTTTGTCAAAGAATCCTTGTGGTATCTGGAGAAAGACTTGGTGTTTTTATCAAGTGTCTTCTGAATCTCCTCCACCCTGGTTAGAAGGTTTTGGAGATCGGATTGTATTGAGACAACTTGACTGTCCAGTGACAATGGAGAAGGTGTCACTGGACCACTAGCAGTTACTACTGGAGCAACTGGAGGAGGCATATTTAAGGAAGTCTCCCCAGTTGTCAAACTAGTAGTTGAAGATATACTTGGAGTGGTGGATAAAGGAAGGACAGGAAAAGCAATGTGTTGTTCATGCTGAGAATGCTCAGGTGTGAACAACGGCGACGGTAGTGGGGGCATTTCTCGAGCAAGTGAGAATTGTCCAGTTGGTAAAGGAGCGGTATATGTTGGTAAAGGTATATCAGTATGCACATTTTCTTGGTAGGGTGAAAGTGAAATTGATGCGTCTGGAGGACAGACTGGAGATGAAGGGTTTTGATCTGGTACAGCAGAATCAAAAGTCTCCAGGTCTGTTTCAGTTCCTTCAGAATCCGAAGACTCTATCAGGATTTCCTCGTCATTAACACTCATGTCCAGATCCATGAATGTAACTGAGGGCTGACCAGTTTCCTGGTCAGGCTCCAGATGACCTTCCCCAGTTTCCTGGATGGGTACATCTGTTGGAGGATCAGATACCGAAGTATCTTCACCAGGGATAAACGTGATAGGAGTTGCTTCAGTTATGGTTTTTCTATCCTCAACCACAACTTGAGACAAACTGGAGGGTCCCTCATTATTTTAAGGCCCGCCCAGTTGCCTTTCTGACTCACTTTCCAAAGGTACATCAGTTTTAGCAAATGCCAGTTGCATTCGCTCTGGAATTTCGACCTCTCCAACTTCAGATACCAGAGAGTCTAGATTCCTCAACAAATCTGGCCGAGTAAATGGTGAATCTGTACTTAAGTACGCTTCTCTGCCCAGAATTTGTTTAAAACAGAGAGAGAGAAATCTTGAAAAGGGGATACAAACACCCCTAGAGCCCTTCAGCTTTTGTACAAGGCTTCTATACAAAATGTCTGCAAAATCTACTCTCAATCCGTTCCACAAGCAGTAAGCCATCTCTGCTTGTGAGGAGTTAATCTGGTCAAGTCCACCAGAACTCCCACCCATACTCTCCACCAGGTGTATGAAGAAATACCTCCATGAAGGTGTAAGACCCTTCATGGTCATAGCACCCTTAGTTTTCAGCACCCCATTATCCAAACACTCCTTATGACCCATCTCAAGGAGTACTTGACAAAAATTGATATTCGGGGGCAAGGCGACTGGAGATTCACCCTCTCTCCAATAATTAAGGTGTAAGGCATCCCTCAATACATCAGCGGACATGGTACACTGGATTGTTCCATCCTTTAATGTGAAACTGATGGAGGAACAATCAGAAGAAAGACTGGCAGTGTACCAGAACTCACACAAGTAGTTGTGAAATAACTTGCGTGGGTTAAGAGAGAATGAGGGTCCTATTGGAGAATCCTTTAAAAACTTTTGGATTCTACCAATAAGGGTTTCGGACCCTTGAGAACCTTGCAAGCTTGCCATCGGATTATTAGGATTTAGTTTGATGGCAGAAGCATTACTAGGTGCACCTGGTGCCGGTTTGACATCAGGTGAAGAAGTAAATGGAACAGTCAAGAGATTTACATCTCTTGAACGAGAAGATCTAGGTGCCATAGGAAAATGAAATTGAAATTTGGGATTTAGGGTTCTTGATTTATGAAGCAGAGAGAGAAATGAAATTGAAATAAGGGATTCAATATCCCAAGGAAATACCAAAAATTATATTTTAATAAACAAAATCCTTTTTGTAGATATTTTCACAAAGTTGGTTTGAATTTAGAAATAAAATAATTATTTTCCATGTAAGCATTAAATGTTACCATGTCAGCATTAAATGCTACGACGGCTTATCTTACCCATGAGCCCACTCACTTTTTGTTTTCCCAATACAAACAGTTGTTCAAGTACTAAAATGGTTTTAAACACGTCAGATCACGATATCAAGTGGTTTAAAACACTCGAGTATCATCACGTGTCACACATATTGACCAAGTATTTTTAACGTTATAAAAAGTAAGACAAGACTGAACCTGGTAACTAGAGGATTAGTCCAGTACCAGTTTCCAACTGGAGAGTTCTCCAGTTGCATTTTCAAACAAAATAAAATTTTAGTCAGAAAATTATTTTGAGTCTTTCCCCCTAAAATGATGATCCAAAAATCAATTAGTGCCAAGATAGTATCACAAAGGCGTTCGATAGCCTGGCAAGCAAAGATTATCTGGACCTCCTCAACTGGAGAACTTCATCAGTGTCACTGACGCGTTCAATAACAAAGAAAGCTCCAGTTAAGGATTTAACATTCCCAGTTCGCTGATGAGATGTTTAAAGGTTTTCTCATCGAGAGGTTTTGTAAAAACATCAGGTAACTGTTTGTCATGTTGGGATTTTTGGGTTTTTATGAAAGCAATATTATCCTTATAATATTAAAACGCAGCGGAAAAATTGAACTTTTCAATATGTGTATATAGTTAAAAACCAAAGTTTAACTTATAAAAGAAAACCCAAACAATAAGGATCCATGTATATGAATAACATACATACAAAACAACAACCATAGGGTGTTTTAGAGAACTACCTTTCTTCCAAGCTAGTAAGGTAGAGAAATGAAGAATATGATGTCTTCAAATGGCAAGTCTTCAAACTAGAAGAACCTCAAGCTTGTATACCCCAAGCTTCCAACAAACACCCCAAAATATGCTAGGAATTAAACTTGAAAAGCTTTCCTTTTGATCTTCTTTGAACCGAAATTTATGAGAAGAAAAGAAGGTTTTTCTAGTTGAGAAAATGAGAGAATTTGTCTTACAAATGCATGAGAAAAATGATAGTTCCAATGTTGTGTGTGTTGTATGCTTAATCACATGGGGGGGGGGCGGCCTCACATGAGGATCTTACAAACATTTTGTGGCCAATTTTATAAACCCATTTACTTGTACATTTTATAGATAAAATGCAACATAACTTGTTACATATCTTATGTAACATATTACATATTGTATACAACACACATAAGTGTTTATTTTGCCAAATAAACATATTCACATTTCTCTCAAAATAAATCATCCATATAATTTATTTACATATCTCAAGTGCAATTATTTAGAAAACCACTTTCTAAATGTTTCAAGTATTGATATTTATTTAAAGATCAAATCATATAAATAAATACCATAAGTGTTTGTCTAGCTTGTTATTGGGTATGACCCAACTTGGATCATCACGTACTAGCCACGTCAATTTTAATATGTGTCTTGGGCAGACGAATTCCAACAATCTCCCACTTGCACAAGATTCATAGAAGATTGACGCAAGCAGCAAATACCGCCTAACAACGGTTTGCTACCCCTAATACGTATGACGAAGTGCCATTCAATAACATCATCCTCCTCAAGTCCCTTACTTGAAATGATTTAGGTGAATCGATCATTTATCCTTTTGTCACAGATGTCATATTAAATCTTAGAGACACAGAGTGATCATTCTCCATTGATTTAACTTTGTAGCAGGCCTTAGACATCTTACTCTCAACGAATAAGAGGGACAAATTCCATCTCGACTACATACGTCTCTCACAATCACCTTATATCATACCTGAGCTTAGTCTTATGTACTGCCATGTTTCAGAACAACGAAGAACTAAGTCAAAGTATAACATTCAGTGAATTTCAAGACCCAATATGTATCTCAGGTCTGAGGATACAATGATATTCGCCTTTTAACTCAAGATTACTTATGATCAATCATAGAGATTCTATGTAGTAATGCTTGAGAGCAGGTCAGTCCAATATTTGTACCCCACAAATATCTATGAACCTTGGTAGCAACACGTTGCTCTATATTCAAAACCTTTTGAATATCTACCAATCCAAGTTCATAATAGTCTTACATTCATATTTGTTCCCACAAATATGATCGACTACGGATATTTAGAATAATTAACTTATTCATGGATTTAAACATGCAAAAATGGAACATAACACAATTTAAATGCATAATACCAATATTCATATAAAAGTGTTACTAAATACAAGTATTCCGATATCCAAATACATAAAATAGATCAAATCCAATCACTAGAATATCGAAGTCCCATGGCACAAGTATGACTCTCATGCTTGGGCCTTTCAAGGAGCTTCGTGAGTGGATCCGCAATATTTTGATCAGTGTGAACTTTGCAAATACATATCTTTCCTTTTTCAACTTCATCCCTTATGTAGTTGAATCTCCGCTCAATGTGTCTAGTCTTTTGATGCGCACGAGGTTCTTTGATTTGAGCAATCGCGCCCTCGTTATCACAAAGAATTTATAGGGGTTCTTGAATGGAAGGAACAACCCCTAGATCGGCAATGAATTTCTTCAACCATGCAGCTTCTTGTGCTGCCAAAGAAGCGGCGATGTATTCCGATTCTGTAGTGGACAATGCAACTACATCTTGCTTTGAGCTTTTCCAAGAAACAGCTCCTCCATTTAGAATGAAGATATACCCCGATTGTGATCGAGAATCATCTCGATCAGTTTGGAAACTCGCATCCGTGTAACCCTTTACAACGAGCTCTTCCTCACCAGATCCATATATTAAAAACATATCTTTAGTGTTTCCAAGATATTTCAATATATATTTGACAGCCATCCAATGACTATCTCCTGGATTTTGCTGGTATCTACTTGTCAGGCTTAAAGCGCATGACACGTCCGGTCTCGTGCATATCATAGCATACATGATGGATCCTATAGCAGATGCATATGGGATTCCACTCATTCTCTCTTGCTCAGTTTTTGAGCTAGGAGATTGAGAGGTGCTCAATATAGTTCCTCTCTGAATAGGCACCAAACCTTTCTTAGAGTTTTCCATCTTGAACCTTTTCAAGATTTTGTCTATGTATGCACTCTGATTCAAACCTATTAAGCGCCTTGATCTATCCCTATAGATCCTTATTCCCAAAATATAGGCGGCTTCACCAAGATCCTTAATGGAAAAGCAACTTCCAAGTCAGGTTTTTACACCTTCCAAGGTTGGAATATCATTTCCAAATAGTAGAATGTCATCGACATATAATACTAGAAAAGTAATGATGCTCCCACTAGCCTTCTTGTACACACAAGCTTCATCAGCGTTTTTGATGAAGCCAAATTTCTTGACTTTTTCATCAAAACGACGATTCCAACTTCTTGATGCTTGTTTCAATCCATAGATTGATTTCTTTAACTTGCATACATTATTAGGATGTTTAGGATCGACAAAACCTTCAGGCTGATCCATATAGACATCTTCCTCAAGATATCCATTTAGAAAAGCGGTTTTGACATCCATTTGCCATATCTCATAGTCATAATGTGCGGCTATGGCGAATAATATCCTAATAGACTTTAGCATTGCCACAGGCGAAAAAGTTTCATCATAATCGACCCCTCGAGTTTGAGTGAAACCTTTTGCTACAAGTCTAGCTTTATAAGTACTCAAGTTTCCATGCATATCATGTTTCAATTTGAACACCCACTTACTTCCAACTACTTTGGAATTAGGAGGTGCAACAACCAATTCCCAAACTTGGTTGTCATACATGGATTGCATCTCAGCGTTCATGGCTTCTAACCATTTTTCCGAATCTGATTTGGATATTGCATCATGGTAGTTGGTTGGTTCATCAGAAACCACCATATAGCATTCATCCATGAGAAATCCATATCTCTCAGGTGGATAAGTAGCTCTACCTGATCTACGAACGTTTTGTGTGTCTTGATCAACTCTTTGATCATCTTCAACATCCTTTTGTTGAATACTAGTGTCAACCAAGCGTGTATCTGTTTGTGGTTCTTGATCTTCTTCAAGTTCCACTGTTCTAGAACTAGCTCCTTCCATAAGGAATTTAGTTTCCAAGAACTCAGCCTTTCGAGCAACAAATACATTTTGCTCATTAGGATTGTAGAAATAATACCCTAAATCATCTTTAGGATATCCTACAAAGATACATTTAGTGGATCGGGGCTCTAATTTGCTTGAGGCATCATGTCTTACATAAGCCTCACAACCCCATACTTTTAAATATGACAAAGATGGAACTCTTCCATGCCATATTTCAAAAGGTGTTTTCTCCACTTTCTTGGTGGGAGCCATATTTAAAATTCGGGCAGCAGAGATTATGGCATAACCCCAAAATGATAGAGGTAGTGAGCTTCTGCTCATCATGGAACGAACCATATCTAATAGGGTTCGATTCCTCCTTTCAGACACACCATTATGTTGTGGTGTTCCAGGTGGAGTTAGTTGTGAGATGATTCCACAACTTCTAAGATGATCTTGAAAAGCATCACTTAGGTATTCACCTCCTCTATCAGAACGAAGAATTTTTATTGACTTGCTGAGTTGGTTTTCTACTTCATTCTTGAAAGTTTTGAACATTTCAAAAGCTTCATACTTGTGTTTTAACAAGTATACATAACCGTAACGACTGTAGTCATCGGTGAATGTAATGAAGTATCTTTCACCATTCCTAGTCATTGGCTTAAAAGGACCACATACATCCGAATGTATGATACCTAATAAATCTTTCGCCCTTTCATTAGTGCCATTGAAAGGTGCTTTAGTCATCTTGCCTTGTAAACAAGATTCACATATATCAAATGAATCATTTGACTTTGTTTTCAAAAGACCATTCTTTTGAAGTGTTAGTATGCGATTCTTATTTATATGGCCAAGACGACAATGCCAAATATAGGTTTCACTTAAATCTAATTTAAGCTTCTTGGTGGTAGCTTGGTACATTGAGTTATCATATGTTGTATTTTCATGAACCAATTCATAAATACCATTTAAAGGCATGGCTTTAAAATAAAATACATCATTCATAGAAACATGGATATCATTGTTAACAAAATTAAAATCATATCCAGCATGTCTTAAACGGGAAACAGAAATAATGCTCCTAGTCAAACTTGGTGCATACAAAACATTGTTCAATACAATTTTCCAAACCACTTGGAAGTTTCAAAAGATAGTCTCCTTGAGCTTCAACTTGTACTTTCGCACCATTGCCCATAAAGAGACTAATGTCCCCTTTCTTGATGTGCTTCTTTCTTATGAACCCCTGTAACATATTACAAATATGAGTTCCACATCCGGTATCCAATACCCATATGTAAGAAAAAAATAGTATTAAGCTCAATATATATCATAAATATTGTACCTGAGGTTTGCCCCGCATCCCTCTTAGCTTTCAACTCTTTGAGATAGGTTGGACAATTACGTTTCCAATGTCCTACCTCCCCACACTCAAAGCATGGGTCATTAATAGCAACCTTTTGCTTCTTCGGTTTTTGGGTTTCCATTTTTGCCTTTCCCTTTCCTTTGTAGTTTTTGTTGAATCCTTTTCCTTTAGCAACATTTGCCTTTGGTCCGGGATTGGGCCTTTTCTTTCCGCCTTCATTGATCATGAGAACGGGTTGAACTTTTCTTCCCATGCTAGCCTCGGCCGTTTTGAGCATCCCATGGAGCTCGGAAACGGTCTTGTCCCATCCGTTCATGTTATAATTTAACACAAAAGTTTCAAATCTCTTAGATAAGGAGTTGAGGATCAAATCCGTAGCCAACTCGGTTGAAACGGGACAATTTAGTCTTTCGAGGCGATCAATGTAACTTTTCATTTTAAGAACATAAGTTGAGACGGATTGTGAATCATCCATGCGACATGCATGAAGCGCTCGAACCGTTTCGAAGCGCTCTACCCTTGCCTTTTGTTGGAACATTTCCTTAAGTTGGGTAATCATGTCGTATGCCCCATGGTGCTCGAACTCCTTTTGGAGTTCGGGAGTCATACTCGCTAACATGAGGCAACTAACTAGCACGGAGTCCTCAGTATATTTAACCCAATCATTAAAGGCTTCAACATCTCCCTCTTCGGGCTTATCGGGAATAGGATCGTCTAACACATAGGATTTCTTTTCGTGCCTGAGAACAATTCTCAAGTTACGAAACCAATCCACAAAGTTATTTTGGTTCAGACGATCCTTTTCGAGAATGGATCTTAGTGAAAAATTATGGACGTTTTGGGTGGGGTTAATTGCATTGTTAGCGGCCATCTACAAAATTAACAAAGTCCTTTATTAGTATTTTCGATATCAAATATAAATTTTAATTGTTAATACCCTTTTATGTCTCATGGACAATTTAATAATTAAAATATAGAATCCAACGTTACATTTAAATGATGGTTAGGTGACCTTTATCCCATGATCTAAATTAACAAGGTAGTCAACGTTTGACAATTGCAACACTTTACAATTTCTAGTGGTATGGGACCGGTTTAATATCTTATATTAAGTTGGCATGTTTAATCCCATCAACGCCTTTGGTTACCATGCTTCGGTGACCCTAATCACATGGCTTCCAAATCAAGTTGTCCTACTTATACACACATGTAAATTTATATATACAAGTGGTTAGGTGACCTTTATCCCATAAGTATATTAAATTTACCTTAACTTATAAGTTCCCTCAAGGTAGTTAGGTGACCTTTATCCTACAAAGAGTTCCCAAATAATTAAGTGTTGTATAAAAGATGGCGTTTTAACTTGTTTTTAAAGGGTCGTTTGAGTTTTTATATTCTAGTTAAAAACTATGTACCATAATGAATTTTGAAATCCATATTTCAAGGTTCTTTATAAAATCCATTTTTATAATTTTTATGTATGTTATTAAGTTGTAAGTTTTGAGCATCCACATGACAAAATAATAAACAACCACACAAACATAATAAGTGCACAACATTAGCCAACTAATTTGACCACACTTGTTAGCCGAAACAAGTGTGTCAAAAGGTCTCAACCTAAGGGACAAAGTGACATAAAATTTGTGTCGGTGAACTCCCACTTGATCTTGCATCCAAATGCTTCAAGTAACCTTTTGTGATGTGTTTTGAGCACCTTTCTTCAAAAAAAAATTTTTATTTTACAGTGATAACCCACTGCGCCGCAGTGGGTAACACTCCCACTGCGCCGTAGTGGGAACTCTTTTCTTTGGGTAACCCACTGCGCCGCAGTGGGTCTATAACACTCCCACTGCGCCGCAGTGGGAACTCCTTTGGGTGCATAAACCCCACTGCGCCGCAGTGGGTTTGACATACTCCCACTGCGCCGCAGTGGGAACACTAGGGTCTCTTCATTAGGCCTCCAACTTCAGCCCCAAACCTTTTGATGCTTTCTTGGAGATTACATTTACATGAAAAAATGCAACTAATCTACTTATTACATACCAAATGAAATAAATAAATTACATAACCAAATGAATGAAGAAATCCTATTTAACTATTACAACCATTTAATAATTAAATAAAATACAAACACATCCACACATCACAAACAATCACAAGGTCTCTTGGCTAAGTTGTGACACTAAAATACACAAGAAAAAAAGAACCCTCTTTTTTTTGTGTATTAATTTCGGCCATAACAAAAAATGGCCAAAACATTGGATTTTGTCCAAACAAAATATCAACTTTTGATGTATGTATCCATATAACCGGCTCTAGATGCCATTGTTGGGATTTTTGGGTTTTTATCAAAGCAATATTATCCTTATAATATTAAAACGCAGCGGAAAAATTGAACTTTTCAATATGTGTATATAGTTAAAAACCAAAGTTTAACTTATAAAAGAAAACCCAAACAATAAGGATCCATGTATATGAATAACATACATACAAAACAACAACCATAGGGTGTTTTAGAGAACTACCTTTCTTCCAAGCTAGTAAGGTAGAAATGAAGAATATGATGTCTTCAAATGGCAAGTCTTCAAACTAGAAGAACCTCAAGCTTGTATACCCCAAGCTTCCAACAAACACCCCAAAATATGCTAGGAATTAAACTTGAAAAGCTTTCCTTTTGATCTTCTTTGAACCGAAATTTATGAGAAGAAAAGAAGGTTTTTCTAGTTGAGAAAATGAGAGAATTTGTCTTACAAATGCATGAGAAAAATGATAGTTCCAATGTTGTGTGTGTTGTATGCTTATATCAAGTCCATGTGTTGTAAGTGTATCAAATACACTTAAGACCACATGGGGGGGGGCGGCCTCACATGAGGATCTTACAAACATTTTGTGGCCAATTTTATAAACCCATTTACTTGTACATTTTATAGATAAAATGCAACATAACTTGTTACATATCTTATGTAACATATTACATATTGTATACAACACACATAAGTGTTTATTTTGCCAAATAAACATATTCACATTTCTCTCAAAATAAATCATCCATATAATTTATTTACATATCTCAAGTGCAATTATTTAGAAAACCACTTTCTAAATGTTTCAAGTATTGATATTTATTTAAAGATCAAATCATATAAATAAATACCATAAGTGTTGTCTAGCTTGTTATTGGGTATGACCCGACTTGGATCATCACGTACTAGCCACGTCAATTTAATATGTGTCTTGGGCAGACGAATTCCAACATGTCAGTGGGGATGAAATGAATTTCAATATCTCCTTTCATAACATGATCTCGAATGAAATGATACCTGATGTCAATATGCTTTGTTTTGGAGTGCATCACTGGGTTGTGAGATATAGCAATTGCACTGGTGTTGTCACAAAAGATTGGGGTCTTTGTATACCTTTGACCATAATCTAGTAACTGGTTCTTGATCCAGAGAATCTGGGCACAGCAACTGGCCGCAGAAATGTACTCTGCCTCAGCAGTGGACATTGAGACTGAAGTCTGCTTCTTGCTGGTCCAACTCACCAGTTTTCCTCCTAGGAAATGACAACCACCAGTTGTTGATTTTCTATCTATCTTACAACCTGCATGATCAGAATCTGAATAACCCATTAGATCTAATCCTGAGCCTTTGGGGTACCAAAAACCAAGATTAGGACACCCTTTCAGGTATCTAAAGATACGCTTTACAGCGTGCCAGTGTGATTCTTTAGGGTTAGCCTGAAACCTGGCACATAAACATGTTGCAACATAAATTTGTACCAATAAGATATTACCTCTTTCTTTCAAGATAAACAAGGTATTATCTATTGCACCTCTTTAAAAGCCATTTTTAAGAAGATGTTTAGTTAAAGTATCATACCAGGCTCTTGGGGCTTGTCTTAGACTATACAATGCTTTGTTCAGTCTATAAACCCAATGAGGATGCTTCTCATCGATGAAACCTGGAGTCTGCTTAACATAAACTTCTTCTTCCAATGTTCCATTCAGGAACGCACTTTTGACATCCATTTGGAATACCTTGAACTGCAGATGGGCTGCATAAGCCAGAAATATTCTTATGGCTTCAAGTCTTGCAACTGGAGCAAAAGTTTCATCAAAGTCAACGCCCTCTACTTGACAATAACCCCGGGCAACAAGTCTGGCCTTGTTTCTTACAACATGGCCATCTTCATCCATCTTGTTTCGGTAGACCCATCTGGTACCAATAGGTTCTTTCTTTAACCATGGTGGACAAGGAACAAGCTCCCAAACAATGTTCCTTTCAAACTGGAGGAGCTCTTCTTGCATAGCTTCCACCCAGCTTGGGTCTGCCATAGCCTCGTCAATCTTCTTTGGTTCAATTAAAGATAAGAAGGTGACGTTTTAGCATTGCTCACTGGTGGCTCTTCTAGTCTGAACCCCACTATTTGGATTTCCCACAATTTATTCAATTGGATGGGCTCGAGTCCATCTAGTGTATTGACTAGGCTGGTGAACTACAATATCAGTGCAAGTCACCTGGCGATCTTCTTCAGTTGCAACATCTTCTGGAGAAGGATCAGTCCAAACAATTTCTACATCCTCATCAGAGTCAATGAGGTCTCGATTAGCATCATGAAATTCCTCATTAGAAGGTATTTCATGAAGAACTAGAGAAGTAGGTGTTTGAACTGGTGCTGATATTGGAGTGGCACGTACATCTGATCCAATCACCAATTCTTGTGGTAAGTTGAAATTGATGGAGAGATAGAATGATGTGTCACTGGAGGTTTTCTTCTTCTTAACTGGTTCCAGTTTGTTGTAACTGGAAGCATCTTCTGGTGAAACAACTGACCGATGAACTTGGTCAGTTTCAACAAAATTGATTGGAACGACTGGAGAAATATCTAGGCTTGGTCTCTTGTTGATTGCTTCAGTTGATTCATCGAATGTGACATGAATTGTCTCATGGACCTTTTGGAGTCTATAATTATAAACTCTAAAGGCCTTTCGAATATCTGAATAGCCTAAAAATACCCTTTCATCAGCTTTTGCATCAAACTTTCCAAGCTGACTGGAATCGTTTAGGATAAAAACTGGACAACCAAATACATGAAAGTATCCAATATTTGGTTTACGATTCCTGAGTACTTCATAGGCAGTCTTCTTATGTCTCTTTATGTAGACTGACCGGTTTTGGGTGTGACAAGCAGTTGCAACTGCCTCAGCCCAAAAACTGGTGGGAAGACCAGATTCAGATAGCATACTTCTGGTTGCTTCTATCAGTGTACGATTCTTTCTTTCAACAACTCCATTTTGCTCTGGAGAGTGAACTGATGAGAAGTTTTGAGAGATGCCAGTGTCATTGCAAAATGTTTCAAGTACCTTATTTTGGAATTCAGTACCATTATCACTTCGCAAATGACAAACTTTTCGAGTATACTTGAGCTCAATTCTTTTGATGAGTGAGATGATTTCAGCAGGTGCATCACTTTTGGATCTGATGAATACCACCCAACAGTATCTGGTGAATTCATCAACCACAACTAGAGTGTACTTCTTTTCAACTATAGTTTGAACATTCACTGGACCAAAGAGATCCATATGTAGCATGTGAAGAGGTTCAGTGATACTAAAATTTTGCCTAGTTTTGAAACTGGCTCTTTTCTGCTTGCCCATCTCACAACCTGGACATGGTTTTTATTTATTGAAAGAAATCTGAGGTATCCCATCAACCAGTTGCTTGCGAGACAACTAGTTGATATTCTTAAAATTAAGATGGGATAGTCTTTTATGCCATAGCCAGTTGGTGTCCTCATCAGCTTTGGTATAGAAACATTACTCTTTTGGAGCTGGTTCCATATCCATGATGTACACATTTCCTTTTCTTGGTGCAATCATCACCATTTTCCAATCCTTGTTAAATATGGTGCCTTGAGCAATATCGAACAAAACTCTGAAGCCATCATCACAAAGTTTGCTTACACTGATCAGGTTATATTTCAAACCATTCATAAATGCAACTCTTTTGAATTCGACTTGTCCATTATTGAGCACACCATATCCTTCAGTCTTTCCAGATTGATCGTTACCAAATGTCACTGTCGGTCCATCTTGGACAGTGAACTCTTCCAGTAGGAGCTTACATCCGGTCATAGTCTGGCCAGCAGCGCTATCCAGATACCAGATATTCTTCTTTCGATCACCCCACACACACACAAAAATCATTAGTTCTTTTTGTGAACCCATCTTTGCTTGATGGATTCACTGGACTTCTCTACCGAAGTCACAGTTGATTGTCGAGGTGTTGAACTGGTGCTGATATTGGAGTGGCACGTACATCTGATCCAATCACCAATTCTTGTGGTAAGTTGAAATTGATGGAGGATAGAATGATGTGTCACTGGAGGTTTTCTTCTTCTTAACTGGTTCCAGTTTGTTGTAACTGGAAGCATCTTCTGGTGAAACAACTGACCGATGAACTTGGTCAGTTTCAACAAAATTGATTGGAACGACTGGAGAAATATCTAGGCTTGGTCTCTTGTTGATTGCTTCAGTTGATTCATCGAATGTGACATGAATTGTCTCATGGACCTTTTGGAGTCTATAATTATAAACTCTAAAGGCCTTTCGAATATCTGAATAGCCTAAAAATACCCTTTCATCAGCTTTTGCATCAAACTTTCCAAGCTGACTGGAATCGTTTAGGATAAAAACTGGACAACCAAATACATGAAAGTATCCAATATTTGGTTTACGATTCCTGAGTACTTCATAGGCAGTCTTCTTATGTCTCTTTATGTAGACTGACCGGTTTTGGGTGTGACAAGCAGTTGCAACTGCCTCAGCCCAAAAACTGGTGGGAAGACCAGATTCAGATAGCATACTTCTGGTTGCTTCTATCAGTGTACGATTCTTTCTTTCAACAACTCCATTTTGCTCTGGAGAGTGAACTGATGAGAAGTTTTGAGAGATGCCAGTGTCATTGCAAAATGTTTCAAGTACCTTATTTTGGAATTCAGTACCATTATCACTTCGCAAATGACAAACTTTTCGAGTATACTTGAGCTCAATTCTTTTGATGAGTGAGATGATTTCAGCAGGTGCATCACTTTTGGATCTGATGAATACCACCCAACAGTATCTGGTGAATTCATCAACCACAACTAGAGTGTACTTCTTTTCAACTATAGTTTGAACATTCACTGGACCAAAGAGATCCATATGTAGCATGTGAAGAGGTTCAGTGATACTAAAATTTTGCCTAGTTTTGAAACTGGCTCTTTTCTGCTTGCCCATCTCACAACCTGGACATGGTTTTTATTTATTGAAAGAAATCTGAGGTATCCCATCAACCAGTTGCTTGCGAGACAACTAGTTGATATTCTTAAAATTAAGATGGGATAGTCTTTTATGCCATAGCCAGTTGGTGTCCTCATCAGCTTTGGTATAGAAACATTACTCTTTTGGAGCTGGTTCCATATCCATGATGTACACATTTCCTTTTCTTGGTGCAATCATCACCATTTTCCAATCCTTGTTAAATATGGTGCCTTGAGCAATATCGAACAAAACTCTGAAGCCATCATCACAAAGTTTGCTTACACTGATCAGGTTATATTTCAAACCATTCATAAATGCAACTCTTTTGAATTCGACTTGTCCATTATTGAGCACACCATATCCTTCAGTCTTTCCAGATTGATCGTTACCAAATGTCACTGTCGGTCCATCTTGGACAGTGAACTCTTCCAGTAGGAGCTTACATCCGGTCATAGTCTGGCCAGCAGCGCTATCCAGATACCAGATATTCTTCTTTCGATCACCCCACACACACACAAAAATCATTAGTTCTTTTTGTGAACCCATCTTTGCTTGATGGATTCACTGGACTTCTCTACCGAAGTCACAGTTGATTGTCGAGGTGTTGAACTGGAGGCTACATCTGGAGCTTTTTCACCAGCTCCAGGTGCAGGAGTAAAAACAATTGGTATTTGATACTTACTCCCCTTATTTTTACCAGATTTTGTTCCAGATGGAACAAACTTTTGTTTTGATTTTGAAGGGAGTGGTTTAATATTTTGTTTGAAAACTGGAGGCAATAAACCTCCTTCCAGATTGTTAATCCGGGCAGTAAAACTCTGAACCTGCCGAGACAAAAGTTGGAGTTGACTTTCCAGATTAACCAAAATATTATTTTTAGGCAGCTGAACCTTGGACCTTGGTTCAACTGAGAGTTAGTCTGTCGGGTCTTGGGCACCTTAGACTTTTGAGGTAAAGGCTTGTTACCTGTGGCCTTTTTGACTGGAGCTTTAGCCTGTTTGGCTCTAGTTTTAACCTCAATGGGGGTGGTCTCAAAGGTTTCAGTTTCAACAGCTTCAGGTTGATCATAAGGTGTTTCAACCTGGAGAGCTGGAGGCAATGCATGAATATCTGGTATGAGAGCTGCTATCTCCAGATCTCCAGATTTCCATGCATTTTTCTGGGCATCGATAGTTCTTGAAAATGCATCATAGTTTTTGCCAGATGCTTTTACCCATGACGTTAATAATCTTTTGTTCTTTTTCAAGATCAGAAAATAGTTTTTGATTATCAAGTTCTAAAGCCTCAATCTTTAAAACTGACTCCTTGAGAGCCAACTGGACACTTTGTAAATAATTAAGTTGTGGCTTAACGATGTTCAGTTCAATTAAGATAGTGTCAAGATATCTTTCACTATCAGCTCTTACAGTTTCAACAAAAGCTAAGTCACCACTTAATGATTCAGCCAGGTCCAGTTTTAGTTCAGGGTCAATTTAGTGATCATAATCACATACCTTCTTCAAGATGATGTCCACCCATCTTCCAGTGATGACATCTTCTTTTGCCACATGTTGCTGCTGTTGATCTTCCAAGGCCATGAAGCACATGTCCCTTTCCTCTTCTTCATCAACTGATGAGTCATCAGAGTACTCCCATTTTCCCTTAGTTTGTGCCATTATGCACTGATCCTTTTCCTTTGCCATGGACAGGAGGGTAATCTGGGCCTTAAGCTTCTTGTATTTAGCTTTGTAGCTATCATCAGGCCGATTGAAATTAGGGACAGGGGGGCCAGTTTGGTTGTTCAACTGACTAGATCTGCATTCCTTCATAAAGTGACCTTTCTTACCACACTTATAGCAGGTAAGATTGGTTTTATCCAGAGAGCTGGAGCTGGAAGCATTGTTGGGGCCATTAAATCTTTTAGATTTATGCTTAAACCTGTTAAAGGTTTTAGCAATCATGGCGACCAGATCATCATCGTCAGTTTCATTACAACCATCACTGTTTTCAGTGGTCAGACCAGAGTTCAAGAAACTGTTTAACATCTCCTTCATCGAGTGTGCCTGGACACTCTCTGCAGACATTAAAGCAGCACAAGGTTGCTCAGGTACACTAGCAACCTTGGAACTCTGGGCATGGTTCATGGCATCTTGCTCAGCCACCAGTCTTGCAGCATTATTATCTTCAATGAATCTGAAGGCTCCATAAAGCAATGCAAGAGTATGGGTGTGCAAGGTTTTACCTTGTGTCAAGACAAGAACCATGTTTTCCCATTTGGAAGGAAGAATATCACAAAACTTCTCAAGAAGAATATCTTTATCCTTCTCTACACCCAAGCCTCTCAACTGATTAATGAGGCTAGAAAATCTGGTGTATGTACCAGTTAGACTTTCATTGGGCAAGGCAAAGAAGGATTCATACTTCTTGTTCAAGGCAACTTTTCTGGTGACAATAGTATCATCACCTCCTTCAAACTAAATAACTAATTCGTCCCACAACATAAGTGTTGGAATTAGATCTTCAGGAACAGCCCCAAGGATCATGTTCTTGAGTCTGGTGTCCAGATCAACAAGCCTACGATCCTCGTCAGACCAATGCTCTTCAGGCTTTTCTCTAGAACCTCTTCTTCCAGTTGGATCTAGAAGAGGACTAACCCCAAGAGACATGGGTATATATGGTCCATCCTTAAGGATTTTCAATATATACCTCTCAATACCACCAAAATGCAAAAGCATTCTAGCCTTCCATGTACCAAAAGTCTCACTGTTTCCATCGAATTTAGGAACAGGAGTGTTAGAGTAGTGTACATGGACGTGGTTTGGGGTAGAAGGAGGAGGAGGATTAGCATTAACATTTTGAAAAGGTTGGGCATTATTATTCAAGGGGGTTTCACCTGAACCAGAACCATCTCTACCTTCAGTAGAGTTCATCTTAGCAGATCTAGGCAAGTTTATTAGCCTTCTGCTCTGATACCACTTTTAAGTCCCAACTCGATAGATGGTACTACTGAAAACACCTCTATGTCGATGGTGGAGTTACTTTGCAATATATGCACTGAACTGGAGATGACCAGTTGCAGTGTGTATATACCAAGTTCTAGATAGATTATTTATATAAATGACAATAAGTAAAGAACAATGCAATAATACAAATAACTTGTAAGATAACTTGATGAGACAATATGTAGATTTCAATGTGTAATTTATTTATTGATGTTAAACAAATTACAAGGTTGATGCGGAACCAAGATAATACACGAATGTAAATATCCTAACAACCTATGAAATACAATGGATCTACACTCGGAATTTCTCAAGACAATCGAAACACTTAAAGTTGTGAAATATTTCTTTTAGCGATTGAGAGAAGATTGCACAAGTTCACCAAGAATATTGCAGGTATGCAAAGTATGAATTCTATCGAAGAGTATTCGAAGAAGTAATATTCTTGGTTGTGCAATGACTTGTATTTATAGGCAAAGTTAACATTGGGATGTTAACTTTGGCCGTACAAATGTGGTTGAGAGCATTTAAGAAATAGAATTTAATTCCTTAAAAAGCAGTATAAAGTTGTCGGTTAAAGCAACTTTACACAACCACCTTTATGTACCTTTTATTACTTAAATAATAAGATAAGACTTATTATCCGTGTAAGGGACATAAAGCATACAAGTCAATTCCTAGTAATCAGTGTAAAGCTTTGTAAGGGCTTTCCACTAATGGTCTCCAGTTTGTAACTGACTAGAATGTCAACTGGGCTTCAATATATTTCTCGACAAATCATCTTGGTCTCCAGTTCACTGGCCAGTTTCACTGGATAACTCATCTGGGTCTCCAGATGCAACTGGAGACTGGTCAGTTTACCAGGTGAACTGGTCCTAACAATCTTCAACTACTGGCATGACAACTGGGAGACTTCCTTAAGTTTGCCTCCTCCAGTTGCTCCAGTAGTAACTGCTGTTGGTCCAGTGACATCTTCTCCTTCGTCACTGGACAGTCAAGTTGTCTCACTTCAAGCCGATCTCCAAAACCTTCTAACCAGGGTAGAGGAGATTCCGAAGACATTTGACAAAAACACCAAGTCCTTCTCCAGATACCATAAAGATCATTTGACAAATATTAAGGTGGTTGATCTGGGGATAAACAAGTTTTCATCTAATGAAGACTTGGTGTTTAATAAGCTAAATGAGTTGGTCACTGGCTGCAACAATCTGGCTGGTACTTTAAAGGAAGCCTTTGACCTAACTCACTCCAAGGTTACAACCTCAATCTCCAACTTGCTGGGAAACACTGTCAGAACTTCAGAAGTTGATTTGAAAGAGATTGAAAGGCAGGTTAAGGAATTGATTGAAAACCTGGCCTAGATGTAACTGGACTTGGAGAGCAGTCGATGACTTCTGTTGGTCAGAAAATAGAGGATATGCTGGGTGCTAGAGAAGCACAATTGGTTAAAAGGGTAATATCTGAGATCACCAAGATGGCCACTCCTCAGGTTGATCTGGCCCCACTCACAAGTGAGATCAACCAGTTGAGAGGCAGCATAGAGAGTTTGAACACCCAAGTATCTCTACATGCTCAATCGTTAGAAAAACTGACAACTGAAGTGGAAAATCTGAAGAAGAAGGATGAAGAGGTAAAAGAGAAGGTAGTTTCTGGTTTGGATGAAGACTCCAAGCTTTTAAATGAACTAAAAACTGGTCAAGAAAAAGTTAGTGCCAATGTTTTGACCCAGTCTAAAGAGACGAACAATTTATGGAGGTCCTTCAGGATGATGTGTGGGATTTTTAAGGAGTGCAAGGACATGCAGTCATGGCAGCCTCTTGACCGGTTGCCATCTCACCCCTCTGAATGAGAAACAATTAGGGCAGGTCTAGATGCTGCCAAGGGGGAAAGAAGTGCAGTCCTTGCACCAGTTGCACCTGGAAGGACTCCATCTGGAAGAGAATTGATTGTGGCTACCAGTACTGAAGCTGGTGAGCAAAGAGTTGGTGGATCTGGTGATGATGGTGATAGGGGGAATGTTGTTTTGGATAAGGGCAAAGGTTTAGCTGGTGATGCATCTGCCCAACCGGCCACTGATGTAATACTTGAAACTGGTAATGCTGATGTACTTCCTCCAGTTTCAGATAGTGATAGCAGAAGACTGGCCAGACTTGGGAATGATATCAAAGAAAGAAAGAAGATGAAACAAAGAAACCAAGTTGAAGCCAGGGCACATCTTGAACAAATCAAGTTGCTTGATATGAGTGATGCCAATCTGTTGGGTATCACTAAGGAGGAGTATGTTAGGATTAAGAATGATCCTAGGATAGTTGACCAGTTGAATGAAATGCTTGATGTAGAACTGGACAGACACTATCCTGGGGATGAAGCTGAATTCGATGCCAGAAGCTTGAACATTTCAGTGGAGAAGGCTAAGGAAATTAGGGCCAGTGGGATTCTTAAACGTATTGCAAATGTTAAGAATGTTGTGAATAAGGTTTTGAATCCACCAAAAAGAAGGATTCCACAACCAAGAAGACCACTAACAAGAGATGCAAGAGATGTTGACCTTAGCACATTTGTTGAACCAACTGGCGAGGTATCAAATGATGACATCAAGTCCGCTGTACTGGCTGCTGGTGCTGGGAGTATAAAAATTACAAATGAATCTGAAACAAGAAACTACTACTCCCAGATCATGTCAACCAGAAGACATAGTGGTACTATAAATGGTGTAAATGTAACAATCAAGCCAGGCACCAAAGTTTTTCAAGTTGAAGTTAGTTATACCAGGGGGCCACTGGTTAAAACTGACAATCCTGGTGCTATGCAATATGGGTTCATCGAATGGGTAGAGATGGTAAATGTACTGGATGCGAAGGCACAAAAGAATAGGTTTGAGAAAGCATGGGCAAACTTTCTAAGGGGCAAAATTCAACATAAAGAAAATCTTGAGCAAAAGTTGAATATTGATCCTGAAGACTCTCAGCCTATTTCTTTGGTGACCAAGAGAAGAAGAACTGGCGAAGGGCCATCTCATTAAGTTCTTTCTTCAGTTATCTACTTGTAATTTGTATTTACATTCTGTAACTTGTATAAATTTCATTTCCTTGTATAAATGAAGTTACCAGTTTGTAACCACAAGGTAGATAATAGATTAAAATCTAACAAACCTAAAAGAAAAATCCTAAGGCATTTATTGATCTATAAAAATGCCTTGGAAACTTAGATAGATTTAAATCGAACAAGTCTCTCTAGTTCACACTTGTATAGATACAAAAACTAGAAAAAGACTTGACAATATTTCTAGACAAATAGGGGGAATTTGTTAGGACCAGTTCACCTGGTAAACTGGCCAGTCTCCAGTTGCACCTGGAGACCCAGTTGATTTGTCCAGTGAAACTGGCCAGTAAACTGGAAACCTAGATGATTTGTCGAGAAATATATTAAAGTCCAGTTGCACCGTACAGTCAACGCAACTGAAGACTTTTCTCCAGTTGAGAACTGACCAAGTTGAAAAATCATTCCAGTTGAAGTCGAAGACAACAAATGGAAGATAGAGAATGGCAATGGCAGCGAAGCCCAGTTGACATTCTAGTCAGTTACAAACTGGAGATCATCAGTGGAAAGACCTTACAAAGCTTTACACTGATTATGAGGAATTGACTTGTATGCTTTATGTACCTTTACCCGGATAATAAGCCTTATCTTATTATTTAAGTAATAAAAGGTACATAAAGGTGGTTGTGTAAAGTTGCTTTAACCGACAACTTTATACTGCTTTTTAAGGAATTAAATTCTATTCCTTAAATGCTCTCAACCACATTTGTACGGCCAAAGTTAACATCCCAATGTTAACTTTTCCTATAAATACAAGTCATTGCACAACCAAGAATATTACTTCTTTGAATACTCTTCGATAGAATTCACACTTTGCATACCTGCAATATTCTTGGTGAACTTGTGCAATCTTCTCTCAATCGCTAAAAGAAATATTTCACAACTTTAAGTGTTTCGATTGTCTTGAGAAATTCCGAGTGTAGATCAATTGTATTTCATAGGTTGTTAGGATATTTACATTCTTGTATTATCTTGGTTCCGCAACAACCTTGTAATTTGTTTAAACATCAATAAATAAATTACACATTGAAAACTACATATTGTCTCATCAAGTTATCTTACAAGTTATTTTTATTATTGCATTGTTCTTTACTTATTGTCATTTATATAAGTAATCTATCTAGAACTTGGTATATACACACTGCAACTGGTCGTCTCCAGTTCAGTGCATATATTGCAAAGTAACTCCACCATCGACATAGAGGTGTCTTCAGTAGTACCATCTATCAAGTTGGGACTTACAGTGCCAAATGCATAAATAAGCCAACATGCCTATCTTATGCGTGAACTCAAGTCACCTATGCAACGATACCCGCCTGTCATCACAATGAACGAGGTTGTATCTCAAAATCATCGAGATATATATGTCTATCTACTCGGATGTCATGTCACCAACATCTCACAGGATAAGTGTATACATCTATACACTAGGACGTTTGAGTCCTCAACCGAGGGATTATGTACTATGTATGCATGCTTACAATCAATCGTATATGCATCAATCACAAAATAGTCTGTCATGAACCAACAATCAATATTCGTCAATCATAAACCAATAATCACAATTTAAACCACCTATACGTACATACACTTAAGAGGATTATCCATTCTTCGAGTCTTAGATGCTTATATATAGGGTCACCCGCAGCCTTCCCACCACATCTAAAACCCAATGAAGGCATAACCGACTTCCATGTAAGTACGTCTATCCTAATATTAAAGAATTTCTTAACAAACATAACCCAAGTCAATCAAACGTGATAAACCATCTCATCAAACCAACATTTAACCCAAATCAATCAATCAATCAATCAACAACGTAAGTAAACACGCAAGGTTTACACTTTTCAGCCCGAATCTCAAATGAGTAGGGAGCTACGGAACTCACCTTGATCGGCAAATAAGCTTAAGTCGAGTTAATAAAAGATTAATAGCGAGTATTGGGCCCCATGCATTCACAACCTATCAAAGCATGTCATATATCATAATGTCAACTTTAATATCATAAATAAGTTGGTTTCTTAGGTTTAAGTTGAGTTACGAACCCACAATTACTTTCTTAACATTACACTTTGACTCGACATTTTTAGAAATGTACGAAGATTCATACAAAATGAGTGTTACTACAAGAAACTAGGCTCTCCCACGATTCCAACGATAGGTCACATGACTTATTTGGACTTACGGATCAAAAGTTATAATTGTTTGAAGTTAGGAAATGAAAACGAATCATTAGGACCAGAGATTAACCACTGCGCCGCAGTGAAGGCCATGCCTTGCCACTGCGCCGCAGTTAAGTGCAAGGCCTCGTTCCAGAGGTTATCCACTGTGCCGCAGTGAGGCCCAGAGCTGCACCAGCAGCAGCAGTTTAAGTGCAGAAAATGAACCAAAACCCATTTACTCAAAACCTAAGACCCCAAATCGATGTAAGAAGTTGCGGGACTCGTTTTGAAGCAAGATTAGACACTTCTAAGCCTAAATACACATAACCCAAACCAAGATTTCCATCCATAACCTCAAGAACACTTCTAAATCATTCAACCCAAACCAATACCCTAATTGAACCCTAATTTCATTTCGACCCGATTTAAGACTTGTAAATACTTTAAATCGACCAACAACATATAAATAAGCATAAATAGGTGAAGATGGGATGAATTTGACTTACCAAAACTCCTTCTTGAGCTCAAACCCGAAATTAGGTCAAAATGGGTAAAATGCAAGAACTTCAACCTTTGATTCTTCGTGTAGACGATAATGTGGCATAGATGACGATGATTCTAGTGTTATATCCGTCCCAAACACCAAGTCGATGATAGAGAGATGAAGAAATGAAATGGGTTCCTTGGCCTTTTTACTTAGAGAGAAAATGAGAAAGGGAGATAGATAAGAAATGAAAAGAGGGGAGGAAGAGATAAGGAGAGAAATGAGTCAATGGTGGCTGGTGGGTCATGGACTACCCACGGGCCGACCCGTTTCTCTTCTCAAGCCAAATTACAATCGTTACACATTTAAACACCGATCAAAATATATTCCCGACCCGAATATAACACATTGGCATTTAATTCATAAAACGACTCAAATACTTCATTAACTTATATTGTTAATCATATTACACGAAAAGTCAACGGGTCAAAACTCACGGATGTTACATTATTCCCCCGTTGAAAGAATTTCGTCCCGAAATTCAACAAAACACTAATTACTAAATAAATACGGATACTTAGACTTCATATGGTCCTCACGCTCCCAAGTGAACTCGGCTCCACGTCTAGCATTCCATCTAACCTTAACAATCGTGTAGCATTTATTCTTGAGTATCTTGTCTTGATGATCCAAGATCTCTACCGGCTCTTCAACAAAATTTAGGTTCGAATCCACCCTAATCTCGTCCATGGGCACATGATGTGTAGAGTCCGCCAAACACTTGCGTAGGTTGCAAATATGAAACACATCATGCGCACCGCTAAGCTCTTGTGGTAATTCTAATCGGTAGGCAACCTTTCCAACCCGTTCAAGAATCTTGAAAGGACCAATATACCTTGGCGCAAGTTTTCCCCGCTTCACAAAACGTACAACACCTTTCCAAGGTTACACCTTCAAAAGTACAAAATCACCTATTTCAAACTCCAATGGTCTCCGCCTCACATCGGCATACTTCTTTTGATGTTCACGAGCTAATTGCAACTTCTCCTTTATTTGAGATATTACCTTAGTCGTTTCAACCACAATTTCTGGCCCGATAAGTTGACTCTCTCCAATTTCCGCCCAAGCTAGAGGAGAACGACATATCCTACCATACAATGCTCTAAAGGGCGCCATTTGAATGGTGGCATGATAACTATTGTTGTACGAGAACTCAACTAGCCGAAAATGATCTTCCCAACTTCCACCAAAATCAATTGCACAAGCCCTCAGCATATCTTCAAGTGTTTGAATGGTTCTCTTGGTTTGTCCATCCGTTTGAGGATGAAACACCGTGCTCATGTCGAGTCGAGTACCCATTGCTTTTTGAAAGGCTACCTAAAAGTTTGATTTGAAACGGGCATCTCTATCAGAAATGATAGAAATCGGCACTCCATGCTTAGATATTACTTCCTTGATGTACAAACGAGCCAAAGTGTCAAATTTATCGGTTTCACGAATGGCTAAAAAGTGAGCCGACTTCGTTAACCGATCTACTATCACCCAAATCGTGTCACGACCGCTTCTCATCTTCGGTAGTTTAGTAATGAAGTCCATTGAAATATGTTCCCACTTCCATTCGGGCATCACCGGTTGTTCCAACAATCCGGGTGGTTTCTTGTGATCCGCTTTGACTTGTAAGCAAGTAAGACACTCACTCACATACTTAGCCACATCACGCTTCATGCCCGGCCACCAATACAAGTTTTTCAAATCAATGTACATCTTATCCGACCCGTGATGGACCGAATAAGGCGATTGATGAGCTTCATTCATAATAAGCGTTCTTAAGTCACCGAAAATAGGAACCCAAAGTCTTTCAACCAAGTATAGCCCATTATCACTCTTTCAGTCGAATTGTTGTTCCATGCCATCTAGGTTCTCGTCTCTAAAGTTTTCTGGTAGGGTGGCTTGAATTTAGGCTTCAATGATCCGGTCACGAATATTTGGACCCACCGTGAGGCTCATAGCTCTAGCCCGTCTCGGCTTTACTCTCTCCTTTCTACTCAAGGCATCGGCTACTACATTTGCATTGCCCGGATGATAACAGATGTCACAGTCATAATAACTAAATAGTTCAAGCCAACGCCTTTGCCTCATATTCAATTCACTTTGGTTAAAGATGTGTTGAAGACTTTTGTGATCGGTATAAATCACACATTTGGTGCCGTAGAGATAATGTCTCCAACACTTCAAAGCAAACACAACCGCTCCTAATTCCTAATCATGTGTCGGGTAGTTCTTCTCATGCACCTTCAATTGATGGGAGGCATAAGCAATGACTTTACCCCTTTGCATAAGAACACAACCCAACCCTTGCCCCGAGGCATCACAATACACAACAAAATCTTCAATTCCATCCGGTAGCGTCAAAATAGGAGCGTCACATAACATATCTTTAAGAATTTGGAAGGCGTTTTCTTGTCTTTCGCCCCATTCAAAGTTTCTCTCATTTTGAGTGGTTGTGCAATACGGGAGAAATTTTCAATAAATCTTCTATAGTAACCCGCCAATCCAAGGAATTGACGGATTTCAGATGGCGTTTCGGGTCTTCTCTAATTCTTGACCGCTTCAATCTTGCTTGGGTCCACGTGAATACCATCCTTGCTCACTACGTGACCAAGAAAGTGAACCTCTTCCAACCAAAACTCACACTTGGAGAATTTAGCATACAATTTCTCCTTCCTTAGTAGTTCGAGCACCTCGCGCAAGTGCTCAACATGCTCTTCCTTTGTCTTTGAGTATACAAGTATGTCATCAATGAACACAATGACAGACTTGTCTAAGTATGGTTGGCACACCCGGTTCATCAAGTCCATGAACACCGCCGGTGCATTAGTCAACCCGAAGGGGATCACGGTGAATTCAAAATGACCATACCTTGTGCGAAAAGCCGTCTTGGGGATATCATCTTCATGTACTCAGAGTTGATGATAACCCGAGCGAAGATCGATTTTTGAGAAGTGCTTAGCACCTTGAAGTTGATCAAATAAGTCATTGATTCTAGGGAGGGGATACCGGTTCTTCACAGTGAGCTTGTTTAATTCCTGGTAATCAATACACATTCTGAAAGACCCGTCTTTCATTTTGACGAAGAGAACAGGAGCACCCCAAGGGGATTGACTAGGGCGAATGAAACCCTTCTCTTGGAGTTCCTTGAGTTGAGTTTGTAATTCTTGCATTTCGGTTAAGGCTAGTCTATACGGAGCTTTTGCTACGGGCGCGGCTTCGGGGATAAGATTAATACGAAAGTCAAGTTCACGAGTTGGAGGTAATCCCGGTAAGTCATCCAGAAAAACATCGGGAAATTCACAAACAATAGGAACGGTCTTCAATTCTACCTTTGTGATGGTAGCACTAAAGGCTTTAGAATTAGAGGAATCGGAGATTTCGCCTTGAACCCTAAGAATTCTACCATTAGTCAAAGGTATCTTAACAACTCTCTCGCCACAATCAATAGTCGCATTTGCCGCCGTTAACCAATCCATACCCACTATAATGTCAAAACTACCAATGTCAAGAGGCATGAGGTCAATGAAGAAGTCGACGTCTTCTAAAGTCAAGACACAGTCGTGAAGTATTTGACTAAGTCTAGTTAGTGACCCGTTTACCATTTCAATGTCAAGCACATAGTTTAGAGCACAAGGATGCACATCAATCAAAGGAACAAAGTTAGAGGACACGAGGCTATAATCGGCCCCGGAATCAAATAGAACGGTTGCATAGTAACCATTAAGGAGAAAGGTACCTGCTACTATGTTGGGATCGTTGCGGGCTTCATTTGCATTGGCCGCAAAGGCTCGGCCTTGTGGTTGCACTTGATGGCCTTGTTGTCCCCGGTTTTGGTTAGGCCCGACCATTTGTAGTTGGTTGGGGTGGACGGCTACTTGCACTTGTTGTCCCACCCATCGAGGACAATTATTACGATAGTGGTCACGACTACCACATTCAAAACATTCACCTCTTCGTTGGTTACCTTGAGGAGGGACGGCCCGAACAGGAGCCACATTCATTGGGCCCGTTCTTGGAGCTCTACAATTCTTGGATTCGTGCCCAACTTGGTTGCAGTTAAAGCATGCCCCACATGGAACATTGGCGGAATGATCCTGTTGCATCTCCCACAGAAAGGATGAGGCCCAGCATAAGGTTTCCTAGTTGGTTCCACCGCCGCCATTACTCTACCCCTATTTGCATTCTTGGGGTCAAACCTTCCCACTTTCTTTACCCCACTAGACTCTGCCACTTCTTTCCTCTTGTTTGTTGAGGATTTGCTTAAAACACCGCTTCTCAACAAATCTTCAGTCACACTCCGGCTCGGTTAACCGCATCGGCCAAAGAAGTAGGCATGTTAGAATTCACATAAGATCGGACTTGAGGATTCAAGCCCAATACAAACTTCTCGATGGCCCGAGACTCGGAATCCACCAAGTGAGGAATGAGGGTAGACAACTCTTGAAATCGTCTAACATAGCTTTTGTAATCGGCTCCCTCCATATTGAGATTAGCAAACTCAATGGTCAAGTTTTGTAGTTCATAGGGAGGACAAACTTTGCCTTCACTTTGTTCTTGAAATCGATCCATTCCAAGTTATAAGTCCGCCCCAGAGTTATCTCTTGATTCCACCAACTCAAGGCGTCATGTCTAAACATGCCGGATGCATAAGAAATCCGGTCGTCGTATGTGCAATGACTTCTTTCAATCACTGCCTTAATCTCTTCAAACCACCTTATGCACTCAGTGGGACCGCCTCTTCCATTAAACTCCGGTGCTCCACAGCTTTTGAAGTCCTTAAATATACACCCCTGTCGGTATCCCCCATATTGATTATACATGGGCATGCGATTATCAACTCTCACTGGTTCCTCTTCTTCGTTTTCTACGTCCTGAGGTTGAGCATTTTCATTATTCACATTTTCTGGGGCTTCATTGTTTTGAGCCGCATTGTTCTGCCCAAGACTTGTCGTGACTTGAGCAATAATGGTCGGCATGATATTGGTGATCGTTTGAGCGATCACCTCAGCCATGTTTGGCTCAGGAGCTTCACCACGACCCCTTCCTTGGCCTCTACCACGACCTCTACCACGGCCCCTACCTCCTTGTACCTCCAGTTGAGCTTCCTGTTGAGGTTCTTCCGATTCAGCCCTATAGTTCGTTCCGGCTCTCCTTGGTCTCACCATTTCTATAAAACAAGTGACACGTTGACCCGAGAGTTAGTCTCAAATGCTCACATGTTAGTCACACAAGTAGTCAATGCTCTCATACCGATACCACATACTCATTTCATATCATTAAGCTAAAGCAAGAACGCTAGAATCCTATGGGATTGTTACTTAGCATATCATCATGTCAATTTCATTACAATCGTTCATTATTAACTCAAGTAATCATGCTCAATACATCATGCATTTCAACAACTAACACGAATGACTCAAATATAATCCGAATTCGATATGCTCTCTAGTTATTGACCGGGTATGTATACAGGGTGTACCAATGGCTAACCCTCCACCTAATCAACTTTCATTAAGCATATCGGTTCCTTATTATACTTTAAGCCACACGTGCGCAATCCACGATGTCATTAACTTGTTATAATGTTGGGTAACCATAAAAGAGTTGATCGGGTTCTTTTAGGGTTGCCACAATATTATACTAAGTTAATGGCATGACTTCATTTTTCCCTAAATCATCAAATTAGCTCCAACCAATAACAACAACAAACCATATTAACCACATTCATCACATTGAATTCAAGCTATCACACAAGTGGTCTTAACTACGAACTCACACGGGGATTCACATAATTCACATTGCATACGAATTTCCTAACCATGCATGCTATATGAAGAGTTTTAACTTAAGCCGTAGTCTAGGTCAAACCGCCTAATTCTCTACGACCTGCATGGGACACCATTCTGTAAGACCCCAAGCCGAGGCTCGAAATCACGGAAATCATATAGCACAAGGTGGAATTACAATAGAACAAGAGCTAAATGCAAATAAAGATTCAGTGAATCCATTACAATACGAAACAAGTACCAAAATACATAAGGAGCAATTAACCATCAAATTTTACAAAAGAACATTCAAAAGATGGCAAATCGATCCTAAGTATAATGCAAAAGAGAAGGTCAATGAATCCTTGATCCATAAAGTCCAAAGCCCGGGTTTAACATCAAGCAAGCAACTAAACTCCACGTCCGGGGATAACCTGATTACCTGAAAAGTGTACTAAGCATAGTCAACACAAGGTTTGTGAGTTCGTAGTAATGGTCCATAAAGAACCAGCGTCAATAATCACAATGTACGAGTAGAGGCTCGACATGACTTACAGTGAGCCTCTAAGTAACACAATAACGTCCAACAATCAAGATTACGCAAAGTAAGTGAGCGTGTAACAGGAATGTACAAATGATAAAAGTATCAATGCAAGTGCCAAATGCATAAATAAGCCAACATGCCTATCTTATGCGTGAACTCAAGTCACCTATGCAACGATACCCGCCTGTCATCACAATGAACGAGGCTGTATCTCAAAATCATCGAGATATATATGTCTATATACTCGGATGTCATGTCACCAACATCTCACAGGATAAGTGTATACATCTATACACTAGGATGTTTGAGTCCTCAACCGAGGGATTATGTACTACGTATGCATGCTTATAATCAATCGTATATGCATCAATCACAAAGTAGTCTGTCATGAACCAACAATCAATATTCGTCAATCATAAACCAATAATCACAATTTAAACCACCTATACGTACATACACTTAAGAGGATTATCCATTCTTCGAGTCTCAGATGCTTATATATAGGGTCACCCGCAGCCTTCCCACCACATCTAAAACCCAATGAAGGCATAACCGACTTCCATGTAGGTACGTCTATCCTAATATTAAAGAATTTCTTAACAAACATAACCCAAGTCAATCAAACGTGATAAACCGTCTCATCAAACCAACATTTAACCCAAATCAATCAATCAATCAACAACGTAAGTAAACACGCAAGGTTTACACTTTTCAGCCCGAATCTCAAATGAGTAGGGATCGGCAAAGAAGCTTAAGTCGAGTTAATAAAAGATTAATAGAGAGTATTGGGCCCCACGTGTTCACAACCTATCAAAGCATGTCATATATCATAATGTCAACTTTAATATCATAAATAAGTTGGTTCCTTAGGTTTAAGTTGAGTCACAAACCCATAATTACTTTCTTAACATTACCGAGTGTGAAACATAACACTTTGACTCGACATTTTTAGAAATGTACGAAGATTTATATAAAATGAGTGTTACTACAAGAAACTAGGCTCTCCCACGATTCCAACGATAGGTCACATGACTTATTTGGACTTACGGATCAAAAGTTATAAGTGTTTGAAGTTAGGAAATGAAAACGAATCATTAGGACCAGAGATTAACCACTGCGCCGCAGTCAAGGCCATGCCTTGCCACTGCACCACAGTCAAGTGCAAGGCCTCGTTCCAGAGGTTATCCACTGCGCCGCAGTCAAGGCTATGCCTTGCCACTGCGCCGCAGTGAGGCCCAGAGCTGCACCAGCAGCAGCAGTTTAAGTGCAGAAAATGAACCAAAACCCATTTACTCAAAACCTAAGACCCCAAATCGATGTAAGAAGTTGCGGGACTCGTTTTGAAGCAATATTAGACACTTCTAAGCCTAAATACACATAACCCAAACCAAGATTTCCATACATAACCTCAAGAACACTTCCAAATCATTCAACCCAAACCAAAACCCTAATTGAACCCTAATTTCATTTCGACCCGATTTAAGACTTGTAGATACTTTAAATCGACCAACAACATATAAATAAGCATAAATAGGTGAAGATGGGATGAATTTGACTTACCAAAACTCCTTCTTGAGCTCAAACCCAAAATTAGGTCAAAATGGGTAAAATGCAAGAACTTCAACCTTTGATTCTTCGTGTAGACGATAATGTGGCATAGATGACGATGATTCTAGTGTTATATCCGTCCCAAACACCAAGTCGATGATAGAGAGATGAAGAAATGAAATGGGTTCCTTGGCCTTTTTACTTAGAGAGAAAATGAGAAAGGGAGATAGATAAGAAATGAAAAGAGGGGAGGAAGAGATAAGGAGAGAAATGGGTCAATGGTGGCTGGTGGGTCATGGACTACCCACGGGCCGACCCGTTTCTCTTCTCAAGCCAAATTACAATCGTTACACATTTAAACACCGATCAAAACATATTCCCGACTCGAATATAACACATTGACATTTAATTCATAAAACGACTTAAATACTTCATTAACTTATATTGTTAATCATATTACACGAAAAGTCAACGGGTCAAAACTCACGGATGTTACAAAACATCCCTGTCTAATAATTACAACGGGAGAAATTTTCAACAAAGGAATCTACATTATTGAATACAATCAAAAACTTTAATAAAGTAAATAGTATTGTGTCTGCCATTGGAATCTTGAATTATTGTTGTTTAAACGTCATGGCTTGCATCATGCTTTCTAGAAAATCAAAAGTCTCTGTGCGTGCTATCGATTGATACTGGCGAAACTGGAGTGGGATTACTATTATCATCTTCAGATACATCTTCATTTGTAATGTCCCATTGTTCTAAATCTTCACTTTCTCCTATGAAGGGGAGAAACATTGACCAGTTATGGTGTGCCCAAATTTGAATATAATGTCCTTCTGCTAATAATTTGTATTGTCCTTTTGGAAAGGTCATTGGTATCTTTGGTGTCTTCTGGGCTTCAGTAATCCATTTTGCTCTAATGTTTTTTCTAGCATATTCTAATTGGTGCTTTTGTTCTTTTGATAGGTTTGCTGGACAAAAGTCATCATCTAACCACCAGTTGATATCCATATCACTAGCTGTCTCTATACATGCTATCCCTTTTATTTGTTTTTTAATTGCCTCTATTTCACTAATGAAAATTCTCTTTCTTGATGTCCTGTAGGTGTGGTTATCCATTTCTGGAAATGAAGAAAAGATTTTGCATCCTATGGGGTTTAAAGAATAAGATGCAATATTCCCAGCTACAAATACTAATTTTTCTCCTAATTTATTGAGTAAATTTCTATTTTATTAGTATAACCAAATTCTAAGAAATCAATCATACCATTATGGTAATAATTGATTATCTGGTCTTTAGGCATATCTGTTTTTTCTAAGTTGATCTGTAACAGGAAATGTGATTTTCCCAAGCTGCTTCTTCGTTGAACTATATTTACTCCTTTGAACTTTTGCTTTTCAAATGCAAGATCTATGATTTTTAACTGTAAATCATAGAGTACAAGTGGAAATTCTCTACGAACTTTTTCTTCAATAATCTGCTCGACTTCAGGGAAATCATCTATTAATGGCTTCATAGTATGTAACCATGGAATATCTAATAGTCTTGCCTTGAAGCTATCAAAATCTCTGTATATTTTTGTACTTGTTTCTTTTTCTTTTTTCTCTAATTTTTCTTGTAATGTACTAATTTTTTCTATCATAATTTTTTTCTTTTTCTTGAAAGATTCTATTCTCTAATTGTAAAATAACATTCTCTGAATTCTTTCCTTGTTCTAATAATTGTTTTTGAAGGCTAGCAATTGTTTCTTCTTGAGCTTTTATAATTTGCTCAGGACTAATTTGTGCTATATCAGAAAAAGTTTTTGTTTCCTCTGGTTCTATATAAAAATCCTTTAATCCAAAGGCTTTTCTACATGCTTCTATGGCTTCTGAAAAACTATAATAACCTTTGAAAATGGGTTGTATACATTGTATAGGTTTTGCAACTGTTTCCCATTTATTGAAAACTCCTAATTTTGTTCCTTTAAATATAACATAATGAGTAAAAATTTTCTGTCTTTGTTCAGGAACTACTAAATTCTGCTCTCTAAAATATATACTCATAGCATTCAAAAGTTGGACTTTATGTGATGTTGCTTGTCCCACTGTTTGTAGATGCCAGAAATTGTCTAATAGACACTGTTGTTTTTCTGTTAAACTAATTCCTTTGAGGGGTCTAAACTTTCTAAGGGGTTCTCCAAACCTTGGAAGTGTATAAGTTCCAAAGTATATAACATTATCTGTGGATGTGGTTGAAGGTTGTATGGTTTGAGGAGTGTAATGAGGTGTTATGGATCTAATATGTGGTCTAGGGGTTCTATATTGTTGAGGTGATAATCTAGGTTGTAAATTAATTTGGGGATTATTATAAAATGATGAGCTTTGTTGAGATTGTAAAATACTAATGTTATCTAATCCATATATTTGTTGACTCATAAACTTCTCTGTTTGTTGACTGCTGGATGCTGCATCCATGCCAGATTGCATGAGCTTCTCTGTGTTATCACTATCTATACTCATCGACGATGAGCTTCTCTTTGGACGAACTATCTTTCCTTTACCTTTATCTTTTTGATTCATCTGCATCAAACAATTTGTTAATTTTTTCAGATAACATATCTGCTAATCCATTATTTTTTCCTCTAATATGCTCAAAATTTATTTTATAACCACAACCTTGTATTATATTTTGTAAATTTACCCATCTTGTCCTATTCATTTTTTTTGCTTTGATCATTTCTAATAAATTTTACTATTGCTTCACAATCAGTTCTTACTGTAAATTCTTTATGTAAAAATATTTTAAATTTTTCTATAGCATTTATTAATGCTTGTATTTCAAAATCTAAAGTAGTCCAATTTGTACCTGCTTTATTAAAGTTTCCACTTGTATATGAACAAATTTTCTCTGTGTTTTTAGCACTATATTTGTCAGATTTACAAAGAAGGATTGCTCCCCATCCTTCTTTACATCCATCTACTTCTATAATTATATAATCTGTAACTAATGGCAATTCTAATGGTTTAATCTTTTTGACTGCTTCTTTAATTGTTTTTACTAATTTTATGTCTTCTGTGTTAAAATGTCTTTGACCATTTTTGGTTGTTTTGCTATATAATGGTCCTACTAATTTTGAAAGATTTGGAATAAATTTTCTAGCATAATTTACTAATCCTAAAAATGCTTGAATTTGTTTGAGATTTTCAAATTTTCTGGAAACTCTAATATTTTGTAGAAATATGAGGTTGTAATTCTATTTTACCATTTCCTATTTCTAAACCTAAAAATGATATTTTTCTTTTGAATAGCTCCATTTTTCTCTTTGAAACTACTATACCGTTCTTTTTAATTTCTTCGAATATTTGTTGTAGATGTCTCTCATGCTCCTGTATTGTTTCACTGGCAACTAAAATATCATCAATATATACAAGACAAAAATCATATTTAAGAAAGATACTATCCATAAATCTCTGAAAAATTGAAGGTGCATTTTTTAATCCAAAGCTAAGAACATTTCATTCATATTGTCCTTCTGAACATGTGAAGGCTGTCCATGGTTTAAAACTTTCTTCTAATTGTAATTGATTATATCCTGATTTTAAATCGAATTTTGAAAATACTTTCTTTTTCTGTATTAAATTTATTAAACTATCTTTGTTTGGAATATTATATCCGTCATTTCTGTATTATCATTCAATCTTTTGTAATTATATACTATTCTAGCTTTTCCTCTTATAATTTCACTATGGTTTCTAACCACAAATGCTGCTGATCTATGAGGACTTTCAGATTTTCTAATTAATTTTTGTTCTATCATTTCTGGTATTTGTTTTCTGAATTCTTCTTTATCTAATGGACTATATTCTATATTTGATGTTCTAATTATAATATCTGGATTTTTTAGTTTAAACCTACAAACATATTTTACTTTTGATTGTTTAATGTCTTCTCCTATTAATCCTAATTTTTCTAAATGTAATATTATAGGATAATTTATACTCTTACTAACATCTTTTCCTTTCTCTAATTCATGTGACATGAATTCCGTTAATAATTTTATAGCTTCATTTTCTACCTTTGGTGAATGATTTTGTGTTTTTAAAAATTCTAAATTTCCTTGTCCACCACGCTTCTGTGCAAACTCTGATGTCTGTGTATATCTTAGTGTAGGATAACTATATGTATTTTTACTAAGTGTAATCATATTTTTTGAAATTGTTATTGATCCTTGTAGATTAAATATAAAATTTAATCCTATAACAAAATCTTTTGATTTTATATTTTCAGGATTAACTACTATTTGTGGCATATCATATTTTATACTATAATTTCCTGAAAAATCTAAGAACTGTATTTTAGTTTGTTCTAAACAGTGTGTTATCTGTATTACTCTATCTTCTATTGTGTAACATCCGTGAATTTTGACCCGTTGACTTTACGTGTAATATGACTAACAATTTAAGTTAATGAATTATTTGGGTCGTTTTGTGAATTAAATGACAATGTGGTATTTTCGGGTCGATAATTTGTGTTGATCGGCGTTTAATTGCTGTAACGATTGTAATTTGGCGGAGATGAGAAACGGGTCGGCCCGTGGGTAGTCCATGACCACCAGCCACATTGACCCATTCCCCCCCCCCCTCCCCTTATCCTTTCCTCCTCCCTTTCATTTCTATCTATCTATCTATCTTTTTCTCTCTTTCTCTCAAAAGCAAAGCAAGACTATTTCATTCTTCTTCTCTCTACCATCTACTTAGTGTTGGAAAGGTTATAACACTAGAATCATCGCCATCTATACCACATTATCGTCATATCGAAGAATCAAAGGTGGAAGTCTTGCATTTTAGCCATTTTGACCTAAATTGGGTTCTAGCTCAAGGAGAAGTTTGTGTAAGTCTAATTCAACTCTTTTACTTCCATTTATGCTTGTTTTTATGTTTCTAGTCGTTTTGATGTGATTCCAAGACTTGTAAATGGTAAAAATGGAAATTAGGGTTAGGGTTAGGGTTTGAATGATTTGTGAGTGATTATGATGTTTAGGTCGAATTTGTGGGTTGGGTTATGTGTATTTATGGTTAATGATGTTTGATTATACTTCAAAATGGGTTAAAAGTCTTTACAAATCATTTTGGTATGGTTTGGGTCGAAATTGGGGGTTTGGGTTCTTATTTTCTGCACTTGTTGCTGCTGGTGGTGTTGCTGCCCAGTTTGGGGCGTAACCTACGCCCCTTAGGGCCGTAGGTTACGCCAGGTCTATTTTCTTGGGCGTAGGTTACGCCAGTGAGGGCCGTAGCTTACGCCTATCCCTATCTTCAATTTTGACCTTACGCCAAAATCTAACTGTTTACGCCAACTTTTACGCCAAAAATGAACTTTCTAGAGGGCCGTAGCTTACGCCCCTTTGGGCCGTAAGCTACGCCAGTTGTAATGTTGACGACCGTACCTTACGCCTCTTTTGACCGTAGCTTACGCCTGGTGGTTTTGAACCACCGTAACCTACGCCAGTTTAGGGCGTAGGTTACGCCCCCTTTGTTCCTGGAATTTTCCTTGTTTGACCTAGTTTGACTTTCTGGACCATTTTATGCGCCGAGTCTTAATCTAATTCACTTCTTATCTTATATAACATTGATTAAGAGTCTTAGAAGTCATTTAACGTCGGGAAGCACTTTGGAAACCTAATTGGGGTTTTGTCGAGAAATTGTTAAGTTACGTATATGTGTTCATGCGTGTTAATGTGTATGTATATGATCGATATTTAGGTGTTGGGCGCGAGGAGAACATTGTACGACAATAACTCGACTTTATATCAATCTTAACTTTCATAGCCAATCGAGGTGAGTTTCGTATCTCCCTACTCGCTTGAGATTCGGGCTGAAAAGTGTAAACCTGGCGTGTTTACTTGCATTTATTGATTTAGTGATTGTTTGACTTGATTGTTGGATTGATGTGACGGTTCTTTTCGTTTGATTGACTTGGTTTATGTTTTGGTTAAGTATTACATTTGTATTAGGATAGACGTACATACATGGAAGTCGGTTATGCCTTCATTGGGTTTTAGATGTGGTGGGAAGGCTGCGGGTGACCCTATATATAAGCATCTGGGACTTGAAGAAAGTAGAATCCTCTTAAGTATATGTACGTATAGTTGGTTTAAATTGTGATTAGTGGCTTATGTTTGTTGAATATTGATTGTTGGCACAGGTTCATCGTATATTGATTGTTGGTTTATGATTGATGCATTTACAATTGATTGTAAGCATTGCATACATTGTTGATGAGCCCTCGGCAGGGGATTGCCGACATCCTGGTGCATAGATGTATGTACCCATTTTGGATGTAGATCTTGACCCCGAGTATATAGACATATATATCTCGATGTTTTTGAGATGCCGCTTTGTTCATGGTGATGACAAGCGAGTATCGTTGCATAGGTGACTGGAGATCACGCATAGGATAGGCATGTTGGCTTATTCAT
This sequence comes from Erigeron breviscapus, assembly GCA_034093135.1. Taxonomy (NCBI): domain Eukaryota; kingdom Viridiplantae; phylum Streptophyta; class Magnoliopsida; order Asterales; family Asteraceae; genus Erigeron; species Erigeron breviscapus. The sequence continues at coordinate 109,850,853 of CM067167.1, read as the reverse complement.
GCATTTGGCACTTGCATTGATTCGTATATCTTTTGTGCATTCATATTACACTCTTACTTGTCTTGTGTAATCTTGTTGTTGGACCTTATTGGGTTACGTTGAGGCTCGCTGTAAGTCATATCTAGCCTCTATTCGTATATTGTGATTATTGACGTTGGTTATTTATGGACCTTTACTACGAACTCACCAACCTTGTGTTGACTATGCTTAGTACACTTTTCAGGTAATCAGGTTCTCCCCGGTCGTGGAGTTTAGTTGCTTGCTTGCTGTTTAACCCGAACTTTGGACCTTATGGATCAAGGATTCATCGACCTTCCTTTTGCATTACTTAGGATCGTTTGCCATCTTTGGATGTTATTTTGTTGACTTTGATGGCTATTTGCTCCTTATGTATTTTGGTTACCTGTTTCGTATTGTATTGGATTCACTGAATCCTTAATTGCATTTAGTTGTTCTACTGTAATTCCACCTTGTGCTATATGATTTCCGTGATATTTCGAGCCTCGGCTTGGGGTGTTACAGAATGGTGGCCCATGCAGGTTCGTAGAGAATTAGGCGGTTTGACCTAGACTACGGCTTAAGTTAAAACTCTTCATATAGCGTGCATGGTTAGGAATTCGTGTGCAATGTGAATTATGTGAATCCCCGTGTGAGTTCGTAGTTAAGACCTCTTGTGTGATAGCTTGAATTCAATGTAATGAATGTAGGTTATGGTTAATATGGTTTGTTGTTGTTGATTGTTGAAACAAATTTGATGATTTAGGGCAAAATGAAGGGATGCCATTAACTTAGTATAATATTGTGGCAACCCTAAAAGAACCCGATCAACTCTTTTATGGTTACCCAATATTATAGCAAGTTCATGACATCGTGGATTGCGCACGTGTGGCTTAAAGTATAATAAGGAACCGATATGCTTAATGGAAGTTGATTAGGTGGAAGGTTAGCCGTTGGTACACCTTGTATACATACCCGGTCAATAACTAGGGAGCATATCGAATTCGGATTATACTTTGAATCATTCGTGTTAGTTGTTTGATGGCATGATGAAATGAGCATGATTACTTGAATTAATGATGAAGTATGGTAATAAATTCAACTTGATGTTATGATATGTAAAAATCCCTTATGATTCTAACACTGTTGCCTTAGCATAATATTATGAAATGAGTATGTGGTATCGGTATGAGAGCATTGACTACTTGTGTGACTAACATGCGAGCATTTGAGACTAACTCTCGGGTTAACGTGTCACTTGTTTTATAGAAATGGTGAGACCAAGGAGAGCCGGAACGAACTTTAGGGCTGAAGAGGAAGAACCTCAACCGGAAGCTCAACCGGAGGTACAAAGAGGTAGGGGCCGTGGTAGGGGCCGTGGTAGGGGCCGTGGTAGAGGTCGTGGTAGAGGCCAAGGAAGGGGTCGTGGTGAAGTTCCTGAGCCAAACTTGGCTGAGGTAATCGCTCAAACGGTTGCCGGTATCATGCCAACCATCATTGCTCAAGTCACGGCAAGTCTTGGGCAAAACAATGGGCCTCAAAACAATGAAGCCCCAGAAAATGTGAACAATGAAAATGCTCAACCTCATGCCGTAGAGGATGAAGAAGAGGGACCAGTGGGAGTTAATATCGGGATGCCCATGAATAATCAATATGGTGGATACCGTCAAGGGTGTATATTTAAAGACTTTAAAAGTTGTGGGGCACCGGAGTTCGATGGGAAAGGGGGTCCCACGGAATGTATAAGGTGGTTTGAGGCGATAGAGGCAGTGATTGAAAGGAGTCATTGCACCTATGATGACCGGATTTCCTATGCATCCGGCATGTTTAGACATGACGCCTTGAGTTGGTGGAACCAAGAAATAACGTTGGGGCGGACTCATAATTTGGAGTGGATTGACTTCAAGAACAAAGTGAAAGCAAAGTTTTGTCCTCCGTATGAACTACAAAACTTAACCATTGAGTTTGCAAATCTCAACATGGAGGGAGCCGATTACAAGGGCTATGTTAGACGATTTCAAGAGTTGTCTACCCTCATTCCTCACTTGGTGGGTACCGAGCCTCAGGCCATCCAGAAGTTCGTACTGGGCTTGAATCCTCAAGTCCGATCTTATGTAAACTCCAACATGCCTACTTCTTTGGCTAATGCGGTCAACCAAGCCGGGAGTGTGACTGAAGATTTATTGAGAAGTGGTGTTTTGAGCAAATCCTCATCAAACAAGAGGAAAGAAGTGGGAGAGTCAAGCGGGGTAAAGAAAGTGGGGAGGTTTGACCCCAAGAATGCAAATAGGGGTAGAATAATGGCGGCGGTGGAGCCAACTAGGAAAGCTTTCCCGGGACCCCATCCTTTCTGTGGGAGATGCAACCAACATCACCCCGCCAATGCCCAATGCAGAGCATGTTTTAATTGTAACCAAGTCGGGCACCTCTCCAGAGATTGTAGAGCTCCAAGAGCGGGCCCAATGAATGTGGCTCCTATTCGGGCCGTTCCTCCCCAAGGTAATCAAAGAAGAGGCGAGTGTTTTGAATGTGGTAGTCGTGACCACTACCGTAATAATTGTCCTCGATGGGTGGGACAACAAGTGCAAGTAGCCGTCCACCCCAACCAACTACAAATGGTCGGGCCTAATCAAAACCGGGGACAACAAGGCCACCAAGTGCAACCACGCGGCCGAGCCTTTGCGGCTAATGCAAATGAAGCTCGCAATGACCCCAACGTAGTAGCAGGTACTTTTCTCCTTAATGGTCTCTATGCAACCGTCCTATTTGATTCCGGGGCCGATTATAGCCTCGTGTCTTTTAACTTTGTTCCTTTGATTGATGTGAATCCTTGTGCTCTAAACTATGTGCTTGACATTGAAATGGTAAACGGGTCACTAACTAGGATTAGTCAAATACTTCGCGACTGTGTCTTGACTTTAGAAGATGTTGACTTCTTCATTGACCTTATGCCTCTCGACATTGGTAGTTTTGATATTATAGTGGGTATGGATTGGTTGACGGCGGTAAATGCAACCATTGATTGTGGCGAGAGAGTTGTTAAGATACCTTTGGCTAACGGTAAAATTCTTAGGGTTCAAGGCGAAATCTCTGATTCCTCGAATTCTAAAGTCTTTAGTGCTACCATCTCAAAGGTAGAATTGAAGACCGTTCCTATCGTTTGTGATTTTCCCGATGTTTTTCCGGATGACTTACCGGGATTACCTCCAACCCGTGAACTTGATTTTCGTATTAATCTTATTCCCGAAGCCGCGCCCGTAGCAAAAGCTCCATATAGACTAGCCTTAACCGAAATGCAAGAATTACAAACTCAACTCAAGGAACTCCAAGAGAAGGGTTTCATTCGCCCTAGTCAATCTCCTTGGGGTGCTCCTGTTCTCTTCGTCAAAAAGAAAGACGGATCCTTCAGAATGTGTATTGATTACCGGGAATTAAACAAGCTCACCGTGAAGAACCGATATCCTCTCCCAAGAATTGATGACTTATTTGATCAACTTCAAGGTGCTAAGCACTTCTCAAAAATCGATCTTCGCTCGGGTTATCATCAACTCCGAGTACATGAAGATGATATTCCCAAGACGGCTTTTCGCACAAGGTATGGTCACTTTGAATTCACCGTAATGCCTTTTGGGTTGACTAATGCACCGGCGGTGTTCATGGACTTGATGAACCGGGTGTGCCAACCATACTTAGATAAGTCTGTCATTGTGTTCATTGATGACATACTTGTATACTCGAAGACGAAGGAGGAGCATGTTGAGCACTTGCGTGAAGTGCTTGATTTACTAAGGAAGGAGAAATTGTATGCAAAATTCTCCAAGTGTGAGTTTTGGTTGGAGGAGGTCCACTTCCTTGGTCACGTAGTGAGCAAGGATGGTATTCATGTGGACCCAAGCAAGATTGAAGCGGTCAAGAATTGGAGAAGACCCGAAACTCCATCCGAGATCCGCCAATTCCTTGGATTGGCGGGTTACTATAGAAGATTTATTGAAAATTTCTCCCGTATTGCACAACCACTCACTCTATTGACTCAAAAGGAGAGAAGTTTTGAATGGGGTGAAAGACAAGAGAACGCCTTCCAAACTCTTAAAGATATGCTATGCGATGCTCCTATTTTGACACTACCGGATGGAATTGAAGATTTTGTTGTTTATTGTGATGCCTCGGGACAAGGGTTGGGTTGTGTTCTTATGCAAAGGGGTAAAGTCATTGCTTATGCCTCCCGTCAATTGAAGGTGCATGAGAAGAACTACCCGACACATGATTTGGAATTGGGAGCGGTTGTGTTTGCTTTGAAGTGTTGGAGACATTATCTCTACGGCACCAAATGTGTGATTTATACCGATCACAAAAGTCTTCAACACATCTTTAACAAAGTGAATTGAATATGAGGCAAAGGCGTTGGCTCGAACTATTTAGTGATTATGATTGTGACATCCGATATCATCCGGGCAAGGCAAATGTAGTAGCCGATGCCTTGAGCCAAAAGGAGAGAAATTTTGAATGGGGTGAAAGACAAGAGAACGCCTTCCAAACTCCTAAAGATATGCTATGCGATGCTCCTATTTTGACACAACCACTCACTCTCTTGACTCAAAAGGAGAGAAATTTTGAATGGGGTGAAAGACAAGAGAACGCCTTCCAAACTCTTAAAGATATGCTATGCGATGCTCCTATTTTGACACTACCGGATGGAATTGAAGATTTTGTTGTTTATTGTGATGCCTCGGGACAAGGGTTGGGTTGTGTTCTTATGCAAAGGGGTAAAGTCATTGCTTATGCCTCCCGTCAATTGAAGGTGCATGAGAAGAACTACCCGACACATGATTTGGAATTGGGAGCGGTTGTGTTCTTATGCAAAGGGGTAAAGTCATTGCTTATGCCTCCCGTCAATTGAAGGTGCATGAGAAGAACTACCCGACACATGATTTGGAATTGGGAGCGGTTGTGTTTGCTTTGAAGTGTTGGAGACATTATCTCTACGGCACCAAATGTGTGATTTATACCGATCACAAAAGTCTTCAACACATCTTTAACAAAGTGAATTGAATATGAGGCAAAGGCGTTGGCTCGAACTATTTAGTGATTATGATTGTGACATCCGATATCATCCGGGCAAGGCAAATGTAGTAGCCGATGCCTTGAGCCGAAAGGAGAGAGTGAAACCAAGATGGGCTAGAGCTATGAGCCTCACGGTGGGGCCAAGTATTCGTGATCGGATTATTGAAGCCCAAATTCAAGCCACCCTACCGGAAAACTTTAGAAACGAAAACCTAGACGGTATGGAACAACTATTCGATAGAAAAGGGGATAATGGGCTATACTTGGGTGAAAGACTTTGGATTCCTATCTTCGGTAACTTGAGAACGCTTATTATGAATGAAGCTCTTCAATCGCCTTATTCGGTCCATCCCAGGTCGGATAAGATGTACTTTGACTTGAAGAACTTGTATTGGTGGCCGGGCATGAAGCGTGATGTGGCTAAGTATGTGAGTGAGTGTCTTACTTGCTTACAAGTTAAGGCCGATCACAAGAAGCCACCCGGATTATTGGTGCAACCGGTGATGCCCGAATGGAAGTGGGAACATATTTCAATGGACTTCATTACTAAACTACCAAAGACGAGAAGCGGCCGTGACACGATTTGGGTGATAGTAGATCGGTTAACGAAGTCGGCTCACTTTTTAGCCATTCGTGAAACCGATAAATTCGACACTTTGGTTCGATTGTACATCAAGGAAGTAATATCTAAGCATAGAGTGCGATTTCTATCATTTCGGATAGAGATGCCCGTTTTAAATCAAAATTTTGGGAAGCCTTTCAAAAAGCAATGGGTACTCGACTCGACATGAGCACGGCATTTCATCCTTAAACGGATGGACAAACCGAGAGAACCATTCAAACACTTGAAGACATGTTGAGGGCGTGTGCAATTGATTTTGGTGGAAGTTGGGAAGACCATTTGCCGCTAGTTGAGTTTTCATACAACAACAGTTACCATGCTACCATTCAAATGGCACCCTTTAAAGCATTGTATGGTAGAATATGTCGTTCTCCTCTAGCTTGGGCAGAAATTGGAGAGAGTCAACTCCTCGGGCCAGAAATTGTGATTGAAACGACTAAGGTAATATCTCAAATTAAGGAGAAGTTGCAATTGGCCCGCGAACGGCAAAAAAAGTATGCCGATGTGAGGCGGAGGCCGTTGGAGTTTGAAGTTGGTGATTTTGTACTTTTGAAAGTGTCACCTTGGAAAGGCGTCGTACGTTTTGAAGCGGGGAAAACTTGCACCAAGGTATATTGGTCCTTTCAAGATTCTTGAACGGGTTGGGAAAGTTGCTTATCGGCTAGAATTGCCTCAAGAGCTTAGCGGTGTGCATGATGTGTTTCATATTTGTAACTTGCGCAAGTGTTTGGCGGATCCTACACATCATGTGCCTATGGATGAAATTAGGGTTGATTCGAATTTGAACTTTGTGGAAGAGCCGGTAGAGATCTTGGACCGTCAAGAAAAGAAACTCAAGAAGAAGCGCTACACCATTGTGAAGGTAAGATGGAACGCTAGACGTGGAGCCGAGTTCACTTGGGAGAGAGAAGACCACATGAAGTCTAAGTACCCGCATTTATTTAATAATTAGGGTTTTGTTGAATTTCGGGACGAAATTCTTTCAACGGGGGAATAATGTAACATCCGTGAATTTTGACCCATTGACTTTACGTGTAATATGACTAACAATTTAAGTTAATGAATTATTTGGGTCGTTTTGTGAATTAAATGACAATGTGGTATTTTCGGGTCGATAATTTGTGTTGATCGGCGTTTAATTGTGTAACGATTGTAATTTGGCGGGAGATGAGAAACGGGTCGGCCCGTGGGTAGTCCATGACCCACCAGCCACATTTGACCCATTTCCCCCCCCCTTATCCTTTCCTCCTCCCTTTCATTTCTATCTATCTATCTATCTTTCTATCTCTTTCTCTCTTTCTCTCAAAAGCAAAGCAAGACTATTTCATTCTTCTTCTCTTTACCATCTACTTAGTGTTGGAAAGGTTATAACACTAGAATCATCGCCATCTATACCACATTGTCGTCATATCGAAGAATCAAAGGTGGAAGTCTTGCATTTTAGCCATTTTGACCTAAATTGGGTTCTAGCTCAAGAAGAAGTTTGTGTAAGTCTAATTCAACTATTTTACTTCCATTTATGCTTGTTTTTATGTTTCTAGTCGTTTTGATGTGATTCCAAGACTTGTGAATGGTAAAAATGGAAATTAGGGTTGATTCGAATTTGAACTTTGTGGAAGAGCCGGTAGAGATCTTGGACCGTCAAGAAAAGAAACTCAAGAAGAAGCGCTACACCATTGTGAAGGTAAGATGGAACGCTAGACGTGGAGCCGAGTTCACTTGGGAGAGAGAAGAACACATGAAGTCTAAGTACCCGCATTTATTTAATAATTAGGGTTTTGTTAAATTTCGGGACGAAATTCTTTCAACGGGGGAATAATGTAACATCCGTGAATTTTGACCCATTGACTTTACGTGTAATATGACTAACAATTTAAGTTAATGAATTATTTGGGTCGTTTTGTGAATTAAATGACAATGTGGTATTTTCGGGTCGATAATTTGTGTTGATCGGCGTTTAATTGTGTAACGATTGTAATTTGGCGGGAGATGAGAAACGGGTCGGCCCGTGGGTAGTCCATGACCCACCAGCCACATTTGACCCATTTCCCCCCCCCTTATCCTTTCCTCCTCCCTTTCATTTCTATCTATCTATCTATCTATCTATCTATCTATCTATCTATCTATCTATCTATCTATCTATCTATCTATCTATCTATCTATCTATCTATCTATCTATCTCTTTCTCTCTTTCTCTCAAAAGCAAAGCAAGACTATTTCATTCTTCTTCTCTTTACCATCTACTTAGTGTTGGAAAGGTTATAACACTAGAATCATCGCCATCTATACCACATTGTCGTCATATCGAAGAATCAAAGGTGGAAGTCTTGCATTTTAGCCATTTTGACCTAAATTGGGTTCTAGCTCAAGAAGAAGTTTGTGTAAGTCTAATTCAACTATTTTACTTCCATTTATGCTTGTTTTTATGTTTCTAGTCGTTTTGATGTGATTCCAAGACTTGTAAATGGTAAAAATGGAAATTAGGGTTAGGGGGTTAGGGTTAGGGTTTGAATGATTTGTGAGTGATTATGATGTTTTGGTCGAATTTGTGGGTTGGGTTATGTGTATTTATGGTTAATGATGTTTGATTATACTTCAAAATGGGTTAAAAGTCTTTACAAATCGTTTTGGTATGGTTTGGGTCGAAATTGGGGGTTTTGGGTTCTTATTTTCTGCACTTGTTGCTGCTGGTGGTGTTGCTGCCCAATATGGGGCGTAACCTACGCCCCTTAGGGATGTAGGTAACGCCAGGTCTATTTTTCTTGGGCGTAGGTTACGCCAGAGAGGGTCGTAGCTTACGCCTATCCCTATCTTCAATTTTGACCTTACGCCAAAATCTAACTGTTTACGCCAACTTTTACGCCAAAAATGACTTTCTAGAGGGCCGTAGCTTACGCCAGTTGTAATGTTGACGACCGTACCTTACGCCCTTGGCCGTAAGCTACGCCAGTTGTAATGTTGACGACCGTACCTTACGCCTCTTTTGACCGTAGCTTACGCCTGGTGGTTTTGAACCACCGTAACCTACGCCAGTTTAGGGCGTAGGTTACGCCCCCTTTGTTCCTGGAATTTTCCTTGTTTGACCTAGTTTGACTTTTTGGACCATTTTACGCGCCGAGTCTTAATCTAATTCACTTTTTATCTTATATAACATTGATTAAGAGTCTTAGAAGTCATTTAACGTCGGGAAGCACTTTGGAAACCTAATTGGGGTTTTGTCGAGAAATTGTTAAGTTACGTATATGTGTTCATGCGTGTTAATGTGTATGTATATGATCGATATTTAGGTGTTGGGCGCGAGGAGAACATTGTACGACAATAACTCGACTTTATATCAATCTTAACTTTCATAGCCAATCGAGGTGAGTTTCGTATCTCCCTACTCGCTTGAGATTCGGGCTGAAAAGTGTAAACCTGGCGTGTTTACTTGCATTTATTGATTTATTGATTGTTTGACTTGATTGTTGGATTGATGTGACGGTTCTTTTCGTTTGATTGACTTGGTTTATGTTTTGGTTAAGTATTACATTTGTATTAGGATAGACGTACATACATGGAAGTCGGTTATGCCTTCATTGGGTTTTAGATGTGGTGGGAAGGCTGCGGGTAACCCTATATATAAGCATCTGGGACTTGAAGAAAGTAGAATCCTCTTAAGTATATGTACGTATAGTTGGTTTAAATTGTGATTAGTGGCTTATGTTTGTTGAATATTGATTGTTGGCACAGGTTCATCGTATATTGATTGTTGGTTTATGATTGATGCATTTACAATTGATTGTAAGCATTGCATACATTGTTGATGAGCCCTCGGCAGGGGATTGCCGACATCCTGGTGCATAGATGTATGCACCCATTTTGGATGTAGATCTTGACCCCGAGTATATAGACATATATATCTCGATGTTTTTGAGATGCCGCTTTGTTCATGGTGATGACAAGCGAGTATCGTTGCATAGGTGACTGGAGATCACGCATAGGATAGGCATGTTGGCTTATTCATGCATTTGGCACTTGCATTGATTCGTATATCTTTTGTGCATTCATATTACACTCTTACTTGTCTTGTGTAATCTTGTTGTTGGACCTTATTGGGTTACGTTGAGGCTCGCTGTAAGTCATATCTAGCCTCTATTCGTATATTGTGATTATTGACGTTGGTTATTTATGGACCTTTACTACGAACTCACCAACCTTGTGTTGACTATGCTTAGTACACTTTTCAGGTAATCAGGTTCTCCCCGGTCGTGGAGTTTAGTTGCTTGCTTGCTGTTTAACCCGAACTTTGGACCTTATGGATCAAGGATTCATCGACCTTCCTTTTGCATTACTTAGGATCGTTTGCCATCTTTGGATGTTATTTTGTTGACTTTGATGGCTATTTGCTCCTTATGTATTTTGGTTACCTGTTTCGTATTGTATTGGATTCACTGAATCCTTAATTGCATTTAGTTGTTCTACTGAAATTCCAACTTGTGCTATATGATTTCCGTGATATTTCGAGCCTCGGCTTGGGGTGTTACATATTGTTCTATTATTTAGTCTGTAAGGTAATTTCTTATGATATTTATTTGGTATTAAACTATAAGATATTAAACTTTTTGTGGCTCCCGTATCTAATATTCCTTTTAAATCAAAGAATATATTATTATCTATCCATAATCTGCACTGTAAATTTATCATATTAGTATTTCCAGTATTTGTTTGTAAATATATACTTTCTTCTGGAACTAATTCACTCATTTGTGTCATCTCTTGCTCTACATATTTCTTTTTGTTTATTAAATCTTCTAATTGATTTAATTTATTTTCTATTTCTTTTAGTTTATAATCATGTAACTCTGTTTTTGCTTCTAAGTATTTTATTTTATCATTATTTGTGCTAGTACCTATGTTTACTTGTACTTCTTGTTCTTCTACCATATCTATATTAAATATTTCTCTGAGACATATGCAACATATTTCTTTAAAACATTCTGCACATTGTGATCTTTTTTCTATACTTGGCCATTTTCCACATATAAAACATGTTATGTGATTGCTACCTCTTCTATTTATCCATTTATGTGTACATTCTTGTTCTGTATTAACATATGTATATGTAACTTTAGCTACTGTTTTATCTTCTTCATTATCACTATATATACTATAAACTGATTCATTGTCTGAATCTCCTGCTTCTACTAATTCTATTTCATATTCACCTATTTGTTCTACTAAGTTACTTCTTTCTATATTTTTACCTATATCTGGACATTTGTTTGCTAAATGATTTTCGTTCCCACATATAAAACATTTACATTTTCTTGTCTGTGGTTTTCTAACATATTTATTTTTATAATAAGGTTTATATTCTTTTCTATATGTAGTACTTTTTCTAAGTTTTTTCTTTTTGTAATCTTTATGTCCATAAGCTTGTGGTGTATAAATCGATGTTTTACAAAATGCAAAAGCATTCTTTTTTATTTGTTCTTGTAATACTAATTCTTTACATTTTTCTTCTAATATTTGAAATGTATGTGTTACTCTAGGTCCTAATCCTAAATCTTGTGTAGTACCATATAATTGATTCCATGATTCATGTATTGCTTTTCCTAAATCTCCTGGTAATTTTATAAAATATTTATCACATAAATCATTATTAACTGCCTGACCTGTTTGTGCTAATAATCTAATAAAATCTTGGGTATATTCATTAATATATTTCATATTTGCTATACTGAATTGTTCTAAATTTCTGATAGCTGAATTTTGTAGTAATCTATTGTTCTTTGCTGGATCTACTCCTAATATTAATGTTCTAATTTGTGATGTGAAGTTGAATGGATTATCTCCCATAGCTTTTAAATTATTTACTTCTTCTGGATTTTTAGTCTTTTTACTTTGCCATATACCTAATGCTGTTGGTCCTAATGTTGTTTCTAAATATGCAAACATATCCATTTCATCTCTTTTATTAGTTAAGAAGAAATTTGAGCTTGATTTGTGCAAAAATGGAGTTAGTGTGTGAAAAGGTGTAGTGTGTGTTTTGGAGGTTGAAGATGAAGATCAGAGAGAATTGAGGTTGAATTATTGGGATTAATTATGGAAATGGGGAAAAGGCTTACAATTTTGGGTATGGAGAGGAGTATTTATACACTTGACTAACTTTCACTAATACTCCTTCCATTATTAAAATAATTACATTTTAACACCATTTTTGGATTTCTAACATTCTTCCCCTTGGTGTTGAAATGTAATTCATGCACGATATCATCTATAATTACGAATTTGTTGATGAAGGTCTTCGAAGCTTTCTCATTGTCTTCAAGATCTTCCATCAAACTTGTCTTTATGTCTTTAATCTTCACACTTACATTAAAGATGTATCTTTAAGTCTTGAACTTCACAGAGTATGAGCATTGCGGAAACTTGATCTTGGCTCTTTAGATTTGAACATGAAAGCCTCTTCTTGACAATCTTAACTTTGTCACACTTCCCCTTAATTAATGAATCTTTCTCTTGAAGCATTTGGACAAACATCTTTTTCATCACAAACTTCCCCTCGATCAAACAATCATATTTGCGTACCACCAACGCTTATGTATAGGGTGTACCCGCGGCGTACCCACCACGTTGGCGATAACTATCTTCAAAGAATAATTTGGGGATCACTTTAGTCAACAATTTATCTTTCTTCCCCTCAACTGATGAATTCTTCTTTCTTCCCCTCAACTGATGAATTCTTCTTTCTCCCCATCAAAATTCAAGAAAGCACACACACTTGTTCGACTTCATTATCCTCTTTCTTCCCCTCATGATGAATGTGTGGCTACATGTTCATCATGTCTCTTTAAAGTCGAAACTGGGGAATCAACCATTATGAAGTAGTAGTCCAATAAACAACATCTTTAGCCCGGGTTATACACTGACATGTGTATAAGCCATATCATCGAATTACTTACAAACAACCTTTGGGACCCATTTTTGTGTAGGCCCAACGGTTTTTGTCTTGACATTCCAAATGTACGTGTCATCGATTTGACGAATAGAATCTGCAGTCCATGGTGGGTGAAAACTCGAGGTTGTTGAAAAGTTGAGTTTTTGTGGACGCAGTGGAGATGCAAAGACATTCACTTTTTGCACTGCAAATGGTTTTGGTGCAAGATCAAATAACTCCCAAAGTGAATATTTGAATGTCCTTGACTCAGTTGACTTAGGCTTATAAAAGGACGTTGGCTTAGTCTTTGTCAACTGAGCTTTTGCTTGGGAGATGAACTGAGAGTTGTCTTCAAATGATAGGAATGGAATAAGAGTCTTTGTTCCATCAATATTTGTCTTCTGAGAGTACCTTCTATCCTTTTCCAAGGCATAGTTGGTAAATTGAGACACTTTACGGTTGGGGGTTTTTGGAACATCACCAATCTTGCAAACAGGAGAACTACTCGATTGTTTCAGAAGAGCTTCAACTTTTGTGTCAAGAGACTTCGACTTGAAAGATGCAATTCGACTTTCAATCTTCTCAAGTTGTTTTTCAACTGAAGAACTCAAATCAGACAAGGAAATTGATGACACTTCAGACTTTATTTGAGAAACAAGAGTTGTTTCCTTCAAGAGACGAGCTTCCAATGATGAAACTTGTGACATCAACTCATTATTCTTCTTCAAAGTTTGTTCAAAATTTGTTGAATATAGTTCATTCCAAACTTCAAGGTTTCCAAATTCAACTTGAAGTTCTTTCATCTCATTTTTAAGCCTCACATTCCCAGCTCGAAAGTAGATCATTTGTTCTTTCAGTTTGACATTCTCAGCTTGTAACGTGACTACTTCCTCTTGAAACTTGACATTTTCCGTTGCGGTCGAATGAATCAATATCTTCATCACTTGACAAGGATTTGGAAAAGGTTTCGACGAACAACATGAACACAGTCCACCTTTATGAAGTTTTTCTTCAGATGAAGTTGGTTTATTGGGTGAAGAAGTTAACCACAAATTGAAAACGAAATCATTTTTGACTGAATTTGAGATACTTGGACTTGACATTTTGTTGAGCAAAGGTGAAATGAAATGAAAGGTAATTGTGATTGAAATTGAAGTGAAAGAATTAAAATTGAAATTTGAATATTTTGTACTTCAGGTTTCCCTCCAAATTTTTTCGCCGAAATATGTTCTCACGAAACTTAGAATTTCATGTAAACTTTGGATATCATGATCATAGGAAAAATTTGATAATTTCTAAAAAATTTCGCCAAAACCGCGTCGATAACGGATGAAAATTGGCCTAAATTTTTTTTTAATGCTATCAAATTTTAAATCTTCATGAATTATCCCTTTTTAAGATCCTGGGCAAAAATTATTTTTTTTATTTATTTTTGGAATTGAATTGGAACGATCTTGTGAATATCTTGGTGAAACGATCTTGATAAGATCGTCCTGGGTGAGATCGTTCTAGGTAAGATCGTTCTTAGGATTTTGATGAAATTTGGTTAAGTCTAGAAATTGAAACGATCTTGGTGAAGATCGTATTAGGTTTCGAAGAAATGAAACGATCTTGAGAAATAGAAAATGAAACGATCTTGAGAAGATCGTTCTAGGCAAGATCGTCTTGGAAATTTTTGTGAAAATTTGGTTAAGTATGAGAAATGAAACGATCTTGAACTGAAACGGTCTTGAAAATGAAATGAACTTGAACTAAATAAGTTTGGAATGAAACGATTCAAAGAACTGGGACGATCTTGGTTGATGATCGTCTTAAGTTCAGAGGAAATGGGACGATCTTGGTGAAGATCGTCTTAGGTTTCGAAGGAATGAAACGATCTTGGTTGAAGATCGTTTTAGGTTTCTTTCTCAAAACTTCTAAGTATTTGAAATGACCAAACCAATCCTTTCGGATTAATTAGCCAGAATCAAACACTACCACAACACACTCTTGTTTAGAACGATCTTGTGAAGATCGTCTAACAAGCCACAAAGCACAAGAATGAAAAACAAGCTTTCAAAGACTAAGACGATCCTGGGAAGATCGTCCTAGTGAAGATCGTTTTGAAGTCATCTTCTTCATTTCAACAGTTTTCCAGAAAAACTCCATTAACAACTTAGAAAACTTCAATATCTTTTGAATTACTGGGAGTTAGATCATGAAATCACTTGCAAACTGTTTGTTTTCACCTCCGCAACAAATCTATGAACAAAATTCAACACCAAACACAACAGATTCAAAACCCAAAAATCGCGCCAAAATCCAAAAATTCAATCTCGAGATTTAGATCGAATTGGAACTTGAAACTTGACAGGATTATGTTTACAACTATCACGAATCTATTGGTGAACAAATAACTGTGATTTTATGTGATTTGAGAGTGTGAATTTTGATGAACAGTGAAAACGGTTTTGAATAAAAAATTCGAAAATTGGATGAGAATTGCAACAAATCGAGCTATGGATCGTTCAGATTAACTGATTTTTCTCTGATACCAATTGTTAAGAAGAAATTTAAGCTTGATTTGTGCAAAAATGGAGTTAGTGTGTGAAAAGGTGAAGTGTGTGTTTTGGAGGTTGAAGATGAAGATCAGAGAGAAATATGGTTGAATTATTGGGATTAATTATGGAAATGGGGAAAAGGCTTACAATTTTGGGTATGGAGAGGAGTATTTATACACTTGACTAACTTTCACTAATACTCCTTCCATTATTAAAATAATTACATTTTAACACCATTTTTGGATTTCTAACACTTTTATTAGTTTCCCACATTCTAACAATTTCATATCAATAATAATTTTCAAGTTTTTCATATGGCAGCTTAATTTACTATCCAATTCTCTTAGTCCAAATCCCTTAATTCCTTAAATCCCTTTCAGTACTTCATAATATATCCTACCAAAAACATTTAAAAAAAAAACTTAGAAAATTGTTTAATTAACTCCAGTTTTATCCTTCAACTATCTTTTTAACTGTTTCTAATAATTCTGCTTGATTTGCAAATTGTTTTTCTATTTTATTTATTGTAGCTGTTGGTTTATTATTTTCTAATAAATAACTTAACTGTTGTATTTCTTGTTTATTAGAAATATTTTTTCTAATATCTTTTATCTCCTTTCTGGAAACTCTAATATTTTTGTAGAAATATGAGGTTGTAATTCTATTTTACCATTTCCTATTTCTAAACCTAAAAATGATATTTTTCTTTTGAATAGCTCCATTTTTCTCTTTGAAACTACTATACCGTTCTTTTTAATTTCTTCGAATATTTGTTGTAGATGTCTCTCATGCTCCTGTATTGTTTCACTGGCAACTAAAATATCATCAATATATACAAGACAAAAATCATATTTAAGAAAGATACTATCCATAAATCTCTGAAAAATTGAAGGTGCATTTTTTAATCCAAAGCTAAGAACATTCCATTCATATTGTCCTTCTGAACATGTGAAGGCTGTCCATGGTTTAAAACTTTCTTCTAATTGTAATTGATTATATCCTGATTTTAAATCGAATTTTGAAAATACTTTCTTTTTCTGTATTAAATTTATTAAACTATCTTTGTTTGGAATATTATATCCGTAATCTTCTGTATTATCATTCAATCTTTTGTAATTATATACTATTCTAGCTTTTCCTCTTTTAATTTCACTATGGTTTCTAACCACAAATGCTGCTGATCTATGAGGACTTTCAGATTTTCTAATTAATTTTTGTTCTATCATTTCTGGTATTTGTTTTCTGAATTCTTCTTTATCTAATGGACTATATTCTATATTTGATGTTCTAATTATAATATCTGGATTTTTTAGTTTAAACCTACAAACATATTTTACTTTTGATTGTTTAATGTCTTCTCCTATTAATCCTAATTTTTCTAAATGTAATATTATAGGATAATTTATACTCTTACTAACATCTTTTCCTTTCTCTAATTCATGTGACATGAATTCCGTTAATAATTTTATAGCTTCATTTTCTACCTTTGGTGAATGATTTTGTGTTTTTAAAAATTCTAAATTTCCTTGTCCACCACGCTTCTGTGCAAACTCTGATGTCTGTGTATATCTTAGTGTAGGATAACTATATGTATTTTTACTAAGTGTAATCATATTTTTTGAAATTGTTATTGATCCTTGTAGATTAAATATAAAATTTAATCCTATAACAAAATCTTTTGATTTTATATTTTCAGGATTAACTACTATTTGTGGCATATCATATTTTATACTATAATTTCCTGAAAAATCTAAGAACTGTATTTTAGTTTGTTCTAAACAGTGTGTTATCTGTATTACTCTATCTTCTATTGTTCTATTATTTAGTCTGTAAGGTAATTTCTTATGATATTTATTTGGTATTAAACTATAAGATATTAAACTTTTTGTGGCTCCCGTATCTAATATTCCTTTTAAATCAAAGAATATATTATTATCTATCCATAATCTGCACTGTAAATTTATCATATTAGTATTTCCAGTATTTGTTTGTAAATATATACTTTCTTCTGGAACTAATTCACTCATTTGTGTCATCTCTTGCTCTACATATTTCTTTTTGTTTATTAAATCTTCTAATTGATTTAATTTATTTTCTATTTCTTTTAGTTTATAATCATGTAACTCTGTTTTTGCTTCTAAGTATTTTATTTTATTATTATTTATGCTAGTACCTATGTTTACTTGTACTTCTTGTTCTTCTACCATATCTATATTAAATATTTCTCTGAGACATATGCAACATATTTCTTTAAAACATTATGCACATTGTGATCTTTTTTCTATACTTGGCCATTTTCCACATATAAAACATGTTATGTGATTGCTACCTCTTCTATTTATCCATTTATGTGTACATTCTTGTTCTGTATTAACATATGTATATGTAACTTTAGCTACTGTTTTATCTTCTTCATTATCACTATATATACTATAAACTGATTCATTGTCTGAATCTCCTGCTTCTACTAATTCTATTTCATATTCACCTATTTGTTCTACTAAGTTACTTCTTTCTATATTTTTACCTCTATCTGGACATTTGTTTGCTAAATGATTTTCGTTCCCACATATAAAACATTTACATTTTCTTGTCTGTGGTTTTCTAACATATTTATTTTTATAATAAGGTTTATATTCTTTTCTATATGTAGTACTTTTTCTAAGTTTTTTCTTTTTGTAATCTTTATGTCCATAAGCTTGTGGTGTATAAATCGTTGTTTTACAAAATGCAAAAGCATTCTTTTTTATTTATTCTTGTAATACTAATTCTTTACATTTTTCTTCTAATATTTGAAATGTATGTGTTACTCTAGGTCCTAATCCTAAATCTTGTGTAGTACCATATAATTGATTCCATGATTCATGTATTGCTTTTCCTAATGTAACACCCCAAGCCAAGGCTCAGAATATCACGGAAATCATATAGCACAAGGTGGAATTAATGTAGAACATGACCTAAATGCAAATAAAGGATTCAGTGAATCCTTACAATAAAAGAAACAAGTATCAAAATATAACAGAAGCAAGTAATCGTTAAAGTTTACAAAACGACATCAAAAGAAGGCTATCAATCCTAAGTACAATGCAACAAAAGGTAAATGGATCCTTGATCCATATAAGTCCAGTCCGGGTTCGACAGCAAGCAAACAAATCAAACTCCACGTCCTGGATAACCTGGTTACCTGAAAAGTGTACTAAGCATAGTCAACACAAGGTTGGTGAGTTCGTAGTAATGGTCCATAAAGAACCAACGTCAATAATCACAATATGAAATCACTACAAGATCATATGGAGTAAAGCAACAGCGCATAATAAATGAGTACGCGAATTATTAACGTCAGATCATGTATCATACGTATGTAAGACCATAATGTATATCAAATGCGTATCAATAACGTCATCAATGCAACAATAAAAGTATGTTTGAGTGTGCACCGTACAAGTCAAGTATAACAAAGCGTATATGAACATCCCAACACATTCCCAATATCCATCAATTCCTCTAAACAACGCGTACATCCACTTCGGAGGGTTTTACTTTCATCAAGTTCTAGATGCTTATGTATAGGGTCATCCGCAGCCTTCCCACCACATCTAGAACTCTTTGAAGGCATAACCGACTTCCATGTATGCACGTCCATCCTAAATAGTAATAATAATAATAACAATAATATATATATATATCGCAATCCTCTACTAAAATCAATCATAACTACATTGCACATACATTTCATACGACTTTACTTTTAAGGAATCATAGATGCTTATATATAGGGTCACCCACAGCCTTCCCACCACATCTAGAACTCTTTGAAGGCATAACCGACTTCCATGTATGCACGTCCATCCTAAATAGTAATAATATATATATTATGCTTGCGTGTGAACCGCGTATGAATATATATATTATGCTTGCGTGTGAACCGCGTACAAACACCAACCACAAATTCAACAATCATCAACCATCAATAATTAATTCAAAATAAACTACACGCACATACACTTAGGAGGATTCTACTTTCATCAAGTTCTAGATGCTTATGTATAGGGTCACCCGCAGCTTTCCCACCACATCTAGAACTCTTTGAAGGCATAACCGACTTCCATGTATGCACGTCCATCCTAAATAGTAATAATAATAATAACAATAATAATAATATATATATATCGCAATCCTCTACTAAAATCAATCATAACTACATTGCACATACATTTCATACGACTTTACTTTTAAGGAATCATAGATGCTTATATATAGGGTCACCCACAGCCTTCCCACCACATCTACAACTCACTAATGGTATCATCGTCTTCCATGTATGTACAACTATCCTAATCACAATATCAAATCACTACAAGATCATATGGAGTAAAGCAACAGCGCATAATAAATGAGTACGCGAATTATTAACGTCAGATCATGTATCATACGTATGTAAGACCATAATGTATATCAAATGCGTATCAATAACGTCATCAATGCAACAATAAAAGTATGTTTGAGTGTGCACCGTACAAGTCAAGTATAACAAAGCGTATATGAACATCCCAACACATTCCCAATATCCATCAATTCCTCTAAACAACGCGTACATCCACTTCGGAGGGTTTAACTTTCATCAAGTTCTAGATGCTTATGTATAGGGTCATCCGCAGCCTTCCCACCACACCTAAAACCCTTTGAAAGTAAAGCCGACCTCCATGTATGTACTTCTATCCTAGAAAGTTACAATATCACAAACACATTCGTAAACCATCACTCGATCAATCATAACTATCTACCAAACGACAATCAATCAGAAATTAACTAGACAGGCAATCAAGTCAACCAAACAAACACACAACACGTATATGTACACTTTCAGCCCGAATCTCTATTGAGTAGGGAGCTACGAAACTCACCTGGTCGGCAAAGAAGTTAAGTTTGACACAAACGAGTACTAGGATCCACACGTCCACAACCTATAAATATACACCATAATACCATAATGTCAACTCTACAACCTTAAACAAGTTGGTTTAGCATGATTAAGTCAAGTCACAAAGTCCTAGACACAAGTACAACTTCAACGAGTAAGAACAAGACGCGTTTGACTCAACATTTTTAGAAATGGGAGAAGATTCATACAAAAAGAGTATTATTACTAGCAACTAGACTCTCTTACGATTCCAAGATAGGTCATACGACTTATTTGGAGTTACGGATAAAAAGTTATTAATGTTTGAAAATTGACGCGCATAATTTCCCAGAAGGTATCCACTGCGCCACAGTGAGCCAGAGCCATGCTCACTGCGCCGCAGTGGGCTAGATCGAACCAGACCAGAACCTAGGTACTGCGCCGCAGTGAGTAAGGGTAGAGCTCACTGCGCCGCAGTGGCCACTCCCTGCAGTCAGTACCTGCAGTTCAATGTGCAGGAAAACCAACCCAATACATCCAATTCCGATCCAAACCATTCCAAAACGACTTGTAGGAGTTTGTAACTTAATTTGAAGCATAGATAAACACCATTAACCATAAATAAACATAACCCAATCCACAATTTCGACCAAAACATCAAAATCACACCCAAAACCTTCAAACCCTAATTTAAACCCTAATTTAAACCCTAATTTGACCCAAACGAGATTTAAGCCGATTTAGGACTTGTAAACGTTCAAGATGACTAGAAATGCATAAACAAACATAAGTAGGTACAAATGAGATGAATTAGGCTTACCAAAACTCCTCCTTGAGCTAGAACCCGAAATTAGGTCAAAATGGGTAAAAATGCTTGCACTTGACTTTTGATTCTTCAATATGACGATAATGAGATGAAGATGACTACGATTCTAAAGTTATATCAGTTCTAACACTAAAATGATGCAAGATGAAGATGAAGAAATGGAATGGGTTTTGCTTTTGCTTTTTACTTGAGAGGGAAAAGAGAAGAGAAAGATAGATAGAAAGAATGAGAGAAGGAAAAGAAGGATAAGGAGGGAAATGGGTCATAAAGGGCTGATGGGTCGTGGACGACCCACGGGCCGACCCGTTTCTCTTCTCAAGCCAAAAATACAATCGTTATTCATTTAAACACAGATCAAAGCACATTATTGACCCGAATACAACACATTGTCATTTAATTCACAAAAACGACCCGAATACTTCATTAACCTATATTGTTAGTCATATTACACGTAAAGTCAACGGGTCAAAATTCACGGATGTTACATTATCCCCCCGTCAAAAGAATTTCGTCCCGAAATTCAACAAATCACTAATCGGTAGACAATGTGGGTACTTAGGCCTCAACCCTAGCGATCTCCACCACACATCAACCCATTTCTTGTCTTCGGCGACTTCATAATGAAGTCCATCACAATTTGTTTTCCTTCAAATTTATCTCCCGATCTTTCACTACAAGCTTATTCACATCTCGGAAGTCTATAAGGGTTTTGACCACGCGCGCGATGTTAGGAAGTTATGCATATACGAAATTTAAGTTATCGAGATGGGACAAGCCCGGTAAGTCGCCCGGAAAAGCCTCGGGAGGCTCGAGATTATCAGAGATGACGTTAGTTTTCAGATTCTTAAGACGGTAGCTCTAAGGACGTTTGAGTTTGAGGATTCACATGAAACCCTAAAAACCCTACCGTTAGATATTTTTACATTAGTAACCCTACTACACAATTAAGAATCATATTAACCGTTGCATTCTGATTTTACTCACTTTATCGCCAGGAACCTTAATATCATAGATCACAAAGTACGTGAAGAGTTTGTTGTCTTCTAGAGTCAAGACACATGCACGGGGTATTTGATTGAATTTAGTTAGAGAGTCGCTAAACATCCAAAAAATTTTAAACATATAATTCCAAAACACACGAACGAATGTAACCCAAAGGAGTAACGTTAGGATAAATGAGGTCATAGTCGGTTTTGACATCGAGTAATGCCATAACATCATAACCGTGAAGAGAAAGGTACCTTAACCAACGTTTGGATCATTTTGGCCTCCATTGCCAATTCCCGCAAAAGCTCGGCCACGAGGATGAACTTGATGGCCTTGTTGGCCACGGTTTTGGTTCGGCCCAGTAATTTGGAGTTGATTCGGATGGACCGTCACTTCAACTTGTTGTCCTATCCATTGCGGACAATTATTTCGGTAGTGATCAGGGCTTCCACATTTAAAGCACGTACCCCATGGAAAGTCGCCTTGAGGATGAATGGTTTGAAGAGGTACTATATTCAATGGTGCCATTTTCGGGGCTCCACAATCTCTCGCCAAATGTCCAAGTCGATTACAATTGAGGCAGGCTCCACATTGGGTATTAGTGGGATGATGCTTGTTACAATTGTTACAGAAAGGATGAGGTCCCTTGTAAGGCCTCCTCGCCAGTCCCATTGCCGCCCTGAATCTACCCTTATTATGACCATTGGGGTCAAACCTTCCCATTTTCTTCACCCCACTTGATTCTCCCATTTCCTTTCTCTTGTTTGTTGAGGAGTTACTCAAAACACCGCTCCTCAACAAGTCTTCAGTCACACTACCGGCTCGGTTGACAGCATCGGCCAAGGAAGTAGGCATGTTAGAATTCACATAAGATCGGACTTGAGGATTCAAGCCCAATACAAACTTCTCGATGGCTCGAGACTCGGAATCCACCAAGTGAGGAATGAGGGTAGACAACTCTTGAAATCGTCTAACATAGCTCTTGTAATCGGCTCCGTCCATGTTGAGATTAACAAACTCAATGGTCAAGTTTTGTAGTTCATAGGGAGGACAAAACTTTGCCTTCACTTTGTTCTTGAAATCGATCCATTCCAAGTTATAAGTCCGCCCCAAAGTTATCTCCTGGTTCCACCAACTCAAGGCGTCATTTTTAAACATGCCGGATGCATAAGAAATCCGGTTGTCATATGTGCAATGACTTCTTTCAATCACTGCCTCGATCTCCTCAAACCACCTTATACACTCAGTGGGACCACCTCTTCCATTAAACTCCGGTGCCCCACAACTTTTGAAGTCCTTAAATATACATCCCTGTCGGTATCCCCCGTATTGATTATACATGGGTATACGGTTATCAACTCTCACTGGTTCCTCTTCTTCGTTTTCTACGTCCTGAGGTTGAGCATTTTCATTATTCACATTTTCTGGGGCTTCATTGTTTTGAGCCACATTGTTCTGCCCAAGACTTGCCGTGACTTGAGCAATAATGGTTGGCATGATATTGGCGATCGTTTGAGCAATCACCTCAGCCATGTTTGGCTCAGGAACTTCACCACGACCCCTTCCTTGGCCTCTACCACGACCTCTACCACGGCCCCTACAACGGCCCCTACCCTACCTCCTTGTACCTCCGGTTGAGCTTCCGGTTGAGGTTCTTCCGGTTCAGCCTGATAGTTCGTTCCGGTTCTCCTTGGTCTCACCATTTCTATAAAGCAAGTGACACGTTGACCCGAGAGTTAGTCTCAAATGCTCACATGTTAGTCACACAAGTAGTCAATGCTCTCATACCGATACCACATACTCATTTCATATCATTAAGCTAAGGCAAGAGTGCTAGAATCCTATGAGATTGTTACTTAGCATATTATCATGTCAATTTCCTTACGATTTATTAATTCAAGTAATCATGCTCAATACATCATAAAATCAAACAATTAACACAAATGGGTTAAGTATAATCTGAATTCGATATGCTCTCTAGTTATTGACCAGGTATGTATACAGGGTGTACCAATGGCTAACCCTCCACCCAATCAACTTCCATTAAGCATATCGGTTCCTTATTATACTCTAAGCCATGCATGCGCAATCCATGATGTCATTAACTTGTTATAATGTTGGGCGACCATAAAAGAGTTGATCGGGTTCTTTTAGGGTTGCCACAATATTATACTAAGTTAATAACATAACTTCATTTTGCTCTAAAGCGTCCAACAAACATCAATCAGTAGCAACAATCCATAACAATGACAATCCATTTCAATCAATGCACACATTAACCACATTGTACCCATTCCACATTCATCACGTTGAATTCAAGCCAGCACATAAGTGGTCTTAACTACTAACTCACAATATACACTTTCTAGGGTTCACAGAATTCACGTTGCATACAAATTTCCTAACCATGCATGCGCAATCCATGATGTCATTAACTTGTTATAATGTTGGGCGACCATAAAAGAGTTGATCGGGTTCTTTTAGGGTTGCCACAATATTATACTAAGTTAATAACATAACTTCATTTTGCTCTAAAGCATCCAACAACATCAATCAGTAGCAACAATCCATAACAATGACAATCCATTTCAATCAATGCACACATTAACCACATTGTACCCATTCCACATTCATCACGTTGAATTCAAGCCAGCACATAAGTGGTCTTAACTACTAACTCACAATATACACTTTCTAGGGTTCACAGAATTCACGTTGCATACAAATTTCCTAACCATGCATGCTATATGAAGAGTTTTAACTTAAGCCGTAGTCTAGGTCAAACCGCCTAATTCTCTACGACCACGCATGGGCCACCATTCTGTAACACCCCAAGCCAAGGCTCAGAATATCACGGAAATCATATAGCACAAGGTGGAATTAATGTAGAACATGAACTAAATGCAAATAAAGGATTCAGTGAATCCTTACAATAAAAGAAACAAGTATCAAAATATAACAGAAGCAAGTAATCGTCAAAGTTTACAAAACGACATCAAAAGAAGGCTATCAATCCTAAGTACAATGCAACAAAAGGTAAATGGATCCTTGATCCATATAAGTCCAGTCCGGGTTCGTCAGCAAGCAAACAAATCAAACTCCACGTCCTGGATAACCTGGTTACCTGAAAAGTGTACTAATCATAGTCAACACAAGGTTGGTGAGTTCGTAGTAATGGTCCATAAAGAACCATCGTCAATAATCACAATATACACATAGAGGTGAAACATGACTTACAGTGACCCTCTAAGTAGCACAATAACAACAAGATCACACCAAACAAGTAAGCGTGTAATAAATGTGCACAAATGATGTAAATATCAATACAAGTGCTAAATGCATAAACAGTCATAATGTATATCAAATTCGTATCAACCATGCCACAAATGCACCAAATAGGGTGTGTCTGCGTGTAGACCGCTTAAACAGAATATACATGCGTGTGAACCGCGTGCGTGTGAACCGCGTATAAATATATATATTATGCTTGCGTGTGAACCACGTATGAATATATATATTATGCTTGCGTGTGAACCGCGTACAAACACCAACCACAAATTCAACAATCATCAACCATCAATAATTAATTCAAAATAAACTACACGCACATACACTTAGGAGGATTCTACTTTCATCAAGTTCTAGATGCTTATGTATAGGGTCATCCGCAGCCTTCCCACCACATCTAGAACTCTTTGAAGGCATAACCGACTTCCATGTATGCACGTCCATCCTAAATAGTAATAATAATAATAACAATAATAATAATATATATATATCGCAATCCTCTACTAAAATCAATCATAACTACATTGCACATACATTTCATACGACTTTACTTTTAAGAATCATAGATGTTTATATATAGGGTCACCCGCAACCTTCCCACCACATCTACAACTCACTAAGGGTATCATCGTCTTCCATGTATGTACAACTATCCTAATCACAATATCAAATCACTACAAGATCATATGGAGTAAAGCAACAGTGCATATTAAATGAGTACGCGAATTATTAATGTCAGATCATGTATCATATTTATGTAAGACCATAATGTATATCAAATGCGTATCAATAACGTCATCAATGAAACAATAAAAGTATGTTTGAGTGTGCACCGCACAAGTCAAGTATAACAAAGCGTATATGAACATCCCAACACATTCCCAATATCCATCAATTCCTCTAAACAACGCGTACATCCACTTCGGAGGGTTTTACTTTCATCAAGTTCTAGATGCTTATGTATAGGGTCATCCGCAGCCTTCCCACCACACCTAAAACCCTTTGAAAGTAAAGCCGACCTCCATGTATGTACTTCTATCCTAGAGAGTTACAATATCACAAACACATTCGTAAACCATCACTCGATCAATCATAACTATCTACCAAACGACAATCAATCAGAAATTAACTAGACAGGCAATCAAGTCAACCAACAAACACACAACACGTATATGTACACTTTCAGCCCGAATCTCTATTGAGTAGGGAGCTACGAAACTCACCTGGTCGGCAAAGAAGTTAAGTTTGACACAAACGAGTACTAGGATCCACACGTCCACAACCTATAAATATACACCATAATACCATAATCTCAACTCTACAACCTTAAACAAGTTGGTTTAGCATGATTAAGTCAAGTCACAAAGTCCTAGACACAAGTACAACTTCAACGAGTAAGAACAAGACGCGTTTGACTCGACATTTTTAGAAATGGGAGAAGATTCATACAAAAAGAGTGTTATTACTAGCAACTAGACTCTCTTACGATTCCAACGATAGGTCATACGACTTATTTGGAGTTACGGATCAAAAGTTATTAATGTTTGAAAATTGACGCGCATAATTTCCCAGAAGGTATCCACTGCGCCGCAGTGAGCCAGAGCCATGCTCACTGCGCCGCAGTGGGCTAGATCGAACCAGACCAGAACCTAGGCACTGCGCCGCAGTGAGTAAGGGTAGAGCTCACTGCGCCGCAGTGGCCACTCCCTGCAGTCAGTACCTGCAGTTCAATGTGCAGGAAAACCAACCCAATACATCCAATTCCGATCCAAACCATTCCAAAACGACTTGTAGGAGTTTGTAACTTAATTTGAAGCATAGATAAACACCATTAACCATAAATAAACATAACCCAATCCACAATTCGACCAAAACATCAAAATCACACCCAAAACCTTCAAACCCTAATTTAAACCCTAATTTGACCCAAACGAGATTTAAGCCGATTTAGGACTTGTAAACGTTCAAGATGACTAGAAATGCATAAACAAACATAAGTAGGTACAAATGAGATGAATTAGGCTTACCAAAACTCCTCCTTGATCTAGAACCCGAAATTAGGTCAAAATGGGTAAAAATGCTTGCACTTGACTTTTGATTCTTCAATATGACGATAATGAGATGAAGATGACTACGATTCTAAAGTTATATCAGTTCTAACACTAAAATGATGCAAGATGAAGATGAAGAAATGGAATGGTTTTTGCTTTTGCTTTTTACTTGAGAGGGAAAAGAGAAGAGAAAGATAGATAGAAAGAATGAGAGAAGGAAAAGAAGGATAAGGAGGGAAATGGGTCATAAAGGGCTGATGGGTCGTGGACGACCCACGGGCCGACCCGTTTCTCTTCTCAAGCCAAAAATACAATCGTTATTCATTTAAACACAGATCAAAGCACATTATTGACCCGAATACAACACATTGTCATTTAATTCACAAAAACGACCCGAATACTTCATTAACCTATATTGTTAGTCATATTACACGTAAAGTCAACGGGTCAAAATTCACGGATGTTACACCTAAATCTCCTGGTAATTTTATAAAATATTTATCACATAAATCATTATTAACTGCCTGACATGTTTGTGCTAATAATCTAATAAAATCTTGGGTATATTCATTAATATATTTCATATTTGCTATACTTAATTGTTCTAAATTTCTGATAGCTGAATTTTGTAGTAATGTATTGTTCTTTGCTGGATCTACTCCTAATATTAATGTTCTAATTTGTGATGTGAAGTTGAATGGATTATCTCCCATAGCTTTTAAATTATTTACTTCTTCTGGATTTTTAGTCTTTTTACTTTGCCATATACCTAATGCTGTTGGTCCTAATGTTGTTTCTAAATATGCAAAAATATCCATTCCATCTCTTTTATTAGTTTCCCACATTCTAACAATTTCATATCAATAATAATTTTCAAGTTTTTCATATGGCAGCTTAATTTACTATCCAATTCTCTTAGTCCAAATCCCTTAATTCCTTAAATCCCTTTCAGTACTTCATAATATATCCTACCAAAAACATTAAAAAAAAAAAAACTTAGAAAATTGTTTAATTAACTCCAGTTTTATCCTTCAACTATCTTTTTAACTGTTTCTAGAAAGTGTGTTCACAGAAGCGTGGTGGACAAGGAAATTTAGAATTTTTAAAAACACAAAATCATTCACCAAAGGTAGAAAATGAAGCTATAAAATTATTAACGGAATTCATGTCACATGAATTAGAGAAAGGAAAAGATGTTAGTAAGAGTATAAATTATCCTATAATATTACATTTAGAAAAATTAGGATTAATAGGAGAAGACATTAAACAAACAAAAATAAAATATGTTTGTAGGTTTAAACTAAAAAATCCAGATATTATAATTAGAACATCAAATATAGAATATAGTCCATTAGATAAAGAAGAATTCAGAAAACAAATACCAGAAATGATAGAACAAAAATTAATTAGAAAATCTGAAAGTCCTCATAGATCAGCAGCATTTGTGGTTAGAAACCATAGTGAAATTAAAAGAGGAAAAGCTAGAATAATATATAATTACAAAAGATTGAATGATAATACAGAAGATGACGGATATAATATTCCAAACAAAGATAGTTTAATAAATTTAATACAGAAAAAGAAAGTATTTTCAAAATTCGATTTAAAATCAGGATATAATCAATTACAATTAGAAGAAAGTTTTAAACCATGGACAGCCTTCACATGTTCAGAAGGACAATATGAATGGAATGTTCTTAGCTTTGGATTAAAAAATGCACCTTCAATTTTTCAGAGATTTATGGATAGTATCTTTCTTAAATATGATTTTTGTCTTGTATATATTGATGATATTTTAGTTGCCAGTGAAACAATACAGGAGCATGAAAGACACCTACAACAAATATTCGAAGAAATTAAAAAGAACGGTATAGTAGTTTCAAAGAGAAAAATGGAGCTATTCAAAAGAAAAATATCATTTTTAGGTTTAGAAATAGGAAATGGTAAAATAGAATTACAACCTCATATTTCTACAAAAATATTAGAGTTTCCAGAAAAATTTGAAAATCTCAAACAAATTCAAGCATTTTTAGGATTAGTAAATTATGCTAGAAAATTTATTCCAAATCTTTCAAAATTAGTAGGACCATTATATAGCAAAACAACCAAAAATGGTCAAAGACATTTTAACACAGAAGACATAAAATTAGTAAAAACAATTAAAGAAGCAGTCAAAAAGATTAAACCATTAGAATTGCCATTAGTTACAGATTATATAATTATAGAAGTAGATGGATGTAAAGAAGGATGGGGAGCAATCCTTCTTTGTAAATCTGACAAATATAGTGCTAAAAACACAGAGAAAATTTGTTCATATACAAGTGGAAACTTTAATAAAGCAGGTACAAATTGGACTAGTTTAGATTTTGAAATACAAGCATTAATAAATGCTATAGAAAAATTTAAAATATTTTTACATAAAGAATTTACAGTAAGAACTGATTGTGAAGCAATAGTAAAATTTATTAGAAATGATCAAAGCAAAAAAATGAATAGGACAAGATGGGTAAATTTACAAAATATAATACAAGGTTGTGGTTATAAAATAAATTTTGAGCATATTAGAGGAAAAAATAATGGATTAGCAGATATGTTATCTAGAAACATTAACAAATTGTTTGATGCAGATGGATCAAAAAGATAAAGGTAAAGGAAAGATAGTTCGTCCAAAGAGAAGCTTATCGTCGATGAGTATAGATAGTGATAACACAGAGAAGCTCATGCAATATGGCATGGATGCAGCATCCAGTAGTCAACAAACAGAGAAGTTTATTAGTCAACAAATATATGGATTAGATAACATTAGTATTTTACAATCTCAACAAAGCTCATCATTTTATAATAATCCCCAAATTAATTTACAACCTAGATTATCACCTCAACAATATAGAACCCCTAGACCACATATTAGATCCATAACACCTCATTACACTCCTCAAACCATACAACCTTCAACCACATCCACAGATAATGTTATATACTTTGGAACTTATACACTTCCAAGGTTTGGAGAACCCCTTAGAAAGTTTAGACCCCTCAAAGGAATTAGTTTAACAGAAACACAACAGTGTCTATTAGACAATTTCTGGCATCTACAAACAGTGGGACAAGCAACATCACATAAAGTCCAACTTTTGAATGATATGAGTATATATTTTAGAGAGCAGAATTTAGTAGTTCCTGAACAAAGACAGAAAAAATTTACTCATTATGTTATATTTAAAGGAACAAAATTAGGAGTTTTCAATAAATGGGAAACAGTTGCAAAACATATACAATGTATACAACCCATTTTCAAAGGTTATTATAGTTTTTCAGAAGCCATAGAAGCATGTAGAAAAGCCTTTGGATTAAAGGATTTTTATATAGAACCAGAGGAAACAAAAACTTTTTCTGATATAGCACAAATTAGTCCTGAGCAAATTATAAAAGCTTAAGAAGAAACAATTGCTAGCCTTCAAAAACAATTATTAGAACAAGGAAAGAATTCAGAGAATGTTATTTTACAATTAGAGAATAGAATCTTTCAAGAAAAAGAAAAAATTATGATAGAAAAAATTAGTACATTACAAGAAAAATTAGAGAAAAAAGAAAAAGAAACAAGTACAAAAATATACAGAGATTTTGATAGCTTCAAGGCAAGACTATTAGATATTCCATGGTTACACACTATGAAGCCATTAATAGATGATTTCCCTGAAGTCGAGCAGATTATTGAAGAAAAAGTTCGTAGAGAATTTCCACTTGTACTCTATGATTTACAGTTAAAAATCATAGATCTTGCATTTGAAAAGCAAAAGTTCAAAGGAGTAAATATAGTTCAATGAAGAAGCAGCTTGGGAAAATCACATTTCCTGTTACAGATCAACTTAGAAAAAACAGATATGCCTGAAGACCAGATAATCAATTATTACCATAATGGAATGATTGATTTCTTAGAATTTGGTTATACTAATAAAATAGAAAATTTACTCAATAAATTAGGAGAAAAATTAGTATTTGTAGCTGGGAATATTGCATCTTATTCTTTAAACCCCATAGGATGCAAAATCTTTTCTTCATTTCCAGAAATGGATAACCACACCTACAGGCCATCAAGAAAGAGAATTTTCATTAGTGAAATAGAGGCAATTAAAAAACAAATAAAAGGGATAGCATGTATAGAGACAACTAGTGATATGGATATCAACTGGTGGTTAGATGATGACTTTTGTCCAGCAAACCTATCAAAAGAACAAAAGCACCAATTAGAATATGCTAGAAAAAACATTAGAGCAAAATGGATTACTGAAGCCCAGAAGACACCAAAGATACCAATGACCTTTCCAAAAGGACAATACAAATTATTAGCAGAAGGACATTATATTCAAATTTGGGCACACCATAACTGGTCAATGTTTCTCCCCTTCATAGGAGAAAGTGAAGATTTAGAACAATGGGATATATACAAATATATATATATCATAACAGCTAGATATAAAAACAGTGGGTTATCTCGAGGAATTTGCACCTCGACATATCCTTAAGTCAATCTCGGTTCAGTAAGACCCGGGGGACTTACAACTGGTATCAGAGCCATAGGTTTTAACACCTTGGTTCGAGATTGATTTCGGTTTTTGGGTGTCTTGTCGTTTGCTTGTTCTTAGTTGGAGAAGTTTTTTCGGGTTCGTTAGAAATAAAGGTTCAAACTTGACACCAAAATCAAACACATCTCAATCCTAACACCATTTTCTTAAAGGTTTCATTGACCGAGTAACAAAATTGGGTTATAGATCTAAGAAAGATTGAAAAAGGTGGTGATTGTGTTTTGCGTGTTCTTGTACTTGTACTTTGCGTGTTCTTGAAGTATAGTACTTTGCGTGTTATCGATACTACCTAGGCAGTTTGCGTGTTCTACTGGTTTCCGCATTCTGTTTGTGTATTCTTGAGGTTTGAGAGTTCTGGTGGTTTGCGTGTTTCACACACTTTTGCGTGTTTCATTTGAGAGTTCCTGGTTTGCGTGTTCTTGTACATTTCTGTGTTTATTAGTTGAACCACATATACAATGGCAGCAAACTATCTTAACCAATTAATACTAATGGATCGTGAGACCGGTAAGGGTAATTCACCACCCAAACTGATGATCATTGACCAATACTTTTCGTGGAAAGGTCGATTCAAATCCTTTATGCAATTCATGGACATTAGAATGTGGACTTGTATGATAGATGGATATAGTGCCCCAACAAATGAGGATAGTGGTGTTAACAAAGTAGATGCTTACCAAGATATGACTGAATCTAATAAAAAACTGTATGAGACAGAGAAAAAGGCACTATCATGTTTAAAAATGTCATTGCCACAAGAAATACTACATTTATTTAATGGATTCAATACATCTAAAAAACTTTGGTTAGCATTAAAGAATCATTATGAAGGGGATGAAACTCTTAAAAAGAATTGAAGAGACCTTTTAAAACATCAGTATAACGTATTTAATGGGTTAAGAAGTGAAAACTTAGATCAACTGATTACACGGTATTATCACTTGTTAGCAGAGTTGCAAGCATTTGATGTTACCGACTCTGAGGAGGAAAAAGTCGAGAAATTTTTGAGCTCCTTGCCGGAAAAGCGGTGTAATTACATTACTACTTTGAAGGAGAAAGCAGATTTCTCTGATATGTCCTTGACTCAGATAGTTGCTAAGTTTCGGGGACAAGAAATGAAACTAAAGAGGAGGGAAGTAGGATATAATAATGCTCAGATTCCCGAGCTTTATTACGGTAGGCCTACGATCAATGTAAGTCCAGGTTCCCTTGAAGGAAGCACAAGGGCATTCCTGAGTGAAGATGTTGACTTACAAAAGATCTCGTTTGACTCTGAGGGTAACATATGTCTTGTTTCAAGTCAGAGCGACAATCTAGGAAACCGTGGATATCCTACCTCCAGTGCTAGTTCCACCGTGCCTATAAGTGTCAAATGTGCAGAAAGTCACTTATCCATTCTTGCGTCATTTGTGACATCATATGAACAGTTTATCCAAGGAAAGGTTCAAGATCATAGTCTTATTGATGAAGACTACGAGCAGATTGATCCTTTGGACTTAGAAGAGATGGACTTGCAATGGCAAATGACTATGCTAACTCTTCGGGCTAAACGGTTCTTATCAAGAACAGAGTGAAAGGTCGTGGGTTCTAAGCTTGGCTTTGACAAGTCAAAGATAAAGTGTTACAATTGAGAGGGATTTGTACACTTTGCTAGGGAATGCCAGAGACCTAAGAAGGATGATAGGTCTGTTGTGACTCGTCATAACTTTAACCAAGGAGGATCAGTAACTCCTTCAGGTGCTCCACAACGAAGATTTTTTCAAGGGTCAAGTTCGAATGCCAGTAACTCTTCTCAACAAAACAGTTATCAAGGTTCCAAAGTTGAAAGTCCAAGCTCTAATAACCAAAATGGGTCAAGAGCTTTGGTGGTTCAACAACAGGAAGGTTCATATGACTCGGGTTCCATTTTTGGAGAAGCTGACAATGCCTACCTGGATGAGATTAGTTCAGATGTGTCATCAGATTCAGAATCAGATATTCTAGAAAGTGATAACACTAGACCATTCAAAAACCCTGAAAAATCAATAGTTGTGAGCAGTTTAAACAAAGTCGAAGATCAAAAGACAATATCGGGTCTGGTGAACTTCAAGACGAATTTTACTATCACAAAGAATCCAGTTTCAGTAGAAAGGACTAACAACATGTGGAACATCAATATGGGATGTTCTATTCATGCCACTGGAGATAGTAGTGTTCTGTCAGACTTTGTTAAGTTTTCTTATGTTCAGGTGAACTTTGCCGGACCTGCTCAGGGAATCACAACAAGTCATGATAAAGTGAGCATCACTAATTTTTATCTTGACAAGGTGTATCATATTGAAAATCTTAGTCAAAACCCTTTGAGTGTCAGTCAAATGCATGATGTATGTCATGAGAGGGACAAGTATCATAAAAATGTTTCTTGTTTGGTTCCTGAAGTGTGACAACCGTGATCTGAGCGTATTTTCTAAAGTATTTTTTCGGTTGTTTTAGTTCGTTTCGTTTATGTACGTCATTAGTCTATAAGACTTTATCATGGAATAAATGGATTTATGTTTTATTCGGGCTTTATGAGCATTTAGACTTTGGGAAAATTGTGCGTGGACTCGAGAACAGGAGAAACACTAGTTGTCTTGTGGAAATGCCAAATTAAGTGAAATACTTAAAATTTAATCAAGTAAAGATTTAATAAACAAATATAGGCATGTTTATTTCCGTTAGAAAGCTATTGAAAATTTACATTTAAATATGTCAACAAAAATGAATTTATGGGTCACGAGATTCTTGAATTGTCGGGTCAAACGAATTTAGATGAAAGTCAAAGGCTGGTCAATTAAGGAAAAAGGAAGTGTTAGGTCGGAAATCGACAAAGTATAAATTGTTCAGAAATAGCTTGAAGTTCAGTGAAAACGTTTGTACAGAATTCTGAGGCATATCAGAATTACTTCACTAAAGCTTCACTTCAGTTCAGATCAAGATAAATCTGAAGCATTCATTCTGAAGTCAAAGACTGAAGTATGAAGAAGAGAATCATCTCAGAAGCGAGCAAAAAGTGATTCTACCAGATCGAAGACTGAAGCATCTCAGTGTAAAGTATTTACAACACTTTACACTGATTACGAGGAAGACTTTTTACTTTACACACCTTTACCTAGTTAATAGATTTATCTATTAATAAAAGGTACAAGGTAAAAGTAAAGGTTTGGAACATAGTACTATAAGTCACATCAACTGACTTATATACTCTTCCAAGTACAAGCATGTAAGGAATTAGATTTAATTCCTTAAATGCTCACAACCACTTTTATACGATCTTGTCCATGTCATCATGAACTTGGTCTATAAATATGAAGTCTTCTCACAACTTGCAAAATGCTTGAAACTTTAGCATTGCAACTTGTGAGATATACTCTAAGTAAAACTTACGAGTATTTCCAAGTTATTTAGATCACTTGTATTTCGGGATTGTTTAGATACTTACACTTGGGTGTTTATCTTTGTTCCGCAACAATCCTTGTATTTGTTTATATATCAATAAATCAAATACATTAGAAAGAAAACAACGTGTCTCAATGCTACATACTTGACTATATTTATATATATCTTTATATAGTTTCTGCCATTTAGTTCTTGCAATTTTACTTCTGTTAATTGTTTCTTGTTATCCATATCTGGATCGTAAACTGAACTTGTCCATCAAGATCAGTTGTACTTGCCAGTCGGGTTTAGTTAATCATCTATATTTGGGACTAACAATTGGTATCAGAGCAGCAAGGTTGAATTATATCAATTCTTTAACCTTTGATCTGCATAGATGGCTGACTTTCAACAAGAACGTTCTGACCCTAATAACACAACTCCATCTACTCCACCCCCTATCATCAACAACAATATACCATCGCATAATGTACACGTACATTTTCCAAATAATCCTGTTCCCAAGTTTGATGGGAACAGCGAAAACTTTCAAACATGGAAAGCATGCATGCTAAAGTATATTGCTGGTGTTGAAAGACACCTGCCCGATATCTTAAAAAGAAGGACCCTTTGTCCCCATGAATGCTTCTACTGTTGTCAGAAATACCGATGGGACTCCTAGGCAGTCACCTAAGGAGAAGGATCATTGGTCTGAGGAAGATCATAGACTTGTAGACCTTGACACTAAGTTACAAAATATGATTTTATATGCAGTTCCTGAAACCTTAATGCCCAATCTTGTTTTACTCGAAAATTCCAAATTAATGTGGGAGGAACTAATGAGACAGTTTGAAGGCACAAATGAGACAATTGTCACAAGAAAAGTTGCTTTAAACAAAAGATATGAGTCTTTCTTTGCTGTCCCTGGGGAATCTTTAACTCAAACTTACATCAGATTTACAAATCTGGTAAATCAACTGAAAGCCCTGGGTGTAACCAAAGATAAAGAAATTTTGTTGGAAAAATTTTGTGACATTTTACCTTCTAAATGGGAAAATTTAATCTTAGTCTTGAGACAAGGCAAAACTTTGCACAGTCATACTCTTGCTTCCCTTTATGGAGCCTTCAGATATACTGAAGAGAACAAAGCTGAGAGAACTTTGGCTGAGCAGGATGCCAAGAATCATGTTTCTACCAGTTCTGGTACTGTTCAGTATTCTGAACCACATAGTACTGCTCTACTATCTTCTGAGAGTGACATTTCTGACTCGATGAAGAAGATGGTTTCTGAAATGTTAAAAACTGGTGTCTCTGCTAATGTCACTCATGATTGTGATGAGAGTGACAATGATGATCTGGTTGCCATGCTGGATAAAACGTTCAATCGTTTTAAGGCCAAATCAAATCGATCTGGCAAACCTTTTGCTTCCAGCGCTTCTATTGACAAGTCTAATCTTGAATGCTTTAAATGTGGAAAGAAAGGACATTTCATGAAGGAATGCAATCTAGTCAACCATCATCATCACAATCTGCTCCTAACCATTCTATTTTTCAGAAATCTGATG
This sequence comes from Erigeron breviscapus, assembly GCA_034093135.1. Lineage (NCBI taxonomy): Eukaryota > Viridiplantae > Streptophyta > Magnoliopsida > Asterales > Asteraceae > Erigeron > Erigeron breviscapus. The sequence goes on along the minus strand of CM067167.1, from coordinate 109,814,115 downwards.
ACAGCTATAAGGCCAAATACAAGAAGTTAAAGGCACATATGGCTCTTATGGCACAAGACAACTCAAGCAACAGTTGTTTGATTGCCAAAACTGAAAAATGGGAAGACTCTGATGAATCATCTGATGATGATGAAGAAGTTAGGGACATATGTTTCATGGCACAAGAAGATCAAGGTCATTTGGTCAAATCCGATGTTGAAAGTGGTCGCTGGGTGGATATTGTAATGAAAAAGACAACTGTTTCAGAAAGGAAGGCTAAATCCAAAAAGCCATCCCCTCACACTTCATCTAAGGTTCCTAAAGACCTAAAGAGGAAGAAAAATTTCTCCCCTACTGAGCCATCTACCTCAGATTCAGGTAAGGCTCAGATGTCTAATGAAGAATCAATTTTGTTAAGGTTAGAAAGTCAATTTCAACTATTGGCTAGACAAGTGCAGAGTTGTAATGCACGTTTAAAAAATGTTGAAACCACTCCTCTTCAACCTAAACAAAATGCAAAACCTTTTTCCAAACAAATCAAGCTAAAATCTGAAAAGAAAAAGGTTGAAAACTCCATCAAACCAACTGCTTTTGTGTCATCTGGAATAATGACTGAAATCCCCTTTGATCCTTCTGTTCCTCATAAACCAAAGAAATCTGAGACTGCTAAGGGAGAGTCTAGTGAACCCATCCATAGATGGGTTCCCAAAAAGGAGTAATCTTTGTTTGTGTGCAGGGAGACCGAAAGAAGAATATATGGTTTCTGGACAGTGCTGCTGGCCGAACCATGACTGGTTATCAGACCCTGCTAGAGAAATATAGGGTGCAAGAGGGGCCCTCAATAGTTTTTGGAAATGATGGTAATGGAAAAACTGAGGGATATGGTGTGGTGAATAATTGTCAAGTCAAATTCACACGTGTTGCATATGTGAACGGTTTGAAATATAACCTGATCAGTGTCAGTCAACTGTGTGATGATGGCTTCAAGGTTTTATTTGATATTTCACAAGGCACCATATTCAACAGAGATGGAAAGGTGGTACTGATTGCACCAAGGAAGGGAAACATTTATGTCATTGATATGAATCCCTCTATCTCTGAACAATGTTTCTACACAAAGGCTGATGAAGACACAAATTGGTTGTGGCACAAGAGATTATCCCATCTGAACTTCAAGAATATTAATAAGTTGTCAAGAAAACAACTTGTTGATGGGATACCCTCTATGTCTTTCAATAAAGACAAGCCATGTCCAGGTTGTGAAATGGGTAAGCAGAAAAAAGCTTCATTCAAGACTAAACAAAGCTTTAGTATAACTGAACCTCTTCACATGCTTCACATAGACCTTTTTGGACTAGTGAATGTTCAGACCAGAGCAGGAAAGAAGTACACCCTTGTTATCGTTGATGAATATTCAAGATACTGCTGGGTGATCTTCCTCAGGTCCAAAAGTAAAGCTGCTGCTGAAATCATTGCTCTCATCAAACAAATTGAGCTCAAGTACAAGCGAAAAGTTTGTCAGCTCAGAAGTGACAATGGCACTGAATTCAGAAATGCCACTCTGGAGTCCTTCTGCACTGAAACTGGCATATCTCAGAACTTCTCCTCAGCTCACACACCAGAGCAGAATGGTGTTGTTGAAAGAAAGAATCGTACACTGATTGAAGCTGCTAGAAGTATGTTGAATGAATCTGGTCTTCCCAAGAATTTCTGGGCTGAAGCTGTTGCAACTGCCTGCTACACTCAGAACAGATCTGTTTATGTCAAAAGACACAAGAAGACCTCCTATGAAGTACTCAAAAATAGAAAGCCTAATATTGGATACTTCCATGTATTTGGGTGTCCAGTATACATTCTGAATGATTCCAGTCAGCTTGGAAAATTTGATGCAAAAGCTGATGAAGGGTATTTCCTAGGATATTCATCAAATCGCAAAGCCTTTAGAGTCTTTAACAAGAGACTTGAAAAGGTTGATGAGTCAATTCATGTTACCTTTGATGAATCCAATTCTGCAATCTTTAAAAATTCCATTCCTGTACAACCCTCAGAAAGTCCAATAAGTTTTGGTGATTCTGATCCTATTGCTAAAACTGATCAGTCACCTGAACCTGCTTCTGAACATCTCCGTTCAGAACTAATAATAAACAAGCCTAGCAACATTCCATTTTATCCTCCAGTCAGTTTCAAACTACCTTCTGAACTGACTATTGGATCAGATGTACATGCTGCTTCTCCTCTGATATCAGGATTGTAAGTCCCCTAACACGATGGTTTAACCCACGAGTGTAAAATAACAAGTCACGAGTAGAACTGGAATGGACTAGTATCACTATAAATTAAATGCAAGTATCCTGTCGGTCTAATCAATTGGCTAGAAAGCATAGAGGCGGTGCTTCATATTAGCCGTTGTGCCGAAGAGCACAAAGTGGATTATGCTGCCTCTCAATTTCAAAAGAACGCCTTGTCATGGTGGAACGAACAGATAAGGACTCGTGGTCGAGAGCCAGCTAATAGCATAACTTGGTTAAACTTTAAAAGGATGCTGATGGAGAAGTACTGTCCTCGGGAGGAAGTACAG
>CM067167.1:109793736-109810558 GCA_034093135.1 Erigeron breviscapus | reverse complement strand
GTGATAACTATTGTTGTACAAGAACTCAACTAGCGGCAAATGATCTTCCCAACTTCCACCAAAATCAATTGCACAAGCCCTCAGCATATCTTCAAGTGTTTGAATGGTTCTCTCGGTTTGTCCATCCGTTTGAGGATGAAACGCCGTGCTCATGTCGAGTCGAGTACCCATTGCTTTTTGAAAGGCTACCCAAAAGTTTGATTTGAAACGGACATCTCTATCAGAAATGATAGAAATCGGCACTCCATGCTTAGATATTACTTCCTTGATGTACAAACGAGCCAAAGTGTCAAATTTATCGGTTTCACGAATGGCTAAAAAGTGAGCCGACTTCGTTAACCGATCTACTATCACCCAAATCGTGTCACGGCCGCTTCTTGTCTTCGGTAGTTTAGTAATGAAGTCCATTGAAATATGCTCCCACTTCCATTCGGGCATCACCGGTTGTACCAACAATCCGGGTGGCTTCTTGTGATCGGCTTTGACTTGTAAGCAAGTAAGACACTCACTCACATACTTAGCCACATCACGCTTCATGCCCGGCCACCAATACAAGTTTTCAAATCAAAGTACATCTTATCCGACCCGGGATGGACCGAATAAGGCGATTGATGAGCTTCATTCATAATAAGCGTTCTTAAGTCACCGAAAATAGGAACCCAAAGTCTTTCAACCAAGTATAGCCCATTATCACTCTTTCGGTCGAATTGTTGTTCCATGCCATCTAGGTTCTCGTCTCCAAAGTTTTCCGGTAGGGTGGCTTGAAATTTGGGCTTCAATGATCCGGTCACGAATATTTGGCCCCACCGTGAGTCTCATAGCTCTAGCTCGGCTCGGCTTTACTCTCTCCTTTCTACTCAAGGCATCGGCTACTACATTTGCCTTGCCCGGATGATAACAGATGTCACAATCATAATCACTAAATAGTTCTAACCAACGCCTTTGCCTCATATTCAATTCACTTTGGTTAAAGATGTGTTGAAGACTTTTGTGATCGGTATAAATCACACATTTGGTGCCGTAGAGATAATGTCTCCAACACTTCAAAGCAAACACAACCGCTCCCAATTCCAAATCATGTGTCGGGTAGTTCTTCTCATGCACCTTCAATTGACGAGAGGCATAAGCAATGACTTTACCCCTTTGCATAAGAACACAACCCAACCCTTGTCCCGAGGCATCACAATACACAACAAAATCTTCAATTCCATCCGGTAGCGTCAAAATAGGAGCGTCACATAAATCTTCAATAAATCTTCTATAGTAACCTGCCAATCCAAGGACTTGACGGATTTCGGATGGCGTTTCGGGTCTTCTCTAATTCTTGACCACTTCAATATTGCTTGGGTCCACGTGAATACCATCCTTGCTTACTACGTGACCAAGAAAGTAAACCTCTTCCAACCAAAACTCACACTTGGAGAACTTAGCATACAATTTCTCCTTCCTTAGTAGTTCAAGCACTTCACGCAAGTGCTCAACATGCTCCTCCTTCGTCTTCGAGTATACAAGTATGTCATCAATGAACACAATGACAGACTTGTCTAAGTATGGTTGACACACCCGGTTCATCAAGTCCATGAACACCGCCGGTGCATTAGTCAACCCGAAGGGCATCACGGTGAATTCAAAATGACCATACCTTGTGCGAAAAGCCGTTTTAGGGATGTCATCTTCATGTACCCGGAGTTGATGATAACCCGAGCGAAGATCGATTTTTGAAAAGTGCTTAGCACCTTGAAGTTGATCAAATAAGTCATCGATTCTTGGGAGGGGATACCGGTTCTTCACTGTGAGCTTGTTTAATTCCCGGTAATCAATACACATTCTGAAGGATCCGTCTTTCTTTTTGACGAAGAGAACAGGAGCACCCCAAGGGATTGACTAGGGCGAATGAAACCCTTCTCTTGGAGTTCCTTGAGTTGAGTTTGTAATTCTTGCATTTCGGTTAAGGCTAGTCTATAAGGAGCTTTTGCTACGGGCGCGGCTTCAGGGATAAGATTAATACGAAAATCAAGTTCACGAGTTGGAGGTAATCCCGGTAAGTCATCCAGAAAAACATCGGGAAATTCACAAATAATAGGAACGGTCTCCAATTCTACCTTTTTGATGGTAGCACTAAAGGCTTTAGAATTAGAGGAATCAGAGATTTCGCCTTGAACCCTAAGATTTCTACCATTAGTCAAAGGTATCTTAACAACTCTCTCGCCACAATCAATTGTCGCATTTGCCGCCGTTAACCAATCCATACCCACTATAATGTCAAAACTACCAATGTCAAGAGGCATGAGGTCAATGAAGAAGTCGACGTCTTCTAAAGTCAAGACACAGTCGCGAAGTATTTGACTAAGTCTAGTTAGTGACCCGTTTACCATTTCAATGTCAAGCACATAGTCTAGAGCACAAGGATGCACATCAATCAAAGGAACAAAGTTAGAGGACACGAGGCTATAATCGGCCCCGGAATCAAATAGAACGGTTGCATAGTGACCATTAAGGAGAAAGGTACCTGCTACTACGTTGGGATCATTGCGGGCTTCATTTGCATTGGCCGCAAAGGCTCGGCCGCGTGGTTGCACTTGATGGCCTTGTTGTCCCCGGTTTTGGTTAGGCCCGACCATTTGTAGTTGGTTGGGGTGGACGGCTACTTGCACTTGTTGTCCCACCCATCGAGGACAATTATTACGGTAGTGGTCACGACTACCACATTCAAAACATTCCCCTCTTCGTTGGTTACCTTGAGGAGGGACGTCCCGAACAGGAGCCACATTCATTGGGCCCGTTCTTGGAGCTCTACAATTCTTGGATTCGTGCCCAACTTGGTTGCAGTTAAAGCATGCCCCACATGGAACATTGGCGGAATGGTGCCTGTTGCATCTCCCACAGAAAGGATGAGGCCCAGCATAAGGTTTCCTAGTTGGTTCCACCGCCGCCATTACTCTACCCCTATGCATTCTTGGGGCAAACCTTCCCACTTTCTTTACCCCACTTGACTCCACCATCCTCTTGCTTGTTGAGGATTTGCTTAAAACACCGCTCTCAACAAGTCTCAGTCACTACCGGCCCGGTTAACCGCATCGGCCAAAGAAGTAGGCATGTTAGAATTCACATAAGATCGGACTTGAGGATTCAAGCCCAATACAAACTTCTCGATGGCCCGAGACTCGGAATCCACCAAGTGAGGAATGAGGGTAGACAACTCTTGAAATCGTCTAACATAGCTCTTGTAATCGGCTCCCTCCATATTGAGATTAGCAAACTCAATGGTCAAATTTTGTAGTTCATAGGGAGGACAAAACTTTGCCTTCACTTTGTCTGAAATCGATCCATTCCCAATATAAGAGTCCGCCCCAGATATCTCCTGATTCCACCAACTCAAGGCGTCATGTCTAAACATGCCGGATGCATAAGAAATCCGGTTGTCGTATGTGCAATGACTTCTTTCAATTACTGCCTCAATCTCTTCAAACTACCTTATGCACTCAGTGGGACCGCCTCTTCCATTAAACTCCGGTGCTCCACAGCTTTTGAAGTCCTTAAATATACACCCCTGTCGGTATCCCCCATATTGATTATACATGGGCATGCGGTTATCAACTCTCACTGGTTCCTCTTCTTCGTTTTCTACGTCCTGAGGTTGAGCATTTTCATTATTCACATTTTCTGGGGCTTCATTGTTTTGAGCCGCATTGTTCTGCCCAAGACTTGTCGTGACTTGAGCAATAATGGTGCATGATATTGGTGATCGTTTGAGCGATCACCTCAGCCATGTTTGGCTCAGGAAGCTTCACCACGACCCCTTCCTTGGCCTCTACCACGACCTCTACCACGGCCCCTACCTCTACCTCCTTGTACCTCCGGTTGAGCTTCCGGTTGAGGTTCTTCCTCTTCAGCCCTATAGTTCGTTCCGGCTCTCCTTGGTCTCACCATTTCTATAAAACAAGTGACACGTTGACCCGAGAGTTAGTCTCAAATGCTCACATGTTAGTCACACAAGTAGTCAATGCTCCATACCGATACCACATACTCATTTCCTATCATTATGCTAAGGCAAGAGTGCTAGAATCCTATGGGATTGTTACTTAGCATATCATCATGTCAATTTCATTACAATCGTTCATTATTAACTCAAGTAATCATGCTCAATACATCATGCATTTCAACAACTAACACGAATGACTCAAATATAATCCGAATTCGATATGCTCTCTAGTTATTGACCGGGTATGTATACAGGGTGTACCAATGGCTAACCCTCCACCTAATCAACTTCCATTAAACATATCGGTTCCTTATTATACTTTAAGCCACACGACGTGCGCAATCCACGATGTCATGAACTTGCTATAATATCGGGTAACCATAAAAGAGTTGATCGGGTTCTTTTAGGGGTGCCACAATATTATACTAAGTTAATGGCATCACTTCATTTTGCCCTAAATCATCAAATTAGCTCCAACCAATAACAACAACAAATCATATTAACCACATTCATCACATTGAATTCAAGCTATCACACAAGTGGTCTTAACTACGAACTCACACTGGGATTCACATAATTTACATTGCATACGAATTTCCTAACCATGCATGCTATATGAAGAGTTTTAACTTAAGCCGTAGTCTATGTCAAACCGCCTAATTCTCTACGACCACGCATGGGCCACCATTCTGTAACACCCCAAGCCGAGGCTCGAAATATCACGGAAATCATATAGCACAAGGTGGAATTACAATAGAACATGAACTAAATGCAAATAAAGGATTCAGTGAATCCTTACAATACGAATAACAAGTATCAAAATACATAAGGAGCAAGTCACCATCAAGGTTTACAAAAGAACATCAAAAGATGGCAAATCGATCCTAAGTATAATGCAAAAGAGAAAGTCAATGAATCCTTGATTCCATAAAGTCCAAAGCCCGGGTTTAACATCAAGCAAGCAACTAAACTCCACGTCCGGGATAACCTGATTACCTGAAAAGTGTACTAAGCATAGTCAACACAAGGTTGGTGAGTTCGTAGTAATGGTCCATAAAGAATCAACGTCAATAATCACAATGTACGAGTAGAGGCTTGACATGACTTACAGTGAGCCTCTAAGTAACACAATAACGTCCAACAATCAAGATTACGCAAAGTAAGTGAGCGTGTAACAGGAATGTACAAATGATAAAAGTATCAATGCAAGTGCCAAATGCATAAATAAGCCAACATGCCTATCTTATGCGTGAACTCAAGTCACCTATGCAACGATACCCGCCTGTCATCGCAATGAACAAGGCTGTATCTCAAAACATCGAGATATATATGTCTATATACTCGGAGATCATGAACTCAACATCTCATAGATTAAGTGTATACATCTATACACTTGGATGTTTGAGTCCTCAACCGAGGGATTATGTAACTATGTATGCATGCTTACAATCAATCGTATATGCATCAATCACAAATCGTCTGTCATGAACCAACAATCAATATTCGTCAATCATAAACCAATAATCACAATTTAAACCACCTATACGTACATACACTTAAGAGGATTATCCATTCTTCGAGTCTCAGATGCTTATATATAGGGTCACCCGCAGCCTTCCCACCACATCTAAAACCCAATGAAGGCATAACCGACTTCCATGTAGGTACGTCTATCCTAATATTAAAGAATTCTTAACAAACATAACCCAAGTCAATCAAACGTGATAAACCATCTCATCAAACCAACATTTAACCCAAATCAATCAATCAATCAACAACGTAAGTAAACACGCAAGGTTTACACTTTTCAGCCCGAATCTCAAATGAGTAGGGAGATCGGCAAAGAAGCTTAAGTCGAGTTAATAAAAGATTAATAGCGAGTATTGGGCCCCACGCGTTCACAACCTATCAAAGCATGTCATATATCATAATTTCAACTTTAATATCATAAATAAGTTGGTTCCTTAGGTTTAAGTTGAGTCACGAGCCCACAATTACTTTCTTAACATTACCGAGTGTGAAACATAACACTTTGACTTGACATTTTTAGAAATGTACGAAGATTCATATAAAATGAGTGTTACTACAAGAAACTAGGCTCTCCTACGATTCCAACGATAGGTCACATGACTTATTTGGACTTACGGATCAAAAGTTATAAGTATTTGAAGTTAGGAAATGAAAACGAATCATTAGGACCAGAGATTAACCACTGCGCCGCAGTCAAGGCCATGCCTTGCCACTGCACCACAGTCAAGTGCAAGGCCTCGTTCCAGAGGTTATCTACTGCACCGCAGTCAAGGCTATGCCTTGCCACTGCGCCGCAGTGAGGCCCAGAGCTGCACCAGCAGCAGCAGTTTAAGTGCAGAAAAATGACCCAAAACCCATTTACTCAAAACCTAAGACCCCAAATCGATGTAAGAAGTTGTGGGACTCGTTTTGAAGCAAGATTAGACACTTCTAAGCCTAAATACACATAACCCAAACCAAGATTCCATACATAACCTCAAGAACACTTCCAAATCATTCAACCCAAACCAAAACCCTAATTGAACCCTAATTCATTTCGACCCGATTTAAGACTTGTAAATACTTTAAATCGACCAACAACATATAAATAAGCATAAATAGGTGAAGATGGGATGAATTTGACTTACCAAACTCCTTCTTGAGCTCAAACCCGAAATTAGGTCAAAATGGGTAAAATGCTTGCACTACAACCTTTGAATCTTCGATATGACGATAATGTGGTATAGATGACGATGATTCTAGTGTTATATCTGTCCCAAACACCAAGTCGATGATAGAGAGATGAAGAAATGAAATGGGTTCCTTGGCCTTTTTACTTAGAGAGAAAATGAGAAAGGGAGATAGATAAGAAATGAAAAGAGGGGAGGAAGAGATAAGGAGAGAAATGGGTCAATGGTGGCTGGTGGGTCGTGGACTACCCACGGGCCGACCCGTTTCTCTTCTCAAGCCAAATTACAATCGTTACACATTTAAACACCGATCAAAACATATTGTCGACCCGAATATAACACATTGTCATTTAATTCATAAAACGACCCCAAATACTTCATTAACTTATAATGTTAATCATATTACACGAAAAGTCAACGGGTCAAAACTCACGGATGTTACAAAACATCCCTGTCTAATAATTACAACGGGAGAAATTTTCAACAAAGGAATCTACATTATTGAATACAATCAAAAACTTTAATAAAGTAAATAGTATTGTGTCTGCCATTGGAATCTTGAATTATTGTTGTTTAAACGTCATGGCTTGCATCATGGTTTCTAGAGAATCAAAAGTCTCTGTGCGTGCTATCGATTGATACTGGTGAAACTGGAGTGGGATTACTATTATCATCTTCAGATACATCTTCATTTGTAATGTCCCATTGTTCTAAATCTTCACTTTCTCCTATAAAGGGGAGAAACATTGACCAGTTATGGTGTGCCCAAATTTGAAGTATAATGACCTTCTGCTAATAATTTGAATTGTCTTCTAGGAAGGAACATTGGTATTTTTGGTGTCTTCTGGGCTTCAATAATCCATTTTGCTCTAATGTTTTTTCTAGCATATTCTAATTGGTGCTTTTGTTCTTTTGATAGGTTTGCTGGACAAAAGTCATCATCTAACCACCAGTTGATATCCATATCACTAGCTGTCTCTATACATGCTATCCCTTTTATTTGTTTTTTAATTGCCTCTATTTCACTAATGAAAATTCTCTTTCTTAATGGCCTGTAGGTGTGGTTATCCATCTCTGGAAATGAAGAAAAAGATTTTGCATCCTATGGGGTTTAAAGAATAAGATGCAATATTCCCAGCTACAAATACTAATTTTTCTCCTAATTTATTGAGTAAATTTCTATTTTATTAGTATAACCAAATTCTAAGAAATCAATCATACCATTATGGTAATAATTGATTATCTGGTCTTTAGGCATATCTGTTTTTTCTAAGTCGATCTGTAACAAGAAATGTGATTTTCCCAAGTTGCTTCTTCGTTGAACTATATTTACTCCTTTGAACTTTTGCTTTTCAAATGCAAGATCTATGATTTTTAACTGTAAATCATAGAGTACAAGTGGAAATTCTCTACGAACTTTTTCTTCAATAATCTGCTCGACTTCAAGGAAATCATCTATTAATGGCTTCATAGTGTGTAGTCATGGAATATCTAATAGTCTTGCCTTGAAGCTATCAAAATCTCTGTATATTTTTGTACTTGTTTCTTTTTCTTTTTTCTCTAATTTTTCTTGTAATGTACTAATTTTTCTATCATAATTTTTTCTTTTTCTTGAAAAATTCTATTCTCTAATTGTATAATAACATTCTCTGAATTCTTTCCTTGTTCTAATAATTGCTTTTGAAGGCTAGCAATTGTTTCTTCTTGAGCTTTTATAATTTGCTCAGGACTAATTTGTGCTATATCAGAAAAAGTTTTTGTTTCCTCTGGTTCTATATAAAATCCTTTAATCCAAAGGCTTTTCTACATGCTTCTATGGCTTCTGAAAAACTATAATAACCTTTGAAAATGGGTTGTATACATTGTATATGTTTTGCAACTGTTTCCCATTTATTGAAAACTCCTAATTTTGTTCCTTTAAATATAACATAATGAGTAAAAATTTTCTGTCTTTGTTCAGGAACTACTAAATTCTGCTCTCTAAAATATATACTCATAGCATTCAAAAGTTGGACTTTATGTGATGTTGCTTGTCCCACTGTTTGTAGATGCCAGAAATTGTCTAATAGACACTGTTGTTTTTCTGTTAAACTAATTCCTTTGAGGGGTCTAAACTTTCCAAGGGGTTCTCCAAACCTTGGAAGTGTATAAGTTCCAAAGTATATAACATTATCTGTGGATGTGGTTAAAGGTTGTATGGTTTGAGGAGTGTAATGAGGTGTTATGGATCTAATATGTGGTCTAGGGGTTCTATATTGTTGAGGTGATAATCTAGGTTGTAAATTAATTTGGGGATTATTATAAAATGATGAGCTTTGTTGAGATTGTAAAATACTAATGTTATCTAATCCATATATTTGTTGACTCATAAACTTCTCTGTTTGTTGACTGCTGGATGCTGCATCCATGCCAGATTGCATGAGCTTCTCTGTGTTATCACTATCTATACTCATCGACGATGAGCTTCTCTTTGGACGAACTATCTTTCCTTTACCTTTATCTTTTTGATTCATCTGCATCAAACAATTTGTTAATTTTTTCAGATAACATATCTGCTAATCCATTATTTCTTCCTCTAATATGCTCAAAATTTATTTTATAACCACAACCTTGTATTATATTTTGTAAATTTACCCATCTTGTCCTATTCATTTTTTTGCTTTGATCATTTCTAATAAATTTTACTATTGCTTCACAATCAGTTCTTACTGTAAATTCTTTATGTAAAAATATTTTAAATTTTTCTATAGCATTTATTAATGCTTGTATTTCAAAATCTAAACTAGTCCAATTTGTACCTGCTTTATTAAAGTTTCCACTTGTATATGAACAAATTTTCTCTGTGTTTTAGCACTATATTTGTCAGATTTACAAAGAAGGATTGCTCCCCATCCTTCTTTACATCCATCTACTTCTATAATTATATAATCTGTAACTAATGGCAATTCTAATGTTTAATCTTTTTGACTGCCTCTTTAATTGTTTTCACTAATTTTATGTCTTTGACCATTTTTGGTTGTTTTGCTATATAATGGTCCTACTAATTTTGAAAGATTTGGAATAAATTTTCTAGCATAATTTACTAATCCTAAAAATGCTTGAATTTGTTTGAGATTTTCAAATTTTTCTGGAAACTCTAATATTTTTGTAGAAATATGAGGTTGTAATTCTATTTTTCCATCTCCAATTTCTAGTCCAAGAAAAGAAATTTTTCTTTTGAATAGCTCCATTTTTCTTTTAGAGACTACTATACCATTGTCTTTAATTTCTTTAAATACCTGTTGCAAGTGTCTTTCGTGTTCCTGTTTCACTGGCAACTAAAATATCATCAATATATACAAGACAAAAATCATATTTAAGAAAGATACTATCCATAAATCTCTGAAAAATTGAAGGTGCATTTTTAATCCCAAAGCAAGAAATTTCATTCAATACCTTCTGAACATGTGAAGGTTGTCCATGGTTTAAAACTTTCTTCTAATTGTAATTGATTATATCCTGATTTTAAATCGAATTTTGAAAATACTTTCTTTTTCTGTATTAAATTTATTAAACTATCTTTGTTTGGAATATTATATCCGTCATCTTCTGTATTATCATTCAATCTTTTGTAATTATATACTATTCTAGCTTCCTCTATAATCACCTATGTTCTAACCACAAATGCTGCTGATCTATGAGGACTTTCAGATTTTCTAATTAATTTTTGTTCTATCATTTCTGGTATTTGTTTTCTGAATTCTTCTTTATCTAATGGACTATATTCTATATTTGATGTTCTAATTATAATATCTGGATTTTTTAGTTTAAACCTACAAACATATTTTACTTTTGATTGTTTAATGTCTTCTCCTATTAATCCTAATTTTTCTAAATGTAATATTATAGGATAATTTATACCCTTACTAACATCTTTTCCTTTCTCTAATTCATGTGACATGAATTCCGTTAATAATTTTATAGCTTCATTTTCTACCTTTGGTGAATGATTTTGTGTTTTTAAAAATTCTAAATTTCCTTGTCCACCACGCTTCTGTGCAAACTCTGATGTCTGTGTATATCTAAGTGTAGGATAACTATATGTATTTTTACTAAGTGTAATCATGTTTTTAGAAATTGTTATTGATCCTTGTAAATTAAAGATAAAATTTAATCCTATAACAAAATCTTTTGATTTTATATTTTCAGGATTCACTACTATTTGTGGCATATCATATTTTATACTATAATTTCCTGAAAAATCTAAGAACTGTATTTTAGTTTGTTCTAAACAGTGTGTTATCTGTATTACTCTATCTTCTATTGTGTAACATCCGTGAATTTTGACCCGTTGACTTTACGTGTAATATTGGCTAACAATTTAAGTTAATGAATTATTGGGTCGTGTGTAAATGACAATGTGTTATATTCGGGTCGATAATATGTTTTGATCGGTGATTAACTGTGTAACGATTGTAACTTGGCTTGAGAAGAAAAGCGGGTCGGCCCGTGGGTAGTCCATGACTCACCAGCCACATTTGACCCATGCTCCCCCTTATCCTTTCTCCCCCTTTCATTTCTATCTATCTATCTATCTCTTTCTTTCTTTCTCTCAAAAGCAAAGCAAGACCATTTCATTCTTCTCCTCTCTATCAATTGGTGTTTTGGAACTAGTATAACACTAGAATCATAGTCTTCTATACCACATTGTCGTCATATTGAAGAATCAAAGGTGGAAGTCTTGCATTTTCCATTTTGACCTAATTTTGGGTTCTAGCTCAAGGAGAAGTTTGTGTAAGTCTAATTCAACTATTTTACTTCCATTTATGCTTGTTTTTAGATATGCTATGCGATGCTCCTATTTTGACACTACCGGATGGAATTGAAGATTTTGTTGTTTATTGTGATGCCTCGGGACAAGGGTTGGGTTGTGTTCTTATGCAAATGGGTAAAGTCATTGCTTATGCCTCCCGTCAATTGAAGGTGCATGAGAAGAACTACCCGACACATGATTTGGAATTGGGAGCGGTTGTGTTTGCTTTGAAGTGTTGGAGACATTATCTCTACGGCACCAAATGTGTGATTTATACCGATCACAAAAGTCTTCAACACGTTTTTAACCAAAGTGAATTGAATATGAGACAAAGGCGTTGGCTTGAACTATTTAGTGATTATGATTGTGACATCCGATATCATCCGGGCAAGGCAAATGTAGTAGCCAATGCCTTGAGCCGAAAGGAGAGAGTGAAACCAAGATGGGCTAGAGCTATGAGCCTCACGGTAGGGCCAAGTATTCGTGATCGGATTATTGAAGCCCAAATTCAAGCCACCCTACCGGAAAACTTTAGAAACGAAAACCTAGACGGTATGGAACAACTATTCGATAGAAAAGGGGATAATGGGCTATACTTGGGTGAAAGACTTTGGATTCCTATCTTCGGTAACTTGAGAACGCTTATTATGAATGAAGCTCTTCAATCGCCTTATTCGGTCCATCCCAGGTCGGATAAGATGTACTTTGACTTGAAGAACTTGTATTGGTGGCCGGGCATGAAGCGTGATGTGGCTAAGTATGTGAGTGAGTGTCTTACTTGCTTACAAGTTAAGGCCGATCACAAGAAGCCACCCGGATTGTTGGTACAACCGGTGATGCCCGAATGGAAGGGGGAACATATTTCAATGGACTTCATTACTAAACTACCGAAGACGAGAAGCGGCCGTGACACGATTTGGGTGATAGTAGATCGGTTAACGAAGTCGGCTCACTTTTTAGCCATTCGTGAAACCGATAAATTTGACACTTTGGCTCGTTTGTACATCAAGGAAGTAATATCTAAGCATGGAGTGCCGATTTCTATCATTTCAGATAGAGATGCCCGTTTCAAATCAAACTTTTGGGAAGCTTTCAAAAAGCAATGGGTACTCGACTCGACATGAGCACGGCATTTCATCCTCAAACGGATGGACAAACCGAGAGAACCATTCAAACACTTGAAGACATGTTGAGGGCTTGTGCAATTGATTTTGGTGGAAGTTGGGAAGACCATTTGCCGCTAGTTGAGTTTTCATACAACAACAGTTACCATGCTACCATTCAAATGGCACCCTTTAAAGCATTGTATGGTAGAGTATGTCGTTCTCCTCTAGCTTGGGCAGAAATTGGAGAGAGTCAACTCATCGGGCCAGAAATTGTGATTGAAACGACTAAGGTAATATCTCAAATTAAGGAGAAGTTGCAATTGGCCCGTGAACGTCAAAAGAAGTATGCTGATGTGAGGCGGAGACCGTTGGAGTTTGAAGTTGGTGATTTGTACTTTTGAAAGTGTCACCTTGGAAAGGCGTCGTACGATTCGTGAAGCGGGGAAAACTTGCACCAAGGTATATTGGTCCTTTCAAGATTCTTGAACGGGTTGGGAAAGTTGCTTATCGGCTAGAATTGCCTCAAGAGCTTAGCGGTGTGCATGATGTGTTTCATATTTGTAACTTGCGCAAGTGTTTGGCGGATCCTACACATCATGTGCCTATGGACGAAATTAGGGTTGATTTGAATTTGAACTTTGTTGAAGAGCCGGTAGAGATCTTGGACCGTCAAGAAAAGAAACTCAAGAAGAAGCGCTACACCATTGTGAAGGTAAGATGGAACGCTAGACGTGGAGCCGAGTTCACTTGGGAGAGAGAAGACCACATGAAGTCTAAGTACCCGCATTTATTTAATAATTAGTGTTTTGTTGAATTTCGGGACGAAATTCTTTCAACGGGGGAATAATGTAACATCCGTGAGTTTTGACCCGTTGACTTTTCGTGTAATATGACTAACAATTTAAGTTAATGAATTATTTGGGTTGTTTTGTGAATTAAATGACAATGTGTTATATTCGGGTCGATAATTTTGTTGATCGGGTTTAATTGTGTAACGATTGTAATTTGGCTTGAGAGAGAAACGGGTGCCCGTGGGTAGTCCAGACCCACCAGCCCAAGACCCATTCCCCCCCTTATCCCTTCCTCCTCCCTTTCATTTCTATCTATCTATCTATCTCTTTCTCTCTTTCTCTCAAAAGCAAAGCAAGACCATTTCATTCTTCTTCTCTCTACCATCTACTTAGTGTTGGAAAGGTTATAACACTAGAATCATCGCCATCTATACCACATTATCGTCATATCGAAGAATCAAAGGTGGAAGTCTTGCATTTTAGCCATTTTGACCTAAATTGGGTTCTAGCTCAAGAAGAAGTTTGTGTAAGTCTAATTCAACTATTTTACTTCCATTTATGCTTGTTTTTATGTTTCTAGTCGTTTTGATGTGATTCCAAGACTTGTAAATGGTAAAAATGGAAATTAGGGTTAGGGTTAGGGTTTGAATGATTTGTGACTGATTATGATGTTTTGGTCGAATTTGTGGGTTGGGTTATGTGTATTTATGGTTAATGATGTTTGATTATACTTCAAATGGGTTAAAAGTCTTTACAAATCGTTTTGGTATGGTTTGGGTCGAAATTGGGGGTTTTAGGTTCTTATTTTCTGCACATGTTGCTGCTGGTGGTGTTGCTGCCCAATATGGGGCGTAACCTACGCCCCTTAGGGCCGTAGGTTACGCCAGGTCTATTTTGCTTGGGCGTAGGTTACGCCAGTGAGGGCCGTAGCTTACGCCTATCCCCTATCTTCAATTTTGACCTTACGCCAAAATCTAACTGTTTACGCCAACCTTTACGCCAAAAGTGACTTTCTAGAGGGCCCTAGCTTACGCCCTTTAGGCCGTAAGCTACGCCAGTTGTTTTCTGACCACCGTACCTTACGCCCTTTTGACCGTAGCTTACGCCTGGTGGTTTTGAACCACCGTAACCTACGCCAGTTTAGGGCGTAGGTTACGCCCCCTTTGTTCCTGGAATTTTCCTTGTTTGACCTAGTTTGACTTTTTGGACCATTTTACGCTCCGAGTGTTAATCTAATTCACTTTTTATCTTATATAACATTGATTAAGAGTCTTAGAAGTCATTTAACGTCGGAAAGCATTTTGGAAACCTAATTAGGGTTTTGTCGAGAAATTGTTAAGTTACGTATATGTGTTCATGCGTGTTAATGTGTATGTATATGATCGATATTTAGGTGTTGGGCGCGAGGAGAACATTGTACGACAATAACTCGACTTTATATCAATCTTAACTTTCATAGCCAATCGAGGTGAGTTTCGTATCTCCCTACTCGCTTGAGATTCGGGCTGAAAAGTGTAAACCTGGCGTGTTTACTTGCATTTATTGATTATTGATTGTTGACTTGATTGTTGGATTGATGTGACGGTTCTTTTCGTTTGATTGACTTGGATTATGTTTTAGTTAAGTATTACATTTGTATTAGGATAGACGTACATACATGGAAGTCGGTTATGCCTTCATTGGGTTTTAGATGTGGTGGGAAGGCTGCGGGTGACCCTATATATAAGCATCTGGGACTTGAAGAAAGTAGAATCCTCTTAAGTATATGTACGTATAGTTGGTTTAAATTGTGATTAGTGGCTTATGTTTGTTGAATATTGATTGTTGGCACAGGTTCATCGTATATTGATTGTTGGTTTATGATTGATGCATTTACATTTGATTGTAAGCATTGCATACATTGTTGATGAGCCCTCGGCAGGGGATTGCCGACATCCTGGTGCATAGATGTATGCACCCATTTTGGATGTAGATCTTGACCCCGAGTATATAGACATATATATCTCGATGTTTTTGAGATGCCGCTTGTTCATGGTGATGACAAGCGAGTATCGTTGCATAGGTGACTGGAGATCACGCATAGGATAGGCATGTTAGCTTTTTCATGCATTTGGCACTTGCATTGATTCGTATATCTTTTGTACATTCATATTACACTCTTACTTGTCTTGTGTAATCTTGTTGTTGGACCTTATTGGGTTACGTTGAGGCTCGCTGTAAGTCATATCTAGCCTCTATTCGTATATTGTGATTATTGACGTTGGTTATTTATGGACCTTTACTACGAACTCACCAACCTTGTGTTGACTATGCTTAGTACACTTTTCAGGTAATCAGGTTCTCCCCGGTCGTGGAGTTTAGTTGCTTGCTTGCTGTTTAACCCGAACTTTGGACCTTATGGATCAAGGATTCATCGACCTTCCTTTTGCATTACTTAGGATCGTTTGCCATCTTTGGATGTTATTTTGTTGACTTTGATGGCTATTTGCTCCTTATGTATTTTGGTTACCTGTTTCGTATTGTATTGGATTCACTGAATCCTTAATTGCATTTAGTTGTTCTACTGAAATTCCAACTTGTGCTATATGATTTCCGTGATATTTCGAGCCTCGGCTTGGGGTGTTACATATTGTTCTATTATTTAGTCTGTAAGGTAATTTCTTTTGATATTTATTTGGTATTAAACTATAAGATATTAAACTTTTTGTGGCTCCCGTATCTAATATTCCTTTTAAATCAAAGAATATATTATTATCTATCCATAATCTGCACTGTAAATTTATCATATTAGTATTTCCAGTATTTGTTTGTAAATATATACTTTCTTCTGGAACTAATTCACTCATTTGTGTCATCTCTTGCTCTACATATTTCTTTTCGTTTATTAAATCTTCTAATTGATTTAATTTATTTTCTATTTCTTTTAGTTTATAATCATGTAACTCTGTTTTTGCTTCTAAGTATTTTATTTTATCATTATTTGTGCTAGTACCTATGTTTACTTGTACTTCTTGTTCTTCTACCATATCTATATTAAATATATCTCTGAGACATATGCAACATAGTTCTTTAAAACATTCTGCACATTGTGATCTTTTTTCTATACTTGGCCATTTTCCACATATAAAACATGTTATGTGATTGCTACCTCTTCTATTTATCCATTTATGTGTACATTCTTGTTCTGTATTAACATATGTATATGTAACTTTAGCTACTGTTTTATCTTCTTCATTATCACTATATATACTATAAACTGATTCATTGTCTGAATCTCCTGCTTCTACTAATTCTATTTCATATTCACCTATTTGTTCTACTAAGTTACTTCTTTCTATATTTTTACCTATATCTGGACATTTGTTTGCTAAATGATTTTCGTTCCCACATATAAAACATTTACATTTTCTTGTCTGTGGTTTTCTAACATATTTATTTTTATAATAAGGTTT
>CM067167.1:109773259-109792736 GCA_034093135.1 Erigeron breviscapus | reverse complement strand
CACACGAATCATCAATTTTGAACAAAATTTGCACCAATCTGCTTGAAATTTGTTCTGGATCGTCAACAGATTGTTGTTTTGCTCTGATACCACTTGTTAGAACTATTATAATTCGTGTTATAGTGCGGAAGTAAGGTAATCAACAATGGTGGAAAGTGTGTGTGTGTTAGTGTGTGTTCTTGAGAGAGAAAGGTGTGTGTGGGAGAAGTAGGATTGATTGATTATCATAAGTGTGTAAAAAGGGCTTACAAAAATTGAAGGCTTGAGGGGTATTTATACTCTAAGTATATTACATAAGCTCCCCCTCAACCTTACATTATATACACAAAATACAATGTTTAGAAATACAACTAAGCACTATTTTATATTTCTAACAATTAGTGACGGGCTGGCTGGGTTTACGAGGTCGAAGTGCTGAAGCCCATGTCGGGTGTTACCTATATAAACCGAACCCTAACAGAGTTTAGGGTTGAACATTTGTCGAAATATCAAGCAGGTATTGCAGGTATAGTCGTCAAAGGTTGTTCCGCTAGCCCGAAGAAGATCTGCGAGGCCGCAGATGATCTAGGGGCTTTTTGTTGATCACCAAGTTATTGTGAGGGATTCCGCACCTCAAGATAACTTGATCAAGCTATTGACGATCCGTACCAGGGGACTTACAATCTTCCTAACTTGATTAACACTTTAAAAATTTACAAAGAATTTTATCAAACCTGGTATGATTAATGAAAGAATTCTTTAGAGAACACGATAAGACAGATACGGAAACTTATTCGGTATCACTATTATCAGTATTTTTCTCATAAAGAAATTCTTGAAAATTGTCACGACTTGAACAAATTTACAATGTACAATCATTAAATCTTGACCCGATATGTCATTATTTAATGAACTTACAAAGTACGATTGTTAAGTATTTGACAATAACAACCTCTGTACTTAACAGTCGCTGTTTAATCTTGTAAATTTGCTCCGATCCTACACAAAACACTCAAGGCATAGAATATTGAACAAAAATAAATAAAAATTCAAATATAATGAAAAATAAAGAAACAAATTGCATAAAAGGATAACAATCTCTCCATCTTTATTTTTATCTCCGTTTGAATTTTGGTAAGTTGTTGGTGTGTAAGTGTACTCTGCTCGACTACAAGCTTGAGCTTTCTCCATTCCGGACTAGATAGACTCAATTTTCATACACTTAAGAGATCCTTTATCTTCCTGGTTGACACACATCCTGTTAAGATAAATAACCTGCACACTCAAACAAACTCGTGAGATCTACACAACACATGCATTAATCTCAAAGATAGATAATGAATTCGAAAACACTTAAAAAGATAAATAACAGATAAAAAACAATAAATTCTCACACTTAAGATTAGAATCTAAGCAATTATCATGTTAACACACAAAATAAGCATTTCCTATTCAATTATCCAAAGTAAATTGCAAATCAAAATATAAATCAAATACATCAAAGAATTTGACCTATTTTGACCGAAACCTTAAGTACTTAACCTAATCTTTCGAGCAATTTAAAAGTAAGACCTATTTAAGGCGTACACAACACACAAAAATAAAGTCTTAAGCTACACTACATCCCTATCACGACACACGCTTATTCGGTGTTCAATAAGAACGCAGTTGAGTCCTCCTAGAAACTAGATACCCTAATTAGCAATGTCTCTCGTGCAATAGAACCCTATTATTAGCAATACACAATACGAAGCACAAGTTAATTGATTATAAACAAGCATGAATTAGTTCTCGTGATTGATTATTCACTGAATATCCTTGATGAACTGATGATTTGGTCCTTTGATATCCTTTGAACGTTTTGACTCGAAAAGCGTTTAAATGAAATTCATGTACACGTATTGGACAAGTACTTATTGTAGGAAAGTGTTGATACGTACTCGATTAGGGTTTCAAGATCGTTTTAGAGTATAATGAAGACATGATCGTCCTAGGGTTTGCACACGAGATCGTCTTAAGAGGCATCCAAGGTCAAGATCGTTTTAGCTTTAGTAAAATCGTCCTAGGTTATAGCACAAGATCGTCTCAGGATGCCTAGGGTTTCAAGATCGTTTTAGGTTCCTAAGGTTTCAAGATCGTTTCATTTTTGACAGCCTCAAGATCGTTTTATTTTAGACAGCCTCAAGATCGTTTCAGGATTGGCTGCAAGATCGTCCTAGGTGAATGGCTCATTTAGATCGTCCCTTAGTTCATCAAAATAGATCGTCTTAGGTTTAAATAAAATAGATCGTTTTATAGTTTGAGTCCAATTTAAGTCGTCTCAAAGTTTTGTAATTTAGATCGTCCCAGCTTAGCAATTTTTATCAAAAGAGATCGTTTTATAGTTTTGTCAAAAGAGATCGTTTCACTTGATGTGCTTCAAGATCGTCCTAGCCTCAAAGCCAAAGGAGATCGTCCTAGCCTCAAAGCCAAAGGAGATCGTCCTAGCCTCAAAGCCAAAGGAGATCGTCCTAGCCTCAAAGCCAAAGGAGATCGTTTCTAGGCTAAGACAGGAACCAAGAACATAGATTGAGCAAAACCGATCCAAAGGATCAATTACCCAGTAACGATCCAACAACATCACAACACCACTTACGATCACAAGAAACAAAAACTAAAGAAGTTGCCTAGGACGACCTTGGGGAGAAGATCGTCCCAAGGAGACCGTTTCACCACCAAAAACGGCTGGAACTTTAAATCACACAACACACGAATTTTTAAATCGATTTCCGGCTTGTTAGAACCTAAAACTAATACATATATACGTATTAACACTAGCCAATAACGTCTTTAACGATTTCGAGACCTTTTATAAAAATAAGACGAGGCAAATGAAGAACAAGTTGTACCTTCATTTTCAAAAATGGGTTTTGAGATTTAAGTAAGTTATGACTCAATTTTGTTCATATAAATGTTGTTAAACACATTTAGACACAAACCCATTACTCATAAACACGATTTTTATTCAAGAACTGGACCAAATCATCAAGAACATAAACCTTGAAAGTACACTTTTTAAATTTGATCAAAAACCCATTAGATGTTGTTGTTACCTGAAATTTGTTTCCAGAAATATGTTTTGATTATCACAAGGATGCTAAAAGTACAAACGATTTTGGTTTAACAATCCAAAATCAACGGATGAATTTTGTGTGTGAAAATGGTGTCTGAAGTGTGTGTTTTAGTGAGAGAGAGAGAGTGCAGGAGGAAGAAAGGGGAATAGTGATTTTCTCTCACTAGGTTTTCCCAAACTTTTCTATTTATACTTAATCCATATTAAATGTCTTCATAAATGCAAGGACTAAATGTGAACATTTTTAACTAGGACTTTTACGGACACAAACGTTTACGACTTGCATTCTAGTATATTGTCGTGTTAAATTATAAATTCGTCGTTTAAATCAAGATTTAAGATCAAAATGGCCTTCAAGTTAAACACATAATTTGGGCTAAGATATACCATGAACTTAATCTAAATTGAGCTGCCCAATTATTCCGAAGGCGACTGTACGATTTTAGAAACTTATTTATAATATTTCTAAGGCGGTTGTTACACCACTAGTTATCTTCATGTCTCCACACTAAAGCATCAACTACTCCCGCTTAAACCATTATTATATTTTTCTTTTTCTTTTTCTGTTTTTTTCCTTTTTTATTTTTTTAAAATATAAAAGGTTCTAGAGAGACAATAGCTAAGGGTTTCTCATTCCAGTCAATTGGACTAGCAACTCGAAACGCGATCGATCAAAGGCCTTAGTGTAAAAATCATAAATAAATCAATTTGCACATTCATCATAGGATAACATAAATTAAACAAATAATAATGCTACCACAAATGATTTATTAACAAGCATAAAATAAAGTAATTCAGATTACATCTTAACTACACAAGGAAAGATTTCACCTGACATGTGATCAGAAGTGATCAACATAAAACACCTTACATACACTTGTTTTTCCCAAATACGTCTTTTATAAACACATTATAAATAACATACAAGGAACTTGCACCATGATTTACAATGAAACAAAGATAAATTAACATTCGATAACCCACTATGTCATCTAACAAACGTGTGCCTAGGACTCAGTCACTGATTACCATAACAAATGGTCTTATTTAACTGCATCCTTCGCACGAAAGATAAGCACCTAGTTATGAAACGGTACCCAAGCCTGAGTAGACTTGAATTTACCGTCCTTATCTTTCACTGAGACATTCGTCCAATATCCATCACTCTTCATGGGAGTCTTGGATTTTGAAGTTTGTCTGGTGTTTCTTGGCATTCTCTCAGGAGATAACTCAATCTTTCTCCTAGGACTATGCTTTTTAAACATAGAGGAACGACCAGTCTTAACAGTTCCTGTGAAACGATCATAAAAACATGTATCGTCTTCACCAACACGATTAAAGACTTCTCATTTTGGAGTGGAATTCCTGTTGGGAGTCTTGTTGCGAATTTGGCCACCATTTGAAGGTTTCTTTGGAGATACACTTCTTGGCTTTATGCTCCTTAGCAACATAACTCGAGGGATTTCTAGAAGCATAATCTTCATAGTATTTCTTCTTATAATCTCTCATAAATGATGGATTTGAAGTACTAATCTGATTGTTTCTAGGTGAGCCACTCCTTGCGGGTGAGTTCCTTTGAGAAATCCTTTTAGGTGAAGCACTCGTTGACCTTTCTTCAACATGCTTACCTTTATTCTTTCTCAATTGAACATCCATATCTTCAACATCTCTGTCACTTGAATCATTAGACTGCCTTGATCTGCTAGAGGTACCCTTTTGAGGACAAATACTTGCCACATGTCCCTTTTCTCTACAAATGAAGCAAGAGATTTTATCAATATTCTTTCTTCTCTGCATTTTACCCTTAGCACGATAAGATGAAGAGATATCTTGTTCTCTAGACGATTGAGAATTTTGATCATTTGATGTCATCTCTTGTAGCTTCACTTTGGCAAATTGTTCTGGAGCAACTTCTGATTGGCTAGTCGGATCAGCGTCTGATTTCACAAAATGAGGATATCTAACAGTGTCTTTAGATGAATGTTTCCTTGGACTCTGTTTTCTGAACTGTCGATTTTGTTGCTCAAAATCAGCTATGTTTACCTCCCAAACTTTATCAATTAAATTAGGTTCAATACTTTCCAAGGAATATTCCTTTTCAGTGAAAACTCTTCTACTTTTTAAGGGTGTAGTGAGTGATTGAACCATTTTCATAACTGTATTTTGTTTGATTGTTTGATTTTGGCTTCTCATTTGGTTCTTTGGGACTATAAGAAGAAACCTTTTTGTCATCATCACT
Source organism: Erigeron breviscapus (assembly GCA_034093135.1). Lineage (NCBI taxonomy): Eukaryota > Viridiplantae > Streptophyta > Magnoliopsida > Asterales > Asteraceae > Erigeron > Erigeron breviscapus. The sequence goes on along the minus strand of CM067167.1, from coordinate 109,787,406 downwards.
CACTTTTGTGATAGGATCATAGATATGATTGATAGGAGGAGGAATCTCAGCATTGTGATTCTTCTTATTTGAGAGTTCTTCAAAGTTATGACAATTTCCATTTTTAATGCTTTCATAAACATGATTTGTCATAATTCGAATGTCTCTCATTTTATCAATTTGGGACTGTAAGTCAGTCTCTGATTGAGCAGAGAGTAGTTCCTTTTGTAGAGAAGCATACTCATTACTCAATTTCTCATGATTTTCCTGTCCCAATTGTTTTCTAAGAGTAATTTCCCTCAACTCATTTTTTACACAATCATATTCTCTCTCATGCAGTTTAATCTTGTTTGAAAGATCCTTTTCTCTTTTAGTCAAGATGTTCACCTGCTGTCTTAAGAGAGATTTCTCCTGTTGATCCTCATCCATCCTCTTTTGCAAATCATCAACCCTTAGATACAATTCACATGCAGTTTGAGACAGATCCTTTACTCCCAAGTTTTCTGGTATGTCCACTTTTGCCATCTTAGAAGTTTCTCCCTTGGAACATCTCTCACCATCTTTTAGACTTGACGCTTCAACATTTGAAGGTGATCTTTCATGTGAGATGGAAGGGAACATTTTCATTAGAAGGGTTTGTTGATTCTTGAGAGGATGTCTCATCAGAGAGGACATTACTACACTCTGAATCAACCTCAGTGATATATGCATTGTCTTATTCATTCACTTGTGTACTCCAGTCATATGATCCGTCTTGTTGTTGGACCACCAAAGCTCTTGAGTTACTCTGATTAACTGAGCCTGGATTTCCATTAGACCTATCATTAGATGACCTTTGTCTAGAGATGTTTGAAGATGAAGGTACTATTCCACCTTGATTGAAGTTCTGACGAGTCACATTGACCTGTCATCCTTCTTAGGTCTTTGGCATTCCCTAGCAAAGTGTCCAAAGCCATCGCAATTGTAACACTTCACCTTTGACTTATCGAAGCCAAGTTTGGAACCAACAACCTTTCGCCCTGTTCTTGCCAAGAACCATTTAGCTCGAAGAGTCAACATGGCCATTTGCCACTGCAAGTCAATCTCTTCTAAGTCCAAAGGATCAATTTGCTCATAATCCTTGTTTTGGTCAAAAATTACCTAGATAATCTTTACTGTTATAAAGAAACTAGAGCTTAATTGAAGCTTTAATGGTGGATTTAAGGTAGTGTGTGAAATGTGTGTAAGTGTGTGAATGGGAGGTTGAAGATGATCTTAGAGAGAGAAAGTAAATTAGAGAGAAGTAAGTGTGGGATTAATGTGAAGGCTTAGTTACAAATGATTAAGGAAGGGGTATTTATACCTATCATCTAATTAACACTAATACCCCTTATATAACTAGAAATATTACAATTTAACACCATTTATATTTCTAACAATCTCCCCCTTGGTGTTGAATTGTAAATGTTGCATCGTCTTCGGTCTTTAAATAACATGATGAGCCCATTTGTTGAAAATCTTCAATGTTGATTGGACTTTGAAGCTTTCTCATTGTCTTCAACTTCTTATATCAACCTTGACTTTGAATCTTCTCAACAAACAAATATTCTTGACGATGACTTTCTACAACTTGATCTTCTCTTGCAACTTTGAATACTTTGGAAGCACCTTTGAAATCTTTGTAGCTTTTAAGCTTTCACAACTTGACCCTTTGAATGTTGATTTCAACTTGATGTTGCTTTGAGAAGTAAGTTGAACTTTGAGTAGCATGCGGAAGCTTGGATTTGACTTTGAATTCTTTTGGCTTTGCGGAAGCTTGGTTTTGACTTTGAAACCTCTTGGCATTTCGGAAGCTTGGTTTTGGAATGCGGAAATTTGATTTGACTTTAAAACTTCAATTCTTGATCGAACTTGTCTCTAAATCAATAAACATCTTGGAGCACTTGATTCTTTGATCAATTAACTTTTGCTCCCCTCAATCAAACAACTATCTCGGAGCAAATTATTCAATAACAAATCTTTAATCTCTTGCTCCCCCTCGAACAAACAATCATTTCGGAGCATATTTAACATTTCATGAGTTTACTCTTGCTCCCCCTCAAATGAACAATCTCTTCAATTAAAGAACAAACTTAACTATCCAACTTAATTTTCTTTGTAGCATCAACAAACGACAATCTCTATTCAATCTCAAACTTTTCATTTCTTCTCAAACATTATTCAATCTCAAACTCTTGTGATCATCAACACTGGTCAATTATCCAATAAATCTTTCAATTATCGACCATGTACATCATATTGAATATACTCGATCTCGAATCAATCTTTCTTTAACTTTCTCAAAACAATCTTTCAACTTAGCACAATAATTATTCACTCTCTTCACCTAAACTAACGATCCTTTAAACAACCAAACACTATGAATCATCCTCAAACAAATTCTATCAATCAAATTCTACCTATATCCTTGAATTCTATCTATCAATTATTTAATCATTTCTCCCCCTTATGATGAAAATGTGAAACGGTTTCATCATACAATAATGATTGATAGCATAAATGGTAGATACCAACAAACGACAAGCAAGCAAAGTAACCCAACCCAATTCCCAATTCCCAATGAACCTATTGGTGAACTAGAATGTGAGGTTGCGTTGTTGGAAAAAGATTTTATAATGGTGTTTGGGTTCTTTGTGTTTGTGTGAAGAGAAGTGAAAACCGGATAATAATGATCCGTTAACACAACCAAAAATCAAAAGGATTAATGGTGTGGCCTAAAAATACGATTACTATTTTAGGACTTCCCATTATCATCGAGAAATGCACAAAGCTTATCTCTAAATGGTTCGGTCTATGGCTTTTCAACCGATAGATTGCTTTAAAGAATGGAATTCATGGTCAGTGTCACAAAGGCGTTCGATAACCATGTCTTACTATCCTCAAAGACTTTTGGGAAAATAAATCCGAGGTCACATAGACTTCTCGTTTACTCAGCAAATTCATAAATGAAAATGTGAGACCTACGTTCAACGTTGGAAAAGATGTTAGCATTGGTAGGATTTCCATTCGATCATCATGGAATATCAATAATATGATATCACTACGAATGTTCCGGCAATATCACAAAGATATGCGATGTCACAAAGACATATAACTACTCATTGTGTCCTAGTCAAATGAAAGAATATTTCAAGTACGCTCTAGACTCAATAAGTGATCAAATGAAGTCGGGGACCGGAGCAGAGTGTCTCCCTTTTTCAATATCAACATCTTCCAAAAGAAGAGTCAATAGAAATGTGAAAATCTCCGTGAGAATAAAACAAGTATTTGTTAAGAAACACTTGAGTGGTTAGGTAAAGATGTGCATTGCTTCACTGGGTCCATGAAGTCTTTTTCAATATCGAGAAATCAACATATGAAATCCGATAGAAACGTGTTGACCCGGCGTTTAGAGAATTTTGGGAGGGCTTTCATTTCTTTTAGCCCTTTCTCACATCATCTTTTCACCTTAACCTCTCACTTTTCGACTACTCCCTCATGTCCTATTTGCACAAACATCATCACCACGCTCATAAACCCTCACAATCTAGAATTGAGATTTTAACTCCGGGGTTAGATCTCATCGGCGATGACAAGATCATGGAGTTTTTATGAGTGGCCTAAACTCTCATGTGCAAATCTAACACCAAACTTCTTGAATTTGATCGAAAATGGTTTGAAAATCTTCCAAAGTGTTTTAAAATGGAAAATGAGTTTAAACACTTGAAAGTTTTGGTTTATAAACAAACTCCCCCTAAATATATGCATGATATAAACAAAGGTTTTGCATATAAAGGGTGAGTAAAAGGTTTAAAAGTTGCTCACAAACATTAAAAATGAGACAACAAAGGCAGTACACAAAGGCGTTCGATGCCTTGCATCTCATCCAAAACATTGTGAGAAACTCAAAGACAAAGTAAATAAACAAAATGATTAAAAGAGAAAATCTTTTTGGATTTTTCAAAAATAAGAAAATGAAAATCTTTTTGGATTTTTCTAAAAGTAATGAAATTACGAAAACGGTTTTAGCACGGGTTATACACTGATGTGTGCATAAGCCACCATTCATCAAATCACTTGGAAATCACTTTTGGAACCCATTTGAGATTGGGTCCAATAGTTTTTGAATTCTTTAAAGTCCAAATGTAAGTCTCATCAATTTGATGAATAGATGTTGCATTCCACGGAGAACTAAAACCCGGTGGTTTAGTTGAAAAGAGTTTTCGTGGAACCAACGGTGAAAAATCATTTGATTTCTTTGAAAAGCTTCCAATCTTGGTAGATTGAGTTGAAAAATGATTTTTCGAAGCAAAATCATTCACTTTTTGCACAACTGCTTTCACAGGTTTTGGTGCAAGATCAAAAAGTTCCGAAAATGAATATTTGAATGATTTTGACTCAACTGACTTATCTTTTGAAATCGGTTTCCATTTAGATTTAGTCAATTGAGATTTTGCTTGAAAAATGTGTTCAGAATTATCCTCGAATGATAGAAAAGAGACAAAAGTAGTTGTTCCATCAAAATTTGGTTTCTTAGTGTACTTCTTACCCTTTTGTAAGGAGTAATTAGTAAACTGAGAGACCTTTCTATCAAAAGGTTTTGAAGATTTACCCGTGTAAATCTTCTTTGGAACATCAGGATCAGTCTGAATAGAAGTTTCAACAGTCTCAACCTTATCACAATCAGTCTGCACAGAAGAATTCACAAACATAAGGCAATTAGTTTGGGTACAAACATCAATCATGACTTTGGGAAGGTCAGAATTCACAGAATTGGTTTGTGTTTGCAATTCAATCTCAAGGTCGGAGATTCTTTTCGTCAAAAATGTTTCGTTTGACTGAAATTGCAAACACTTGTCTTCAAGACGCATGATTTGAGCACAAAAATTTGATCTTTCTTTTTCAAGTGTGGTCTCAAAAATGGTGGACTTGTTTCGCAACTCATGGTTTAGCTCAGAAATCTTTTGTTGCCAAACAAGTTCGTTTGATTGGTTGTCCAAAACAATTTTATTGAGCTCTTTGGAAGAATTGTTCAACTCATTTGTTAATTTGAAAATCTTTGATTGCAACTGATCATTTTCTTTTTGAAGACTTTCCATGTTGGACAAAATGAGATCATTTGCAGATTTGAGCTCTTTGTTTTCAGATTTGAGCTCTTTGTTTGCGGATTTGAGTTGGTCTATTCGAGACTCAAGACTTTCCATTAACAGTTTTTGCATATGGTTGTGCAACTCTTCGAGTTTATCAAAATCGAACTCTTCGATTGACATGTTGACTAAAACTTGATGACAGACTAATGAAACAAACAACTCAAAACTAGTACTTAAAAATTTAGCCCAACAACTAAAGACTAGCCCAAAGACAACTTTATTCTAATTAAACTTCTTAGCCCAAATGACACTTAAGTTTTTACTAAAAAAAATAAAACTAGACTTCAACTACAATAAAAACTCACGTGGAGAAAAAAAAATTATGCAACTAATTCAACTAATTGATGCCAGCTAAAAAAAACAAAATAATAAAAAGATGACCAACTTGACAAAACTAATTGACATCATACGGTTTTTTCTTTTAGAAAAAAATGGAACACAAAACAATTGACAAGGACTAGACACAAAAGAAATCAGAAAACACTGTTACTTGCCAGAGCACATGCCCTTTTTCAATTTGAATATTCAATTGTGATTAACAATTAAGTCCAAGACATTTACACTTAAAAAAACTTGATGTCAAGACCAATGCACTACACAAGTTCACGTGACCACACTCCTCGAGATTCTTAATGTGTTTGACTACTTTTGATTGACAAAACAAAATTGAATTAAAATAATCTTGACTTTGTAAATGAAGTATACCACGTGAGATGACACAGAAAACTGACTGACACACGTTTTTACAGCTCAATCACGTGTATAACACACCGTTTGAAAAACACTATGAATTAAAAGACATGGTTTCTTGTTGAAAATCGTAAAAGCACAATTTAGAAATCACTTTTTAAAAAATAACTTGTATTTGACACTGCAACACGCTTTGACACTGCTACACTTAAACACTGCTACAAAGTAGTACCTTTAAACACTGCTACACGTTACTTTGACACTCAATTCAATTCAAGATATCAATTATGAATGTGGACACAGCTTTGTCCAGGTACACAAAGACACGGTTCTAGATAAAACAATTCAGAACACGCGTGATTCACTTTGCCACTGATATACGTTATACACTAGACACAAAATTTGTTTTATCAAACTTTGTTAGACTCTTTTCTCTCACATTCTTATACTTTCTGCCAAACTCAAAAACTTTCTTTCTGGTATTCTTGATGTCATAAACACAAACCAAACAATTTCTTTCACAGAATTAAACACTCGAAGAGATTAAACATGCAAAAGACTCAAGCAAATACAACAACCTCACAGCCAATATTTCAAGACTTGAAGAATGAAAGTGCAATTTGCCGAGCTAATAGCTCGGTAAATGGGGTGTTCAGAAAAGTTTTTCTCAAATTTTCACACAATGAATGGTACAAAGGTAAAACTCGATTAAAAAATTTTTGAAAATTTTGGTCTATTTGCCGAGCAGTGAGCTCGGCAAATGAGGTGTTCGGGTGAAAATTGGTTAAGTGTAGGACAAATGGTTGATTTGCAGAGAATAGAGCTCTGCAAATGGGGTTTTGGAGAAATTTTGTCTAAGTATGACTCGAGTTGTAAAGGGTGCCGAGATATTATCTCTACAAATAAGGTTTTGATGAAAATTTGGTTAAGGAATGCTCGAATTGGGGATTTGTAGAGCAATTAGCTCGGCTTTTGAGTGATTCGACTGAAAAATACTAAGTGTTGCACGAGTTGTATTGAGTGCCGAGCTGGGAGCTCGGCAAATGGGTGTTTTGGAGTGACTTGGTTACAAGGTGTTTTGGTTGATTTTGTATTGGGTGCCGAGCTGGGAGCTCGGCAAATGCGGGTTTTGGAAATGTGATCGTGAATTTATCTCGGCATACACGGGATTTTATGAAACTGGTCGTGAATTTCTGCAAACACGAGTACGAGAAACGGTTAGTGGTTTGGGCCGAGAATTCACTTCGGCAAAAACTTGATTTTGGTTTTGGTTGATTTTGTATTGGGTGCCGAGCTGGGAGCTCGGCAAATGCGGGTTTTGGAAATGTGATCGTGAATTTATCTCGGCATACACGGGATTTTATGAAACTGGTCGTGAATTTAACTCGGCAAATGGCTATTTCGTGACCTCTGCAAATGAGGTTTTCAGAGACAATGATGAACAGTAACCACCTCGCCGGTAAACACAAAAAATCCGATTTCTTCCTCAATACTTCGAATTAGAACTCGTTTTCACCACCAAAATACTCACAAACAGATCGCGAACAAACCCTCAGTCAAATAACTCAGTTATGAAGATCGCCGGAAAATGTGTCAGATCGCCGGAAAATTCAACCTTGACGAATCGAAAAATTGAAAAGGTGAAAATGATCAGAATTCGACCGTGAACAAAACCTCATGATTTTCAGCTTGATTCGATCAACAATGAAGTCAGAATTGAAGAGAGAAGTTCTGGATCACAATTTGTTTTTCTTTTTCTTCTTTTTCTGCCTTTTTTTTTTATTTTTTTTTTTTTTTAATGTAAAATATAAACGATATCAACAATGTGAAAGAACACGTGTAGAGTACTGTAGCTTCTTTGACTTTTCTAACTTTTGAATATATCAAATGCCGAGCTTAAACTTTATACACACAAAATCAATCAAATTGACAATTTGATCAGAACACTTGAAATTGAACACTGATTCATGAAATTGAACATTAATCCACCTCAAAATCAAACTCAGAATCACTGTTCAGATTCAATTCAAACAGTAACAGTAAAATCAGATTCAAATTAAGCTCAAAAACGTGAAATTTCCATCAAAATCGGTTATGAAAATGATAGCGGATCGTTCGGATACACCGATTATTGCTCTGATACCAATTGTTAGATGTAGAATTGAGCTTTTTATGTGTGTTTAGAGTTTATCAATGGCGGTTTCTAGAGAGAGAGTAGAGAGAGAGTAGAGAGAGATTCAGTGAAAGATTGGATTGTATTTAGTGTCAAAAAAGGTTACAACTTACATTGTGGAGGGGGTTTATATACTTCTATACAATTTACACTATGCCCCCTTCCATACTTACAACTTTACATTCTAAGTACAAAGTAATATAAAGCATACAAATCACCTACTACATTTATATATCTAACAAAGACCTAGATTAATTATGTAACCAAACTTTCGTTCGTGAGGTTGTGTGCTTAAAGATCTTGAAAGTCAGTATATTGAAATAATTGCGAAAATGTAACGTATTTGCTAAATATTGAATAATTACGTAAAATAAAGCTAAAATGAATGTTTTTATCAAGATAAGACTGTAAAAGTAAAGATCTACTTGTAAAATTAACAAATGAACAAATAGAGTGCCAAGATCTTGAATAAACAACGTTAAAACGTGATAATACTTAAGAATTCGTGAAGAAACAATATAAAAGCATAAAATATGATTAATTAAAGTACTTGAACGTAAATAAAAAGATTACTTTGTAAAAGTTAATCAAAAGTAAGCAAAATGTTAAGATATGAGCAATAATCATAAGAAAAACGTTATATAATGTAGAAATAAAGTAAAATGCATAAAAGGAGTAAGAACACCGTGATTTGTTGACGAGGAAAAGCCCTTAATCCTTCTGGATTGCCGGCATAAAAACCCGGGAGGAAGCAATCGTCCCTCCAGTGCTACTTTTATTATTATAAATCGAAGTTAATTACAATTCGAGAGCCCAAGTGATTGATCTAAGTGTTACAATGATGAAAAGTGTTAAGTGAAATGTGTTTACAGAAGAAATTAGAGAGAAAGAAGTGTTTTTTCAGAGATAGACGAAGTGCCTAAGCCTAACAATCACTTCCCCCTTTTATAGAGAAAATATCCAACTAATGTAAAGAGTAGAATTTGAGCTTATGTGTGTGTTAGTGTGTTTAACAATGGCGGTTTGATGTAAGAGAAAGTAGAGAGAGAGTAGAGTTGGCAGGGAAAGATTTGATAGCATAAATGGTCAAAAGGTTACAAATTGCTTAATGGAGGGGGTTTATATACATATAAGCTATTTACACTATGCCCCCTTCCATATTAAAGACATTTACAATAAAGGTACAATTTACATAGAAATACACAAATCAACTACTACATTTATATTTCTAACAATCTCCCCCTTAGTAGTGATTTGTCAAAAATATCCAGTCTTTGTCCATCTTTAAGCTCTTGTATTCGGTCTGTCTTTGTTTGGATGCCAGAACCAGTTGTCTCCTTCAGGTCTGTCATCAGGAACAATCATATTTGCTTCAAAGTTTCTTGGTGGAATATTTTGTGGACCTGGAAGATGACTAGGCTCATACTTGATCCAACAACCTCCTCTTCGATGTACAACGTACTTAGACTTCTGAACATTCTTTGCCTCTCTCATCATTCTGATGCTGTCTCTGTACTCGAGTCTTTGGTTAATCTTGGAGATTGCTTTGTCAAATACTTCCCTTTTCTTTTCATCTTGATCATCTTCTTTCAAGCACAACAAAACATTCTTGCAAAATTCTAATGTTCCATCAGAATAAGAAGCAAGTTCATCCATGCGAATGAAAATCTTCTTCCTTCGGTTATTCAAAAAGACAACACCAAAGGACGGTTCTTCTATGACACGACCAATACTGAGCTGTTCAATATCTTCGGTGTAAAGACTTTGATCTGGATATGGCACATTGATCTTCCTCTTGAAAACTTCAAATCCTATCTGAAAATCTCCCAATGAAGCGTATTGAATGCAACTTGACATATATCTTTTTACTGCTTCAAAGGCAATAACGTCTTCACGATATCTTTGCATTGCATTTAGGAAATGATTGTAGAGAAAGATAATGTCATCAACTGGCAGCAGTTTGAACTGTGCTTTAGTAAATCTGTACATCTTGTTGTTATCTCTTTTCACATGATAGCAAGGGACAGAGATAGAAACCCTTTTAATCAAAATTACTCTGACCAGCACCAAAATCTTATGATTTCTTTGTTCTTCGAGAAGCTTTGGATTGTATTGCTTGGTGAGTTTAAGAAGCTCTTTGTATTCTTCAATTTGCCTTGCTTCCTTAAACTTGTACATTGAATCCAACTCTGGTCTCTTAGTTTTGGTAACTTTGGTAGCTCCACAGAATATCGGATAAGCTCTTTCTTCTAGATATCTCGACTTCTTTGCTGCCTCCTTTGGCTTAACACCCAGAGCAACCATTTGTTCTTTATCCCTCAAGAAGTATCCCCGATTAATAAACCTTCTTTGTTCTTCAGTCAATTCTGTTGGAAAGTAATCAGGAAGAACTTCCTCAGATATGATTGCCTCTTTCAACACTTGTTTATATGTTGACTTCTTGAAATTCTGAGATGCAGCTTCAGGAGTCTTTCTCAACTCATCAAAACTATTGAAGTCTTCAAAAGTGTAATGTTTTGGAGTTGTGCTAGCAGGAACAGAAGATTCTCCAACTTCAATTCTGCTTGAAGAACCTGTTTTAAAATAGTCAAGATCTGGAAATTCTTCAAACATTGGTTCTTCATCAGCTTCTACATTTGCTGGAGTCTCAACTATTTCTGGCTCATCCAAGATTACATTATCTTTTCTTGCCTCAACTTCTGCTTCGTTTTCCGCATATTCAACAATTTCATTCTCTATAACAAACCCTTCTTCTTCATCAACTACAACATTCTCATTCTCTTCTTCTTCTTCTTCATCACTATCAGCTCCAAACACTTCATAGAATTTTCTTTTAATTTCTTCAATTCTTTCAATCTCCTCAGGGTCATTATCATTATTTCTTTCATTAAATCTTTCAGAGAAATCTTTATCCATTTTATCAACTTCTTTTTTAGTTTCATCAGCAAGCTCTTTCCATCTTCTATCAGATCTAACTCTAACATCAGCTAATCTTTCAATTTCAGCTTGAACTTCTTCAATCACATCTTGGTTTCCACCCTCAGTTCTTTCTTGGATCACTACATCTTCAACATTCACATCAACACTTGCCGAAGTATTTCCAAAATTAGTCTGACCTTCTCCTTGGTTCTCCCCCTCGGGGTGATCATCAGAATCAGGATCATCCCGTCGAGAAGCAACCGAGGCCGGTCGGCAAGATTCTAGAGCCAACAAACGTAATTCAAAGGCAGCAAGCTTAGCATCATTCTGTGCTTTTTGTTTTGAACTTGATCTTCAAGATGCTTTACTTGTTTTTCATGCGCAAGCTCCCTTTCTCTTACTTCCAAAGCATTTAATACCCCCCTTTCAGTTACTGTCAATATATCTCCTTCAGACCTTAAAATATTCAATAAACGATCAAAAGCTTTGTCTTTTTCTTGTTGGTTTGTTGTTGATGATAATTGAGATGGTGTTTGTGTTCTTTGTGTTGGTGTTTGTGATGGAAGTGGAGTACCCAACCCGGAGGTTGTTTGCACACTTGTGGTGTGACCTAAATTCAGCGTAGCTGATTCAGGATTTCCTGCAGATCCTCGGGTTAAACCCTCACCAGCAGTTTGAGATTCAGTGGCTTTGCAACCAGAATCGGGTTGTGTCCTAGACTGTGATAAATCACTGTCCGGGACTTGTTGTTGGGCAACACCACTAACAACACCAGGGTCACTGAGAATGCCGTTAATACAGTCTTAGGTTGATCCTGAGGAACAACAGTGTCACTACGGCATTCATACTGTCCCCCAGTCTGTTTGAGAACTGTTACCTGCGGCTAAAGCTGGCATGATGTTAGCTAAGGCAGGATTTCCAAGCTGTCCTTGAGGGTCACACAAAGTGGGTCCCTCTCCGCTTGTTCCGGCAACAGTACTAAACTGTGCTTGTGAATCCGTGTGCCTAGGAGATCTAGACTCTTGTGCACGAAATGAAGTCAAAAGGTGGGGCTGGTCCTCTCTATTTTCAACACTCTCATCCTCCAAATGAGGAGAGTGTGGTGAACGTGTCTGTTCCCCGTGCATTTGTGAGACTAACTCCTGTTGTGAGGAGTCAGAATGGCGAGGAGAGTTCGGTGCAAGCGAGAATGGGGAGTTCTCGACTTCTACCCTAGGGTTGACATCCCGGCTAGACATATTGGTTTCAACTATCGGAGGGCCAACGTTTTCTTTATGCCCTTGTCCTAACCCGGACCTCTCAACCTCTATAACATTTTCAACTCCTCCCTCAATCCCTCCTTGTTCCTCCTGCAAAACTGCATCTCCTGTGCTAACATTCTCATATTCCAATTCAGATATTACATTATCAACAATTCTAGTTGCTTGTTCAACATCAAATCTGAGGCACCAACTTGTTCATTCAAATCTGCTGATGGAGTTTCATATCTTTGGCTTGCAGATTTAGAAGACTTATGTTTTCTTTTGGATTTCTTCTTCTGTTGATGCCTTCTTTGGTGCACCTCTAGCAGCCATTTTAAGTCGTCTACCTGGTGGTGGAGTTGGTTCATTCGGTAGTGCTGAAGCAAGCGGTGTAGGATTAAGTACAGGTGATAAACGAGGTGGTGTTAGAGTTGGTGGATTTGGTGAAACAACGGATGGTATTGGTGTAGATTGTGAAGGTGAAGATTGTGAAAATTGAACGGTGGTGGAGATTGTGTTGTTTGAATGGATGGTGTAGATTGAGAAACAGGTGAAGAAATAGGTTCAGGTGTAACAACTTCTTGTTCAAACATAACTCTTTTAGATTTTCTTTTCTTCTGCCCAGAAGTCCCCTCATCACTAACCCCTCTTTTTCTTTTAATAGACCTAGGACCCTCACTTGGCGACCTATTCACAGCTTGGGTAGGAGTCTGTCGGCTTTCAGATCCCATTGTTGTGGCTAACCACTCTCTATAATCCCTAAGGTGAGGACTCTGAGCAGGAACCAGGTTAAGCAGAAATGGTGGAATCGGAAAAGGTCTTGCAATTTCACTTCCTGTGCCTCTTACTCATGTTTGACTTATACATTGAATTGACACATTTGAAACTGTCTTCTAACTTTGGAATCTCTTCAACAATATCAAGTACGTCTTCGATTATCAAAGTGAAGAATCGAATATAAGGAATGTATTTTCGTTCTTGAACATCCTTTCCTTTCACAACTTGTCTCATCTTATCCCACACAATCTTGGCAAAATCACATTTAACATTATGTGTGACAGCATAGTATATCTACAGTGAGTGCTTTGTCATTGCATCAATTCCTTTCGGAGATGGCATCAGACAGGTGCTTAAGACATTGTACATTGTATGCCATAATGTAGCCACATTCATCCTTTTAAAATCCCTCATGGATGTCAACTCCCCTTCATATCCCAAAGCATGAACTGCAGATAACATTTCATCAACTGATGGCAATTCTTCATATTCTTCTTGTTCTGGAAAACCAATGATTCATCTGAATTCATCTAGTGTGAATTGGCAGTTAAACACATTGTCATCTGATTGAAGAGAATATCTAAAGAATTCTTCTTGATTATGTCTTTTATTGGCTTTCACAAACTCAATTGATTCCCATAACTCAAATATGTACTTTTCGGGAACAATTGCACCACCAGTCAAAGCAGTTTCCAATGGATGATGGCTCAGAATCTCCGTTATAATTGGGAATTTGGACGTGAATGGAATGTGAAGAGCTTTGTAAGTGTCGAATTTGAGCTTATGTGTGTGTTAGTGTGTGTAACAATGGTGGTTTGAAGAGAGAGAAAGTAAGTTCTTTTACCAAGACATTACTGTTATCCAGTTGGAAAAGTCGACATATATTTTTTTGTTGATAACATTTGTCTCATTTTCTTAAATTCAATTATTAAAGGCGATCCACGGGTCAAAGAAACAAATATTATCTAGATCACTCCTGAAACAATAGTTTGGGTCAAAAATTCATCTAGGGTTCAAAAAGATGAATTAGCAATGAAACTAGCTGTGTTTTTACAAAACCTCTTGATGAGAAAACCTTTAAACATCTCATCAGCGAACTGGGAATGTTAAATCCTTAAAACTGGAGATTTTTGTTATGAACGCGTTAGTGACACTGATGAAGTTCTCCAGTTGAGGAGGTCCAGATAATCTTTGCTCGCC
>CM067167.1:109723026-109772259 GCA_034093135.1 Erigeron breviscapus | reverse complement strand
CTTTTAACAGCTTCAAAGGCAATAACATCTTCTTTGTATCTTTGCATTGCATTCAAGAAATGGTTGTAGAGAAAGATAATGTCATCAACTGGCAGCAGCTTGAACTGAGCTTCTGTGAATCTGTACATTTTATTGTTATCTCTTTTTTACATGAAAGCAAGGGACAGAGATAGAAACCCTTTTAACCAAGATTACTCTGACAAGCACCAAAATCTTGTGGTTTCTTTGTTCTTCGAGAAGCTTTGGATTGTATTGCTTAGTGAGTTTAAGAAGCTCTTTGTATTCTTCAATTTGTCTTGCTTCCTTAAACTTGTACATCAAATCCAATTCTGGTCTCTTTGTTTTGGTTACTTTGGTAGCTCCACAAAAGATCGGATAAGCTCTTTCTTCCAGAAATCTAGACTTCTTAGCTGCCTCCTTTGGCTTAACACCAGAGCAACCATTCTTTCTTTATCCCTCAAGAAGTATCCCCGATTAATAAACCTCCTTTGTTCTTCAGTCAATTCTGTTGGAAAGTAATCAGGAAGAACTTCCTCGGATATGATTGCTCTTTCAACACTTGTTTATATGTTGACTTCTTGAAATTCTGAGATGCAGCTTCAGGAGTCTTTCTTATATCAAACAACTTTCACACAGTTACGGTTTTACTTTTATTTTTCATCCATTTTTTATAGATCTAATGTTTTTAATATATAATAAGTTTCATCATCGTTACGTTTTACATTTATGTAACATTAGCGATCCTATAACGCATAATAATTTTTACCAATTTTCATTTTAACCCCCTAAGGTTTCTACTTTTTTAATTTTGCCCCACATCAAAGTTTTTTGTTTTCATTTTCTTGACACTTAACTTTTGAGTTATCATGTTTTCATCAAATAACTTTCATACAGTTACGGTTTTACCAATAAACATTTGATTTTGATTATTTTCATCCGTCTTTTTATATATAACTTCATCGTTACGTCTTACGTTCATGTAACATTTAAAACATTAATATAGTTATTGTTTATGTTTTTATACATCTTATTATTCTTTTACATTTTTTTATTGTTATTACTACATATTTAGTTGTCCTTTTGAAGATTTCGGTTTGAGTATTTGACATAAATTTTAGTCTAAAATATTGTCGTGTAAAAAATATATTCCGCGGCAACGCGCGGGTACAAAAACTAGTTATATCAATGAAGATGATTTGTGACTAGAATTTCCTAAAGGTAACATTATCCATTGTCTCCAAACATGACCTTTATATTATTAGAAAGCAACCTACAAAAGGATCTTTTAACCTTTGAAGAGATCTTTGAAGTCAGTTTGGCCCTTGGTATCCAAAAAGGTAAGTAATCAAATTGGCCTTTGGAGTTATAAAAGCTTCAATTCGCAGTTGCAAGCCATTCATGTACTAACATAAGCCCGAGATTTGAACAGAATACAAATATATGGCTAGGGAACGTTGGAGTCATGTAATGTATTCTGGAGATCATAGACTTGTTGCGATACTTGGTTTTTGGGCAAGTGTAATGATGTTTGCACTCGTCGTGTTTGGCATCATAATATTTTCTTGTGCTGAAGGAGTAGAAGCCAGAGACAAATCCGATGCTGCAGCTGACACAACAGTTTGTAGCGGTAGTGCATGTGTTGCAGGATGTGGCGCAGCTTGTGGTGGCTGATTTTTGTCGATCTGATTGATTGACAGAGATCAGCTAATGCCGATGATCGAAAAACATCTAAAATGTTTGTAGAATCGATATTATTTATCTAGGAACTTTTTCTTTTTTAGTTTTAATTTTTGAAACTTTTATAGTAATTGGAAGTGTCTAATTTAGGAAAGATTTATATTAACCCTTTCTTTCTAAAACACACTTATTGAACAACATACATAATCAAAGTTAAAGGAAAAAAAAAAGCTTTATATTTGGGTTTTGCTAACTGGCTATAGTTAAGATTTTCAGTTTAAAATTACTCTATAACTAATGATTTAACATTAACTTTAGTTATCATGTTTAGTTTATTAATTATGATTATTAATAACTGAAACTATTTTTGGGTTTGCTAATAACTAGCATAATATATTTGTATTTTCATTATATGAAATTTAGAGAGTGAGATTTTAATATGTTACTTTATGCACGCAAAAAACAGCTCCCAGGCCATAATAATTAGCATATTTATATTTGGGTTCCTGTTAAAGTGAATATTTGAATTTTTAAATAGAGAATGTTTTCATAAATGACAAGTTTAACTATATAGGGGCTATAATTAGCAAAATCTTTCTTTAAACTAGCTTTAAAATTTTTGGTTCTATAGATCTAGCAATAATATTGTATATTAAATTGCGTATCAGTGGAAAATCTTGACAAATGCTATATAGTCTAGCGTACAGGCCGACCTAAGACGGGCCCCCATTTTAAAAATTCTTAGTTATATATTAGTATAATTTGAATATTTATTATAGAATCATTATTTTAGGGATTTATGAATATTAAAAATAAGTTTAAATGTAATTTCTTAAAAAAATGACTAGACTAATATTCAATGAATAATGAAAAAACAGTAAGTTGTAACTATTTTTATCATAATAACATTTTTTTTTGTTTAATGGATATTTATACACAATTATTATCCTTTTTTTACACTTATAATAATTATTGTAATATATATTTTTTGTTATATGTCCCTTTTTAATTTTATCTTGCACACGAATCTCAAAATTTACTTGTCGGTCATGTTGCGTATCATTTGTAAATTATGTGAAACAAGTGTTCTTTTATCTTGTATACGCTTATTACAATTAGCAGCTTGAGCTGTATAGTTCCGGCCAAAATTTGATGTTCAAATAAATTAGTCGTAAATGCATGGTTTACGACTTTACGTTGTGCATCTAATGACCACATTTACCTCATATACATTATTTCAACATTCACTAATTCCATACAAATTATGAAATCATCGTGATATTATAATAATTTAAGCCTATCAGTTTAAGAGAGATGAATAATGAAATGAAAAGAAATTATATTCATAAAAAACATTCTGAAATTGAAAAAAAAAAGAAAGTAAACTGTATATTATATTCTCGAATTAGTTTAAAATTAAACTAAACAAACACACAAACAATTTTAAAAAAAAAAATCAAGAAAAACAATAAATAACTAATTACATTTCCTTTATAACAAAACTAAAGATTACCTTTTTGCCTTTTTTTTTCCTTTTCTTTTCATTCAGAAAATAACTCGAGAACGGAGTGAAGTGAAGGTAGCAAATAGTACCATTTTAAGCATCAAGTATTGTAACACCCGTCTTTAAAAATACCGGGTTTTCTTTTTAATAAATATATAAAAAAATAAAGACCACACGTGGCGGAAAATGTCTTATTAAATGAAAATACAGTCAACTATGACCCGAGTTGACCATCACATGTTTTAAATGGTGTTACTAGCCAATCTCAAAGACATCAATAAAAGAAACCCGAAATATAATCCACGGGCCAACACAAACCCGAAATAAAATGCATTATTAAAAGTCTAGAATAAAACTAGCAGCTATGGCCTCTGAAAGACTAAGGACACTAGTCTACCCGCTGCTCGTCTCACACGCCTTTATCCCTGCTACTCTGCGAGACACAATCACAAGTAGAACAAGTGTCAGCTTATAAGGCTGAGTAAGATAAATGTTTTATACATATATCTCAAAACAGTTTATAAAACAGTTATATGTATATACATTACCACCATTAGTTACCAACCCGCAAGTAACCTGCATATAAATTAACAACACATATACCACAAATAGGATCAACACACAAATCCTATCAATGTGCCTATCATTCAGCTTATAAGGGTTCCGACCCGCAAGGAAACCTATGTCTATTGCGAAGACCATTATACATGTGTATAGCTTAACACGAGCCTTCGACTTCAAGGTTATGCCATAATATAATCGCACATATTTCCACCTTGGGTTATGTCTAGAATACCCGTGGACCCGTAAATAGCATAGTACTAATTACACGATGCACTATGGGATAAACTTATCGCGAAACACTTATTTATACTCGAGTTTTCACAATCTATAGGATAGCAACAACACTAGCCACCTTATCAAGTGCACAAGTGATCATGGCAATCCTATGATTACTAGTGTCACTACAAGCAAGCAAACATATAGCAAAGTTCAATGACATGAAGTAACACAAACAATGTCAATACAACACATAATGTATAGGTTATGGGACAAACACCAAATCCCAGATCCCAAGTTTCATTTCCCAAGCTCTCAAAGTCACAAAAATGTAACTTAAATGCCCTTCCATCAAAGCCCCAACCACACAAGGACCCAAGAGTTCATTTAAGCATGTTTATATTTAGAAATACATTTTGATCATGTCTCGCAGTGTAAATCCAATATCTTACCTCAAATCGAACAATAATATAACTTAACTCGTTACTTCTCGAATATCCGAGTACCTAAACAATAATATAGAGAAAGACACTATTATCAAATACTGGATAATTCAGCACATCTAAATATTTATATTACTGTTATGTCTTACTGATGTCATTGTACATTATGTTATAGTTATAATACTGATACTGATGATAACACATAAGGTATATAAATTAATACATAATACTAGTCATGACATGCTAATAAAATTCCAAGCAGCACATGCTAGTTCATTAATATATCCACGTAGGGATATTTATCAAACCAAAATATGAGATTTCTTTATCAACTAATTTACAACTATTCTATATAGGTGTTATTATCATGACAAACTAAAAATCCATCTGCTCCAAAATCACGGTTAAGTGTATAAGAATATGGAACTCTAAGTCAAGCACAGATTACTCATGTGAAATTCTAGCAGTTAAATGACCACTAATCTAGCTTTACTAGAATCCCTATTGTGACGGAACCTTAAACATCAACTCTATCTAAATGCATCATGACCAAGAAAACAACAATTATAGGGAACCAGATTCATTACCTGTGCAGTAGTTAAATCATTGATCTAATGACACCAATCTTCGAATTCGTTAACCACCGCTCTTGACTGATCAATACCACTATAGGGAGGTTCTGATAGTATCTATCGAAGCCTGGTCTATGGTTTTTTGGGAGCAGATACAAGAACCCTAATATCCCATAAACTTTCATTCGTGAGCTTTCTTTAGTGGCCCATCATATACCAATTGGACCAACTAATTCACGTCTAAACTCACACGGCAGCATATGGGTGTCATTCTTTATCATCCTAACCATCATTAATTATTTTATTACTACACATATAGCACACGTACGTAATTACATATTAATCATAAATAATCACATTTAGACACCACATATATTAAATATGACAATTAATTATGCTTATATGTCATAAATTAAATACTAGCACATTACATAGACACATACGAATGTTGACCGACACACAAGTCAAAGAAGACGAAAATAAGATTTGGGATGTTACAAGTATAATAAATTTGCTAATTTTTTATGCCTGATTACCTATATACCTTCCATTGAAACAAACTACAACTTTCTTTGTTTTATCCGAGTTGGCTTAGTGGATTAACCTATCTAAAAATTGATTGTAGTTTATACTCGTCGTTTAGTTTTAGAATTTGGGGTCCTCCAAAAGTGGAGGCCTTGTTTAGTTGAGCACCGACCTAGATAATGTTAAAATATGGTCATGTTCATATATAGTCTTGTGTGCTTAATTAATTTAAGTAGCTTTGTTTTATTAGGATGATACGTACAAATTGAGTAGTAACTTTATATTGGAAACAATTTAGATGGCGTAAGACAAGACTACCTTCAATTCTGTGATCTCCTTAAAAACAAACATCGAGTAAAGACAGATTCTTGGGCATTTTACACCCACGACGAGAGCTAGTAAAGACAAGCATCAACCAAATTGCTTCACGTTTGTGTATTTACAAGACGTATCACATTTGTGAAGATGACGTTGAAGTATATATAACTGCTGAAGTTGGTGATGTTAAAATAGCAGACATTCTTGTAAAAATGGAATGATGTTACTCAGTGTAAAAATGGAAAATGCAAAATTATTTTGTGACACTTTGTCGTCCCCGAAACTTTTTTTTGACTTTTTTAGTCTTAAATTTTTTGTCGTTTAGCGGGCTTTTCGTCGCGAAAAACCAACTTTCTTGCTTTATAAAGGAATGATGTCATTCTCTATTGCCGCATATTATGGATATCGTGATATGACCCGATACTTGTAATCATCGTAAGGCAGCATCGTACTTCCAGGTCACATTATATCTATCATCATGTGTTCAGACTCATCAGCTTTTTGCTAAGTATCCTGTAGGTAATTGTCACATCTTTTATTTTGTGATATTGATAATTGTATATTATTCCATGATATTGATAAATGTATATTCAAAACAAGACTGGATATATGAGTTTTTGTATAGTCGGGAATTTAGAATATGCGAAAATTCAGAAAATAGAAATTTCGGATATGGATATTGGATTATCTAAAATATTTGACTATGTAAAAAAAACCTTGTTAATAATGAAAGATAGTAACGAAATGTTCATTCCAAGGCTCCCCATATATGCCTTTAATTTGTCACATATAAATCAATTCGGTATCACTTTTTGTAGACACCGTATAATCTCTTATCATTGTAACTATTATATACTTCGTAGATGTTGTTGTGAAAACTCTTAGGTTAACCTAAGAGTGACTTCACAACATCAAGGTCATCTTAAAGATTCTTTTTAGAAGAAATCAAAGTTGGGCCTTGATCTAAAGTTGTTGATGTGATGTTGCAACCTGACCCGACCTCAACTTTAGTTGCTACAAGTAGAAGTTATTCTATGGCATCGAGTCCTTTTTTAGCCACGGAGCATGGAAACAGTACATTCATAGTTGAAATGCTTCGTCGAGATATAGTGTTATACGTGAATGAAAATAAACAATCTATATTCCATGTTGCAACCTCTTACCACCGTTAGCAAATGGGTAATGATCTGTATACCACCAATTTATGGTCTAATTTATGATATGGAAACACTCCAGACAAGTTTAAGAGGCCTTGTAGACTTAGACGGTAACACGATGTTGCATTTATTAGCCAAGATCTTGACGGAAGATGCAGATAAAAGTTATGTGGACATGTATTATAGAAAAGAAAATAAATTATATCCATAATAGAAATGAAATGAATGGATAAAGAAGGAAATAAAAAAAATATATCTATAAAAAGCATTCTTCTATTAAAGAAAAAAATTAAAGTCAAAATTAAATTCTCGAGTCATAAGAGAATAAAAGGAAAGAAAGAAAAATCAAGAAAGGAAAGTACCTAGCTAATTACATTTTTTTTTCTTTAGAAAAGAAATTTAAGATTATTTTTTTCTCTATATTTTCCATTTCTTTTCCAGTTTTTTTAGCTTTGAAAACAACCTGAGAATACATCTCTTGAGTTTAATATATAAAAGAAATAGAAAGGAAAGGAATTGACATAGAAGGAAAGAAAAATAACTTGTATCTATAACAGATATATTTGAGTTAAAATAAAACTTTTTAAAAAGTAAAATTAAGAAAAGAAAAAAAGTCTCAAGAAAATTATATAGTTAGTTATATTTCATTCCCTTTATTAAAAAAAAAACTAAAAAATACTTTTTTTTTTCCTTTATTTTTTTTTTCAACTTGAGAAATAAAAAATGAGTCTTAGTATGAAGTTGTTGCTATATGTTTCAACCTCACACACCTCAACTTTTGTTGCTACAAATTTAGGCATCATCTTCAAGACACTTTGCACCCTTCTACATACCTAGCCCAATTAATTTTTCATAGGTGTTAAGTTATTTCTTTTTCATTTCATATTTCAAAAAATATCATTGTCAATAATATTTTTTTCTCACTTCTTTTTCAAGTATTTTATTATTTCCTTAAAAATAATAAGTATTTGTTAAATTATTACTCTGTATTATTATTACAGGTTGAAAGTAACTTATGTCCCTTCTATCCTTTTTTTTTTTTGCATTTCCTCACAACAACGAATTTGGATGTTTTGTTGTGAAAAAGATTGAAAACTTTTTGACGCCAATCGTTTTGTCTCAAAAATGGTTGAGAATACATTTGAGAAAGAAGGCATTGAGAATGGCCTTAGATCTCAAAAATGGTTGAGAAAACATTTGAAAAAGAAGGTTGAGAACCTAGTTGATATTTTTTTTTGGCCATTTCATTTTATATTTATTTTCTCCTTTTGATATATAAAGCAAAAATATATATATTATCTTCACTCGAATGAAAAAAAGAAAGAAAGAAGGTTGAGGTTACCAATATTGTTGATTTGTGACCTAGGTTCTTCTTTCTTCGTGAGATGCACCATCATTTTACTCGAGCAACTGAACTTTTAATTTCATGAATCCGGTCGACTAAACACGTACCTTAAGATATAAATAAACTCTTTCCAGGAAAAGATTTTGGATCACGTACGTTTATCTTTTATCTTTATGCGCCCATCGGTTTGCAATATGCTTAAAGGGCTTTCCATACCAACCTTCAGTCCATATTGTGTAGGATGCATGATTTAGTCCATCCGACTCAAAGTACTTTGTGCACAAGTCTTTTTTTTTTAAACGGTACTTTGTGCACACATTTGAATTCGAATTACTCTGACTGATGAGAATATACAATAAAATCCTCCTATCTTTAGTGATGTCCCGATTTTTTTATCACGCTGAAAAGAGTAGTTACTCAACAATTTGAACAATTTGATCAATGAAAAAACACAATAAAATTCACCTATCTTCATAGTGTTGTCCCTCTTTCTTCGTTACACTAGAATCACTTATAACTATGGGTGAGTATATAATATCGAATCGTTAGTGGTGGTGTACTGCACCGCACCAAACCTGCACCGACCGATTACATACGGTAAGGGGTTTTCAACACCTTATTTTACCAGAACTTGGGATCGGTATTTCAAGAAACAGTAATCTAAACAAATTCAAGACTTTCTACTGAGATTTTAAGACACCTTAAAATTCAACCCAAGGTCTTTGTGATTCTACCCACGTAACCATCCAATCTAATTGGATTTTGGTTATTTGGATTTGAGTTAACTGGTTTTAATCGGGTATTTGGGTATACCTGAATGAAACTATTGGGTGCTGGATTAGCTTTGGGTATAGAATCTAACTAACGGGGCAAACATAGACGATCTCTTTTAATTAAATTTCAGTACTCAACCTGTACATACTGAAAAATCAGTGCAGACCGAAATTTTACATTTTAGATTCGCTTATTGTTCATGTTCAGTAACCAGTATGGTACTCTGATTGAGGACAGTACTTGAACAGATCTCATCCCTAGTTATAACCAAGAAAGAAGAAACTTCAATTCTTGCATAATATAATTCTGCAAACGTCATTTAAAAATCTCCACAGAAATTTATCACAAGAAACAATTATAAAAAGGGTTTTCAAAGAAAATTGTTTTTCGTTTCTTCTACTTTTATTTATAGATTACAATAAATACAATTAAAAAAAAACAACATAAATTCCCTTCTGTCAAGAAACTCAGGTATACCATCCTAGTTTTCACCACACAAACATCTGGCTGCTTGTAATGCGAAATAAGTGAGAATGATATCCGCTCCAGCACGCCTTAGACACATTAACGATTCTAGCATTACTTTTTGTTCATCAATCATTTTCAGAACGCCACCTGCTTTTATCATTGAATACTCTCCGGAAACCTAAAATATATCAAAACATATGAAAAACAAAAGGGGACACACGATAACCAAATCTATGAACAAATGTATAGGTGGCCATAACCATATACTTTTTGTACATTTCAAACATTAACTACTTTAAGAGTGTTAAGCATAGACCTGGCCACAGCAGATTTGGCCAGTAACTAAAAGTATCCACTGGCCCAGTATAGGCAAAAAAATTCATGACTCCAAGTGCTCATACAAATTGCAAGTGTTTTTTCTATAATATCTCAAACTAAGGTTCAATCTCCCTTCAGAACGCTTCTTGAAAGAAAAAAAATTCCCTTCAAAATGGTTTTTTCATTTTGCTTCGTAATTTGTATCTTAGCCGATTGCCCGAAATAGAAACTTAATATTAAGAAAAGCATGCTGAAGATGCATAAAAAGTGATAATTTTATATTATCTATGGATTAAATATTGAAAAAAAAGTAGTAACGGTATCTGATATATGGCTCTTTGACCCAACTAGTTCATACAAACTTCAAGCATTCCGACCAACAGATATTATTAAGAAGTTGATAACAATTCTAAGATTAGAACTGAAGAGTGATAATACACAAGTCTCAAACCTTATCCTGGAAGTTAACCCTTTGGGGGTTGTATATGTGGCTACAAGTATCAGCTAAAATTGAGATCAGAGCTAAAATTACCTGATATGCAGCAATTGGCAATGGAGAATTATCTCGGAGCAACCTTATGACATCTAAGTAAGGCAACCCTGGCTTGACCTGTAAACAATCAGAGTGTTCATGTTAAGATAGAAGTTAACAGCTAAAGCAATAAAACTTTGATAAGAAATGACGGATTAGAATCGGCAAAATATGTCGTACAAGTTACGTAAAAGGTAAAAACGTGTAGGTTTCTCAGGTTGGTTACTCCCAAATACTTACCCCTATTTCAAAAACTTAAGATAAATATTCACCAAGTCAAATATCATTAGAGCTATATATATAAAAAAAGGGTAATGGGGGAACCCTAGCCCCGGTACCACAATTGGATACCCATCGACCCATCCCGTATGAGCCATATGATGCCGGTAAAATACCTCCATCCTAATCCCCACATGATCTGGGCACCCCGAAGGATCGAACCCGCGTATTTAAACTTCACATATGGGTCTAGGCTTCATTGGTAACGGGTACCTTAAAGGAATTATTTTTTGTTCCTAGCGGGGATCGAACCTGAGACCTTAAGGTCATTAAGTGTTTGCCTTACCACTAGGCTAATTCCTATATATATATATTCATTAAAGATAATGATATCTTCAATATATACATAATTTTGGTGGTTCCACTTCCATATTCTAGTCAGCTAAATATCATGACTTCACCCTTGCGGGTGCAATATAATACACATTAAACAATATTTAACTAGATGGTCAAAACTGCCACAAATGAAATATACTAACCAGAAGGATGTCAGCCCCTTCAGACTCATCAGCACGCAATTCAATCAGAGCTTCTCTATAATTAGCAGGGTTCATTTGGTACCTTTAACATAAAAGCAACAGAAAAAATCCATAAATTACACAGAAAAAACTAAACAAATACAAGATCATATTTAATGAGCTACATACGTTTTTTTGTCTCCGAAGCGTGGATTTGAATCCAAAGCTTCTCGAAAAGGGCCATAAAAGGAGCTTGCATACCTACAGAGAACCAAAACAAAACATGTATTGAAAAATCCGGGTGATGCAGGCTACATAATGGTATTAGCATACAAGAACGTATGTAGTGTACACTTAATAAATATCCATTGCAATTCACTGGCAGGGGCAAAATGGGACAGTTAGACTGGTAGGGTATGGAACTATGGATTGCGTGGCCTGGAGCACTACTTGTCCATAAGTTATATGTAATTAGTGAGTTTGGTACAGTTACAAAAACATACATTTTCCTTGATAATAAACTTTTTAAATAGAACGCATTAAAAGGGTGGTATATTAGTACCACAAAAATTGATAGATTAACCATAACAGTGCATTATACACTTGTACAGTATGCCATACAATATGTACTCTGCGGAATTTATCAATCCTTATGGTACTTATATCACCACCTGTATTATAACGTTTAATAGATAAAAGTTACAATTCAGGCCACTTCGACTCATTTAGTGTGTTTCCCCAACAACACTATAATCATAGTTGTTGACTCGCATTTTTCGACTCGACTCGAAATCTTAATTTTTGACTCGTGACTCGAAACGTGACTCGACTCGTAAGAGTCAGGATATTTTATATATAAATAATATAATAGAAGGTATATACATAAATCACACTTTTAACATAAGAGATTAGTTGATTACCCTAATATATTTATTAAAAAATTACATGTGCATTAGTTTGGAGTCATTGACCTGTAATTCATTCCCAAATTCAGACCACAGTGGGTCAAAAATAGTATGTAAGAAATGATGTAACTAATGATCCTGTAATCAAGTAAATGAAAAAAAAGACTATAATTCATAGTTGATGTATGGTAATGGACAATATTGGGCTAACTTTAGTGCTGGACTATGGAGGACTAATTATGTCTTGAAAAAAAAGCTGAAAATAAAAGGCCCACATAATATGGGGTTTGACTGTTTGACTATTAAAGTATTGTATTAGGATTTTCTGATTTAGGGCAACTCTTCATAACATTTTTCATTATGCTCTCACCCACTTTTGTATTTCTTTTTTTTTTCGATATTCATATAAAAAATATAAGATCTGCTATAGATCTATATACAACATCACTTCATCACCAGACTCACATACATAAATGCTTAAAGACCATGATTCTTGAAGTCCAAATACGCCAAAGAATAGAAATAATCGGAACTAATCTACATAACAGTGATGCCGACAGTAAAATAGTTGCAAACTAGGTGTTTTTTTCTTGATGGCGATAGAAAAATAGCTACAAATCAGTGACGCCGGACCTTTATCCAAACTCGGACGAGTTTCCGAGTCGCCACGACTCGGACCGAGTCACTCTGAAAATCGCGAGTTGGTGCACGAGTCAGAACCTTTTACGAGTTATCTATTGAGTCACCTCGTTTTCACTAATTTTTTACTCGACTCGTACGAGTTTAACAACTATGACTATAATTGACATTGTTGAGAATATAGGGACACATTCAAAAATAATCAGTGGAAATCATACTCCATTTTTGATATAGATCAGAAACTTACTTTGCGGTATAAGACATGATAGATACATGCTGAAAACCTTCAGCATCAAGTGCTGACCGAATCGCCCCTACCCGGCCATCCATCATATCACTGGGGCTTACAACATCAGCGCCAGCGCGAGCCTTCAACAGTTACATACATTATCAGAATTAAAGCTATACATACTTGGTAACTTATATCAAAAATGAAAAGACATAAATATGCTTAAATAGGTTACCATCACGTCTCACAACGGAACATGAACACAGATTGATACTAGCTACATTGTTCCATAAACTACTAACATTGTTACTAATGGCTAGAGGTAACAAAATTGACAGGTCGGGGGTTGGATAACGGGTTAGAACAGGTCAGGTTTTAATAGGAGTCAAACCGGAACAGGGTTGGGTCGCCCCACAAACACTTTCTTTCTTTCCTCACGAGCAGGAAGCACACCAGCAGCGTGCATTGCGTGATTCTACTGTTGTCATTTATAAGTAATATATGTATTGACTATGATTACAAAACTACTGTATATAATTATGATAAAAGTCCTAAAAATCTGTAACTTGTAACTTGTAAGTATTAAAACATGTGTCGGATTCCTTTCTCAATGATATAGACCTATTCCCCTTGTAAGCAACTATTTCTACTAGACTTGTTTGAGATGAAACACGCCCCAAATCGACCCAATCATATGTATTTATTTCAAGATCTCCTTTCACATAATTAACCAGAAAAACTGAAGAGATAGATTAAAGATCATTAAAATATGGATGAATACCTGTGAAACAGCCTGTTTACATAATTGATGCACAGTCTCATCATTCATTATTACTCCTGTAAAACGTAACCCATTAAATTTGGATGCAAGAGCTACCCCAGAACATGAGTGGTAATCTAAAATGATTGAATTTCGTGTCGGTGGTAATTACCATCTTCTCTGACAATACCATCATGCCCATCTGAAGAATATGGATCTAGTGCAACATCAGTGTAGATAATCTGTGCATATAGACATTAAACCGTTAATGCTTCACCAAGAATACTCTGGCCAAAAGAAGAAGTATCTCAGCTAGTAAATTTGGCAAATAGGGTGGGCGAGAAGGGTGTGTTCAGAAATAAGTCAAAACAAGTAGCTTTGTGTTGGTCAAAACAAGTAATCCATTAATATATAATTGGAAAATACTGTCACATTTATCAGCTTGTGTAGAGTATAAGAGTACTTAAATTCTTACAAGATCAGGGTACTTGTCTTTGAGCAATCGAATTGTTCGAGGTACTAGTCCAGCATCATTATAGGCTTCATCTCCTGTGGGAGTCTAAAGTGAAAAAAACCTAATTATGTAACAGTCTTGTGAGAGATCCAAAATTTAAAAAAATATTAGAGGTAACCTTTAATGCATCTGGAACTTTTGGAAAGAGCACAATACTATTGACCCCAACATCACGAGCCTTTGCAACCTGCACGGAATTTAAATTACAAACATCATTTCAATCATGTCAAATCGCATATCATAACTCACAGTTTTCTTATTTAAGTAGCACTCCACAGATTACAAACATGAAACTCAAATTCCTGATACTCCAAAAAGACTCAATGATCAAATGCAAACATATCAAACTAAATTCAAATATACGGAACTTGAATTAATAAATTAAAAGAGAAAGTAAGCTGAAAATATTGATACTCCTATTAGAATCAATGTTATAAATGTATAAGCTTGCATTTTGACAGGAATAATTTTAGAGAACAATGAAAGATCTTATTCGAAGTAAATATTATATTAAAGACAGAACACAAGGTTAGAAATGGTTAAGCTTTTTTTCAAATTTATTCATAAATGTTGATAATCGTAGGACACATGATGCCTTTGTAATTTGAATGACCCCAACTCATCTGCTTCACCATGTCTCTATGTGAGTTGACTACACCGTCGTTTAAGGATACTTTATAAACAAAAGAAAAGCACATTACACATTATGTTTGACTTCTAGGCGCATATAAACTACAAATAATAATAAACTCACAATGTTTATTTTATGACATTTTCTAGTAGCATGACATAACATAACACAATCAAATTAGAAAACCATACTACCCATATAATTATGGAACCTAGGTAGCATTCATTACAGATAAAAAAAAATTGATAACAAATCAGCTGAATGCTTAGCCCATAGGTATATGAGATTTGTAGTTGGCCATTTACGAGCAAAAGCTATTACTCATATTCTTTTCAATAACATCATTCGGGACTAGTTGATTAATATCAAGTGCAGCTAATACTAATGAATTATTTACTTTAATGTAAAAAGCTGTCTGGATGTGGCAAACTAACATCATACAAGATATACTCGGACAATGGCAACCTTTTACCAATATATGCTAACAAAACTTTCAAGATACTTTTACGTACTGGCCGCTGAGAATTTCTTATATACATTCACTTTTATGTTGCTGTACACTTTCAACATCATAGATTTATTTATCATATTCAAACACTAAGCCCGTATATGAGTTTAATTACTGTGTTGTATGTTAGTGATGCATGATCACTCTAACTTAGTCTTATAGACACACAATATATAACAAACATAATCAGAGGCCACTTCTGATTTCCAATAAAAGAGCATAGAAAAGATGAAAATAGTTAACTAACCTCTTCAAGAAGCCCATGTCTCCATCCAAGCCTATAGCAACCAGGCATGGCACCAATAGGTACGTCTTCTTCACCTGCAAATCCAGAGAGAATGAGAAAACCGTGTAATAAAAACAATAAGATTGAAGACAGAAACGAATTTTCAAAATAGATTTCGACCTTCATGTATAAAAAGCGGGTATACAAAATTTGCAGGAGACAAGCTTGTTTCCTGGAATGCAGATCTCAAAACCGGTGACCTGCGATTCCGACGAGGCCGTCTAGATATATCCTTCATGTATTGAGAAGGCATAAATAATGTACACATCGGTTAGAAATACTCATAATCAAACTTTTTAACAACACAAGTGGTGGTGACAAATGGACAGGTTGAGTAACAACTCAAAATCTCAGCCATATCGATTCACTTTTTTTATTTTAACTTTCATTAATTACTTTATTGTATTTGATATAATTCTACGAACTACATTGGAGTAGTAAAAAAATATTCTAATACCTATCTTATCGTTAGCGGCGCTATAGCAGTTATAGCGGTCTTCAAGCAAAATAGCGGTCCTGCTATTATCGGCGCTATTTTACCGATTTCGTACTATAGCGGGTCCAAAAAGTGGTAAATAGTGCTACTAAAGCCCTTTCTTTTTTATGCCCCCACTTAAAGAAACACTAAAATTTGCAAGTATTAACAATAATGTTTCAAATATCGACACTTTTAAGCTTGACTTTTGATAATTCTAATACCCTTTTATTTAGGTTAAAAAAGTGAGGGAATAATAAAAAGGAGGTGGGAACAGTATACACTTACAAATGAAGAAATGAGGGGAGTTCCAGGGGGAGAAGCAGGGACAGGGGGCACTGGGGGCGCTTCGGGGACATTTCCGGCAACAACAGCAGCTTCACATTCCGCATCACTCAAACCCAACTTCTTAATGGGCCCCTCACTGTGTGAAGAGGCCCCCGCCTTCACTACCAACATACGAGTCTGCTGCTTATACCAAGAATGGCGAGTTGGAAAGGAATTGGGCTTTAAAATTGCATAGTTACAACCACCCTTAAAAGTTCCAACATTCACTGGGGGCATATTCACTATACTAGTACTAGAAATAGCCATAATTTCTGAAAAATAAAAAAAAAACAATTATATGTATGAATAGAATCTTATAATACAAGTAAAAATTGTATTTGTATGTATGTATATATATCTACCTGAATAGGCAGCCGACAAGAAGTGGATAAGAATGAATGATTTTGTTAGAATTAGAAGAAGAATTTAAAATGGGAGAAAGATTGATGGATTGATACTATGTGTAATCGTAATCCTGGTTTTAGTTTTAGATCAGATTTTGTTTCTATCTTTCTCTTATTTCTTTTTTTTGAGTATTTCCTTTCACGTCAAAATTTTGCACCTAACCTTCAATTATTTTTTCAATAATTTACCCACTAGGTCCTAATGATTTTAATAATCAGCTCATGTCATGAGATTAGCACGTGTGTGACTGTTCTAGATGGTTCTAAATAAGGTTAAGAATTCAGTGGTGTTTTTTTGTATTGTTTTGGTGACAGCACCACTACCCAACAATACTATATCTGGTTTATAACAATCTTATACTAGTTGTCTATATAAACCTTGTACTAGTTGTCTAGGGTAGAATATTTCTCTTTTCTCTTGTATTTCCTCTATAAATAGGGGCTGCTCTCTATGGTAAAAATCATGGTGTGTATATGAAAAAACTGATAGAGCTGAATTCTATTCAATTTAAATCTTCTTTACCTTTATGGATCTTTGATCTTGATGGTTTGAAGTGGTTCCTTTATCAGTAATCTTGGTGGCTTTGCCTTTATAGATTATTGTGGTGATCTTTAAATCTTCATTACTTTTATCTGTATTTGTGGTGGCTCAGCCTTTATCAAATATAGTGGTGGTTTTGGAGTGTTTCTTGTAATTGATTCTGGTGGGTCAGTCCTTTACGAGTCAAGTATTAGATTCTTATCTATCCTTGTTTATTTTATCTTTCTATTCTTATTTCAGTTGCTGTACTATTTATTCTTATAGTCAGCTTGGGTGTGTTTCATTATAAAATCCAGAAAATCTTTACAAAATAGTTTGTATATTCCGCTGTGCTTGTGTTTTGTGAGTTGACTCAGTCTAACTCTGAGTACTTTAAATAAGCAACAAAGTACTCAAGAACAATAAAAACCAACAAAAGATTGTTCTAAAAAATAACTCACAAAAAAAAAACAGATTCAGGAAGAAACTTAGAACACTTATATCTCACTGTAGGAAGCTGAAATCAAAAACCCCAACGGTGAAAACGTAGATCTATGTGTTTTGAACCTCCTGCTCGAAAATCACAACGATCCAACGGTTAACGAAGCCACGATGCTTATTTTCCTACAGCTGCGCAGAAAACCCAACAGATTTCTGCAGCCAACTTCGAAAACTAATAACTCTCTGTAGTTTCCTCCAATAAAAATTTAGAACGGTCAGATCCTGTATCTATGTATGGTGAAGCTACAGATCAATTTTCACGACGATTCAACAGCTAACGATTGAGATCCGTCACTTTTACCACCGCTGCGCAGAAAGTGACAAAACCCAAAAAAACAAATTTTCTTGTTTTCTATCGATTGGATTCCCCAGAGCGTGTGATTTCTTCTCCCTGCACTTCAACTCTGATACCACTTTGATGGGGTCGATCACCACAACTAAAGAAATCAACACGAAGATAACCAATAATAACGTAAACAAGAAAAAGCAAACGACACAATGATCTACTTGGTTCGACTCAAAGAGTCTAATCCACTACCACAAATATCACTACAAAAGTTGGATTACAAGAGTGGAGACACTCACCCTCGACAAACTATAATACCTCACCAAAGTTCACTCTTTACTAGAAACTCTTAACTCTCAAGAATTTCTCACACAAGAATGAATTACATAAAACATTTAACAATGACTTCTATTTAGATAGGCAACCCACCAAGGTAGTTTTCTACTCATACCAATGTGGGACAAAGACTTTGGGTCAATTACTATCAATTGAAAGCGTAGCCATAAAAGACTGATAAAGAAAGGGAAGATGGACACACGGTATTTGCAACAAGTTGAGGAAGATCTTTTGTTTTCAATTAAATGTGGTAAAATGACTAGTTTTGGTACACAAGAGTCTAACGACCTGGTATGATGAAATTTTAAATGTTAATCTGCATTATATCCTTTTTTGGCAACTTCCTACTATATTTGGCAAGAAAGGAATGCTCGTTTATTTTCAAATAAGATGAAGTCAGCTGCTGAAGTACAAGATTTTATTATTCATAATGTCAGACTTAAGATAGCATCTCTTAAGTTTAAACAGCGAATTCAAGGTGGTGATCTGCTTGAGAAATGGAGGTTACCGAGCTCTATGTGGAATCATCCACAGTCCTCCACTCATTCTGTGAGAGTTACATAGCACGTTGCATGCTATTTGTTGATTTGCAGGGGTGAAGTCTAGTTCTTTCATGCTTTTATTTTCTTTTGGCTAGTCATTGTAATAGTTTTTATTTATTTGAAGTTGCTAGATAGCATTGTCGACACAAACTTGGCATGTCATGTTTAATATGGTAGTTCACCATATTACTTGTACTCAGCTTTTTCAATGTTGTTATAATATTGATCGGGGTAACCTTTTACCCAAAAAAAATTATATCGTTTTTTTAATAAAATTATGAACAATACATGAGATCGTTCTTATTAGTATGTCTGTTTATCTCTTTCACCATTCGAAGATCAAGTGCATGACACAAATGATTAACATGGGGACAAGAATCGGGCAGACGAAATTACATTATATAAAGAAGTAATCAAATTGAAAGAGACGAAAGATATTTATAATACACCAGAACCCGACCGTCATACTCACTGGGACTTGGGCAAACAATGGGTAAGGTGAGTGATGTGCAAAATCGAGTTTAATATTTGTAAACTAGAATCACCTTAAAACTCACTACTACGCACTCACGGGCAGTGGACCCGATCGTTTGTAATATAGTTAAGAGGTAAGTCCAGGTTCGTTCGCAGGGATTGTTTTGGATTAATTGTATAGTAAGTGGTTTGGAAAAAGGGTGAAACACTTTGACGATTAAATTGAAGTAAATTTAGATGACAAATACTTGAAAATAAAGAAGAGCTCAAACAATAATAATAAGGATCATCCACCTTGACTTCACTAGACTTCTAACATGATTGCTTTCAAATAAGACCAAATTCGTTTAGAGTTGACAAGATAACCGTGCAAAGATGAAATGCTCACGTGGTACCACCAACCGTTACTAAACACGTTGACAAAATGACTCCTTTTATTAATTTGACATTCACTATCATACCATGAACTAGTGATAATCACTCATAGACAAGCGACCGTTAGAAAATCACATATGCATTCGACTAGTACCACTAACGAAGAACACACATGCCACCAATATCAAATTAATACAAATAAAGGAATTAAATCATCAAGATCACGACACAACGGTAATTGAAATCAACTCTTGAATTAAAACATAGCAATCACATCATTCGTCTAATTACATCAAGGTGGATGATAATAGAATTAGCCAATCATGCTAAATTGAAATTGATAAAGCAAATAACTT
Source organism: Erigeron breviscapus (assembly GCA_034093135.1). NCBI lineage: Eukaryota > Viridiplantae > Streptophyta > Magnoliopsida > Asterales > Asteraceae > Erigeron > Erigeron breviscapus. The sequence continues at coordinate 109,752,041 of CM067167.1, read as the reverse complement.
CCTCACGCGTGAGGAAGGATCAAACCACTAAATTAACAACTAAAACAGCGCACAATCCCCGGCAGCGGCGCCAAAAACTTGATGTGCAAAATCGAGTTTAAAATTTATAAACTAGAATCACCTTAAAACTCACTACTACGCACTCACGGGCAGTGGACCCGATCGTTTGTAATATAGTTAAGAGGTAAGTCCAGGTTCGTTCGCAGGGATTGTTTTGGATTAATTGTATAGTAAGTGGTTTGGAAAAAGGGTGAAACACTTTGACGATTAAATTGAAGTAAATTTAGATGACAAATACTTGAAAATAAAGAAGAGCTCAAACAATAATAATAAGGATCATCCACCTTGACTTCACTAGACTTCTAACATGATTGCTTTCAAATAAGACCAAATTCGTTTAGAGTTGACAAGATAACCGTGCAAAGATGAAATGCTCACGTGGTACCACCAACCGTTACTAAACACGTTGACAAAATGACTCCTTTTATTAATTTGACATTCACTATCATACCATGAACTAGTGATAATCACTCATAGACAAGCGACCGTTAGAAAATCACATATGCATTCGACTAGTACCACTAACGAAGAACACACATGCCACCAATATCAAATTAATACAAATAAAGGAATTAAATCATCAAGATCACGACACAACGGTAATTGAAATCAACTCTTGAATTAAAACATAGCAATCACATCATTCGTCTAATTACATCAAGGTGGATGATAATAGAATTAGCCAATCATGCTAAATTGAAATTGATAAAAGAAATAGTAATAAAACATATTGTACCAATCGTTTGAGTAAATAGAAAGTTGCAAGACAATAAGTAGATACGATCCAGATGGGTGCTCGTGAATCTTCAGTGGATCCGCCTAAGAAATCTTGCTTGGAAACCTGATAGAAACCTAATAGAGCAGCTCCTGGAAAGATATTTGCTTCTCAAAAACCCTTAGGATTATTCTCCCCCAAAAGTCACTGTGTCCGTCTGTTCAGAAACTTGGCAGCTATTTATATGAATTGGTCGCGTAACGCCCGTCACCCATGTGACGGCCGTTACATGCCCCAGAATACGCCCGTTATGAGCCAGTAACAGTAAGAACCAAAATTCACTATATAACGCCCGTCACATTTGTGACGGCCGTTACATGCCCCAGAATACGCCCGTTATGAGCCAGTAACAGTAAGAACCAAAATTCACTATATAACGCCCGTCACATTTGTGACGGCCGTTACATGCCCCAGAATACGCCCGTTATGAGCCAGTAACAGTAAGAACCAAAATTCACTATATAACGCCCGTCACATTTGTGACGGCCGTTATGCCTTCCAGATTCCGTCTTCTTCATCTTTCACTTGGTTTCAACCGAATCTTTCTCCCGAGTCTTCCATAAATCATCAAGATCACGACACAACGGTAATTGAAATCAACTCTTGAATTAAAACATAGCAATCACATCATTCGTCTAATTACATCAAGGTGGATGATAATAGAATTAGCCAATCATGCTAAATTGAAATTGATAAAAGAAATAGTAATAAAACATATTGTACCAATCGTTTGAGTAAATAGAAAGTTGCAAGACAATAAGTAGATACGATCCAGATGGGTGCTCGTGAATCTTCAGTGGATCCGCCTAAGAAATCTTGCTTGGAAACCTGATAGAAACCTAATAGAGCAGCTCCTGGAAAGATATTTGCTTCTCAAAAACCCTTAGGATTATTCTCCCCCAAAAGTCCGTGTGTCTGTTCAGAAACTTGGCAGCTATTTATATGAATTGGTCGCGTAACGCCCGTTATGAGCCAGTAACAGTAAGAACCAAAATTCACTATATAACGCCCGTCACATTTGTGACGGCCGTTATGCCTTCCAGATTCCGTCTTCTTCATCTTTCACTTGGTTTCAACCGAATCTTTCTCCCGAGTCTTCCATAAATCATCAAAATCGACCAATTCATCCGCATAATCATTTTCCAACCTGAAAACACTAAACATACCTCAAAGCATCGAAAGTTGGAAATAAAACTGTAAAAACGACGAATAAATGGTCCTAAATTCACGTGGGAAATGGTATAGAATATGACACATCAAATCCCCCCACACTTGAGCATTGCTTGCCCTCAAGCAAATCCGGAATTAAAGCATAAAGTAATCCTTGACAATGGAGCAAAATAAACAATGACGAGTATCAAAAAGAAGCCACACCAAGCATGTCAAATGACAAAAAGGTTGGGTGAAGCAGTTTTAATCTTAAATGAAAACCCGAAATGTTTGACAATACCTGAACGATCCGCAAGCCATGATAACACAACTAAGCACAAGTGAAACAAATGAACCTATCAAACTCATTCTACTCCAACAAACTTACTTTGGGGTTGAATATATTGTAGAATCACTCATAGCTCGGTCGTGATGTATGCTATTTTACCATAGGCTTGAACCGGGATCATAGCTCCACCGACGTGGCGTAAGCACCAAGCACATCATCAAAATAGGCATTAAGGTAGGTTGTATAGTTAAGCTAAGGTATGTATAAGGGACATTTACAATGAAGGAATGGGAATATAGGTTAATGAAGAAAAGAAAAGTCAAAGTATATGGATTATGTATAATGGAATATGGTAGTGAGGGTAAGAATTGAAAATGAAACAAAGAAAAAGTATAAGATATGTACTAAAAGTGAACTAATTAGTCTAGTCAACCCGTACCATTGATTGCCAACAAACCAAACCCATAAGATGTTAACCCGCTAATGACACCTCAAACGATACCAAGACAAACCCGACACCATTGTGGTGTATCAACTTCAAACAACTCATATCAAGAGAAGAACCCGGAAATGGAATAGATATACCTCAAACATGCACATCTTAGTTCAGGGCTCGAAATGGAACCCTTAAAAAAAAAAAAAAAAAAAAAAAAAAAAAAAAAAAAAAAAAAAAAAAAAAAAAAAAAAAAAAAAAAAAAAAAAAAAAAAAAAAAAAAAAAAAAAAAAAAAAAAAAAAAAAAAAAAAAAAAAAAAAAAAAAAAAAAAAAAAAAAAAAAAAAAAAAAAAAAAAAAAAAAAAAAAAAAAAAAAAAAAAAAAAAAAAAAAAAAAAAAAAAAAAAAAAAAAAAAAAAAAAAAAAAAAAAAAAAAAAAAAAAAAAAAAAAAAAAAAAAAAAAAAAAAAAAAAAAAAAAAAAAAAAAAAAAAAAAAAAAAAAAAAAAAAAAAAAAAAAAAAAAAAAAAAAAAAAAAAAAAAAAAAAAAAAAAAAAAAAAAAAAAAAAAAAAAAAAAAAAAAAAAAAAAAAAAAAAAAAAAAAAAAAAAAAAAAAAAAAAAAAAAAAAAAAAAAAAAAAAAAAAAAAAAAAAAAAAAAAAAAAAAAAAAAAAAAAAAAAAAAAAAAAAAAAAAAAAAAAAAAAAAAAAAAAAAAAAAAAAAAAAAAAAAAAAAAAAAAAAAAAAAAAAAAAAAAAAAAAAAAAAAAAAAAAAAAAAAAAAAAAAAAAAAAAAAAAAAAAAAAAAAAAAAAAAAAAAAAAAAAAAAAAAAAAAAAAAAAAAAAAAAAAAAAAAAAAAAAAAAAAAAAAAAAAAAAAAAAAAAAAAAAAAAAAAAAAAAAAAAAAAAAAAAAAAAAAAAAAAAAAAAAAAAAAAAAAAAAAAAAAAAAAAAAAAAAAAAAAAAAAAAAAAAAAAAAAAAAAAAAAAAAAAAAAAAAAAAAAAAAAAAAAAAAAAAAAAAAAAAAAAAAAAAAAAAAAAAAAAAAAAAAAAAAAAAAAAAAAAAAAAAAAAAAAAAAAAAAAAAAAAAAAAAAAAAAAAAAAAAAAAAAAAAAAAAAAAAAAAAAAAAAAAAAAAAAAAAAAAAAAAAAAAAAAAAAAAAAAAAAAAAAAAAAAAAAAAAAAAAAAAAAAAAAAAAAAAAAAAAAAAAAAAAAAAAAAAAAAAAAAAAAAAAAAAAAAAAAAAAAAAAAAAAAAAAAAAAAAAAAAAAAAAAAAAAAAAAAAAAAAAAAAAAAAAAAAAAAAAAAAAAAAAAAAAAAAAAAAAAAAAAAAAAAAAAAAAAAAAAAAAAAAAAAAAAAAAAAAAAAAAAAAAAAAAAAAAAAAAAAAAAAAAAAAAAAAAAAAAAAAAAAAAAAAAAAAAAAAAAAAAAAAAAAAAAAAAAAAAAAAAAAAAAAAAAAAAAAAAAAAAAAAAAAAAAAAAAAAAAAAAAAAAAAAAAAAAAAAAAAAAAAAAAAAAAAAAAAAAAAAAAAAAAAAAAAAAAAAAAAAAAAAAAAAAAAAAAAAAAAAAAAAAAAAAAAAAAAAAAAAAAAAAAAAAAAAAAAAAAAAAAAAAAAAAAAAAAAAAAAAAAAAAAAAAAAAAAAAAAAAAAAAAAAAAAAAAAAAAAAAAAAAAAAAAAAAAAAAAAAAAAAAAAAAAAAAAAAAAAAAAAAAAAAAAAAAAAAAAAAAAAAAAAAAAAAAAAAAAAAAAAAAAAAAAAAAAAAAAAAAAAAAAAAAAAAAAAAAAAAAAAAAAAAAAAAAAAAAAAAAAAAAAAAAAAAAAAAAAAAAAAAAAAAAAAAAAAAAAAAAAAAAAAAAAAAAAAAAAAAAAAAAAAAAAAAAAAAAAAAAAAAAAAAAAAAAAAAAAAAAAAAAAAAAAAAAAAAAAAAAAAAAAAAAAAAAAAAAAAAAAAAAAAAAAAAAAAAAAAAAAAAAAAAAAAAAAAAAAAAAAAAAAAAAAAAAAAAAAAAAAAAAAAAAAAAAAAAAAAAAAAAAAAAAAAAAAAAAAAAAAAAAAAAAAAAAAAAAAAAAAAAAAAAAAAAAAAAAAAAAAAAAAAAAAAAAAAAAAAAAAAAAAAAAAAAAAAAAAAAAAAAAAAAAAAAAAACAATAAAACATCAAAAAAAAAAAAATGAAATAAATACAAAAGTGATCTCACTGCGGTCTCGTCACGATCACCAGGCCAAGTTCTAGAATCAACACATCACCGGCACACTCATATCAAGAGAAGAACCCGGAAATGGAATAGATATACCTCAAACATGCACATCTTAGTTCAGGGCTCGAAATGGAACCCTTACTCCCGAATAAATCCGAGAGCCTAAGAGAGGGACAAAGTTACAAGGCAATCAAACCAAAACCGCAACCTAACACAACTATACAAAATGATGAAATCTCACAATTGGGTGTTTGGATATATTTGAGTATGCAAGTAATGTTATCAATCCCGAAGGACTAGCCAAATAATCGTTCAGAACACATTTCGCCGGTTAAAAATTTTGCCAAGGAAACAGTTTGTAGTAAAATTGCTTATTAAGATATGAATTAGGTGACCAAAAGCAACTTACCACAAGGACAAGCTCAACTCAAGTTCAAAAACCATATCAACTTCCATTATTCCACCAAATTGAAAACACCAATTCCAAATGCGCACATCACAGTAAAGAGCTCGATAATGGAGCTCCTACCCTTGGACAAAATCCAAAAGCCTATGAGAGGGACACATCCAAGACCGGTAGAAATCTCAATGGCAAAAACAACAAAAGCGATATACCCGGTAGCTTAAACCTATTTGCCATCCCCCCCACACTTAAGATGGACAATGCCCTCAATGTCCATATAGGTCAAAACTAAGGTAAATAGGGGTAAGCGACAATAGACAAAAAGAATAAGAGCACGTACCGGATGTGTGTGAACAGTATCAAGAAAGATGCCAATCAAAAATAATGCACTGAACTTACTGGCAACGAATGCACATGACATCACACAATTAATCAATTGATTCCATAGGATAGAGATTAGGAGAGAATCCAGTGGTTTCCCCCCCACACTTGAGCTTCACTATAGCCATCAACAATCCTCAATCCCATTCACACCACAAATTCGCCTGCACTTTCTTGACAATAAAACATCAAATCTAACTAAAAAAAATGAAAATAAAATACAAGAAAATGACACGGGTTGCCTCCCGAGCAGCGCTTCATTTATTAACGAGTCTTTAGCTAGACTCAATCCTCTCATAATCACCAACATTGGGACCCCGACGCCCCCACACTTGGGTTGTTGGGCGGTCTACTCTTGAAAGGAGAGAAACAGTTACCTTTTACCTTGTTGCATATCCAATCATTTGCTTCGTCAGAAATATCAACAACCATCATTAACTCAGCCTTCTCATTTGTTGATAAATTAGAGCATAGTTCTTTGGATAACTTAATATTCCCATGAGAAATAGCGGACTTCACACGACTATAAAGCTTACGGATCTTAGCACAAGGGCCATCCATTGGTTTAGGAACATGTACTGTTGCTGACTTCAATTCAACCACCTTCTCCTCTAACTTCTCATCCAACCATCTATCAATCTGCGAATCCAAAGAACTAACACAAGCAGTTTCAACATAATTAGCAGCATTAGGCAAAGAAACAGAACATGTGTTAGAAAATGTAACGGATTCATCCCCGGCTCTCAATGTCAACTTACCACGACCAACTTCAAGTTTGGCATCGGCCGTGGCAAGGAATGGTCTCCCTAAGATAAGAGGCACATTTAATGCTTCTTCAGCTTCAATAATAACAAAATCTACAGGAAAAACCAAACCTCCCACCTGAATTAACACATCTTCTAATATTCCAATAGGTCTAATTTCAGACTTATCGGCCAAATTGATCTTCATGTTAATTGGTTTCGGTGTTCCTAAGTTCAGCTTGTAGTAAAGAGAAGAAGGCATAAGGTTAATACTTGCACCCGAATCATTTAAAGCCTTTTTTATCGTTAAGTTACCAATCTTACAAGGAATAGTAAAACTACCTGGATCTCCTCGTTTTTCGGGCAACTTACCTGTTACAGCTGCTGAGCAAACATCCTCTAAAACTGCATTAGTCACTTCCTCCAGACGCTTCTTATTCATCAAAATCTGCTTCAAGCACTTTGCAAATCCGGGCATCTGCACAACTGCATCTAAAAATGGAATATTAATATGCAATTTACTGAGGTGACTTACAAATTTATCCATTTGTTCCTTCAGCTTATTTTTCACCAATCGCTGGGGAAATGGAGCCTTCGGTTTATATGGCTTAACAGTTGGTTCCTCAGCGGGCTTCTCAACAGGTATAGCAATGGGTTGGGATGGAACGGCCGGTGATGGCACGGCTAGTTCCGGTTCCATCTCAACCTCGTCATCAACTTGCTCCTCATCCTCATTAACCTGCACAGATTGAAACGAATCATTAGGTGAAGATTTAGCCGAGTCATAAGTGTTACCTGCCCTCGTAGTGATAGCATTCACATGCTCGTTTCTGACATTAGGCTGGGTATCCTTTCTCCAAGATCCTTGATTACTCGACTGAGGCTTTGGATTGTGTCCCTGATTCGGCCCCATGCTAAATTGAGGCTTAGGATTCTGTTGAGTAGTGCTAGGTAGAGTCCCCGTAGGCCTAGCAAGGGCAGCCATCCTACTCTCGAGATCCTTAAAGTTCAACTCTGCATTCTTTGCATTCATCTCAACCTTCCCATCTATCCTATCCAACCTCTCATGCATTGCCTTCGTATCCTCCCGAATCATCTTAATACTTGTATTTGTTTCAATTTGATTGCTCATCATTTGCTTCATCATCTCCCTCAACTCGTCATTTGGATCGGCATTAGAAGAAGAAGAACCGGATCCTTGTCCTTGTTGAGGTTGTTGTTGAGGTTGATTCTGATAATTGTCTCCTTGCCACCTGTTACCTGAAAAACGAGAGTTGTTAGTAGGAAAAGAAGAGTTATAAGAGGGATTACCTGAAGAACGGTTTTGGAAACCGGAATTGCGTTGATAGCTCCCTTGCTGATTCTGAATGTAGTTGACTCCTTCGGGCCCCCGGTTGGGACAATCCTCAGAATAATGCATGTCACCACAATGATCACAACCATCAGCAACAACCTTAACATCCCTTTCAAGAGCTCCAAACCTAGCCTCTTGAGATGCAAATCCCTTATCCATGCGCGAAGCCAGCGCCCTCATCTCTCCAATCATTCCCGAATCATGACTAGCTTCGACCTTTGCAACTCGGCCTTGGCTAGTACCCTTCTTCAATCTTCTCTCATTCTTTAAAAACCGATCATCATCCATGTTTGCGTTATCCTTGGCCATGGATTCCAAGATTTCAAAGCCCTCATTTGGTGTGATCTTGTTGAACCCACCTCCAAAAGCATACCCTAGCTCACGTTTGGACTTCTTATCGAGCCCATCAAAGAATAGCTCGACATATTGTTCTTTAGTCATATTGTGACCCGGGCAATTTCTCAACATCTCTTTAAATCGGATCCAAGCATCAACAACATCTTCATCTTCGTCTTGGGCAAACGACCTAATCAAGTTTTCCAACTTTCTTTGGGTTCTAAGTGAGTAGAACTCACCAATAAAGGCTTGCTTAAGTTGGTCCCAAGTCGTAATGCAATTTTCCGGAAGGTCATTGAACCAATCAAGAGCATCACCGGTAATAGACATAGGAAATGTCTCTAGTTTTACGGCATTCATTTGATTCTGCCCGTATTGGTATAACCTAGCCAACTTCTCAAATCTTTCTAAATGTTGATACGGATCCCACTTCCTTTTACCATCGAATTGTTGTTCCTCAATGCTCTTAAGATGATTACCCTTTAGGTTGAAGTCATGAGCAATTTGAGGAGGTCTAATAGGACTACCACGGTTTGCGGGAATAGTGCGAACCCTTTCGCCATACCGTATATCATTTGGGTCCCTGTCTTCGTCTGCCATTTCGGTCTCTAACTTAACTTCAGACTTGAACAATTCGTCCAAATTAAACCCCTCCTCGTCTGAATCAGGAGTAGGCTTAGCAATGGGTGAGAATGGTGTTGGTGTTGTGAGGTTAGATCTACGTCTAGATGGTGTTCTCAACGGACTATAAAGAGGTAAACCCGAAGACCTCAAGTTCATCAACTAGAAAGTAAACCTGCAAAACACAACTAACCAAACACGTCAACTGCACCTGTGATAAGATAAGAAAAGAAAATCTAAACTATTAAAGCAAATAACTTCCTCACGCGTGAGGAAGGATCAAACCACTAAATTAACAACTAAAACAGCGCACAATCCCCGGCAGCGGCGCCAAAAACTTGATGTGCAAAATCGAGTTTAATATTTGTAAACTAGAATCACCTTAAAACTCACTACTACGCACTCACGGGCAGTGGACCCGATCGTTTGTAATATAGTTAAGAGGTAAGTCCAGGTTCGTTCGCAGGGATTGGTTGAACTAATTGTATAGTAAGTGGTTTGGAAAAAGGGTGAAACACTTTGACGATTAAATTGAAGTAAATTTAGATGACAAATACTTGAAAATAAAGAAGAGCTCAAACAATAATAATAAGGATCATCCACCTTGACTTCACTAGACTTCTAACATGATTGCTTTCAAATAAGATCAAATTCGTTTAGAGTTGACAAGATAACCGTGCAAAGATGAAATGCTCACGTGGTACCACCAACCGCTCACAAATCACCCAAACACCTAAGTTGCTAGTCTAATTACCCAAGCCGGTACCACCAAAGCCTAGACAACCTTACCAACAAATAGTTTGTTTGATTACCAAATTACCAATTGCGCCTATGTGAATTAAAACGTGGTACCACCAACCGTTTCTAAACACGTTGACAAAATGACTCCTTTTATTAATTTGACATTCACTATCATACCATGAACTAGTGATAATCACTCATAGACAAGCGACCGTTAGAAAATCACATATGCATTCGACTAGTACCACTAACGAAGAACACACATGCCACCAATATCAAATTAATACAAATAAAGGAATTAAATCATCAAGATCACGACACAACGATAATTGAAATCAACTCTTGAATTAAAACATAGCAATCACATCATTCGTCTAATTACATCAAGGTGGATGATAATAGAATTAGCCAATCATGCTAAATTGAAATTGATAAAAGAAATAGTAATAAAACATATTGTACCAATCGTTTGAGTAAATAGAAAGTTGCAAGACAATAAGTAGATACGATCCAGATGGGTGCTCGTGAATCTTCAGTGGATCCGCCTAAGAAATCTTGCTTGGAAACCTGATAGAAACCTAATAGAGCAGCTCCTGGAAAGATATTTGCTTCTCAAAAACCCTTAGGATTATTCTCCCCCAAAAGTCACTGTGTCCGTCTGTTCAGAAACTTGGCAGCTATTTATATGAATTGGTCGCGTAACGCCCGTCACCAATAGTAACGCCCGTTACCAACCATCGTAACCCGTAACGGCCGTCACATTTGTTACGCCCGTCACATAATCATTGAAAAGCATACGGCCGTAATGAACCCGTAACAGTAACTCGCCAATCTTCACACATAACGGCCGTCACCCTTGTGACGCCCGTTCAAGCTTGACCTAGGTCCCTAACGCCCGTCACCCATGTGACGGCCGTTACATGCCCCAGAATACGCCCGTTATGAGCCAGTAACAGTAAGAACCAAAATTCACTATATAACGCCCGTCACATTTGTGACGGCCGTTATGCCTTCCAGATTCCGTCTTCTTCATCTTTCACTTGGTTTCAACCGAATCTTTCTCCCGAGTCTTCCATAAATCATCAAAATCGACCAATTCATCCGCATAATCATTTTCCAACCTGAAAACACTAAACATACCTCAAAGCATCGAAAGTTGGAAATAAAACTGTAAAAACGACGAATAAATGGTCCTAAATTCACGTGGGAAATGGTATAGAATATGACACATCAGTGAGATACATATCACGATCTATACAACATACTAAGTGTAATCGAATTTTTTGTTTGGTTTTTCTTATTCTCTTTTGTGGTGCTGATTTTGATATAGTTTAACTTCTTTTGCTGTTGTTATAACACGATTTTAGCTCTGAATTCGATCTAACAATGGCGGTTTGCTAGTGTGTGTTCTTGGTGTGTGTGTGTGTGTTTTGAGAGAGAAAGATCGTATTAACTGAAAGATTGGAATTAATTGTTTTAGGAATGAAATGATTTTTCTGTTCTTGTTATGATTTCTAAGGTATGAGGGCTATTTATAGTCTAACAATACAACTATGCTAATTATCACAATTAGCCCCTCAACCTTAGTAATCATCTATCTATGACTTAACAACAAGAATGTCTTCTAATCTCAATTACAATTTATCACTATTTTTGGATTTCTAACATTCTCCCCCTTAGTGATTTATTGTAATGAATGAAGTACGTGTTATTTTGTCTTGAAGGAATGAAATTGATGAGCCCGGTGGTGAAGACAATTGGGATGTTGAAACAAGTCTTCAAAGCTTTCTCTTTTGTCTTTGGAGAACTTGATTCAGTCTTGATCTTGGACTTCTTGAAGTTAAATCATATGAAGATTTTCAATGTTCTTTTTGAACAGAGAATGATGAAAGCATGTTTGGCTTGAATCTTCGAGGATTGATGAATCATGAATCAGAGTTGTCTTTTGAAATGCAGAAGAGATGAATCTTGGTTTTGATTCTTCAATCTTCGATGCTTGAGTGAAATTCAACTTTTTGATTCTTCAGCGAATCTCATCTTTTTGAAATGAAGTTTCATGAATATGAACTCTCCCCCTTGATTTATGCATTGGAGTTTCTTGATAAAATGTTGTTGTATGACTTGAAGATCTTGAATGAAATGTGTTTGATGAAGACTCGTTTGAAGCTTTACTTCTTTGACTTGAATCTTCTAACAAATCTTTCAACCTTTTTGAAGTTTCGATCTTTGTCACATCAACTCGAACACTTTGGAGAGTTAGCAATTGAATGAAGTTTAGATGAAATTCTTATGAATTAATCATGCTCCCCCTCAATCCATGAGTATACATCTTTTGGAGCATCTTTGAATTGTTGAAGTGTCTTGAGTGAAAATCTTTTCATCTTCGGTTTCATTCTTATCTCTAAAGTCAATTCAGATTCCCCTTTTTGAAATCAAAATCTTAATCAACTAAAATCTAGTGAAAAATCTGAAACTATTGACTCATCATGAACAATTTCTCTCTCTATACACAAACTTTGATAAGTCTTTTCCCATTTGAAACACCCAAATAAAAATTTCTCAACATAGACTCTCATTCCATTTTTATCATCAACTATGCCTTGATAAAGACTATGAATCAATCATAATATTTTCTCCCCCTCATAATGACAAAATTGGGAATCAATGTCATTATGCACCAATGCGATTGATTAAGTGTCACAAGGAATAAGAAGACATGGAGAAATGTCAACCATCACAATATCAACCCAAAGGATTACTAAAATGTAAGATTGAAGTTGTTGGGACAAACATTATATCATGGTGTTGGTGGTTTCTGTGTTTGTGTGAAGAGAAATGAAACCGGATAAGAATGATCCGTTTGCATGTTCAAAAATCAAAAGGATTAATGAAATGACCGATTGAAATGTATAACATTTTTCGGATTTCCTATGTATCATTGAGATATGCACAAAACAAGTCTCTAACATAGTTCGGTCTGCGGCTTTTCAACCACAAGATTGCTTCAAAGAATATAAATCATGGTTAACACTACCGAAGCATTTGATAACCACAATTTTATCCTTAAAGACTTTTTAGGGAAAACCGAGGTCACTTAGACTTCTCGTTAGCTCAATAATCACATAAATGTAATTATGAGACCTACGTTCAACGTTGGAAAAGATGTTAGCATTGGTAGGATTTCCATTCGATCATCGTGGAATATCAATTAAGATATCACTACGAATGTTCTGGCTATATCACAAAGATAAGCAATTATATCACAAAGATATGACGCTAGTGTGTTCTAAAAGAATGAATGATAATCAAATCAATGATCAATCAAATTAGCTCTAGACACATTGTGATCAAATGAAGTCGGGGACTGGAGCAGAATGTCGCCCTTTTTCAATATCAACATCTTCCAAAAGAAGAGTCAATAGAAGTGTGAAAATCTCCGTGAGAATAAAACAAGTATTTGTTAAGAAACACTTGAGTGGTTAGGTAAAGATGTGCATTGCTTCACTGGGTCCATGAAGACTTCTTCAATATCAAGATATCAACAAATGACATTTGATAGAAACGTGTTTTACCCGGCTTTTGAGAATTTTGGGAAGGGTATCATTTCTTTTATCCCTTTTCTCACAACAAATCACCTTAACCTCTCACTTTTCGACTTTACTCCCTCCATTCTAATTGCACGAAATCAACATCACTCAAAATACCCTCACTATCTAATGAAAGAAGTGAATACTCCGGGGTTAGAATTCATCGGCGATGATGAAATTCATGGAGTAAATTTTGAGAAATACCTATCGCTCATGTGCAAACTAATCACCGAACTCCATTTGATTAAAAAAAATCATTGGAAAAACATCAAATGTGTGAATGAAAAGGTTTGAAACACATTTGAAGTTTGAGAATTTTGAAATCACAAACTCCTCCTTAATCTATGCAAGAATATATCAAAAATGGTTTTCATAGAAAGGTGGAGCAAAATTGTTTTTGCGAAATCAAAAAGAAACACAAAGTTTTGCTTCAACAACAATGTTGGTAGTAAGATAGCTAGGGAGTACACAAAGGCGTTCAATCCGTCGCATCTTACAACAACATGTTGGAGGCAATTAAAAACATTTAAGTAAAGTGAAAATCCAATCAATTAGGACAATATGAGAGAACAAGGGAGTACACAAAGGCGTTCGATCCTTCGTTTCCCATATCACTAATTGAGAGTTTGAAAAGTTTGTTTGGAAAAAATTTGATTGCTATTACACATACATATTCATATAAGAATACTTGGAAGTACACAAAGGCGTTCGATTCCTTGTACTCTTATATCAATCTATATGCATAACAAGATCTTAGAATGTATAAACACTCTATTTAAATAAAAATATTGAAGAACGGGTTGCATACATAGTATATGCAAGCCACACTCTAATTAAATAAAACATTGAAGAACGGGTTGCATACATAGTATATGCAAGCCTCTACAAAAATCTTTTTGTTTATTTTTGAAATTTTTCAATTTTGTATTTTGTTTTCTGAAATGTTTCAAGAATTCCTTCAAATGAAAAAGAATTAAGGTTTAAGATTTAACATACCAAGCTTGGAGATCAGAAAATTAAACCTCTTTTCGTCCAACGGTTTTGTGAACAAATCTGCAAGTTGAAATTCAGTTCCCACAAAGTAGAGTTCGATGTCACCCTTCTCAATATGATCTTTGAGAAAATGATATCTAACATCAATATGCTTTGATCGAGAGTGGTTTACTGAGTTGACTGCAATGGCAATGGCACTCTGAGAATCACAATAGATAGGAATATGATCATACGTAAGACCATAATCAGTCAGTTGTGTCTTCATCCATAAAACTTGAGCACAACAACTAGCCGCAGCCACATATTCTGCTTCAGCCGTTGATAGTGAAACACAGTTCTGTTTCTTGGAAGACCAACTCACAATTTTGTCTCCTAAAAATTGTAAAGTACCGGAAGTGCTCTTGCGATCAAGTTTACAACCTGCATGATCTGCATCTGAATAAGCAGTTAGATTGAATCCAGTATCCCTTGGATACCAGAGACCTAAATCGGGTGTACCCTTCAGATAACGAAAGATTCATTTCACAGCTTGATAATGTAAATCAGTTGGAGCAGCTTGATATCTAGCACACATACATGTTGCAAACATTATATCTGGGCGAGATGCTGTTAGGTACAACAATGAACCAATCATACTTCTATATCTCTTTTGGTCAAATGGTTTCCCATTTGTATCAGTATTAATGGTTGTTCGAGCAGCCATTGGGGTAGAAATTGAAGAACATGAAGTCATATCAAACTTTTTCAACATGTCATTTATGTATTTACCTTGTGATATAAAAATACCAGTTGGTAATTGTTTGATTTGAAGACCTAAAAAGTAATTCATTTCCCCAATCATGCTCATTTCAAAATGATTGACCATTAGAGATGAAAAGTTTCGGCAAAATGTTTGACTGGTCGACTGTGACAATCGTCAATTTTCGGATAAAACAAAAATTTTAAATCTTTTATTAATTAAGATTTAATCTAAAAATATTTAGAAATATTAAGTATTAAGCTTTATATTAAATAGAAATTGCTCTATTTAATATAATACGTTGTAAACAACTAGAATAGTTGGAATAATGAAGATATTTAAATTAAAGTAAAGGATACCAAATCTTTAGGTATTATGTCTAAAGCTTTAATAAGATTACATTTAAATTTTGGTAATTTAACGACAACTATTTAGATTAAATCACGGACTAAACATCTGGCGAATGATGGTGTAAATTTACCTATTATAAATATCCAAAATATTTATGCTCCTTGTTTGCTTCTGCCTTCTTTCTATTCGACCCCCTAGCATTGTTTATTAAATCCCCAACTTGATATAGAAGACGACACCCCCTGCTATATATTAATTAACTACTAATATAGATATTGATAAAGAAGATCGATGTTCATGATCATTAGCTAGCCACGACACCCCCTCCTCCCTTTTCTTGTGTTTACATGCAAAGTCTTCATTATGTTTCTTAAATTCCTACAAAGCTGCGCCCCTTTTTGTTTCATACAGACTAATATAGATATAGATATAAGATGTCGACATTGTTCTTCTTATCCCTTCTAGATCGACCGCCCTTATCTCTTCTTTTTGATTGCATGCACACGTACGATATAGATATTTGATCGATGTATATCCTTGCTCGTCGATACCCTCCTTTTCTTTTACTATAAATAAGAGCAACATGCAAGGGAAATAAGAAACTAAAACTTCCTCCTGCTTACATTTCTCTCGACCTCACTCTCTCTTGTTCTTGTTGAACCACTGCCGCTACCGGTTTTTGTTGCCAAGAAACGACCCCCATGGTTTCATCACCATTACAACCACCACGGCTACCACTTCCTCCCTCTCCAAAAGCACCATCAACCCAACAAAACCCCACGGCACCACAAACCACCACCAAGTCACCAATACCACCTTAACACCATGCACGACCACCATGAATCAACGAAAGCCAAGAAAGAAAGAAAAGAAACGGGTTTTGGGGAAACTTTAGATTCATGCTACGTAAAAGTTACACGTTAGTTTTCAATTCTGAAAGTTGCTGGGAGTTCGTTATTGATTCCTCTAGTTGTGTGGTGAGTTTCCATATTCCCCTTTTCAAACTCTTTTATATATTGGGGCTGAGATACATGCATATAAAACTATTTGTTATACTTATACGTATATTTACAAAATTATATATATTATATATATTTTGTAACTCCACTTTATTTATTTTACCTTCGGGGTAAAATACAAACTCTTTACTGTTATGATGAACACAAGTACTCCAGAAATGTATATATGGTTGATTCTAAGTTGCTCTGTTCACTCAAAGTCCTCACTATCATGAACGATTAATTATGGAAACATAAACGTGGGTATATTGAATAGTACTATTGGGGTAGGCACCCCCATTCGTGTTGGTCATACCAGCTGTATACGGATGCATTATATTTGGAAAACTTAGAGTACCCTGAACAAGGTACCTACTCTGGAGGCAAATAAACACACACTTGTCTAGTTTCGGTTCATGAGCTTAGAACTTGGTATATACAGTTTCAACTCTTGCTTATGTTTGATCCATTGTGTGATCAAATGGTTACTTAAATCTTGTGGTTCATACTCTGTATTTTGATTAAAAACATATGATACTCTTTACTGATATTGTATCATAACTATTTGATATTGCGGTAAGGCAATGATCACACTGAACTCTGGCATTTTGAAAACTATATTTTCTATATGAAAAACTTATGGAACTCACCAACTTTATGTTGACATATTTTAGCATGTATTCTCAGGTAACTAGATGATACTGTGTGCATGGAACCACTATCCGCTGCATACATCATACTGGACTATGGCCTACCCTCAGACTTTAGTAAAGATATATATATATATATATATATATATATATATATATATATATATATATATATATATATATATATATATATATATATATATATATATATATATATATATATATATATATATATATATATATATATATATATATATATATATATATATATATATATATATATATATATATATATATATATATATATATATATATATATATATATATATATATATATATATATATATATATATATATATATATATATATATATATATATATATATATATATATATATATATATATATATATATATATATATATATATATATATATATATATATATATATATATATATATATATATATATATATATATATATATATATATATATATATATATATATATATATATATATATATATATATATATATATATATATATATATATATATATATATATATATATATATATATATATATATATATATATATATATATATATATATATATATATATATATATATATATATATATATATATATATATATATATATATATATATATATATATATATATATATATATATATATATATATATATATATATATATATATATATATATATATATATATATATATATATATATATATATATATATATATATATATATATATATATATATATATATATATATATATATATATATATATATATATATATATATATATATATATATATATATATATATATATATATATATATATATATATATATATATATATATATATATATATATATATATATATATATATATATATATATATATATATATATATATATATATATATATATATATATATATATATATATATATATATATATATATATATATATATATATATATATATATATATATATATATATATATATATATATATATATATATATATATATATATATATATATATATATATATATATATATATATATATATATATATATATATATATATATATATATATATATATATATATATATATATATATATATATATATATATATATATATATATATATATATATATATATATATATATATATATATATATATATATATATATATATATATATATATATATATATATATATATATATATATATATATATATATATATATATATATATATATATATATATATATATATATATATATATATATATATATATATATATATATATATATATATATATATATATATATATATATATATATATATATATATATATATATATATATATATATATATATATATATATATATATATATATATATATATATATATATATATATATATATATATATATATATATATATATATATATATATATATATATATATATATATATATATATATATATATATATATATATATATATATATATATATATATATATAATTTTGCAAAATGTTTGACTGGTCGACCTAAATATAATGTCATCAACATATATTTGAACTAGTAGAACATGCTTACCTTGTTTGCGAATGAACAGGGTAGGGTCAATTATGCCTTTGGTAAATCCACCTTTAAGTAAGAAAGTAGATAAGGAATCATACCATGCTCGGGGTGCTTGCTTAAGACCGTAGAGAGCCTTGTCTAACCTGTAGACATAATTTGGCTTCTGAGGATCAACAAAACCTTCTGGTTGATCAACGTAAACTTCTTCTTTGAGGTCACCATTCAGAAAAGCAGTCTTCACATCCATTTGAAACACAGTGAAGTTTCGGAATGCGGCATAAGCTAAGAAGATTCGAATGGCCTCCATTCTTGCTACTGGAGCAAAAGTTTCGTCGAAATCAACACCAGGTTGTTGGCAATAACCCTTAGCAACAAGTCGAGCTTTATTCCTTACTACCACTCCATTCTCATCCTTTTTGTTTTTGAATATCCACTTCGTTCCGATTGGATCAGCTTTTCTTGGATTTGGAACTAACCTCCATACCTTCAGTCTTTCAAATTGTGCGAGTTCCTCTTGCATTGCCTTAACCCATTCTGGATCTCGAAGAGCTTCAGATACTGTTTTGGGTTCGATATTGCTAAGAGAAAGTGCAACAAGACATTCATTCACTGAAGTATGAGTAGTTACTCCTGCTTGTGGATCTCCAATTATCTGATCAGTAGGATGGTCTTTCTGCATACGTGTCCACTTGTGAGCATGAGGAAGCGGATCTTGTTCTTGAAGATCAACATCATCATCATTGAAACTTGAGTTTTGTTGAGAGATGGAGTCATAACTTGGTATAACTCTTTCCTCATAAGCTGGATGATCAAAGTCAAGTGGTACATACACATTCGGAGTGTTCAGGGGATTAGTTGTCTGAGTGAATTGAGAAGGTTGTTCTTGAAGATTTACTTGAGTAATGGTGATGAAATCTATCAACATCTGAGTTGTTTCATCTTTGGATGCTAGGAACTTAACCCAAGTATATCTTGAATAATCATCAACAATAACCAGAATGTATTTCTTCCTATTTCGGCTTTGAACTTTCATCGGCCCACAAAGATCCATGTGAAGCAAATGAAGAGGTGCCAAAGAATTTGGAGATTTCTTCGGTTTATGGGAAACTCTCTTAATCTTCCCAACAGCACAAGAAGGACAGACATGCTCACTTTCATACTTATAGTCAGGTAAGCCTTCAACAAGATGCTTATTGACTAAAGTATTGATTGTTTGGAAATTCAGATGAGAGAGCCTTCTATGCCATAACCAAGAATTCTTTGAAGTAGCCTTTGAAATGAGACAGATATTATCGGTTGGTTGGTTATCATCGAGATTGACGGTAAAAGGTTATCGTCACGATCGCCACAAAGAATATCAACTCCATCTAAGGTTTGGACTTTGCAAAGAGATTTTCGAAAAAGAACTTGAAGATTGTTATCACAGAATTGTCCAACACTGAACAAGTTGTGACTTAAACCTTCAACATAGTGAACTTTCTTGATTATAATCCCATTTCGTTCAATGTCCCCATAACCTAAGATAGGAGCGAAATTGTTGTTTCCAAAGCGAACAGTTCCCATGAATCTTTCAACAAAATTCTTCAGCAAAGATTTATTTCCAGTCATGTGCTTCGAACACCCGGAATCGAGTATCCAAACATAGATGGTTATTTCCTGCAATCAAAGAAATTTAACCGTTTTTAGGTACCCACTTGAAAACGGGTCCTTTTTGGTTAGATAAAACAGGCAGGGTATATAACTTAGGTTGCGCATTCAAACATGTTATTGAATCAACATAAGCATCAGCAAGCATATTATCAACAAACATATTTGAATAAAATGTACGAACTTTCACACATGAATTAAAAGTAACATGTCTACAAGCATTCATATCCAACACACAGGAATTAAAATTGTTTACAAGCTCACAAGGCCTTGCCTTGGCACATTCAACATTTATTGACAAATCAGAATTGTTTTGTTTAACAGGAACACCTTTCCACCGATTAACAGCTTTTCTCCTCCTTTTCTTCTTTTTCTCAACCTCTTTCTGATTACTAGTGATCTTAGGTACTAATGACTTAGTAACCCATTTAGCATCACTACTTAAGCTCTTTCCACCTGTTGAATTGAAGCTACAAAGATTAGAACGAGGAGTTTTAAAAACTTTAATCTTTTTGGAATCTTTTGGTGGTGAGGAAACTTCTTGCTTCTTTGGTTTATCATGAGAAAACCATCCATATCTATCCCTATATCTAGTTGAACCATTTGATGTATCTTTAGTTAGCGAAACTGAGCTAGACTTAGACACCTTAGGTTTAAAGCTAGATTGAGAGCTAGATTTAGAAGCATCATGATAGTCTTTCGGAAGTTTCACTTTGGTGTACTTTGTTGTGTGTGGGGTTTCAGCTTGTTCCTTTTTGACATGTTTCACAGGTGTAGCCACAAAGGTTTTTGGTTCAGTCTTGACGAGTTTGGTCTTAACTCGTTTCTTTGAGTAATATGAAGTTGGAGCTTTGGACGATGGTTTTTGAGATTCCATTTTTGTTTCCATTTTGATTTTGGTAGATTCAATCTTTTTCTCAGTTTCTGAATCAAAAATATATTCTCCCTCCATGAATTTATCAAAATCAACCTTTGTGAAATCTTTTGAAAAAGAAATTTCAATGGAGATTGATTAATTTTAGATTTTGAAAATTTTGAGAAATCAGGAATCTTGTGTCCAACTTCACATTATGGGTAGTCTCAGAAATTAGGTCAACTTGAACTGACACATCTTTGGTCTCACAAGAAAATTGAGTAGACGTATCAACACCTATTCTAGCACTAGGCTTAGGGTGAACAACTAACTCATCAACAGTATTGCATGTGAAAAACCTATAGAAGTACCATATCAAAACTAAACTATGTGCAAGTTCTTCATCAGAAAGATCAGATTGCACACAATCATCAGTATTTTGACAAGTACATTCAAGAGAATCAGTCAAGGTCTGGGTAGAGGTATTGGTGTATGAATCACAAGTAGTTTGGGTAGAATTTTCTACTGAGTCACTTTGGTCAGTTTGAGTAGAAACATTCTCACAAACTTTCTTAGTATTAACAACAATACATTTATCCTCTAGATTCGGACTTTGAGACTTGAGATGATTTATAACTGTTTGTTGAGATTCCACCTTTTGTTGTAAATCTTCTATTTGCTTTTCCAAAAATGTGGTTGGAAAATACATTTTAGTTGATTTAGGTGAAGTACCAACAGATTCTTGGTTTTGAAAATTTGATTCAATTTCTTCCAATTTGAAGATTGAAGATTGCTTTGTTTTGTATGAATCATTGATTGCATCATAATTAACCAAAAATCTTGATTAGGTATTCTCTCAACTTCATCAGTCTCAAATTCGTCATCCAATGGACGAATAAATTGTTGTATCATACCAAGGCGAAGAAATTTTTCATCATACAAGGGTTCGATTTCCTCTTTGGCCTTTTTTAATGGTGTGATATTCTCAAATCCCAACCCGTGAAGAAGTTCTGTTTTGTCAATTTTTGACTTGTTGAAATAGGCAGTGAAATTCAAGAGAGGATTTTGTTCAACTTTATATAGCTTTTCTTGATAGAAAAGTATATTCTTTTTAAATTCCTCAACTTGTTTTTCAAGGTTCTCAATTTCAATGCCTTTAAGAAAACAATTATGATTTAAATCAGAAATCTTCCTTTCGAGTTCAACATTATTTGGTTTAGCTTCTTGGAGCTTCTTATTGAGAATATCAACGTCCATTTGTCTCGCATTTGCCCGAAGCCATTCATTGGTCTTTGAATTTCAAGATCTTGATTGGCTTTTTCAAGATCATGAATGGTCTTTTCAAGATTTTGACATCTTAGTAATAACTTAGAATCAGGAGTGACATTCATTTCACATTCTTTAACCAACATTTTGTCTTTGTATGCTTGAAATTCTTGTTTAATAGTATCATGTTCAAAAAGTAATTTTGAGTGTTCTTCAAGAAGATTTGAAAATTCACTTTTTGAAAATGTTATACTATTTTTCAACTTTTTGTTGTTGTTGGCTAAAGAACTGATATGATTTGTTAATTTAGATAAAGCTAATCTACAAGACTCTTTATCCTTAATCAAAGAAAAAGTAGAGTCGAGATTTACCTCATCATCAGGGTATTCATCATCAGTGCTTTCTGCTTCAAGGACTTTGTTCTTGGCCAATCTCGCCATATAGCAAACATTAGCGGATAGATCTTGATCTTCATCATCAGTGAGCAACAGCCATTTGTCATCTTCGGCAAGCAATGCATGTCCTGCTTCGACCTGTTTGGCTAATAGCATCTTTTGCTTGTAGTACTCATAGTTCCGCTTCTTGGGTTGTTTGCAATCAACAGCAAAATGTCCAGGAACTCCACAATTGTAGCACCTTTTATCTGATGTCTTCCCTTTCTCAACTGCTTGTTTCTCATATGCTTCCTTCTTTTCACTGTACCTTGAACCAGTAGCTTCACTTTGATCATTGTTCCTTGGATGATAGTGTTCCTTCTTGGGAAATGCACTTGTTGAAGAAGTGCGGAGATTGTTGTTTGTTGGCCTCGCTTTGTAAAATCTCTTCTTGAAATGCTTAGTTACTGCGGCAAGAGCTTGATATAGTTCGTCTGATACACCATCTCTTGTAGCCATTACATCATCTCCCTCCTCATCTGACGAAGAAACAACCACCATTTGCCTTTTAAGGACTTCAGAAATCTTCTTCTCAACGATCAATGCCAAAGGATCAGAAGATACAACTTCCGGCATTTTGTTCGATGAAGCTTTGTTAAGGACTTGGTTTTCATTGAGCTTGAAGGATTCATATAGAGTATGAATGGTGAACTTGGTTAGGTTTTGATGTTGCTTGATTTGGGTTCCAAAATCTTCCCATTCTTGACCAAGTGCTTTGATGAACTTGATGTTTAACTCAATCTCAGTCTTCTTGACATTGTTCTTTCTCAGTTCATTAATAACATTGCAGAATCTGTAATAAACTGCCTCAAGAGATTCATTTGGCATTTTGGAGAAGTTGTCAAACTCAGTCAAGATGTTGGTCAATCTGATTGTTGAAGTCACGTCAGCTCCTTCCATCTGTCTTGCCACCTCATCCCATATCTCTTTTGCTGTATCATAAGAATCAACAGACCCATAGATTTCATCCGGTAGAGCTCTGTATAAACATGACCTTGCTCTGTTATCTGCAGCTGTTCGATCCTTTTGCTCAGCATTCAAAAGTTCATGAGTTGTAATAACTGCATTAGTAGTGGGATGGCGATGAACAGCAAGTCCATTTAGAATGGAATCTTTCATCATATGACCATTTGTTTGACTCTCCACATAGTCCATGAATCATTTCTTCCATAGTCCGTAAGAACCACGGTAGAGAACTGGAGGTCTTGTATCAGAACCTAATGCCAATGCTTCACGAGAAGCCATTAGAGATTGATTTGATTTGAAAAATTTGGATTGAATTTAAAATTGGAAAATGAAACGATCTTGGTAAGAAAATGAAATGAAACGATCTTGATTGAAGTAGGGAATGAAACGATCTTGATTGAAATAGGAATGAAACGATCTTGATTTAAGTAGGGAATGAAACGATCTTGATTGAACCAGGTAACTGAAACGATCTTGATCAATCAAAGAAATTGAAACGATCTTGATAAAATCGTTCTTGTCGAGATCGTCTTGGAACTCTTTGGTGAAAATTTGGTTAAGTATAAGAAGAGAAACGGTCTTGAAAAACAAAAAGTGAAACGATCTTGAGAAGATCGTCTTGGAACTCTTGATGAAAATTTGGTTAAGTATGGAAAATGAAACGGTCTTGAAAACTGGGACGATCTTGATTGAAGATCGTGTGAAATTTGGCTAAGTATGAAAATTGAAACGGTCTTGAAGAACTGGGACGATCTTGTTAGAAGATCGTCTTGAAAATTTTTGGTGAAATTTTGGCTAAGTATGAAAATTGAAACGGTTTTGAAGAACAGGGACGATCTTGTTAGAAGATCGTCTTGAAACTCTTGGTGAAATTTTGGCTAAGTATGAAAATGAAACGGTCTTGGTAAGAAAATGAAATGAAACGATCTTGATTGAAGTAGGGAATGAAACGATCTTGATTGAATAGGGAATGAAACGATCTTGGTAAGGTTATGAAATGAAACGATCTTGATTTAAGTAGGGAATGAAACGATCTTGATTGAACCAGGTAACTGAAACGATCTTGATCAATCAAAGAAATTGAAACGATCTTGGTAAGGTTATGAAATGAAACGATCTTGATTTAAGTAGGGAATGAAACGATCTTGATTGAACCAGGTAACTGAAACGATCTTGATCAATCAAAGAAATTGAAACGATCTTGATTGAAGATCGTGTGAAATTTGGCTAAGTATGAAAATTGAAACGGTCTTGAAGAACTGGGACGATCTTGTTGAAGATCGTCTTAGTCATCTTCTTCATCTGAACACATTTCCAGAAAAACTCCATTATCAACTTTTTAAAACTTAGATTTCTTATGAATTACTAGGAGTTAGATCATGAAATTACTTCCAAACTGTTTTAATTCACGTCCGCAACACGATTCTGAACAAAATTCAACCTAAAACACAACAGATTCAAATCCCTGAAATTACGCGCCAAAACTCAAAATTCAATCTCGAGATTTGGATTGAATTGGAACTTGAAAATTGACAGGATTATGTTATCAATAGCCACGAATCTATTGATGAACAAACAACTGTGATTTTATGAGATTTGATGTGTGAATTTTGAAGAACCAGTATGTGAGATATTACGAACAGAATTTGAAATTAAACTTGATTTCGATGAAATTGTGATTGAATTCAGTTATGGATCGTCATCAGATTGATGTTTCGCTCTGATACCACTTGTTATAACACGATTTTAGCTCTGAATTCGATCTAACAATGGCGGTTTGCTAGTGTGTGTTCTTGGTGTGTGTGTGTGTGTGTTTTGAGAGAGAAAGATCGTATTAACTGAAAGATTGGAATTAATTGTTTTAGGAATGAAATGATTTTTCTGTTCTTGTTATGATTTCTAAGGTATGAGGGCTATTTATAGTCTAACAATACAACTATGCTAATTATCACAATTAGCCCCTCAACCTTAGTAATCATCTATCTATGACTTAACAACAAGAATGTCTTCTAATCTCAATTACAATTTATCACTATTTTTGGATTTCTAACAGCTGTTAGATTCGGTTAGACGACATTTGAAAAATAAAGACGGCTCAAAGGGGACGTAAAGCAAAAGTTGCAACATTTAAAGCGGATTTTGAATTTGCGAGAAAGAAAATTGAAATTCTAACGAAAGAACTTGAAATTGTTAACACAAAGAGACTCGAGGCTTATGAACGTGCCAGCGAGCTTGGAGATCAAAGGAAAGAATTGGTATAACTTTAAATATTTTTTAATTTTTGGAAACAAAAAAACACTTGGTTATCCCTTATTAAAAAGGTAATTGGGTGAGAACCCCTTAATCCCATGTACCAGTTAATACTCACTAATCCTCTAGCCAGGCTAGTGTCCAGGTGAATCCCAACCACTTAATAATCCACTGATTATCTCAAGTTTGCCTTTAACAAGACTCAAACCAGGTTCCCATGGGAAGTGGCGGCTGGTGGCCATAGGTCTATTACCCAGTGGTTTCTTGGTTATCACTTAGGTGACGCTTAACTTGTGATTGCTTGATTTAGAAATCACGTTATAGCGAGTATCAGTCGCTCATGACACATGTAAAGGAGCTTGCACGAAAAGGGGATATCGTGGAGCTAAAACAAGTGTGCGATACACAGGTTGGTAATAGTGTGCTTCAGACCTGCAAATGCTCCACAATAAATAGTCTCTGTAGTTTATCACATTTGGTAACCATGAAATGGGATTGATAATGTCAGGTCGAAGGGTTCATAAGGCAGTGGCAAGATGACAATACTTTCAGGGACGATTACAGACAAAGATGTAACAAGTTGGTTTAGAAGGATGGACTTTATAAGCAGGTCAAGCAATGTGAACCAATTATTTCATTAGCAACAGACCCAACAGTACTCGGTGGATGGCATTTGATCAAAATATGTAAAAATCATGTCATACCGCATGAACGTGTATTTGATATGTTCCTTACTGTATGTGATAAATCATGTCAAAGCGATATACAGATTGGATGTGACTTGTAAAACATTGGTTAAATGTAAAAGAATTTTTGTTCTAAAAATTATCTAAAAGAATTTACGTGTTGGAACATGTATGTGAGCATACAATTTAAAAGAGGAAAATACATATGCCTAAAACATATAATAGTAACATTAAGATATAAAGGTGATAACTAAGATAAAGGCATTATACAGTGAGTGAATAACAAAAGGAGAGATCAATGTGCCAGTCCAACAATAAGAGCATCCAAGGACAGTCCCAATAACACATAGTTGTAAAAAATTGTCAATAGATAAGTGAGTTGCACTGAAAGTAACAGAACTTATCACAACTGCTTTCTGCCATTCCATTTTTAAGGCAAGAGATGTCAACAGAAACCCTCTGTAAACGGTTTCCTCTAGAAGCGGAGTGATGACACAATAAACAAGAGTCAACCCGATAATTGAGGGGGGACCACCCGAAAGAATTTCATTCAAAACAGGGTTGTTAACATCCTGCATCATCAGGACAATACTATATTATTGGGTGAAGGAGGGGAGTGATGTTTGTCTTTACTAGAACTATCATGATACTTGATCAAGGATAACCTCGAACAATGATAACCATTCCAGCTTAGTTGTCATAAATCTCAATCCGTCAGATAATCAGGATGGATATCTTAAACAATCAACGGGGAACATTACACATTTATGTTCATATACAGTCGTACTTGTGTGCCCACATATTTAGAATTAGAAATGATAAGACAGGGGATTAAACTCATGGGTCAAAATCACATTTTATAAAAAATTTGATACATTATAAATGTGGATTACATGATTACAAACAAAGTATTAGAACAACAATAATCTGAACCTTGAATAAAACAGTTTTGAAGGCTGTAGTGAATTATGATTGATATTAAGCAACTATCACCCCTTCCCGTTCTCCTAAATTACTTGTATCTGGGCTCTTTATTTGGGATATTCCTTCTAGTTATCAATCTAACTCTCCCCATGGCTCACATTTGGTACTTATTCTAGACAGCCTTTTAATTTTCATTGGTCATACAAATATGTAACGTCATCAGAAACTTGTGTGCCAGATAACTTCCATTTGGAAACCATTTATTCTTCTTGAATTATGTGTGAAGATACTTGCCTTAAGATATCAGACCAATAAGAAATGATGGTTTTATGACTAACCTTGGGTCCAATCAACTGGTCAACGACAAGGGATATAAGGAAGACAACTGCAAGGAGAAAAACCAGACCAAGTACTGATGCCAGTAACCAATTCCTTTCCTTGGGCAACACTCTAGCTTCAAAGAAGCTACGGATTTTAAATGACTTTTCAGAGAAACATAGAAGCAAAATAAATGCGACGAATTCTAAAGTTTGTAATAGAAGCAATGAGATCGCCTGTTAGAACAGAGAAAATGTTATCAAACTTCAATGATATTAATAGTTCAAACTAGAGGTGAAAATTTCAATCCATTAACTTATGGGTGGATTAGGACAATATTTTCTCTCTAATGGGCTAAACGAATAAAAAAATATTAGATCAAAGTAACAACGGGCTAAACAGGACACAAATTTTCCAACGCATACTTTTAATGCCTAACAGCTCGTTATATTTGCATAAGAAAAAAACTTGGTTAAATAATATAATTATGCTATCATGTTTGACATACTAAAAAATGTTATAGAAAAGACAAAAGCTAATCAGGGTAAATCTGACCAGACCCAGCCCATACAAAATGTTCCTCTTTGACCTACCCGAACCACGCATATTACCACCTCTGTTTCAAATTAAAGAAAAAGCTTGCTAATGATAGCCACCTCATGGAACCAGGAAAGTTCAAGTCTACATTGTAAGTCCCAACTCAATAGATGGTACTACTGAAGACACCTCTATGTCGATGGTGGAGTTACTTTGCAATATATGCACTGAACTGGAGACGACCAGTTGCAGTGAGTATATACCAAGTTCTAGATAGATTACTTATTTAAATGACAATAAGTAAAGAACAATGCAATAATATAAATAACTTGTAAAATAAATTGATGAGACAATATGTAATTTTCAATGTGTAATTTATTTATTGATGTTAAATAAATTACAAGGTTGTTGCGGAACCAAGATAATACAAGAATTTAAATATCCTAACAACCTATGAAATACAATTGATCTACACTCGGAATTTCTCAAGACAATCGAAACACTTAAAGTTGTGAAATGTTCCTTTTAGCGATTGAGAGAATATTGCACAAGTTCACCAAGAATATTGCAGGTATTGCAAAGTGTGAAGTTATTCAACTTGAATTCTTGGTTGTGCAATGACTTGTATTTATAGGCAAAGTTAACATTGGGATGTTAACTTTGGCCGTACAAATGTGGTTGAGAGCATTTAAGGAATAACATTTAATTCCTTAAAAAGCAGTGTAAAG
>CM067167.1:109679327-109722026 GCA_034093135.1 Erigeron breviscapus | reverse complement strand
CGCAGATTGCCTACTGCCTCTGGTTTGGACTTAGAGTGGATTTTGCTCAGATCCTGTTTGATGATCTGGTAGAGCGTCTTAGAGTGAAAGGTAGAAAAGCCTTTGTTCTATATATCCGTTTTCTTTCACTGATGTTTAAAAGAGCTCTTGGAGACCAGTACGATTTTGAAACTACTCACTTTTCCGTGAGTGAGTATATGAGGGATCTGACCAACCTAAGATCTCCACTGAATGAGGTAGATATTCCTCAGTCCATGCTCTCTTTCAAAGGGAAGAAGTAGAAGTGGCTCCAGGTAGAGGTCAAGTTGGTGAAGGACCCTCTGGTGACCAAGATGTACAGATTATAGAAGCTGTACAACCCATTAGACAAGTGGCTCCTGAAGGTCAAGGACCAGAAAATGTTGAACCTTCCAGACGACCTAGATCAAACAGGCGTCTGATGAGAGCTGGAGTTCAGGTGAATCCAGAAAGACATCCTGGTGATGTAATGAATTTGGATGGGTCTCCGATTTTTGAACCTGAAGAGAATGTTGAACAAGTTATTGAGCAAGAGAATGTGCAAGTTATTGGGCAGGTGACTGATGAACAGATAGAAAATGTGGCTCAGATTATTAAGCAGGTTGTTGAGCAGGTCGAACAAGATGTTCAGACTGATGAACAAGTATCTGGTGAGCAAGAGGATCAAATCGATTTGAATGTTGAAGCAAGTGAACAGGCTGGTGAACTGGTTGGTGCTCAGGCTGGTGAAATGTTTTGGGATGAGGCTGATTCTCCCATGTCAGAAGATCAGAATTTTGATGTAAATATGAACTTTCTGGGTGAGGATGTTGTACAAGTTGAAAGTCTACCAGAAATGCCACCACCTCCACCAGAAACAAATATTCCTCCATCAGAATCAGATATGCCACCACCTCCACCAGAATCAAACATGCCACCACCACCACCACCTTCAATTCCAGAAAATACTCAATACTTCACTCCTGCAACCATTCAAACTTCACAAAATCAACCACCACCTCTTGACACCCCAGTTAACTTATCTGAACAAGGTGCGCTGGACTCAACAGTTGTAACATCTGAAGTTGTAACTGAAGAGGTCTGGGCACAAGTACCATTAATGACCAGATTGCCTTCCAATCTTGAACCTCCCAGTGGTCTCTCCACTTCATCTTCTGCCGAGGTCCAAGGCCTTTTAAATAAGGTGGCGGACCTGGAGAGATCTTCATCGCAGGTTATTTCAGACTTTAAATCTTTATTATCAAATAACCTTGCATCTGAGATGAATGTGTTTGCTGGGAATGAGAAGCTTGTTTTGAGAAGCTTGATGAACTGGTACTGGCCACTAATAACAACACTGAAAACATCAAAGTGGCAATCCAGGGATTGGAGACAATGCTGGTGAACTCTGTTCAGACTGCAGTGAAAGGTGAACTTTTTCAACCACTGGCAGGTCTGAAAGAAGAGGTTCAGAAGTTGGTTACCAGGATAAGTTCTCTGGAGAGTAGGCCCACACTTGATCAGGCTGCTTGTTAGCACGATTAGTGATGAATGTACAAAGAAGTTCAGAATCAGTATGCTGAAAGAAATATCTGAAGAAATTTCTGAGTCTGTTCTTCGAACTATTCAAGATGGGCTGTTACCCCAAGTGGATAAGTTGATGGAAGAAGAATTGCCAAAGCACTTGCCTAAAGAAGTTGAAACTGTTAAAAAGGAAGTGCAGGCACTTAAGAAAATTATGACTGATACAACTCCAGTGGCTGGAAGAACCTTTGGTGCACTGGACAGACACATGCTAGAACAATTATGGAATGATCTCAAGTCCAGAACTGGTGATCATTCCAAGGGGGAAAAGTCGTTTGGTGTCCAATAAGGGTTGATTAAGAAGAAGGAAGTTGTTGCCAGTGCTGTTGAAAGGGCCTTTGCTACTGAAAGCATTGTGCAACAAAAACAAGTGACTGGTACTGATGCCAGTGCACGATTAGTATAAAGAGCATTTGGTACTGAAGCCACTATGCTGACTGAAGAAGCTGCTGGTACTGAAGCCAGTGAGCCCCAGTTTGAATCTTTCCCAGATATTCCAACTACTCTGAAGTCTGTTAAAGGAAAAGAACAAATGGTATCTGGAGAAGAAGAACAAACTGCTGAAGAATCATCAGAGTTTCCCACTACTGATGATGAAACCTCTAAGAAGCTGGAACAAGAATGCATAATGATAGAGATCTTTAAGAGAAATCAAAGAGATGAACTACTGGCCCATCAAAGGGAGATGGCAACTATGGGGACTCTGGACTCTTATAATGCTGGCAGGTTGGGCATAAACATTGTTGTTTACAAAATGATGAAGGAAGACCCTAAAGTTTATCAATGTCTGAATGCATTGAATGATGTTCATGTACGCTCCTTTTACGCTGAAGAAGAACAGATTTATGACTCAATAATTTATGGCGTTAGTGTACCAGAACTTATCAGGCAGAGGAAGGAGGAACTGGTGAACCTCCAGAAGAAGATAAGGAAAAATGTTGGTGCTCTGGAGTTAGAGTACAGAAAGAAAGTGACTGGCTTACCTAAGCTGACTGCCAAATAGATCAAAGCAATTAAAGATGCTGATGTAAGCAGATTCATTCCCCTGGACACTTCTCTAAAAATCAATCGTCAACAACTCCAGTCTGCTGTAGAACAAAAGAGAGTGTCAAAGGAAACTGAAGCAATGATCTAGACAGCCAAATGGAAAGACAAGTATAATGAAATTTTGAATTTCAGGGCTGATGCTAGAAGGATCACTGGTGCAGAGATTAAGCTTGCTGATAATCATGAAGGTATGTCAAAGTTTGAAGTAAAGTTGACCAGGGAAGGTAACTTTACTGATGAAAGAAAGAGTACTTCAGTCCAGGCGTTTGGATGGACTGAACTGAAGGAGATTGCCTTAACGTTCAGGGGGAAGACAAACGTGTCGACTGATGTTAAAGCATTTCTGAAGAGGGTTGAGAAGGTATGGAGAAGAAAGCAACAGATGGAAGTTGCAATAGGCATGAAATCGCCAGAATCAGTACCATCTTCTCCATCACCAAAGAGAAAGGCTTCTGAAGATTCTCCAGGACAGACATCGATGAGAAGGGCCTGACTCTTATCATTTACTTATTGTAATTTATTGTTTGATGAAAATTGTAACTATTTATCAGTTGATGTATGTAATAATTAGTTGCAATTTTTGATTCATAAAAGTAAATGATCAGATTTAGTCTAAGTTAGAACTTAAAAGATGAAACTGAAAACACTCATGATCTATAAAGTGTTTTCCAGTAACTTAGAACTTTTAGACTAAAATCAAAACTTGTGTTTTTCAAGCATACAAAGTTGTATAGATTTAAGCTTGAAAATACTTGCATTATTTCTAAACAAATAGGGGGAATTTGTTAGGTCCAGATTTACTGGACTTGCTCCAGACTCGACTACTGGAGCCTTACTGAAGATCTGTCCTGAAACGTGTTCTACTGGACCTACTCCAGACTTGGAATCTGGAGTCCCTCTGAAGATTTGTCCAGAAATAATGGAAGACCAGTGAGCAAATACTTGTATAGGAAATCTAGAGTATTCTCCAGATTAGCTCACTGGACTTCACCCCAGTCCAGATCTACTCTACTGAAGACATTCTCACTGAAGTCAAAGACTGAAGTCAGAACAAAGAAGACTGACAAATGGCGGAGTCCACTGGAAGTCTTACCAGATCTGTACACTGGAGGATTGTCAGTGTTCTAGACCTTACAAGTCTGAACACTGATATCGAGGAATTGACTTTGGCCTTTACACACTTTCCAAAGAACACTCCACTTGTTCTTTACCAAAGTTTATACGTGTGTAAAGGTGGTTGGTTAAAAGAATAAAGTCATATTGATGTGACTTTATCCTTGTACCATTAACCAATGCATTTAATGTTTTTATCGGTTCATTAAATGCATGCAACCATATTTGTACGACACAAAATTCACTGGTGAATTTTGTTGCCTATAAATACAAAGTCATTTCTTTGTAAAAATTACTTTAAAGCATACATTTAGCATTAGAGTGAATTTGTCTAAATACTCTCGATCTTAAACAGGGATACTTTACAACTTTAAGTATCTCGATCCAAAAGAGTTATTTGACAAATATAGATCATTTGTAATTCATAGGTTGTTAGGATACATACTTATTTGTATTATCTTGATTCCGCACAACCTTGTATTTTATTTAACATCATAAATAAAATACACCTTGAAAAATACATAATGTTCCACTTTACTTGTTTATTGCTTTAAGTCGTGTATTACTTTATTTATATACTTGCATTTATATTTAAGTAATACTAGTCCATTCTAGTGATTATTAGACTTGTTGTATTATACACTTTCGGGGTTAACCATCGTATTTGGGACCTCACAACAAGCACCACAGAGTCTATCCTTTTCAAAAGAGAGATGAGGAAGGCCACGAACAAGGTTCTTTTTGGCCAGAGAGTTGATGGTTTTGAAATTCACATGCGATATACGCTTGTGCCATAACCAATTTAGTTCAGCTGCTGACTTAGCAAAGAAACAAGTCTCACCATCATTTTTGATAGGAGTGAAGTCAACAAGATAGACATCTCGTTTTCTTGGAGCAACCAAGACGACTTCCTTGTTTATATTTACAACAGTGCCTTGATGCTTATCAATAATCACTTTGTAGTCAACATCACAAAGTTGACTTATGCTGATAAGATTATGTTTCAAACCATTTACATAAGCGACCTTGGTGAACTTAATGAGGCCATTAGAGAGATGACCATAACCTTCAGTTTGTCCAGTGGAGTTATCTCCAAACACTACAGTAGGGCCAGCAGCCTCTACGTAGTTATCCAGCAGGGTCTTAGAGCCAGTCATGTGTTTTGAACTGCCACTGTCCAAGTACCACACACCTTTTCCCAGCGAGCCCTGCATGGATACGACAGAAGGAATTAGATGGGTTCACTATTAAATTCGCTGACAGCAAGATCAACAGGATTAATAGTAGCAGCATCAGAGGTTTCCTCTTCAGCTTGTGTAGAAGGATGAGGAGGAAGAGAATCTAGAGGAAAGGTGCCATAAGATGATTCATCACCATCAAATAGAGTTGTGGTATTATTAGTTTGAATGAAGACCACATTGCTGACCACATCAGTATCACTGAACTCAACTATCATAGCTAGTTCACCAAATTCATTGGTAATAACCCTTTGAGAGTGAGGGACGGATACATGCTGGGCTGCAATGAAGTCAGCAATGTTTTCCTCAGTGAGAATAGTTGTGTCTCCTACACTGTTTTCATGTTCAACAGAAGAAGAGCTTTCGCTGACCATAGTGGAGGAGGAAGCAACTGTTGAGGAAGGAGGATTAGGTTGAATGACAACTTCAGGAGCATCCCTGGAGTTATCACAATCAGAAGCAACATGACCTCTGATGCCACATATGTAGCATTTTTTATCAGAGGTGCTGCCCTTTTGATTTTGAAGGAAGAATTCCTTCAGTTGAGAAGGGAGATCATTAACTCGCTGAGTGAGCTCGTTAATTTAAGGGTCAGAGGTGGAAGATGCCCTTTTCTTTTGCTTAGACTTATGTTTTTGCTTAAGTGTCAGCTGAGGCATCTTAGGAGCAGGACCCAAAATGGACTTTCCTTTTGGATCCTCTGATTGAGAAGTAGAGGGATTTTGTGTTCCCTTGACTACACTCCAAGCTTGTTTAACAACAGGGTGAGAAGAAGAAGAAGGACCCTGCTGATGAGACTGATGCATTCTTTTGGGAGTGATCGGTCTAGATTGCTGATTAGGGGTAGCTGACCTCATTTACCTATGAGGTAGATACTCCCTTTTTGGAGTAGTGAACCTTACTTGCTGATGTGGCAAGTGTCCTCTCTGAGGAGTAATAGGTCTAACTTGCTGATGTGGCAAGTATCCTCTCTGAGGAGTGGTGGACGTATTTTGAGAGTGAGGCATTCTTCCTCTCTGAGGAGTATTGTGCCTCATATTAGAAGGAACATGCATAGATTGAGGAGCCTGCTGTGGACCTATCTATCAGCGGGTTTGACCTGAGATGGTCCTATTTGCTGATATC
Source organism: Erigeron breviscapus (assembly GCA_034093135.1). NCBI lineage: Eukaryota > Viridiplantae > Streptophyta > Magnoliopsida > Asterales > Asteraceae > Erigeron > Erigeron breviscapus. The sequence continues at coordinate 109,715,922 of CM067167.1, read as the reverse complement.
TAGCATCACCAAACCTGACGCGTCTTTTCATGAGACGATCATGCTGAACAGTTTTACTGTCAGCATGGGCAGGAATTTGCTGAGAGGATGAAGAAGAAGAGGGTTGAGGAGCAACTTATTGAGGTTGCTGATTGACAGGATCAGCTCGCTGAGGCGTGCTATAGTCATAAGGGACAACAACCTTACTTCTTTTGAAGGGTTCAGTAGCTTTGATAGTAAGCTGCTGAGGAGCGACGGGTTTGAAACCATCACTGCCAATATCACCTTCAAAGGATTCCCCAGAAGAGTATTGAACTCTTCCTTCATTTGGCATCATGCCAATAATGGGAAGATGAGGGAAGAGGTTGCTGGAGCCTGCTGAGGAGCTTGCACCATTACCCTCAGTGGAAGGAGATGGGTCGTTGGTGATAGAAGAGGTAGAACCAGCTTCCATTTCAGTATGGTAATCATTAAGACCTCTAATGAAGTACCATTTCTTCATCTCGTCAGGAGAGATAACAACAGAAGGAGGAATGAAGATTTCAGGTTTCACATCATCATTGAACAGGTCAGAGAGGGTGGCAGCAGCTTCAAAATCGCCGCCTATCACTGCCTGAACCTGGGCAGGGACTTGTTCATTCAAGCACTTATGGTGAAACCTGGAAGCTTTTGACCATGAGGTAACAATCTTCCTAAGATTGGCAACTTCAAGCTTGAGTTTTTCATTTTCAAGCTGAACCTTTTATGCCAGCAACTCATGAGATTGAAGTTCAACATGAACATTCCTTAGCTCATTGAGTCTTTCAGATTTCTCACTTAACTCTGAGCAGACAGAGTCAAGTTTGGACTGGATCTCAGCTCGTATAGATTCAACGAATTGGATGTCACAAAGCAAAGATTCGAAGATTTTAGATTTATCTTCATCAGAAGCAGCAGAATGTGCACATACCTTTTTGATGGCGACGTTCACCCACTGACTGGAAGAAACTTGGTCTTTCGTCAGTGCATCGCCATCAGCAAGTTCCATAAGGCACATGGCATCTACATATTCTTCACTGTCTGAATCATCTGATTCAGCCCAGTCTAAAAACATGCTCTTCAGCCACCAGCCCTTTTGCTGGTGTCTTGGCCTCCTCTATTTCAGCCACCTTTGCTTTGAGCTGATAGTATTTGTTCCTGTACTCATCAGCAGGTTTAGAGGAGTTAGTTTTGGGAGCAGCAGGAGTTGGAATAGCAACTCTGCACTCCTTCTGGTAGTGACCTTTCCTACCACATCTCCAGCACTCCTCTTGAGATTTATCAACAGGAGGCTTATATGGAGCAACCGACTTACGGTTGTTCCATTTTCTAAAGTACCTTTTTCCAGCGACCAGGGCAAAGTCCATGAAGTCGCTGAACATCTCTTGTTTCTCATCAGCATCGAGATCATTAACAAGAGATTGAATAGGAGATGGAAGATTAGAAGAGCTGGCACCGATATTAAGATTAATGGGCTCAGCTGAGACAAGGGCCAGGGAATCAGTGACAGAATAAGCAGAAGAAGTAGACGGGGAGGGACCAGCACTTCGTTGTGCTTCAGCAGTAGCTCTTAGGTTTTGAGCAAGAGCTCTCTCTTCAAAATGAAGCATACCGAAGAGAGACTCAAGGTCAAGACCTTGTAGCTGCTTTGTGGTTCTAAGGATTTGTCTAAATCCTTGCCACTTCATGGGAAGACTGTCAATGAATTTGTGGCACACTTCAAAGTCATCATGAGTGATACCAACATTCGTCATATCATTCAGCAACCCTTTAAATCGGGTATAAGTGCTGTCAAGACGTTCATTAGGAAGATAGAGGAATTTTTCATAAGCCCTCTTAAGGTCAATCTTTTTGGTAGCAATTGTATCGGAGAACCTTCATACATGCTACATAGTCTATCCCAGACTTGTTTAGAAGAGGGATATTTGATGACGAGTTTCATGATATCAGAGGGAAGGGTGCTGATAATCATGTTTTTGAGTCTAGCATCAAGATTTACTAGCCTCCTCTCGTCATCAGTCCATTGTACCTCTGGTTTGACTATGTCAATCACAATCTCAGGAGCATCAGCAGTTGCTCCTGGTGTTCTTTGCACCAGAGTGGGTACAAATGGACCAACAGTCATAATGGTCATGAGATAGGGTTCTACACCAACAATGTGAAAAAGCATTCTTTCCTTCCAAGATCCAAAGTCCTCAGGCTCGAATCTTGGAGGAACAGACACGTAACCAAAGTCACGTGTATTCACAAGAGTTGGTACAGCAGTCATGTTCTTGTCTAAAGAAAAGATTAGAAGATTTAGAAAGAAGAGAAAGTATAGAATTTTAAGAAGAAAGTAAGTATGCAAACAGATCTTGTTTCAATAACTTATAAACAGTGGCTCTGATACCACTTGACAGTCCATGATTTGCACACTTATGTTTAATTAATCTAGACAAGAAAGTAAATACAAAAAGTAAAGAACAAGAACAAAAATAAAGTTCAAGAGCAAAGATCTAAGCAAGTCTAATCATATGTATCATTGAATTAAACGATGAATACATGGTCGATATTACAACTTGTCTTACAAGAATACAAATGAACTAATAATTGCTAAGTCTAAACAAACTAAAAACTCAAACAATTATAAGAGAGAAATATAAGTGACACACACTTGTGGTGACAAACACAATGTTATGGTGTGGCTGTGTTGCTATATATAGGGGAGGAATTAGGGCAACACAGCCTTACATTGATAGTGATAGATGGTGGTTGTCGACATCTCATTGGCTCAATGTACTTGCATCCAGGAGCCTTTGTCTTCTTTACCAAAATGGGTATGAGAGAGAATTACCTTTGTTTTGGTCCAACTGCATCTTTGCCATACTAAGTAAATTACAGTTGGATGAACCACCATGTGACTCTTGTCCTTATCTTGATTTGAATTCTTCCCGCCTTGACTTATAATGTGGAAAGTAGACCATCCGCTGACAAGAGTCATTGACTTGCTGATGACTCGCTGACGACATACGTCAGCGACCAAGTCTGGTCAGCGAATCCTTGACTCAACAGTCTTGCATCATGATTCTTACTAATACCAATTCAACATAAAACTTAAAAGTGTGCTAAAGATACAAACGAAAACTTGTGAGTATATTGCCAATTTAAATCAATTTTATTCTCAAATACCTAAAGATTCTGAATGGTCACTTTTATACAGAAGAAGAAAGTGTTATCTAAGGGAAGTTCCAGAAAATCTGAAATGCCGTATGATTTTATTGACCAACAAAGGGCTTACTTTAAAGAGATCGATGCGTATAAACTGCAAGTGGAAGAAGTGGAGAAAGTTTCAGTGTACGAGGAATGATCTCTTTATCTAGGTAGTGCATCTTACTCATCTCAGTGTGTTGTATATTCATACTTTCATATGTCAAAATATACCTGAACATCTACCAATTTGATGTTACTGTATTTTGTTTTCTTGGGCTTTAGAGAAATTTTTTAGAGAGATATATCTATTGTAGATCAATATGAATAAACAGCTTTATATAGTGATCAAATATGATGAGTAGTTATGAATTCATATCTTCTTTAGAGAATTATCTCAAAATAGTGTCCTTTTATCTTTAGTGATTTTCGGTTTAGTGGGTTATCACTTCAGCACTTTGGTTTAGTTCTTTAGTGGACTTGTAGAGAATTTATCTGAGGGTTTCTCATCCCTCTGATGAGTGGTTTGAATCATGGGTGAACCATAAGAAAAGATAGAGATAGAGAGACAGAGAATATATATATAAACTGATATATAAATCACGAATGGGATATATGTTTTGTACAGACTTCGACCCATATATATACTAAGTGAACCGGTGCCTATAACCATCATACCGTTTCACAAATACCTGTTGACATAACAGTTACATACAAACTGTCTAACTTAACTGCCCAAATATTTACATTGCAGCCCTTTATTAATTAGACTAAATACATACTAATACCAGTAACTTTGTTATTAAAAGGTCCAACATTCTCCCCCCTAATAACAAAGTCCTTCAGCCATTGTTCTTCATTCCGAGTCCAAGCTAACGCTGTCCTCGTCTTCTTCACTGTTCCAGTATTCTTCAATGCTCGGTTCCTCGTCGCTATCATCTTCCTTGGTGCTGTCATCTTCCTTGTCGAATGTTATCACAAGTTTTTCCCCGTCGTCATAGACAACGTTAACATAGTCACAAGCGCAACCTTCTTCCTGGTTTGCATCAGTTTCTTCCTTATCACCCGAGTTTCCATCAATTTTGGTCTTCCCTTCCTCGCACTCTGAATTTCCAGCCATCATGTGTTTTCCATCGTCTTCGTCAAGAACAATGTAGTCCGCAGTTCTTGCGCACATTCCTGCGTTTCCAGCCCCGCCTTCAAGGTGTGCTGTTGATTCCATGATTGAACTATAGTACGAGTCCATAATCTCCAAGTACCTTCCATGAATTCCTCGGATTATGTTCTTTAAACCTGCTGGTAGCCCAAAACTCATAGCAACCTCGTTCCATTGTTCATTTTCACTTACAGCTTTGCTTCCTCCCATGTTGTCCACCAAAATATAGAGATCAAACAAACATATTTCGGTGTATCCGATGTGTGGTGGTAATGGTGCCTCAAACACACAATCCATATAAACCTTGTGAAACCATCCAACCAAGTCGTTTATCTTCCCTTTGAGTAGTTCCTTGTATTTCATAGCCGTCGGCATGTGCTTCATTATCCCCATGAAAACCTTGAATCCTTGGATTGTATTTGTTTCCAATTTGGTTTTCACTCCTTTCCAAACGACACAATCCTTATCGGCTTCTTCCAATAGTTTCCTTGCGACATTGTAATACAAATCCAATTGTTGCAAGTATTCCAAGTAACACTCTTTGATTTCGACAGCATAATCCTTTGGATAACCCATTCCCATTGCGAGTCCTTCCCATTTTCCTTTGACACAAACTATTCCTGCCCCACCCAATTCGTTTATAGTCCTAAAGAGATCCATCAAACTGATTTTGTTGTTCCCAACAATTGGTGGAATTTCCTTTGAAAGTGGGCGGTCCAAGAATTCTTTGTAAAAGCATGCTACCATGTTGTCAAAGTTGGTGGAGTACATATCTTTCAAATTTTCAGAAAATTTCCCGTTAAGAATCTGATCTAAAAATTCCTTAACCTTATATAAGTCACTAGGGACAACCATGTCTTCTCCAACCCAAACACTAGAAGAACCCTTTGTACTTGTCTCACCAATTTTATCAGAATTAAGAGTTACATATTCTGCCAGCATTCTTTTCATGATATCTGACCCAACAATTTCTTCCATCTCATCCAACTTTTCCTGAATAGAACCAACATCGAATTTCCTCTGTGTTCCTAGTCTCACTACTAGTGTTGTCACCGATTTCCTCATCGAACATAGGTTTTAACACACATTTACCCTCTGAAAAATCAACTTCAAGGCCTTGTTTAATTAATTGGGGTAGGCTGAGTATGTTAAATCCTAAGTTTGGAGTGTGGGTGACATATGGTATCACAAAATCTCGATCCATGGTACTAACTAAGGCTTCTCCTATAATCTGGTTGCACTTTTTCCCTTCTATATCGGTTTCAACAGTTTTGTGTTTAACAAAAACGCTCATAGTAGATGCAACATGATTAGGAGAGGTTTTGTTTACATACCATATGTGATCCCAATTGCCAGAATCTGTGCCAAACACCATCGAGTCGCCTTTGATTGAAATCTGTTCCACTCGACCCTTTCCTGTGGATTGTTCAGCGGTGTCAGTGACTTTTCCAACCGAGCGGTTCCCTTCAGTAATCTTCAATGGTTTAAGAAAGTGCTTGGTGCCTTGGTTGCGACAGTTTCGAAAAGTGTGGCCCGTTTTATTGCAAGTATAACAACGGGTCTTTTGAATTCCTTGCGCCATGTATTTTCCTTTGAAACTGTCCCGCCTTTGTGCAATTTCCAGACTTTCGAGTCTGTCCAGGATGTTGTTCCTGCTGTAATTCCAAACACCCCTCTTAAACGCATTATTTCTTTTGACTGCAAATGGTTTCCTGTTCTCCCTTTGCTGGTATCTTTGTGGAACCCTAATTGCAGTATTTCTTCCAGGATTGAACCTGTTTCTCTGATACCAATGTAGAGAATTTATCTAAGGGTTTCTCATCCCTCTGATGAGTGGTTTGAATCGTGGGTGAACCATAGAAAAGATAGAGATAGAGAGACAGAGAATATATATATAAACTGATATATAAATCACGAATGGGATATATGTTTTGTACAGACTTCGACCCATATATATACTAAGTGAACCGGTGCCTATAACCATCATACCGTTTCACAAATACCTGTTGACATAACAGTTACATACAAACTGTCTAACTTAACTGCCCAAATATTTACATTGCAGCCCTTTATTAATTAGACTAAATACATACTAATACCAGTAACTTTGTTATTAAAAGGTCCAACAGGACTGTGTTCATTGTAGTTATTGTCTGCAACTCTTTAGGCTAGCTTATTTGGTTTTCATCGAGGTTAGTGGATAAATTTTTCCTTCACTTGGTGGAGGCCGGGTGTAACATAAATTGGATAAACTTACCTAACACCCTGTGTTCTGGACTTTTCATTTTATAATGTGAAGAGAAACCAGAAATATTGATGTGTTGTGCTGTTTGAGCTAATATGGAAATATAGGAATCTTAACGCTTTAGAACCTTATCTTATGCAACATATATAAAGGCATACTGATATTTTGCACAACTTGCAATAGCTTGCACATGATAGGAAGGAAAATTGGCTACTCCTTATAATTGAGTGCATAAAACTTGTCTATCGAAATGCTTTGTAGGGTAGTTTTGGCACTTGGTGATGCAGTGAATTCAAAAGTAAGAATGATGATGTAGTCTGAAACAAAATTCCATGTCTATAATATAATAGAAAATGTCAATGGATGTCTATGTAAATTAAATTTGATAATCCTAAATAGTCCGTGAAACTAAATTAATTTGGAGCTAATATAACCATGATACAGTTTGTTCTTGATTCATTAAGACACAACTTATATATAACGAATATAGGACGTAATACAGTAGGACCTGTTTATAGTAGTATTATCTAATTGCAGAGTGAGACATAACAAGTGGGATGTTAATCTTTTGGTTATTATTATTGGTAAGGACTTGTTGAAAAGTCACTAGAGATGCGTAACTCATGGACCTAGCTAGATTGGAGTTTGGACTTGGCTAGGTTTTGTTTCATTCTGGTTGATGTTACTATTGCCCCTATTTTATGGAAATCTTTGCATCCTTAATTTTCTAGTCGATTAGAATACCTTTTTTTGTCATTATTGTTTAGTTTAAATTGATATCGTTGTCTAGGAACATTTGAGTCTATTATGATTTCTATATTGATGTGAAAAGACTTTAGCACTTTGTTTTCACTTCTTAATCATAAGTTAATGAATTAAAGCTCCTATCAGGGAGTAAATTAGTATCAGAGAGCATGGTCTTTTACAGTTAATGTTTTATTGTAATTTTCATGCATATTGTTGAGTATCAAAAAATCAATAACTCTTTGGAAATGGGAAGTGGAAATGTGGAACTCGGATAGGTGGTTTCTCACGAAGGTAGATAGCTGGTAACGAAAAGAATCTTAAGTTTGTATTAAATGTAGAATAACGATGTGCCAATTAAGCTATGTATATGACTCGGAATCTCTGCTCCATGCATTAGAACTTCGGACCACAAATAGAGGGGGGCATGGCATCCAACAACATAAACAACATGCATGTTGAAATATATTAATTTTGGCATCTTTTATTGGCTAGCCTAGCTATGGGCCAATACCTTTCAGCAAATTAACGAGTTTCCTTTCCCATTAGAAAATCAATTGTCCCTTGACAAATCCTAACTAGAAAAATCACTCTTTTTGTCCTTGGAACTCTTATCTAATTTATTTCTATAATTGGCGTATTATTAATGATGAGTTATAGACGATTCATACCCATATGGACATATTTGTTATACTTTTTTTTCTTTTCCGTTTTCATCAAGCATATGATATAGAGCCATAGAGGCAAGTAATATTTTAGGTAGATGAGTTGGTTTGTATAACACTAATTAATCGTCATCCAACTCGTATGTATGGCCAACCTATTTTTTTCACTTATACTTTATATAAATCAGTGAAATAACTAATAGGCGTAACATACTAATCAAATAGTTCATCTTCTCTTAGCTCACAGTTAATCTGATTACAGTGGAATGAATTATTGTATATAGCCCTTAATGATCTAATGCTTCAACCAAGAGACACCCTTTGAAAAAGGTGTGTGCAATCCTATCTTATTAAGAAAAAAGGTGACAATATGAATAGTTTTCTCCAATAGATTTGGGATAAGTACATTGTGAATTGAAGCATAATCAAATATTTGACTAAAAATGTGATTAAGATGTTAGTTGGATTGGTGCAGTGTGCACTATCCTCTACCCATTTTCAAACAGTTTTACGTTTTAAACCAATTATTTAAGCTTATTCTTTTGATTGTATTGGCCAAATCACATAAAAGAATACAACACCCTTTAGTGATGGGCAATATGAGATTTTTGTTGGTTTTCAAAAGTGGAATCTATGATGTAATTAGAATATGCATTTTGATGTTTGGTTGTAGACTAAAAACTTGTTTGCAGGTTGACCACAATACATGATCAGTGTTATGTACTGTATTTAATTTTGGAGGGTCCTTTGAGTGCGATACTCCATACTGTAGTTCCTAGGTCTTGGCTCTTTGGGTAATGCACATATTCTTGAATACCTAATTATGGGGGAAAAAATCCCAAATAATATATGATTGATGCTAACTAGTTTGCTTGGATAAAACCGTAACATGGTATCTTGTTTTCTCTAAAAGAACATTCAGTTATGTGCAAGTTGATTAATATTGAACATCAAACGAATGAACGAACACATTTGTATTGGTCATATTATGTTCAAGCGAAGGTTTCCCTGCCAAGTACTTGAATGACTAGTTTTGTGTGTGAATCAATTTATGTTGATTGAATAAAGTAAAATTAATTTTCAAATATGATGAACAACTTTTAGGATAATCAAGACAAATATTTTGGTCATCTTGATTTAAAGTAAAAGTTTCATTTCAACCATCTTCAAGGTGACCTAGCTAGCTAGTGATAACACGTCAAGATGGCTCGAACAAGACCTGAATTCGAACTCACTGGATAAACATTTTGGAACGACCATTTAGTCAATGATCACCAGAATACCGGTAGGCCATGGATATCATAGCCAAAGAAACATGGATCTCTTTGTGTTCCGGAATCCGTTATTGTCTAGTTCGATTTTTTAGTTTAGTTTGTCCAAAAAAACCCATAACTCTATCAAAGGAAGGGCATGGTACATATTTGTCTATATATAAGTTGAGTAGACTTATCCTTTATTTTAAACATTTGAAAATAGACCACTAAACAAAAGGCTATGTTGGTAAAATAACAAGAAAACATAAACAAAGGTCTACTTATAGGATTACTTGCCTATATTTTTCTCTCATGTGTAAGCTTCAAAAATGGAAGAAAAAGGATACACACAAGATGGCACAGTCAATCTTCGCAGACAACCCGTGCTTTCTTCCAAAACTGGCAAATGGAAAGCTTGTGCTTTTTTAGTTGGTAATTACTACACCCTTTTCTTGATTTTATATTTCCATTTCAAGATTATGATTCATATCCCAGTTGGTCCTAAAAAAGTTAAACAAGATTGTGAATTTATTTCTTCTTCTTTTGTTTTTAACTTAAACTGAAAAAGGGTATGAAGCATTTGAGAGAATGGCATTTTACGGTGTGGCGTCAAACCTTGTGGTGTATTTGACAACACAGTTACACGAAGACACAGTTTCGTCTGTTAGGAATGTGAATAATTGGTCAGGAGCGGTTTGGATGACTCCAATTCTTGGTGCATATATTGCTGATTCATATTTGGGTCGTTTCTGGACTTTCACCTTGTCCTCACTCATCTATGTCTTGGTATGTTTGTATACATACATATATATATCATATATATAGCAAATTAACAATATCTATTTATCATATTTGTGTGACTAGCTTGTTAAAAACAAAATTGATTTGTTTTATGTTTGTGAGATAATGATATCGATTCATAACTATGTTGCTTTGTTGTATGTGATTTGGTCCATTAGTTTTCCTTGAGCTAAAGATAAAGCAAATCATTCAGAAGAAGAAAAACTCTTGGCTTATATTTCTCCATGACCAACCATAATTAAGTCCCCAACAAATTGCATGATTTGTCAACTTCAATGGTGGTTTTTTGAGTTTAAAGTTTACATTTAAGTCTATCCAAACAAGATAGACATTTGCACTTTGAGACATAGGTTACCTCAATTCATTTTCTAGGGTATAAACTCATTGCATGCCTAAACTTATCACCACATCATTCAATATGTATGTCAGGCTTGGTGAAGCTCACTTCTCACATGATATAACATTTATTTACCAAAATTTATAACCGCAGTTAAATTTTTATGCAACTAATGTAAGTTAACCTTTTTGTATTCATGAAGGGGATGGTGCTATTGACATTGGCAGTTTCAATGAAATTCTTAAAGCCAACATGCAACAATGGAGTATGCAACAAAGCCACTACCTCTCAAATTGCATTTTTCTATTCATCTTTATATATTATAGCCATAGGTGCAGGTGGGACCAAACCTAATATTTCAACTTTTGGTGCTGATCAATTTGATGATTTTGACCCGGGTGAAAAGAGGCTAAAAGTATCCTTTTTCAACTGGTGGATGTTCAGCAGCTTCATGGGTGCACTTATCGCCACCCTTGGTCTAGTTTATATTCAAGAAAACTTGGGTTGGGGTCTTGGATATGGCATTCCAACAATTGGTCTTATTGTGTCCCTTCTTATTTTCTACATTGGTACACCTATGTATAGGCATAAAGTTAGGAGGACACAAAGTCCCGCTAGAGATGTCTTTCATGTTGTCAGGGCGGCATTTGCCAATCGCCACCATGAACCAGCACGTGATCCTTCGGAGCTTCATGAATTTGATTTGCAACACTATGTGGATAGCCGTAAACGTCAAATCTACCATTCCCCAATTTTCAGGTACGTATACTTTATCTCTTTAATTTATATGGCTTTATGTGATAGTAATATGAAGGTGATTATAAGTTCTGTAAACTCTCATCCCCATTCCCTTGTATTGTTAAAAACTACGAAGTTAGTAATAACCAAATGTTTAAGAATGACTATAGATACATATCATCAAGATTTAGTGTTTTCCTCATATATATATTATGCGAGTAAATAAATAAATGAACGTCAATGGATTAAATAAATTTTATGTACGAAGTTGTTAATTGGCGACTACAAGTCTATAGGGCCAGGTTTTGGAGGAAATGTGTCCTTTTCTAGATCAATGATATAATAAAATTTAATAAAATTAAGTTTAGTTATAATCTTAAAAGATTATATATTATTTTTAAAAGTATCATACCATATCATCAAGTATAGTTCGTGTTGTCTAATTTAAATTTATTTTTAAGAAAGTTATGTCATACAATACACTATCACTTCCATCCATGTATTCTGGCTAAAAATTAAAAGTTTTCTTAAAACTTCAATTTAAAAATCTAGAAAGTTATACTCCTTTGGTATATGACACATGAGTACTTGCCAGTTTTGTAACTACACGCATAAAATAAAACAAACCAAATCGTTTTCAAAAAGTCAATACTTTAGCAACAAACTTTTACATAAAACAAAGGGTGTCCTGACTACAACTTGTGGATTGGACCATACTACTCCATTTAAAGTGATACGCGCGAAGAAAGAAAGACAGGATATACCATCACATTCATTGCGAAAACATAATTTTAAATAATAAAAGTAATATTAAAAACAATGTCAAACATCCGGTACAATGGTAATTATTCTAAATGTGAATTGTTGTCAAAACACAAAATGAATACAACCACCACAACACAACAATTCAGAATAGCTTGCAACAGGTATTTCCTTTTAGACTTTTGCTTTAAATAACGCTCGTTTGAAAGCTAGATAACATGTTTCAATGTTTTTATAATTTTGTTTTGGTTTAGTCACGTATTATAAATTTTTAATATCCTTAAAAGTTTAAAAGAGGGTCATATATAGAAAGTTTTTAAAAAATCCATAAAAAGTAACTCTTTTACACAAAAATCTTAATAAGGGGAACCTATTTAGTTATCGTTTATCAAAAAGGTCTCATTGGTTTTTAACGCCAACCTTCCCTTTAATGCCGCATCCTTATCTAATTAGGAAAAAAAACTAAATAGGTTCCCCTTATCTAGTTTGGAATTCTGAATGATCCTTTTCATAGACGAAAACTAAATAGGTTCTCCTTATTAGGAATTTTGTGTAAAAATGTTACCTTTTTATGGATTTTTCTCAAAGTTTTTTTTATACGGTTTATCTAGTTAGGAATTCTGAATGCCGTAAATATTAAATCGCCTTTTGGGTTGTGGATGACACTGACTCAGTAGTTTGTTGCAAAATTTAATTCAAAAATGGGCCCACGACATTAAATTAAACTTTATGTTAAATTGGACCCATGAAACATCAGGAACAGATGTATCTACTATCTAGTGACAATATCACCTTGAAAGGTTAACCAGTCATGTTTATTCAAGATTCAATAACACAGGGATATTCCTATCATAATAGTAATATTTAGTTTTAGTTTTTATGAGACTATGTATATATTTATTTCAAAATATTCTAAATACATTACTTTCATTTTAAAAATTAAATGGGGTTGGATATACTTACACGGTTTAAACAATTAATATTGATTTGATGTGACAATTTTTAATCCTAGGTTCTTGGACAAAGGTGCACTAAAAGAAGAGAAGGTTGGCAACTCAATGAGGCCACCTTGCACAATTACTCAAGTGGAAGGAGTCAAGCTTGTTCTAGGGATGGGCATGATATGGCTTGTAACCTTGATTCCTAGCACTATTTGGGCACAAATCAATACCTTGTTTGTTAAACAAGGCACGACTTTGGACCGACATCTTGGATCAAGCTTCCAGTTACCTGCAGCGTCCTTAGGGAGCTTTGTTACACTTTCTATGTTGGTATCGGTGCCAATGTATGATAGGTATTTTGTGCCTCTAATGCGTAAAAGAACCAAGAACCCTAGGGGAATCACCCTGCTTCAAAGAATCGGGATTGGATTTGCAATTCAAATCCTAGCCATTGCAATTGCTTATGTAGTGGAAGTTATAAGAATGAAATCCATCAAATCAAACCATATTCTAGATCCTAAAGAAGTAGTCCCGATGTCCATTTTCTGGCTATTGCCACAATACATCCTACTAGGGGTGGCTGATGTGTTTAATGCTATTGGTTTGCTTGAATTCTTCTATGACCAATCCCCTGAAGATACACAAAGCCTTGGAACCACTTTTTTCACGAGCGGAATTGGCGTCGGCAACTTCTTGAACAGTTTCTTGGTAACAATGGTAGACAAGGTAACGAGTAGGAACGGAAAGAAGAGTTGGATCGGGAAAAACTTGAATGATTCACATTTGGATTACTACTATGGATTCCTTTTGTCAATCTCAGTATTAAATATGGGAGCTTTCTTATGGGCATCAAAGAAATACATTTATAAACGGGAATCACATGTTGAAGAAAACGATGGAAGTCTAGAGATTGAATGCAAAACCTTAGAAGCAATTCCATTAGGGTTACAAGTTTAATATTTGAAACAAGATTGTTTGGCACCCAATTTTATATTAAGATTTATTAGAATTCAGCAGGTAACTTAACGGCTATGTATACTTGTAATAAAAAGCCTTTTTTATATTAATATGTGATTTAATTGTTAATCTAATTTATTAGTATTTTTGTAGAATATATTGTATTACATTTTTATTTTGAAATGATAAATTTTTTTTTGAAGTACTGAAAAGTAACATAACGAAAAACTATACCAAGATATATATGCTATTTAATTAATATTTAGTTATGAGTAAAATTTGAATTGATTAAAAAAGAAAAATGTAACATTACAAGGCCCAGTGGGCTAAAAGCTTGTTTCTCATATCATACCAACTACCAAGTCCGAACCTATACGGGCCACAAGATAGTCTAACTCAGATTTATGTCCTCTTAGATGGGTACAAATGAGAATGTGATAAAAAGTTTTTATTAGTTTTTCCACAATACTATGAAATGATCTGCTTTTTCTTTTTCTTTTTTCTTTTCATGCATATAAGCATATCGAGTCACATTTTTTCCTTTCATGTTTTTAGTTTAACTGTAGGTGTTACGATCAACCAAGAGGTAAAATAATAAAAGAAACGTTGAGCATATCTTTTAGGAGTAAATGAGTAAGAGCCGTAGGCGGATATCAACTTTTTTCTAAAACTAATATTTATATTTTACTTATAGCAAAAGTCTTTTAAGGAAAAGTTAATTAAATAACAAATGTATTTTTTAATCAATATTTGTAAAATTTGATATCTACGTACTTTACTCCCAAAAGGCAGTTGTGAATGTTTCTTTATTTGTCATGAGCGAATGTATCTTCTTTGTTGTAAAAATACGCAAATTTAATAATCACAAATTCACAGAAGTTAATGAGAAAATTGACTTTTAACAGATAGGAAATGCCCTAGATACGACCTGACTTTAATATGGATTCAATTCGAAGCGAAGAAGTATTATATACAAATTATTATTATTACTAGAGTGAAGACCCGTGCGTTGCACGGCTTGAATCTTTTCTTTGTCATACGCTATATATACGAACATGGATAACACTATCAAATTTCATCTTATAAACACATATAAAACATAAATTGACAACACTTTTAAATCAAAACTTGAAGGAACTTTTGACCCAATCAAAACACAAATCCTAATTTAAGACAACCCATATAAAAGAAAAAATAATGAACTAATAAACGGCATATATAAATGTCCACCACACGAAGAGATAACTTGTAAGACCATAACCCGCAAATTTAAAAGGTTAGGTGGATAGATTACAAAATGTGAAGGTGTCTAACTATCAGAACACCAAAAAAAGAGGTGTTTTCAAATGCCGAATGGCGTGGCTAGGTTATGGTAAGTTTGTAGGTAGAGGACCCCTGAAAGTTTTCCATGACAAAGTTTGCTTTGAGTACCAATCATTGTTGTTCATTAACTGAAGTAATTGTACTGAATTCCGGGAATCAAAATGGTACAGCAGGATCTGGTTGTATGTGAATACTGATGGATGCAAATAATGAATATTTAGGAAGCAACAATAGTATAAAAAAGCGAACTCTTAATAGGGAACGAACAGCTCTTAATGACAAAAAGTAAAGGGCATACATAAACACCATGTCAGGTCACATATAGACTCTTAATGATTACTATCTTTTGTACAAACTGGTTTTTCATTCAGTAATATAAAGTGCAGAATATAAGAAGCTCACATAAACGTTAAATGGTGTCTCATTAAACAGCCTCAACTCCTTATCATTTTGTCCATGTTCCCTGCCAACAACTACCTCCACACTATCTCTTTAAACCTATATATGTCAAAACGGGTGTACTTATGCTTTAGTTTCATGTTAATGGATCAAATGAGTAAATTTATAACCTAATTAAATGAGGGAAAGGTTAATCAAGATAAGCCAATTACATTTTAATCAATATTTGTAAAATTTGATATCTACGTACTTTACTCCCAAAAGGCAGTTGTGAATGTTTCTTTATTTGTCATGAGCGAATGTATCTTCTTTGTTGTAAAAATACGCAAATTTAATAATCACAAATTCACAGAAGTTAATGAGAAAATTGACTTTTAACAGATAGGAAATGCCCTAGATACGACCTGACTTTAATATGGATTCAATTCGAAGCGAAGAAGTATTATATACAAATTATTATTATTACTAGAGTGAAGACCCGTGCGTTGCACGGCTTGAATCTTTTCTTTGTCATACGCTATATATACGAACATGGATAACACTATCAAATTTCATCTTATAAACACATATAAAACATAAATTGACAACACTTTTAAATCAAAACTTGAAGGAACTTTTGACCCAATCAAAACACAAATCCTAATTTAAGACAACCCATATAAAAGAAAAAATAATGAATATTTAGGAAGCAACAATAGTATAAAAAAGCGAACTCTTAATAGGGAACGAACAGCTCTTAATGACAAAAAGTAAAGGGCATACATAAACACCATGTCAGGTCACATATAGACTCTTAATGATTACTATCTTTTGTACAAACTGGTTTTTCATTCAGTAATATAAAGTGCAGAATATAAGAAGCTCACATAAACGTTAAATGGTGTCTCATTAAACAGCCTCAACTCCTTATCATTTTGTCCATGTTCCCTGCCAACAACTACCTCCACACTATCTCTTTAAACCTATATATGTCAAAACGGGTGTACTTATGCTTTAGTTTCATGTTAATGGATCAAATGAGTAAATTTATAACCTAATTAAATGAGGGAAAGGTTAATCAAGATAAGCCAATTACATAATCGAACTATTTATAACCTCCCAAATTGTTTATTCAAAATATATTCTTTTCTTAAATTACTTGGTATGTTTATCCATGTGTGATAGCTTGTGTACTGATGTCACTATAGCAAAAAGTACGATTTTCGAATGAGTATATTATTGTGAGATTCAAATAGTACCTGTTACATAAACACATTGTGCCTAGCCTTTTGAATAATTTATACCTACATAGACAGGCACATAAGATAAGCCAGATATTTAGACTACCCAACAATCTAAAACCTTCAGCAAGATTAAGACTCGGATTCGTATTATTTTAACGTACTATATTATTTTAACCTTAATTATCACACCAGCATAGACATAAACAGAATGAGTTAAGTTAGATTCTGAATGACAAAAAAAACTAACCTTCTCAGTTGCATAATTTAGGAGGGTCGTCAACATCTAAACCAACTAATATACAAATATACGAAAAAATTTCAGAAACCAAAGCATTTTGGGTTTCTCTGAAATGTACGAAAACTATCGGTTTTGATCCATTACCCAACCCACCCGAACTTCCCATATAGTTACTTCCGGGAATGATAAAAAGAAGAAAAGAGAAGAAATAACCTCCATCACTGTCTATGAGAATCTCTGGTCACATCTAAGCTTGTATCACCAACCTCCTTTGTTGGTGTCAATTACCAGCAAACAAAACCGTCATAAATACTCTAACAGACTGATCAATGAAACCTTGTAAGTTAATCGGAAAAAACCAACAAAAGCAAGAAGAGATGCATATCAATCACCAAAAACTTGTTAATAGCCTCATAAGTCTAAACAGCTTTATGACTGACAGTAATACTTCTTGCTTTTTGCAGGCAATATATCTAGGTAAAAAAAAAAGGATAATTGGATGGGAACCCCCTGATCCCATGTACCATATGGTACCCACTAATCCCCCAGCCAAGCTAGTATCCAGGTTATCTCAACCACTTAATAATCCCCTGATTATCTCAAGTTTGCCTTTGGCAAGACTCGAACCCAGGTTCCCCCTGGAAAGTGGCGACTGGTGGCCACTGGGCTATTACCCAGTGGTTCAATATATCTAGGTATTTATGCAAGTATATTAATAAATGCATATTCAAGTATAATAATTCCTAATAGAAGAAGTAGAACTCACCCTCCACCATACCGAATCACATTCACCTTTTAGAAGGTATGTACCTGCATTAAAAAAAGCAATCAGATTCAAAACAAATTAAATCAAATCAGACTATGTTATAACTATAGCATCGCATGAAAGTAAGAATAATGCTGCTGGAAGAAATTTTGGATGGCGTTCAAGTTTTAACCGATTTAACATGCACTTAAAGTAAATGATAACCCAAATCAAAAACTTAATATGTGGAAAAAATGCTACATTACTAAAAAGAAAGAAATCTTACATGCAGAGACAGTGTCTCCTTGAACTTGTCCTTTGTCCAAGCCGGCTATAAATTGCACTTGGCCTCCTTCCCCCTGAAAATTCATACAATGATGTGAAGTTGATTGAGTTTTCGTTTAAAATTATAACGTAACAAAAACTTTGCATTCTTTTACATGTATGAAAAGAAGGTTATATGTACCTCATTCCATCGAGTTTCATCTCTTAGGAAATCAAAAAGAAGAGCGTGAGAAATGGGCAACCATATAGACGCCGTTGCACACACAATAACCCCCACCAGGATTTTGTAGGTTTTTTCTCTAAGATAGCCTTATGTCAGCTCTTGTATTACTTGGTATGTTTATCCATGTGTGATAGCTTGTGTACTAGTCACTATAGCAAAAAGTACGATTTTCGAATGAGTATATTATTGTGAGATTCAAATAGTACCTGTTACATAAACACATTGTGCCTAGCCTTTTGAATAATTTATACCTACATAGACAGGCACATAAGATAAGCCAGATATTTAGACTACCCAACAATCTAAAACCTTCAGCAAGATTAAGACTCGGATTCGTATTATTTTAACGTACTATATTATTTTAACCTTAATTATCACACCAGCATAGACATAAACAGAATGAGTTAAGTTAGATTCTGAATGACAAAAAAAACTAACCTTCTCAGTTGCATAATTTAGGAGGGTCGTCAACATCTAAACCAACTATTTGCATATTAACTCCTTAGATAAGCCCAGCAACCCGTCAAGGGTCCACAACTGGACTCTTCACTGAAATGACCATCTGGAAATAGCACGATTAAAAGTTTCTTATCTGCTTTAACGACACTAAAAGAAATAAACAGAGATCATTATTAGACAATCATCCCGGTTATAAAAAGTAAACCGTCCAAAGAAATATGATGCCATGGACATGAATCAAATAAAACCGTGCCCACCTGCCTGAAGTGTAAAGGTGTATGCCACCAAGGCTCATATTCGCGTCACCACCCTTTTGAGGTGTGACATTAAAAATAAAACACATCAGGCAACTAATCAACTTCAATATTAAGTGATGAAAATTATATAAATCAATGAGGACATAATCGCAGCAACTTATCGGATCACTACGAAAGATGGCCAATGATGTTTCTCGTTAATATAAAGCACGGACCTTTTCTTTCAAGAAGTCCAGATAATCCATGTATAAAATTTGTACAACTAAGACTTCCTAGAGGAATGATCAGATATATGAAGACGCAGGGGTAAGAATGCTAATAGACTCTCCTTTCAAACAATATAAATCCGGTAATAGTTCTTTAAGTTGCTTTGGCATTGAGTCTTTGCTTTGTATCTCAGGTCAACAGGACTTGATACCTTTCTGTTTAAAACATACAGTTTAATTACTTTGTGTTATAGTTCATCACTAACACAATAGCTAAAGTTATTGGTATGTTATACCTAGTAACCATGTCAACAACCCTTATTATCATCTATAATTTTGATAGAGAGGAAAAGATTAGAAATTAACCGATTCTAATATTCATCTTTGCTCTTTGGCCATCTGATAACCTCTTTGTAGCCATCAAGTGGAGATAGCAAACACTACCTCCAATCAAATGCAGGCGGACAATATCGTTCCATGATTGTAAGCATATGCCGCCCGTGTTTCATCCATCTCTATTTACACAAATACAGATACATCAATAATAAATGACAGGAAGATTCGTATAAATAGCTGACATACATATACTATAAAGTAAAGTTCCAAAGGCAATCAAAAGAAGGCATACATTAGGATCCGTACAGGGCGTGTAGTCTTGTAAGCCAGCACTACATTCAGGAAAAGAAACCGATTTCTCCTAGATTGAGCCAGACACATAACTTTTTGAAGAAATAATTTAAAAGAAATCGGATTATACAAATGATACACGTAGATATATCCCATTTAGACTTTTCATCAAACACGTGGTGTGCATAAGATAAATAATGTTTACAAAACAAATATTCAACAATAAATTATTATTTGAAAAAGGAATGAGTTAATTGAGAAGAAGAAACACTTGGGGTTTTATAAAAACATACAGTAACCTCATATAACAACTTGTCCCTTTCGCTGGTGATTTAGGAAACCATGATGAAGAACGAAACAAAAGCTTCAAGCCGAGTTTAAAACCTGCAGGACGATCAATAAATAAAAGAAAGAATGTTGACAGATATATAGAAAAACTGATGATTGTCTCTTCAGATCACCATCAATAAATAAATACTATAGTCATAACATTTTCACTTTAAAAATGTACTCATTTAATAAAACAGAGATAGCAAGCAATGATCATAACTCTACACAATGAATGAAGGATAAATTACACGAATTAATAATGAAAACAGTAAAACTCCAATTAGGACTGAAACATCGATCCATATACATATATGCGATATAAATAAAAAAGGGTGTAAAAATCACTAACCTGGCTGTTTGAATGCAAGAAGGCATAGGAACTGAAGAAGATGGAATGGGGCTGCATCATCAAACTGCGGAATTAAGAGAGGGCGGTTTGGAAGAGGAGCAGAGGAGATGAGGAGATGTGACCCAACATGAAAAAAGGATAGGCAAAACGACGCTCAGTTTTAAAAAATAGTACTGTATGACGGATGGGCTTCTCTTGGATGGATGGGCTTCTATTGCTACCGAATGTGATAAAAGGATTCTGTTTATTAAATAACCGTGGCATCAAAATGCAATGGGTGTAATGCAAAATTGATAATAATAGAAAAATAAGATGGTAATTTTTTTCGAACATTAGATGGCCTTCTATTGTTGCTACGGAATGTCATAAAAGGTGTGGGGTATTAACGAAATGCAAAATTAGATATAATGAGAAAATAAGATGGTAATAATTAACCCCTATTAAGTACCCTAATAATACCCCATAAATGTAACACTAAAAATCGCCAAATTTTCCCACCCCTTGATCCAACTTTTAGATATATATTGATATTGATCATTTCCATATTAATTATCCTAAAGGAAACTAATTACATCTATTAAGTACACACCGATAAAGCGTCAACAAAGCGCTAATTTTTCCACCACCATCATTCAACTTTTAGATATAAAAAATTTCAGAAACCAAAGCATTTTGGGTTTCTCTGAAATGTACGAAAACTATCGGTTTTGATCCATTACCCAACCCACCCGAACTTCCCATACAGTTACTTCCGGGAATGATAAAAAGAAGAAAAGAGAAGAAATAACCTCCATCACTGTCTATGAGAATCTCTGGTCACATCTAAGCTTGTATCACCAACCTCCTTTGTTGGTGTCAATTACCAGCAAACAAAACCCTCATAAATACTCTAACAGACTGATCAACGAAACCTTGTAAGTTAATCGGAAAAAACCAACAAAAGCAAGAAGAGATGCATATCAATCACCAAAAACTTGTTAATAGCCTCATAAGTCTAAACAGCTTTATGACTGACAGTAATACTTCTTGCTTTTTGCAGGCAATATATCTAGGTAAAAAAAGGATAATTGAATGGGAACCCCCTGATCTCATGTACCATATGGTACCCACTAATCCCCCAGCCAAGCTAGTGTCTAGGTGAATCTCAACCACTTAATAATCCCCTGATTATCTCAAGTTTGCCTTTGGCAAGACTCGAACCCAGGTTCCCCCTGGAAAGTGGCGACTGGTGGCCACTGGGCTATTACCCAGTGGTTCAATATATCTAGGTATTTATGCAAGTATATTAATAAATGCATATTCAAGTATAATAATTCCTAATAGAAGAAGTAGAACTCACCCTCCACCATACCGAATCACATTCACCTTTTAGAAGGTATGTACCTGCATTAAAAAAAGCAATCAGATTCAAAACAAATTAAATCAAATCAGACTATGTTATAACTATAGCATCGCATGAAAGTAAGAATAATGCTGCTGGAAGAAATTTTGGATGGCGTTCAAGTTTTAACCGATTTAACATGCACTTAAAGTAAATGATAACCCAAATCAAAAACTTAATATGTGGAAAAAATGCTACATTACTAAAAAGAAAGAAATCTTACATGTAGAGACAGTGTCTCCCTGAACTTGTCCTTTGTCCAAGCCGGCTATAAATTGCACTTGGCCTCCTTCCCCCTGAAAATTCATACAATGATGTGAAGTTGATTGAGTTTTCGTTTAAAATTATAACGTAACAAAAACTTTGCATTCTTTTACATGTATGAAAAGAAGGTTATATGTACCTCATTCCATCGAGTTTCATCTCTTAGGAAATCAAAAAGAAGAGCGTGAGAAATGGGCAACCATATAGACGCCGTTGCACACACAATAACCCCCACCAGGATTTTGTAGGTTTTTTCTCTAAGATAGCCTTATGTCAGCTCCTGTATTACTTGGTATGTTTATCCATGTGTGATAGCTTGTGTACTGATGTCACTATAGCAAAAAGTACGATTTTCGAATGAGTATATTATTGTGAGATTCAAATAGTACCTGTTACATAAACACATTGTGCCTAGCCTTTTGAATAATTTATACCTACATAGACAGGCACATAAGATAAGCCAGATATTTAGACTACCCAACAATCTAAAACCTTCAGCAAGATTAAGACTCGGATTCGTATTATTTTAACGTACTATATTATTTTAACCTTAATTATCACACCAGCATAGACATAAACAGAATGAGTTAAGTTAGATTCTGAATGACAAAAAAAACTAACCTTCTCAGTTGCATAATTTAGGAGGGTCGTCAACATCTAAACCAACTATTTGCATATTAACTCCTTAGATAAGCCCAGCAACCCGTCAAGGGTCCACAACTGGACTCTTCACTGAAATGACCATCTGGAAATAGCACGATTAAAAGTTTCTTATCTGCTTTAACGACACTAAAAGAAATAAACAGAGATCATTATTAGACAATCATCCCGGTTATAAATAGCAAACCGTCCAAAGAAATATGATGCCATGGACATGAATCAAATAAAACCGTGCCCACCTGCCTGAAGTGTAAAGGTGTATGCCACCAAGGCTCATATTCGCGTCACCACCCTTTTGAGGTGTGACATTAAAAATAAAACACACCAGGCAACTAATCAACTTCAATATTAAGTGATGAAAATTATATAAATCAATGAGGACATAATCGCAGCAACTTATCGGATCACTACGAAAGATGGCCAATGATTTTTCTCGTTAATATAAAGCACGGACCTTTTCTTTCAAGAAGTCCAGTTAATCCATGTATAAAATTTGTACAACTAAGACTTCCTAGAGGAATGATCAGATATATGAAGACGCAGGGGTAAGAATGCTAATAGACTCTCCTTGCAAACAATATAAATCCGGTAATAGTTCTTTAAGTTGCTTTGGCATTGAGTCTTTTCTTTGTATCTCAGGTCAACAGGACTTGATACCTTTCTGTCTAAAACATACAGTTTAATTACTAAATGGATCTCTTTGTGTTATAGTTCATCACTAACACAATAGCTAAAGTTATTGGTATGTTATACCTAGTAACCATGTCAACAACCCTTATTGTCATCTATAATTTTGATAGACAGGAAAAGATTAGAAATTAACCGATTCTAATATTCATCTTTGCTCTTTGGCCATCTGATAACCTCCTTGTAGCCATCAAGTGGAGATAGCAAACACTACCTCCAATCAAATGCAGGCGGACAATATCGTTCCATGATTGTAAGCATATGCCGCCCGTGTTTCATCCATCTCTATTTACACAAATACAGATACATCAATAATAAATGACAGGAAGATTCGTATAAATAGCTGACATACATATACTGTAAAGTAAAGTTCCAAAGGCAATCAAAAGAAGGCATACATTAGGATCCGTACAGGGCGTGTAGTCTTGTAAGCCAGCACTACATTCAGGAAAAGAAACCGATTTCTCCTAGATTGAGCCAGACACATAACTTTTTGAAGAAATAATTTAAAAGAAATCGGATTATACAAATGATACACGTAGATATATCCCATTTAGACTTTTCATAAGATAAATAATTTTTACAAAACAAATATTCAACAATAAATTATTATTTGAAAAAGGAATGAGTTAATTGAGAAGAAGAAACACTTGGGGTTTTATAAAAACATACAGTAACCTCATATAACAACTTGTCCCTTTCGCTGGTGATTTAGGAAACCATGATGAAGAACGAAACAAAAGCTTCAAGCCGAGTTTAAAACCTGCAGGACGATCAATAAATAAAAGAAAGAATGTTGACAGATATATAGAAAAACTGATGATTGTCTCTTCAGATCACCATCAATAAATAAATACTATAGTCATAACATTTTCACTTTAAAAATGTACTCATTTAATAAAACAGAGATAGCAAGCAATGATCATAACTCTACACAATGAATGAAGGATAAATTACACGAATTAATAATGAAAACAGTAAAACTCCAATTAGGACTGAAACATCGATCCATATACATATATGCGATATAAATAAAAAAGGGTGTAAAAATCACTAACCTGGCTGTTTGAATGCAAGAAGGCATAGGAACTGAAGAAGATGGAATGGGGCTGCATCATCAAACTGCGGAATTAAGAGAGGGCGGTTTGGAAGAGGAGCAGAGGAGATGAGGAGATGTGACCCAACATGAAAAAAGGATAGGCAAAACGACGCTCAGTTTTAAAAAATAGTACTGTATGACGGATGGGCTTCTCTTGGATGGATGGGCTTCTATTGCTACCGAATGTGATAAAAGGATTCTGTTTATTAAATAACCGTGGCATCAAAATGCAATGGGTGTAATGCAAAATTGATAATAATAGAAAAATAAGATGGTAATTTTTTTCGAACATTAGATGGCCTTCTATTGTTGCTACGGAATGTCATAAAAGGTGTGGGGTATTAACGAAATGCAAAATTAGATATAATGAGAAAATAAGATGGTAATAATTAACCCCTATTAAGTACCCTAATAATACCCCATAAATGTAACACTAAAAATCGCCAAAATTTCCCACCCCTTGATCCAACTTTTAGATATATATTGATTATTATGTTGAAACTTTGAATATGCATGGAGAAATAGTTAAGAGAAATTGATTACTTAAATAACTATTACAGTTAAAATTAAGCTTCTTTTTCCAATACTAAAGACTAAACCATTTATATCTTATTATCTAGGTCGTCACACTAGAACTTATCAAGATTTGTAACCTCCCACACTTTGATAGTAATGAGGTCGATTTTAGCGATTGATTGAGAAAAAAACGTAAAAAAATAATGAATTTTAACAAGTTATATTATTATATTATATATATATATATATATATATATATATATATATATATAGGGTAGAGATCCTGGAAGAAGGTGTCTTAAGGAGAGAAGGGAGAGAAGGTCCTATGGGCCAATTAGAACGCGCCATGTGTCAAATTGAATTAAAACACGCGGTGGCAATTTTGTAAATAAATCAAACTTTTGTGAAGCTTGGTCAGCCTGGGTTCTGTGGGTCAGCTTGGGGTTGGGTCAGCTTGGTTTCGGTCAGCTTGGTCAGCTTGGGTTGGGTTGGGTCAGCTTGGGGTTGGGTTGGGTCAGTTTGGGGTTCGGTTGGGTCAGCTTGGGGTTGGGTTGGATCAGCTTGGGGTTCGGTTGAGTCAGCTTGGGGTTGGGTCAGCTTGGGGTTGGGTTGGGTCAGCTTCGGGTTGGGTTGGGTCAGCTGTCAGCTTGGGGTTGGGTTGGGTCAGCTTGAGGTTGGGTCAGCTTTGGGGTTGGGTTGTGTCAGCTTGGGGTCTGGTCTGGTTGGGTCAGGTTGGGTCAGCTTGGTTAGCTTGGGTTGGGTCAGCTTGACACAATCTACATATAATCTACACAAATGTAGATTAATCTACACAAATGTAGATTATGGGTTTTGGGTCAGCTTAGGGTTGGGTCAGCTTGGGGTTGGGTCAGCTTGGGGTCTGGGTCAGGTTGGGTCAGCTTGACACAATCTACACAAATGTAGATTAATCTACACAAATGTAGATTATGGGTTTTGGGTCAGCTTGGGTTCTGAGTTGGGTCAGCTTGGGGTTGGGTCAGGTTGGGTCAGCTTGGGGTTGGGTTGGGTCAGCTTGGGGTTGGCTGACCAAGCTGACCCAACCCAGCTGACCAACCAAGCTGACCCAGAACCCAAGCTGACCCAGAACCCAGGCTGACCAACCAAGCTGACCCAGAACCCAAGCTGACCCAGAACCCAAGCTGACCCAGAACCCAGGCTGACCAAGCTTCACAAAAGTTTGATTTATTTACCAAAATGCCACCGTGTTTTTTTTTAAAGCCACATGTCACGTTCTGATTGGTTCATATAACATTCTCTCCCTTCTCTCCTTAACACACCTTCTCATTTGATCTCTCTCATATATATATATATATGTATATGGGACCCTTATTTTGAGAACCCATTTTTTTGTAAGTACCGTGAGAACCCTAAATTATATATTTGTTCACATGTTTTTTTTGTTCATTCACATGTGAAACGTTATAAATATATATGTTGCAGAAGAATTTTTTTATCAAAACCTTATATATAGTCGTTTGTCGCGTGTGAACAAAAAACGTGAACAAATTCATTCATAAGTTCACAAAAGGCTACTTTGAAGGTTTCTTAAAAAAGTTTCTTCTACAACATACATTTCTATATCATTTCACATGTGAATGAACAAAAAAAATATGTGAACAAATATATAATGTAAGAGTTCTCATGGTTCTTAAAAAAAATGGTTCTCAAAATAAGGAAACTATATATATATATATATATAATATATAATATAATTATATATATATATTGTATTATTATATATATATAATTTGAGGTTGCACATGATCAAATTCAATTCGTTTGAAGTAGAATACACTCTTCATATAAAGTTCATGGAACCAAAAGAATACTAATAAATGTTGTTATCAAGACGAGGTCGATAATGATGCCATGCCAACCTCAACACACCTCTTTTTTAATTTATATGCCCCCCTTCCATTTCCTTGTCTCATTAGTATATCTATGATTAACTCGTCCAATAACCAAGTCATTCAGATCACTAACCTAGTTTCATTATCACTAGCTAAACACATACTATATATTACTCGTAATATATATACCACCTTTCTGAAATTTTCGACAAGAATTAATTCATTTATATAGCAACCTGATTAGCAAGCTAGCTAGCTTCCCGCTTTTTATTGGCTACGGAGTGCCGTATGTAGCTAGGCTAGCTAGCTGCCTTCTAGTTGCAAGAGGCATTATCGGTGAATATTAAGCACATCATATATATGGGTTCCGATCGATCTTCCTTTTCTTTTTTCTTGGCATTACGAGTCAATCATCATTCTGTAAGCTTATTATTCGAAAGAATTGAAGCAGTTATTATATTGTGGTAATTAATACGCAATTAGTCCTAATAAAGAAATCAATGATGAAACCACTTGAATATAGACAAGCAATTGATGCCGCCATTTCAAGCAACCATGACCTTTGACCAAATTGTCACATCTCAAAGCTTATTCCAAAAGAGAGAACACGTTAAATAATATATATATGCAAACATATCGAATATATATGATGTATCACTATCTTGCTTAGGGTTTTCTGAAAGAGATGAGACAAAGGGTCTAATGAAGACAAAACGTACAGAAGATAGGATTAGCTAGAGAAGAAAAAAAACAAGTAATTATATATAGAAATAATATATATATGCAAACATATCGAATATATATGATGTATCACTATCTTGCTTAGGGTTTTCTGAAAGAGATGAGACAAAGGGTCTAATGAAGACAAAACGTACAGAAGATAGGATTAGCTAGAGAAGAAAAAAAACAAGTAATTATATATAGAATATCAATTAAACAATAATAGTAAATCAAGATTGTATATCTTTGATGATTTGAGTTGAAGTGTACACGTTATGTTATGCAATGATATAACGAGACAGGACCTGCCGGTGCCGTTGCAGTCGTCGTTCGTCCAAATGATTTTATAGCTTGTTAGTTAATTAACAAAGTGTTGGAATGTATAACAAATTATCTAATTAAATCACAAAGCACGCAACGGAAGATTTAAACTATGTAGATAATTAATTAACCAAAAGAGAAAGCATATACCTTTAATTGAAGATGATAAAGTGAAGAACTTTATGATAAGGTTTAAAGAAAAACCTCTCTACGATTACACACACAACACTCGAATGTATGCGTGCTAGCACTTGATCACGAACCGACAACGATTGGCTTCTCCTTATTGCTTGCTTTGGTCAAAACCACCAAGAACCCCAAAGGGTATGTAATTTCGGTTATATGGCCGAAAATTAGAGAAGAAGAGAAAGGAGATGTAGAGTTTTGTAACCTTTAGAATGGAGTAAATGGAAACAATTAACATAGGCTTTTATATAGTCTTAGATAAACTTGGTGACCAAGTTTAGGGTTTTGGAAAACCCTTTTCCCATTGTGGTCGTCCCCCCTCTAGAGAACATTCTAGAGGGTTTCCTAATTGTTAATTAAACATCTCCTTCGTTAAGTCCGTCAGTTAAGTACCGTTAACTCTTTAACACTTAACGGACGGCCGTTAGTTTTCGTGATCTAATTAATTAATAAATTACATTAATTATATTAATTAATTATAATTACATTTGTGTCGAGACGTGTGACCCCGTAGGCTTAAATCATTTCCGGACATACGTTCATTTTACGTGATCACATACTAACAGCTCCCACTTGAGCTCGTAACAAATGAAGGTAATAACATTGGTTAGCGTCTAGCAACACGCCAATACTCCCAGAAATATTTAAGTATAGTTTCTTAAAGTATATTTAAATGGTTGATACATTTACTATCCCTTTGTTCAGATACCGTGTTAAACATGAATATGGATCATTGTCATTTCATGATTTAACGATTTTATTTCTCATTTCATCACTACTTAAGATTACCAAACATAATCGAGACACATCTGGATTCATTTGGTCATGGTCATGTAAACATCTTAAATAGTCCCAATGAGGGGCCCAGTGGTATCATTTTGCAACTATCAGTTGGAGGAACAAATCATGTATTGACTACACGTGTCAGTCATCATACTTCACTACACTTTCTGAAAATAGCCCTTTATGTACTCCCTTATTCAGGAGAGCTAGAACTATATCAAGTAAGTGCAATCCATACATGCTGACCTGCTTGTATCTCAAGTCAAAGGATCAACAAAGTAACCATTTACGAATTTCACTTAATGACGTCGATCCATAAAGTGATAAATTCGTTAGTGGGGTAGTCCGATATGCATCTTATGGATACCATGTGAGTTTGGTGGGACCAACCATTATATATTCAAAGAATATAACCAATCGCTCAGATTTGTCTTAGTTTAATTATATTCCCATATAATTAATCGACAATGGACAATTTAGAAAATTTAATAAAATATTCAAGGATTAAACATGCAAATATAGGATACAATAAATATTAAATGAAATCAAACATATCAAGTACTTTATTTCATTATGAAAAATATAAATTGTTTAACATCCCTTATCCAAATACCGAAACAACAGATTTACATGAAATAACTAGCTAACTTAAGTCCCATGCCCTCGGCATGCCTTTCAAGCTTGGGCCTAGCCAAAGCTTTTGTGAAAGGATCAGCTAAGTTAAAATCTGTGTGAACTTTGAGTAGTTTGATCTCTCCTAGTTCGATCTGCTCACGAACATAGTGATATCTTCTAGCATAATGTCTGGCACCTTTCTGAGCTCCGGGCTCGTTGGCAATGATTAATGTACCAGTGTTGTCACAGTACATATCAGTGGGTAAGTCACTCAAGGGGATCACGTCAAGCCCGCTAATGAACTTCCTAATCCAGACTGCTTCCATTGCGGCTTCTGAGGCGGCAATGTACTCAGACTCTGTTGCAGACATAGCAACTGTTTTTTGCTTGCTGCTTTTCCAATCCACAGCACCTCCGTTAAGAACGAAGACGAATCCTGACTGAGACTTCGTGTCATCTCTATCAGTTTGAAATCCAGCATCACAGTATCCGGTCACTTTGAGCTCTAAGTCTGGATTTCCTCCATACACCAAAAACATATCTTTAGTAACCCGTAGGTACTTCAGAATGCTCTTAACAGCAGTCCAGTGACTTTCACCTGGATTCTGTTGATATCGGCTAACCATGTTTTGCGCGAACGCCACATCAGGTCTAGTGCATCTAACCGCATACATAATAGATCCCACAGCCGAAGCATAAGGAACTCTTTGCATACGCTCCACCTCATTAGGTGTATTAGCACCCTGTTTGACAGATAAACTAAGTCCTTCTTGCATAGGTGTAAACCTACGCTTAGAATTCTCCATCTTGAATCGCTTCAAGACCTTATCAATATAAGCACTTTGACTTAGTCCAATTAATCGCTTTGATCTATCTCGGTAGATTTTGATTCCAAGAATAAATGCCGCTTCTCCTAAATCTTTCATGGCAAAACACTTTCCAAGATGGGATTTAACATCTTGCAACATTGGAATGTGTTTTCCTATGATCAATATGTCATCAACATATAAGACAAGGAAAGTAACATTACTCCCACTAGCTTTGAGATATACACATGGCTCATCGGGATTTTGAACGAAACCAAACTTTTTGATTTCTTCATCAAACCGCTTGTTCCAACTTCGTGATGTTTGCTTTAGTCCATAAATGGACCTTTGAAGCTTGCATACTTTGTTGGGGTGTTTTGGATCAATAAAACCTTCAGGTTGATCCATATAGACTTCTTCATCCAAGTAACCATTTAAGAAGGCAGTCTTAAAATCCATTTGCCATATCTCAAAGTCATAGTACGCAGCTATGGCTAAGAGAATCCTAATAGCTCTAATATCCGCAACTGGAGAAAAGATCTCATCATAGTCAACACCGAAACGTTGAGTATAACCTTTCGCCACGAGACGAGCTTTATAGGTGTGTACATTTCCATCCATGTCCGTCTTCTTCTTGAAGATCCACTTACACCCAACAGTTTGAGCATTTTGTGGAAGATCAACCAAGCTCCAGACTTGATTGTCTTTCATGGATTTTATTTCCACCTTCGTAGCTTCAAGCCATTTGTCAGATTCCGGATCTGATAATGCAGCTTTGAAATTCGGAGGCTCATCGAGATCTCCTAAAACGTCTTCTTCTACCATCAGACATAATCTGTCAGTAGGACGTCTTGTCCTTTCGGACCTACGAAGTGGAATCGCTTCATTATCATCGACTTGAGGTTCATCACTTTGAACATTCCCCCCCCCCCAAGTTGATGATAGCTAGGAGCTTCAGAAGGTGACACATCTTCCTCTTGAGTCTCATCAAGTTCTACAACCCTCCCACTGTTCTCTTGAGCTAATTTCTTCTCAAAGAATTCAGCGTATCGAGCAACGCGAACAGTGTTTTTGACTGGGTCATAGAAGTCGTAACCCATCGTTTCCTTAGGGTATCCGACAAAGATGCACTTAGTAGTTCTGGGTTCAAGTTTTTCAGGTGTATCGCTCTTCACAAGTGCCTCACATCCCCAGACTCTTAAGTAAGACAGATTAGGAACATTTCCATGCCATAATTCATATGGCGTCTTGTCAACCTTCTTGGTTGGAATCATATTGAGAATGCGTACAGCAGTCTCTAGAGCATAATCCCAAAACGAAAATGGGAGAGTCGTAAGGGTCATCATAGATCTCACCATGTCTAGCAAGGTTCGATTTCTCCTTTCAGACACTCCATTATATTGAGGAGTGTATGGAGGAGTAAGCTGTTGGACAATTCCACACGCTTTCAGATAATCCTTAAACTCTTGGCTTAAGTATTCACCACCTCGATCCGAACGAAGAATCTTGATGGTTTTGCCGAGTTGATTTTCTACTTCATTTTTAAATTCTTTGAATGTTTCAAACACTTCATGTTTATGTTTAAGCAAGTAAACATAACCATAACGACTGAAATCATCCGTAAACGTTATGAAGTAGCTAGCTCCTTTTCTTGACACATGTCTAAATGGGCCGCAAACATCGGTATGAATGAGTCCAAGAAGATCTTTAGCCCTCTCCGGTTTATGCGAAAAAGGTTTTCTTGTCATTTTGCCGGAAACACATGACTCGCATTTATCAAATGATTCATCATTTAATTTTAAGATCCCTTCACGTTGAAGTCTTTCAATGCGATTTTTGCCAATGTGTGCAAGACGACAGTGCCAAAGATAGGTAGAGTCCAAGTTAGTCTTGCCTCTTTTGCTAACATTATACATTGAATTATCATTTAGTGAATCACAACCACGCATATCAATTTCATAAATACCATTATTATCAATAGCATCAAAATAATGAACATTATTTTTAGAAACTGAAATACCATTATCATTAAAAACATTAATGAATCCGTTGTGTTTTAACACTGAAACTGAAACTACACCTCTAGTAATAGAGGGTGCATAATGACAATTGTCCAAAACAATAATTAAACCGGAAGGAAGAACTAAATTATATTCTCCAATAGCTTCGACAGGTGCTGGTAGACCATTGCCTACGAACAGCTGCAAAGCTCCGGGCTTCAGCTTCCTCCTTTTCCTAAGTGCCTGTAATTCATTACAGATATGAGTTCCACAACCAGTGTCATAAACCCATGATTTACGCTTAGTAAGGAAAATAATTCAATAGTGAAGATACCTGAAGCACTAGCATTGCTAGCTTGCTTCTTCTTCACATTCAACTCGGCAAGATACTTGGGACAGTTCCTTTTCCAGTGCCCGACTTCATTACAATGATGACAGGTCTGGTCTTTAGCCGATGCTCTTTCTTAGCCGGAGGGGTTTTCTTTGGTTTGGGGGGATTAGCAGCTTGCTTACCCTTGCCTTTATCATCAAACTTGCCTTTAGCTTGGTGCGATTTCTTAGCTTTCTGGATCCGACCCCCCTTTATCATAAGGACATTTGGGTCATTGGCCTTCTTTGGAATCGTCTTCTCATATTCAATGAGCATAGCATGAAGTTCATTGACGCTTTTTTTCATAGAGTGCATGGTATAGTTTTGCACAAAACCCTCATATTCCTTCGTAAGGGATTTGAGAATCATGCCAACTTTTACCTCTTTATGATAAGCGTACTCCATCGAATCCAATTTGTCAAAAATGCTCTTCATCTTGAGCACATGACTGCTAACCGATTTTCCAGATTCAAGTTTCATGTCATGGAGTTCCACGACTAAGTCGAACAGTTCCACTCCAGCTTGTTTTTCATACAAGGATTTAAGTTCTGTGATCATATCATATGGAGTGTAGAGCTCGAATTGTTTTTGAAGCTCGGGAGACATGCTCGCAAGCATCAAACAACAAACTTCATTGAATCTAGTGTACTGAATCCTATATTCAGCTTTTCCAGCTGCTGTGGATTCAGCACTTGGTTCGGTTGGCCATTGCCTTTCAATGACATCCATGCGTTCCTCAACTCTTAGAACAATTCTCAGTTGACGATACCAGTCATTGAAATTTGATCCATTAAGCTTTTCTCTTTCAAACATTTGCCGAAAAGCATTGGTGTTTGTGGAAGGATTCATTGCCATCTACAAAACAGATTAAGTTCAAAAATCAGTATTTTCGATAATAAATCCTTAGGAAATCAATTACCCAATGTTTATCAAATAAACAATTAATTTCATTAAGGCTAGGATCCAATTGACATACAATCATTTCATCAGTTGATCTGCTAGAAATGATTGTACTCAAAAGGTAAGTGACGAGCAGTAATTGCATTACATGTGCAATTCCTAGTAAGAATGGGACCTACAAATGACACTTGATTCATCAAGTAATTTGTAGTCATGTTTTGTCCCATCTTTTGCCACGGGTCAAGGTCTCACCGCTTAACTCGATTTAAGTCGTCCAACCAAGAACGCGCAAATTTGTCCACCACTGTGTACCAGTGAGTGGGATTTGCCATGCAACTGCCATTTCACCACTGTGTACTAGTGAGTAAAACAACAGCTACAAGTGTCCTTTGCAAGTTGGATGGCAAATGACTTAAGTTTATTGGGTCAATCAATTTGATGTGTGATCAAAAAGTTATGTTTGAAGATTCATGCATATCTTCTAAACATAATATGTTTATAAAACTCATTTTTATTGCCTTTAAATACAAAAGAGCTCGGTAGCTCCATTTGAACGCACAAAGAAGCGCAAGGGCAAAGGTTTGCGATGAACGCAATTAAAAAACCCGCCCTTTTAGGAGGCTAACGCACTCCGACTTATACCT
Organism: Erigeron breviscapus; assembly: GCA_034093135.1. Lineage (NCBI taxonomy): Eukaryota > Viridiplantae > Streptophyta > Magnoliopsida > Asterales > Asteraceae > Erigeron > Erigeron breviscapus. The sequence continues at coordinate 109,681,653 of CM067167.1, read as the reverse complement.
CTCTTAGAGTTTGTTCAAATGGGTGAGCCGGTGTATCTTTTGATTTTAGGGCACCAATTTTATAAACAAAATCATTATTTCAATGTAATTTAGTCAAGTTTAATTTTCGAAAACCAATTTTGCACACAATTTTCTTAAAGGGCAAAACTAAACTTTTACTAAATACAAACACGTAACAATTAGGTATCCATCCTCGGTAAGGCCACTATGGTTTAAGATTGGCCCCCCTTTCTCAAGGAAAAGGTCCACATAATCAAGTAAACTTGATTACAAAAGCCAAAATTTAATAACAAATTTATCACATAGACACATAAGGTGCTGATCTTAAAAATCCAGCAGCTTCACGACCCATTTAGGCTTAGAGGATGGCCGAACTGGACTTAGCACAGAACTACAAAGTTGTAGCCCTATGAGTCAAGTATCTACTGTAAAGATTTTAGCTTCTAACTCCTTACGGTTGATAAGTTATGATCGTTTTAGTGAACTGGTGTCAAACAGGAATTTTCACAAAACTTAATCACATTGTCACACAATTAGTTATTCAATTATCTAGCATAATTAACTTGCATGAAAAATTCATGATTTTTACTTCTATTTAACAATTAAATAATTAAAGGTACACCATAAATACATGCAATTTATCAAATAAACATGTAATTAATCAAAACTTGGATTAGGAAACTTCAAAAAAAACAATTTTTTTTTTTAATTTATTTTTCCAGAATTTCGAAGTATATATATATTGGAAAAAAGGATACAAATAATATATCCTTTTTAAATAATGTAATTAAATTACAAAAATTAATTTAAATATATATAAATCCGAAAAAAATAAAACTCAAGAACCCTAACCCCCCTTCAAGTTTTGATCTAATTGGTAATCAAAAAACATACATAGTAGGCTCGTGATACCACTGTTGGAATGTATAACAAATTATCTAATTAAATCACAAAGCACGCAACAGAAGATTTAAACTATGTAGATAATTAATTAACCAAAAGAGAAAGCATATACCTTTAATTGAAGATGATAAAGTGAAGAACTTTATGATAAGGTTTAAAGAAAAACCTCTCTACGATTGCACACACAACACTCGAATGTATGCGTGCTAGCACTTGATCACGAACCGGCAACGATTGGCTTCTCCTTATTGCTTTCTTTGGTCAAAACCACCAAGAACCCCAAAGGGTATGTAATTTCGGTTATATGGCCAAAAATTAGAGAAGAAGAGAAAGGAGATGTAGAGTTTTGTAACCTTTAGAATGGAGTAAATGGAAACAATTAACATAGGCCTTTATATAGTCTTAGATAAACTTGGTGACCAAGTTTAGGGTTTTGGAAAACCCTTTTCCCATTGTGGCCGTCCCCCCTCTAGAGAACATTCTAGAGGGTTTCCTAATTGTTAATTAAACATCTCCTTCGTTAAGTCCGTCAGTTAAGTACCGTTAACTCTTTAACACTTAACGGACGGCCGTTAGTTTTCGTGATCTAATTAATTAATAAATTACATTAATTATATTAATTAATTATAATTACATTTGTGTCGAGACGTGTGACCCGTAGGCTTAAATCATTTCCGGACATACGTTCATTTTACGTGATCACATACTAACACAAAGACCTTTAACTTAACATTTTATCGACCTATTTAATTAGTTAACATAGTTTTGGGGCTATGTTTAATTAATTCATTAGAGCACACATATTAAAAATTTTATATTATATGATGATTATATATAGACTAAAAAAATAGTTACGTTTAATCTATAATATTTTTATAAAAAAGGCCAAAAAAATTATGTTCAACAAACTCCTTTTATAATTCCTTAATTCACAGCTATCTAATTCTTCTACCACTTGTACAACTTGCTGATCAGGGTGCATATATATATTGAACGCATGTAAAAAATATTAAAGAAAGTATTTACTGTATTAAATTAATGTTAAGGAATATATGATATAATAATTAACTACACAGAATTCAGGTTTAATATTTATAAAATGAGAAGTCATACATCATCAGAATCTAAAGAGGATACAAATGATCAATTAGTCTGCCATAAATATATGATAGTTAAATATAATCAACATCATCTCACCTATTATTAATTGATTAATAATTCATACTGAATCATCCTCATATATGTAAAAATAAAATGAAGAAAAATTAAGCATTGATCAAAAGTTATATAATCTATAATATTTTTATAAAAAAGGCCAAAAAAATTATGTTCAACAAACTCCTTTTATAATTCCTTAATTCACAGCTATCTAATTCTTCTACCACTTGTACAACTTGCTGATCAGGGTGCATATATATATTGA
>CM067167.1:109624327-109674327 GCA_034093135.1 Erigeron breviscapus | reverse complement strand
TATATATATATATATATATATATATATATATATATATATATATATATATATATATATATATATATATATATATATATATATATATATATATATATATATATATATATATATATATATATATATATATATATATATATATATATATATATATATATATATATATATATATATATATATATATATATATATATATATATATATATATATATATATATATATATATATATATATATATATATATATATATATATATATATATATATATATACAAACACTACTATATGATATCATAAGGTGACAAGCTACTGTCCAAATCAGTACAAGCCGGCTCTCTCTCTCTCTCTCTCTCTCTCTCTCTCCTCCCTCTCTCTCCCTCTCTCTCTCTCTCTGAGAGAGAAAGAGAGAGAAAGAGATAGAAAGAGAGAGAGAAAGAGAGAGAAAGAGAAAGAGAAGAGGGAGAGAGAGAAAACAGTCAAAACGCAGTACATATTTGTACAATACAAAGATAATAGTACGCTCAGCTATAGAAAGAGAAAGAGAGAGTGTGAGAAAGAGAGGGAGGGAGAAATAGAAAAGAGAGAGAGAGGGAGAGAGAGAGAAGAGAGAGAGAGAGAGAGATAGAGAGAAAGAGAGAGAGAAAAGGGAGAGAGCGAGAGAGAGATCGAGGATAAGAGCGACATGATGCAGTGGTAGAACGAGCGAGCAAAGAGAGGAGCGAAAGAGACAAGAGAAAGGAGCAAGGAGAAGAAAAAAAGAAGAAAGAGAGAAAAGAGGAGGCAGGCGGAAAGAGAAATGAGAAACTGAGGAAATATAGAAGACGAAAGTCGACGAGATATATATATCTATAGCATAGGCTATAGCGAGAGGAGAACGAAAAGTTGAACAGAGGGAGACAGAGAGAGAAAGGCGAAAAGGAATGGACCTCTCCCTATCTCTCTCAATGCCCCTCTCGCACCTCTCGCTCTCTAAGAGAAAGGAAAAGAAGAAAGAGGAAAGAGAGAGAAAGAGCAACGAGAAAGAGAGAGGTAGAGAAGTAAAGAGGAAAGAAAGAGAAAGAGAAGAAGACAAGAGGAGAGGAGGAAAGCAAGAGAGAGATTAAAGAGATAAGAGGAAAGAGAAAGAAGAAGAAAGAGAAAGAAAAAGAGAAGGGACGAAGAGCAAAGAAAAAGGAGATGAATAAGAGAGAAAGAAGAATATGAGCAAGAGGGAAATTTGGAAAAAAGAGAGAGAGAGAGAGAGAGAGAGAAAGAAAAGAAGAGAGAGAGAGAGAGAGCGAGAGAGAGAGAGAGCGAGAGAGAGAGCGAGAGAGAGAGAGAGAGCGAGAGAGAGCGAGAGAGAGAGAGAGCGAGAGAGAGAGAGAGAGAGAGAGAGAGAGAGAGAGAGAGAGAGAGCGAGAGAGGAGAGAGAGAGAGAGAGAGAGAGAGGGAGGGAGGGAGAAGGGAAACACACACCCTCGTGTGGTGCTCAAGTGTGGATTGGTGTTTAATACTTCATAATTAACTACTTTTTTAAACCTTTAATCATCTTTTTTTAATGTTAAAAAAAATTTATAATAATCTATTAATTTTAATTGAATATGGGGAATAGTAATAAGTAAGAAAGAGAAAAAATGATAATTAAGCTAAGTTCAGCCTTTTGAAAATTAGATCGGACTATATATTAATTAAGTTCGTCATTGGGGTGTTAGCCCAGTGGTCAGAGACTTTTTCACAATGTAGTTTCCTCCTGTAGGGTCTCAGGTTCTAATCATGCCGCATGCATATGTGGTGAGGGACAACATGGGGAGCAAACCCTTTAGGGCATTGTCAGGAGTCGAACCGACATGGACACATCCACGTGGGGGTGTTAGTCATTTATCCATTGCTATCTTTCAAAAAAAAATAAATTACTAAGGGCGCGTTTGGTTGGCGGAATTTGAAGAAATTTGATGGAATTGGAATGTAAATTCCATTCCATGTTTGGTTACAAAAATAGGAAGGAATTTAATTCTTATGGAATGAAAAGATTACCCCATTCACATGAATCATATTCTTTGACAAGGTATGATGGATTTCAATTCCATCAAGACTTGAATCTACAAAATACCATTTTATCCCTACAAGCATCATCTTCTCCAAACCTTCTCCACATCTACTACTCCAATTTCTGGTCAACCACCGCCGCCCACTCTAGCCGGAAAACATTCACCGCCACCACCCAGTTGGGAAGCGCCACCGACACCCACCCAGTCAGAAACAACCACCACCCACCCAGCCATAAACCACCATTGCCACCAACCAAGTCAGAAACCGCCACCGCCACCACCTAGTCGGAAACAACCACCACCACCCACCCACCCAGAAACGATCATTGCCACCCACCTAGTCGGAAACCGCCAGCGCCACCCACTCAGTCGGAAACAGCCAGCGCCACCCACCCGGTCAGAAACCACCGCGATAAGCATGGCGGCAATAAGTCTTCATTCCAAACTATATGTTAAATCAACTTTTTTTTATCCTTTTTGAATTACACAATTTGTAACCTTGGTCTCTTTGTGCATTCTATTGAGTTATGGGATGGAAGTTATATGAAAATATTATGCATGATTAAGAAATGTATGGTAACTGATATGCACAGCTAAGATCCAAAGTTAAACATAATTTTAATTTCGGCTAATATCTGTTTTGGGCTGTCCTCTGCAGGTAGTAAACGTATTAACATCGTCCAAGGAACTTGTGGACCTGATAAGAAACGTAGACACTGTATTTCATTCCACTCTAGCAGGGTCATCCAAGTCGACCCTCAATACATTATACAGATTTGTACCTTCTATCCGTGAACAGTTGCAGCAAGCTTTCCATCAGGGTAAGCACATTGCTACCGTCGCCAAGAAACTCAAGGGAAGCTCGTGATGTGCATCTAACTCACTGAAACAATGTCAAGCTAGATACAATTAGGTTACCTGTTACTAACTTGTGGTTGTATGAAACACATTGTTTTGATATATATGAAATTCGCTCTTTTGCTATTTGTGTATTTATTTGTATTGTGAGATTAACTGTTATTTAATGTGTGAATATTAGTAATTTTATAAAAAAAAAAAATTTTAAAAAAATTTGAACCATGACACGCAAAAAAGGTGTCATAAAATAGTGTCATAAAAGTGTGTCGTAAAAGGGTGTCATAAAAGCGTGTCATAAATTCATGACGCGCGAAATGCGTGTCATAAAGCTTTATGACGGGTCGATTTATGACACCAAAAAGCGTGTCATCTGACCCCTTTTATGACACGCAATCGGTGTCATTAAAGGCATTTTTTCTAGTAGTGTAATGTGTGTATGACTTTTTTTTTAAAGGGAAACTAGTAAATATATAAAGGATAAGGGTAGAAATGTCATTTTAATGATTGTGTCAAAACATTCGTTGATACATTTTGCCAATCCAACACATTGATTGAATCAAATTTCATTCCATCAAATTTCATTCCTTTAAAAAACATTCCGTGAACCAAACGCGACCTAAAAGATTTGTAAATTAGGTTCTAACAAATTTATGTTGAATAATATGAGGTTCTAATATCGATCATTCAAAGTAATTATAAATGTATGTTACTTTGTCATCAGCATGTTTAATTAACTCTACATTGCAAACAATTACTCGTAAGTAATAACACTGAATTAACTGTTACCTATTAAACTGTAATTCTTAAAAACGGGTCCGAACAGTCAATTCAAAAACATTGTTAAGGTTGGCTTAGCTTCATTGACATTTCCTTATTCTTTTTCTTTCCATTTTAGAATTGCTTCCTAGCTTTGACCAAGAAGAATGAAAGGATATGAGTCACATGAGAAGACCTTGTCTCGCGTATATATGGAATCTGTCTACTTTGTTTGCAAATTGGGTTTTAATTAGGTTAAATTGACTAGTCTAATTAAGATTGACCGTAATGATCCACATCTATCATCGATCACATGAAAAAGATTGATTATCATCAACCACTCAACAACGATACTAGCTAGTAATTATAGATTAAATTAAAACCTATTGCTCACGATATATATCATACAATACTTTACGTAATACTCTATTATCCCCATATAAATATCGGATAAAAATCAAACACCACCACAAGCTCAACACGCCATGGGCATATATATTATATAGTGCTTGACATGGGTGGCCGGCATGGTGTACGTACGTGAGGACCATATAAGACTGCCACATCGGCCAATTACGTACATCTACACATTTGCTGAATCGGTGGGGTTAAACTTGATATTCTATATATATATATATATATACAAATATATATATATCTCTGCTTAATAATTGTAATAATAATCTAGGTTATTGATTATTGTTTGTAATAAAATCTTGATCATCAGATCGAGGTTGAAATTTTTGGTGAGTTAAAAGACCCGAGACTTACTTTTTTGGGTTAAAAGTGAGAATGAATAAACATGATCATAAGTTGAATCCCTCGTGTTAGTTTCTTGTCAACTTCAAGAACTCTTTTTTTTTAAAATAATAATGAGTACACTTTTTTGGATCCAACCAAAATCAAATACTCCGTGCGGATTCCGCTATCATTTTCTACATCAACATCCTTTTCAAATATAAAATTGAGTAATGTCTAATCCATATATATTTATCAGCAGTAATCATTTGATTCTGTACCAAATGTGATCATAGTAGAGTAATGAAATATTTCGAGTTCTTTGTAATCAAAGTATATATAAACAAATTACAAGATATTGATCTTGTAAAATATAACAAATTAAAGCAAAAGTTGTCGAACATACTTAATTACATAGTTAAGTATATATATCCACTCCCAATATAAAGAAGTAATAAAACCATTATGCTTTAAGTTTCCGAAACAAGAATTATATTACCCGAGATGGATAACAATGGCCACTAAATTTTAAACGTTTTAATTTGCCATTACTTTTTGTTTTTGAAACGGCATACAAGCTTCTAGCTAGCAAAAACCCGAGGTAATATATTAGCTTAATATGGTGGCATTTATTTTTATTCACGGGCCGAACGGGTAGAGTCTAATTTCATCTACTAACACTACGTACGTACGTCCTCTCTGTTCTATCGGCCTTTTGTTATTGAAGGTTAATTACACCGTTTCGGTGATTCCATAATCTCCAAAATGACAAGTTTTTGAATATTCAAGACATATATGATCCAAACATCGATCTTCTTAATCACGTCCTTCGTAATATGATATATGTGATTCGGCTAGATGGATTACCATTTTACCAAATTTAATTAGATTAGTAGAACGTTTAATCTCCACCATTTAGCAATGGTGTCCCATGTTTTCACGACCACGATATAATGTGTGTGTGTTAATTAGTTTCTTAGGCACACAACCGACGTCTTGTAGAACTTTAGTCAACCCACTAAAGTCAATGTTGACTCTGATAGCTATGAAGACGCACACAGTTGTAGAGAGATCGAATAATATATTTGCTAGCTATATATGTGTAATTGATGCTAATATAAAAATATTGTAAGACACAATTTCGCCGAACCAGTGGCGGCTCAATCAAATCGGAGACCTAAAACAAGTTCTTATTATCGGGGTCTTTTTCGGGTAACAAAACTATTGATATTCTAAATAAAGTTTATTTTTTTCAATCTGATTAAATGCAAAAAATTTAACAAATTTAAAACACTAATTTGAAATGATAAATCACTCCTAATCGATAGAATTGTTATTTCATTTAACGTTTCGCATAAGTTGAGCTTTGAAAAATTTGTATCCGCTGGAACAACTATCACCTAGTTGATAAAAGTTAAGTTCTCTAATTCTCATTTCTACATAGTCATATGCATAACTAGAAAAATATGAGGCTTTCGGATATCTGAGGCCTAAAGCCCTTGTTTCACTTGCTTTACCCTTGAGCCACTATTGCGCCGAACTTCATTAATACTTCATTAGTAATTATGGAGCGACGAGTGTAACTTTCTGTAAGAAAAGTAGATGAGCCTTAACATTTATAATTTGCATGAACAATATTTGATTACACTTGTTTGGCATGAGCTAAAAATAATACGTACGTATAGTACTAAATATGAAAGTAAATGGAAGTTATTGAGGAAGATGTATGCGTTATCAAAGTGGTTCAAAGGTTAATGTGGAGGGAAAGCAAAGCTTCCATTTTCAATTGAATTGGTGGTGACTTTCATTTTAATAGCTTTAAAATGGTTGAATATTTTCTAAAAATTATTCAAAGCTTCTTATTGTTGAACTTTCACACACCACACCACACCACATTAGATCTTGTGGCTTTGTAAGTAAAATTGTCGGTAAAATGCATGCCAATCACAATAAAAGTTAACTACTGATAAAATAAAATAAAATAAAATATAAATATAATATAATATACACATTTAGTAATAAACATAATAAATAATACTCCAATATAATACAGAGTATATAATGTAAGAATTAAATAGCAAATTTTAATACTGTAATGTAATGTAATAAAGTTCCTTAAAATGAAAGGAAATGACAGCACACAATGGGCTTCTTGTTTGACCCGTATCTTAAGGCAAATAAGTCGCCCCTTTGTTTTTTCATTCCCAGTTGAAGTACGTCATCATTCTTCTAATAATAAGTAATAACAAAAACAAATTTTAATCGATGTGTTATAACATCCCTCTGTTTTTTTTTTTTTTTTCTCTTTTCTAAAGGTACCCTTCCAGTTTTTAGTTTTGATATACTACATTATCTTGTCTGTATACATCTAATCAAAATTTTACATCTTTTGTTACGATTTTGTGAACCGGCTACGATTCTAACCTTTGTTATAACATCTCTAATTTGAATCACATGGTAAATTAGGTCATTGTTGTCTTTATATCTTGTAGTCTTTTCTAAATATGAATAAGTAGCTTATTTTATGAATCAAAGGATTATCAGTTAAAAGCTTTATTGCAACAACATATATACCATAAGTCCATAAGACTTGAAAACGTAAGAACGCACATGAAGAAGGAAAAAGAAGCGGGCCTATTAATAGAATTCGTGGGCTGGGCTAAAAATAATGGGCTTATATATAGTGGCTTGAATATGTCATATGTAACAAATTAATTTGACCGACCATAAAAGGTGTGTCGTAACAATTATAGAAACCAAAAAGAAATCTAGTTGTGGAAGCTTTTGAGAAAAGATAAACTCCGGTTAGATAGTTTTACTAAATGTGTCCTACTACAGACCAATTGTATATATTAAATTGTGTTTTGTTAATCAAGAGATGAAGTTTCTTTTGGATCTAAATAGTCCATGAGTACATAACACAGATGTTGGTAAATTAACACAATGGTGGTGGCCAAATGGTAAAAATGTTGGTCTGTAATGATGAGATTATTTGGATGTTTCAAATTCAAATTCTATGAGCAAATTGAAAGAAAAAAAAAAGGTTGAAGGAAGGGATCATGTCTCCGGTATCCCTTAGCTTCGATACTCACCTATATCACCACCCCATAAGGCTTTGGGTGCCGGTGAAAGACCTCCACTTAATTCCCACAGGATATGGGCATCCTGGAGGATCGAACCCTTGTCATATAGGACTTCCCCTGTATACCCTAAACATCATAGGCGACGGGTACCACTGAGCTATTGCCACATTGGTAAGAGCAAATGAGTATATTCCCTTGTGGCCACGGAGGTTCATCCGTGATGACTCCGGGTTACCTGTGACGAGTGCCTAAAAAAGTGTATTCCGACCCTTTTCCTTTTCTGTCAAATTTAATTGATTTAATCTACATCCAAATATAAGCTAGTCACGAATTCAAAGTTATAACTGGTACAACGATTAATTGCTGAATCGAATCAATTGACTAAGACCTTGAAGATCGATATTATTGCGTATATCAAAACATTTCCATGACTGTAGTCTAAATTACCAACTCAATGAGATTAGTAAGTACATCTAATGCCACATATGCGTAATAATATTTCTCTTCGTGTTTTATTCATCATGTACTCAATCTAGGAATGTCCTATCTACTCGTATAAAATTAGATTGTCACATTGGACACTTTGAGCTGAAATGAATACTCCAGATTGTTTAGATCTACTTATGATTTGAATGAAAATTGATTTAATACTTTGTAGTTTTATTTGTTTTCTCTGTATAAGAGCATGGGGTATGGAAGAGTAACCCCGACCCCGGATCCTACATGGCAATCCGGCACCGAACCCTTTACCATCCCCCTCCCTTCCGGCGCCGACTCTTGGATCGGGGTTCTTTGTCTTAACGCCGATGCTCGGCATCAGATTTGCTTTCTTTTTTCTTTGTCCTTTTCTTTTGTTTTAGTAATACAGAGTATTTGTATGTATGTGTATATATATTATGGGAAAAGTGAATATAAGGTTGTCCGGCACCTAAGCTTAGGTGTGGAACCCCTCACATACTAATTTTTTAATATTTGTTGAATTTTAATTAAATCACATGGCCCCCATGAATTTTATGGATTAAAAAAATAATATGTGAGTGTTCCACACCTAAGCTTAGGTACCTAACAGCCTTATATTCCCATCCCCCATATATTATATATATATGACACACACACACATATATATACGAGATAGTAAGTACCCGCGCGTTGCGGCGGTAAGATGGTAGGGTGATAGGTCATAGAGTTTGATAGGTCATAGAGTTGTGATATGTCATAGAGTGTGATAGGTCATAGAGTGTGACACGTCATAGGTTGTGATATGTCATAGAGTGTGATAGCCAAATGCCTTAGCCGTACAGGCTCCACCCTCAGATTTAAAAATTCATCGAAAGTATATCGAATGACATCTCTAATGAAAGAGCATGAAATTTTAAGAACATCCATATAATTTTTATAATTTATCGATTTACGGTTTTTGAGATAAAAGATTTTGAATGAATTAGAAGAATAAAATGATTTATGGAGGAGATAGAAAAATAAGTGGTTGAGATTTTAGGAGAGAGAAAAAAATGAGTGGTTGAGATTTATTCTAATGGTATTATGAATAAGTGATAGGGGTATTTTGGGGTTTTCACTTGTGTAAAGTTGAAAAAAAAAAAATGAGTGGTTGAGATTTATTCTAATGGTATTATGAATAAGTGATAGGGGTATTTTGGGGTTTTCACTTGTGTAAAGTTGAAAAAATGGAGGGAACAAATAATTTATAATGTAGTAGAGATAGAGATATTTATATACTCACCGATAATAGGTTGGATAACACAAGTAGCAAACATAGGGAGGCATAATTTCACAGTGGGTCATACTTCGGCGACCACTGGCTTTGATTTCTCTCCCAATATTTTTCTACCGTCGCATATATACACATATAAGTATTGCAGTGGAAAAGGTATAGAGTATGAGGAAAGGGAAGACTACAGGGAATATGAAGTGAAAAGTCAAAAATACAGCAAACTTATGTTGTTTTCAAAGTAAATTTCTATTTAGTCCTTGAATTATAATCATATTTACAGAATAGTTATATTAATTTTATGAATAGTTTTATGTTTAATTTTACGAGTATATATTTTACTTTTATAATGTTTTTTTAATTTGTTAACAAATAATGATTGTTTCAAAAAACTTTGTCAATCCATCTTATAATTTTTTTAATATTTGATTTTCTAATAAGTATTGCAGGGAAAAGGTATAGAGTATGGGAAAGGGAAGACTACAGGGAATAGGAAGTGAAAAGTCAAAAATACAGCAAACTTATGTTGTTTTCAAAGTAAATTTCTATTTAGTCCTTGAATTATAATCATATTTACAGAATAGTTATATTAATTTTATGAATAGTTTTATGTTTAATTTTACGAGTATATATTTTACTTTTATAATGTTTTTTTATAATATTGAATGAATAAAAAATACTTTATAAAATATTTAATGTAATTTGCATAAATAAATAAAAGTAGAAAAAGGTAGTGTTCTACGTTCTGTGTTGTTCTGCATCCATAACACCTCAAAACTGATCTTTAATAAATACTAAAAGAGAACCCTTAATTCAAAAATGGATTAATCTACCTTTATTAAAAAAACGTTTTTTGATTTGTTAACAAATAATGATTGTTTCAAAAAACTATTGTCAATCCATCTTATAATTTTTTTCATATTTGATTTTCTTATAAATCTTCTTATAGATTAATATTATTAAAAAAAAACGTTTTTTTAATTTGTTAACAAATAATGATTGTTTCAAAAAACTTTGTCAATCCATCTTATAATTTTTTTAATATTTGATTTTCTAATAAGTATTAGCAATTATATTTGCAGTTGCTTAATTTGTGTCAAGTAATATTATGATTCATCTTCCATTATAGTTTATTTTTCGTATTTGATTTTCTTATAAATCTTCTTATAGATTAATATTATTAAAAAAAAACGTTTTTTTAATTTGTTAACAAATAATGATTGTTTCAAAAAACTTTGTCAATCCATCTTATAATTTTTTTAATATTTGATTTTCTTACAAATAATTAACAAATAATTTTGTATTGGATTATGGTTTAAATTAACCTTATGTTATGAAGTATAACTATACACTTGATGATATATGATTAAGATTGAAAAATAGGGTTGTTATTGTTTATAGTGTATTATTTGAATGAGCTCATAGAAGATATTGTGACAAACAGTCATTATCGTGATATGAAAAATGTATGAATATTATACATCAACTACACATTAGCATAATAAAGATTACATATTTGCTTCCATATCACTATATACAATATCATGGCAGATCAAGTTGTGTTCGATAGAATGGCTGACATCGATACATTCAAGGAATCTTGGAACATCTGGGTTAATATTATCTTACTTTGGAAGCGGACATATAAGTACAACCCAAAATTGTTCCATTCGAGTCCCTCTTTAATGAAGGAGGCGTTAGAAAAATCAATAACTTCGCTATGGCTTCAATGAAGGAGATTACATGCTTGTGGATCATAGGCATAAAATCAGCTTCTACAAAACCACTACTATTTGTGTATCCAATTATTTTGTGGATACCGTGAATCCTTATAACTTTTTATACTATACGTAGTTAGCTGGAAAAAAGCGTATGTTGTAATCTTTAAAAATATAATCATTTGTGATACTTCATAAAACTAAAAAACACTTGTCATGTGAATGGGAAACCACTGTCAAACTTTAGTCTTTGAAATTATATTTATACTATGGTTTATTTATGAAATAAACAACCGGTTTATTTTAATTATTCTTTTTTTATTTATTATTCTGTCATTTTTTTAATAGCTTTTAAGTATTTATTATACCATTGTGCTAGCTTTTTATACGTATAAATGTAATTTTTTTATAGGTTTCTTCCGCGTTTCACGCGGGTTATAATCTAGTTAAATAATAAAGACTGATGTGGCGTTGAGGTGTCATTCTGGATAGTTCTGCGTGATATAACCATACCTGATGCTCTAAGAATCAAATAGTTAATTACAAAAACTTGTACTCCGTTAAAGTATTAGTGCCCCGGGTTCGAAGCTTGCCGCCTTGCCTCAACCGATTCCATGTGGTGGTTTAACCTTGCGGAATGAACCGGTGTTTAGTCTGACAATGTATACTAAGATCAGTACACAAAATCACAAGATCAGAGGGTTCTTGTCATCATTCCTTGTACTATAGCTTAAAGTGATATATATATCCCCGTTAAGGTGCAATACAAATCTGGAAGATTTCAAAGAATAGTTTTGTTACATTTTATAATTCCAAAGTGAAAGAAAACGATTGAATATTAAAAAATCAAAATCAAGATGAACTACCCTTCACGCTACGAAATATTGTGTTTTGAATATGAGTCAAAAAGACATTTAGTACCCAGTGTAATTAATGGACTTGAGATCCTCAAACTAAGAGCTTAATTAACCATATAACCTTAAATTATATACACAAATACATAAACCCACTAAGGTTATCCGGAGTGGTATTGCCGGGGTGAGCTACTTGCATCACGTCGCGCCATGTGTCATCCTGGGTTGCTGAGGATTGCCTACGAAAAAAAGAGATAATGAAGTTGCCTGGATGGTGGGGTAGCCTTTTGTGACATGTGGCAATTAAATTATTAATATTAATTATTAAACACACTAAAAAACAAAATTATGTGTACCAAATGTGGACTTTTGTCGGATTAAAGTGAATTAGTTAACTTGGCAACCCATATGGATCGCTTGCTATGCATATCGCCTGGTGGGGGTGTTGTAGCAGACGACCCACCGGCGAAATTCCCGTGTATCGCCCCTCCAACCGCCCCACTCCGTTTAGCCTAACTGATACAATCAGTTAGTCATTTTAATTATATATATAATCATATTAATATTAAGAGAAAATCACATGATTAGCCAAATTTCATTGCGATTATACCAGATTAGCCAAGTTTTTTTGGATTTTCACAAAATAGCCAACAAAATCGCAATAAACTGACAAAATCGCAATGAGAACATCAAAATCGCAATAAGATTAACGGAATCGCAATGAGATTATGAAGAATCGCAACGAGATTCTGAGAATCGCAACGAGATCCTGAGAATCGCAATGCGATTCTTCTGCAAATTCTTTATGAGATATTGCACAATCTCTATGAGATCCTGCATAATCTCTATGAGATTCTTCTGCAGAATCTCAACGAGATTATCAGAATCGCATAGCGATTCTCAGAATCTCGTTGCGATTTTGAAGTTCTCATTGCGATTTTGTAGATCTCATTGCGATTTTGTCAGTTTATTGCGATTTTGTTGGTTATTTTGTGAAAATCCAAAAAAACTTGGCTAATTTGATATAATTGCAATGAAATTTGGTTAATGACGCGATTTTCTCTAATATTAATACATTGGCTGAAAAGGATTAGAATAAAGCCTATTTATATTATTGACGATTAGGCTTTTAAACTTTGTTATTTTGTGTTATAGTACTTGTAAATGAGTTTTTGTAACATGTGCCCAGAGGGGTAGAGATCCCTTCAAGTTATCCAAACTTGAGGGGTAAAGTTATAGATATATTGATTTTTAGATTAAAACCAAAAGTCAAAATAAACATTGAATCTTGACCATTGATTCCAATCCAATGGTCAAGATACTCTCAACTTTACCCCTCAAGTTGGGATTAACTTGAGGGAATCCCCACCCTGTCTAGAGCATATGTGTTAACCAATTAATATTGGAATGAGTTAAACTTTTTTAAAATATAAAGTTAATGTTATAGATTTCAGTTGTGTTGAGAGGAAAAAGAGGCAATCAGGGGCATTATAATGACAAGCTATTGGTTATTTGGAAATACAGGAACGACAGGAAGTTTTCTAACAACAGGAGCAACACTTCTTATATTGTTCAAGATATTAAATCCTTTGGGGTTCTTTGGTATAAGAACCGATCAAAACATCATAGTATTAATTGGTCGGATTGGTGTAATTTCAAGTTAATGTAAATATTTGTATATAACCGCCGGCATTTTGCCGGGGTGAGTGTGAATAAAAGTTTACCTTTAAAAAAAAACGTTATGTATTGAGACAATTTATGAAAGTTTGAGTTAATTTAATGTGTTTAAACTTTAAAGACACGTGTTAGAAAAAATTATAATACACTAGTAGTTATTCACAAATACAGCGTGCAATTTCTTGTTGTACTAATTCATTAGCAATTTCCTCCGATTGTTAGGAAACTTCATCATATATGGATATCAACAGACATAACGAATCAGAAATGATTTCTGTCTCTGTTCTATATTCACGAACATTTGGTCTTTAGATAGATGTACAGATTATTGATAACAAGTTAAATGTACAAACTATCAATATATTACTCGTTAAATTTTATTTTTCAATTTTTTTTTGTCGTTGTCGTATTCTCATAGATTTCCAACAAATTCTTTTTAAAACATACGAGATATGTCACCCAGGCGTTGCCCTGGGAGACATTACATTTGTTAACGATTCATAAGAAAAAAAAATATTCAAATTGATTAAATTAAATTTTTTAGTAAAAAATAACAAAATGTCTAAAAAATAAGTATATTAATACCGATAACAATACTTTTAGAAGAATGAGAAAATATGTTACGAATATAATATTAATAATAGAAAAAGATATGACAATAAAATATTTTTAATATTAGTTACGACATTTCGATAACGATGAGATAATGCGTTACAAATAGGTATACAATAAAAGTTTTGTGTGAAAGTGAAATTAGTTCGCATAAAAGTTTAGTGCTAAAAGTGTAAGAGGCTAAAATGTTGTGATAAAATTAAAACTAAATCAAAAAGTATAAAAGTATAGTGCTAAAAGTGTAAGTGGTTAAACTGATGTGGTGAAAATAAAAAGAATAAAAAGGTTATTATATTTTGCACGCGACAGTTAAAAAAGAACTGTAATTTTTTTTTTTTGTGAAAGTGGTTTGCATAAAAAGTTTAGTGCTAAAAGTGTAAGAGGCTAAAATGTTGTGATAAAATTAAAACAAATCAAAAAGTATAAAAGTTTAGTGCTAAAAGTGTGAAGAGTTAAAATATTGTGGTGAATTAAAAAAAAATTAGTGCTAAAAATGTAAAAGGCTAAGTTGTTGTGGTGAAAATAAAACAAAATCAAAAAGTATAAAAGTTTAGTGTGAAAAATTTAAAGAGTTAAAATATTGTGGTGAAAATAAAAAGAATTAAAATTTTAGTGCTAAAAGTGTAAGAGGCTAAAATGTTGTGGTGAAAATAAAAGAAAATCAAACAGTATAAAAGTTTAGTGTAAAGAGTTAAATTATTGTGGTGAAAATAAAAAAATAAAAAATTTGTGGTGAAAATAAAAGAAAATCAAAAAGTATAAAAGTTTAGTATTAAGAGTGTAAAGAGTTAAACTAGTGTGGTGAAAATAAAAAATAAAAAGTTTATTATTCTTTGCAAGCAAATCCGTACCTTTGTTTTTAATATATATATATTAATATGTACATCACTACATCATATATTGAGAAACCACTCTGCATACCAACAAAAGAAAACGCCCCGCGTGCCCCGACCAAAGAATAATGGGTAAGCCGATCAGCCACTTTCCCCGGCGATGTCGCCGCGGAAAGTCGAATAAGACAAAAGTTTCCGCGGCGATGTCGCCGCGGAAAGTGCGGGCCCCCATGTCATTAACGGCTAATCTGGCAGAATATTAGCGGGCCCCCCTCATTAGCGGCGAGGTCGCCGAGGAAAGTCCGGTCCGGTTACCCTTTATTAGGTCGGACTACATGGCGCCAAAGAAAAAGCTTATCATAGATAGGACTGTACGATAAAACCTTTTGACTAACATGAATAATCTCAATAATTTGTTCCATATAGGACTTAAACTCATAGCATTCTCGTTATTGAGCTCATTGATGAGTACTCATTTAAAACTAATATGATCTATTCTCTGAACTTTGTATGCACCCTCTAGTCTCTTGCTAAAAGTCATATTAATAATGGGTTATTTACCTAAATAAACAAATAAAAGAGGGTATTTTACAAATTAGACTCGGTTTTAAAACTTACCAATTTAGACAATATACCCGTGTACCAGATGTATATATCACACGGACTGTTTGACCCAATTAAAACTCACCACGTGCCTTCTCCTTTCTGTCCACCCAGTAACCCCATCTTCTATGTTCCACTTCAACCGATCTCCAATCCTCTTCCTCAAAACCCTTAAACAAACTAATTAAGATATTAACACCACAAATCCAACCATTCTTCCTTCAATCAATTAAACAAAATTTTTACGCTTTCTGTTTCGTTTTGGGGAGGATTTCCCTTTGTTCATCTTACAATGTCGGATTTCTGGTTTACACTTTCTTTCTATTTTTCCTTCTTATTTTTCAAAGTTGTTTGCTTTCTTTCCATTCGATAAAATTGCTTGTGTAAGGTTATTTTGTTGTTTCTTTACTGTTCGAAGGGTAGCAGTTATTGTTGAAGTGGCAACACCAGATTATGTGGCACTCCACATCAGCAGCTGAAATTGAGTAGGGGGCAAGTTTTATTTGTTTACTTAGTCTTTTATGTTTAGAATAAAAGTCCTGGTCTTTAGGATAGTTGAGTAGTGGTTTCCAGATTTTTAGGTAGCAGTTAGTCCATGTTGGGTAGTGGCTTTATGCCTTATGTTTCAGTATTTATAGTCCTCTGTTTTACTTTATTTTATTCATCCAAAAAACGAGCAAAGTTTTAGCTCAACACTTGTGTTATTTCCAGATTATATTGTGTGTGTTTCTCTTGTGAGTTGAGTGATATACCCTTGTCAAGTTAACAGGTGGTATCAGAGCTAGCGATCAAGAATGTCGGACCTGAATCTGATTGGCGGTGTGAAGAAGCTGAACAACCAGAACTACAAAACCTAGTCAACCTATCTCTCATCGTACCTACAAGGGCAAGACTTGTGGGAGGTGACTCAAGGCAGTGATGCAATTGAGCCACCAAGAGAGACACCTGATGGTGCACTTAGAAGATGGCGGGTTAAGGCCGGGAAGGCGATGTTTACCTTGAAGACGACGGTAGAGGAAGAGTTGCTGGATCATATCAGGGAGTCAAAAACCCCCAAAGAAGCCTGG
The DNA here is from genome assembly GCA_034093135.1 of Erigeron breviscapus. Lineage (NCBI taxonomy): Eukaryota > Viridiplantae > Streptophyta > Magnoliopsida > Asterales > Asteraceae > Erigeron > Erigeron breviscapus. The sequence continues at coordinate 109,657,776 of CM067167.1, read as the reverse complement.
GATACCCTCACAGTCCTGTTCTCCAAGAAGAATGATACCCGATTACAATTGCTTGAAAACGAACTGCTATCGATCACACAAAAAGATTTGACTATTCCCCAATATTTTCACTGTGTCGTGAGATAGGAGATCTTGATGAAGAAGCTAAAATCGAAGATGCACGTATTAAGCGCATCATAATTCATGGTTTAAAATCAGAATTTCAGGGCTTTATTACAGCAGTGCAAGGATGGCCAACACAACCTACAATTGGTGAACTAGAGAACTTGCTAGCCGGTCAAGAGGCACTAACAAAGCAGATGGCGAATGTCTCAGTTGGACCTTCTCAGGTCAATGTAACATCCCAAAACTTAATCGTTCATGTTGACTAACGTCGTTAGGTCAAATTATAAGTCCGTGATACGTTTGTGTGGAAATATGTGTTTATATGTTTATGTGCCCTATATGTGAGATTTAATTATCTTTAATGAGTGACAATAAAGTAGATTTAATGATGTGTAAAAGGCCTTTGTAGTGTGTGAAAGTGCTTTAGTGTGTTATATGTATCCCCAATAAGTGTTTTTAAGCGAAATAAAGTCGATATGAAGTCCAGGGACCAATTTTGCCAATGTTGGAAAGTTAAAAACGGGTTAAGTGATTAGGGAAACCTAATCTCTCATTAGTTGCAGCCATTAATCATAATTAAGTCAAGAAAACAAGTTCCTTCAATCCTTCTTGAATTTCTTAAGCAAATCTTCAAGTTTTGGGTCAATCGATCGTGTGTTTTGGCATTGGATTGGATCGGTCATTGTATTATCAGGTAACTAATGATTCATCGATGTATTTACAGATTTAAAGGTCATAAATTGATGTTCCAGATCTGATTTTAAAAGGGTTTTTGTTTAATTAGGGTTCATGTTGTGTCTTTGGCTAATTAATGATCTAAACGGTGTCAACGAGTTTGTAATCGATATGAATGATCAAAATATGTTTAACAATGTCAAAATCATGTTTTGGGTGAAGCCCAAGTCGTTTGTTTTTGGAAAAATCGAAGAACTTGGCCATATTTGAAATCTGGACGAAATTACTTTAAATTCGTTAGCTGAGTCTGATTTTGTACTAGCGAAGATAATCTTCGTTCTGGTTATCTTCGTTCTGGTTATCTTCGTTCTGGTTATCTTCGTTCTGGTTATCTTCGTTCTGGCTAACTTCGTTTGAACATTCCTAAGTTCGTTTGAACATTCCTAAGTTCGTTTGAACATTCCTAAGTTCGTTTGAACATTGCTAAGTTCGTTCAGTGAGTCTAAGTTCGTAAGAACAAACCTAAGTTCGTTTTAATAAAGTTCGTTTGGGTCCCAAATGACTTATATTTTGTATATTAATGTATCTTAGGTGTCGGGGATTATTGTTAAGCACTTTTAGCCTTTCATTACGCGCGCACACTCCCAACAGGTAAGATACACTACTTTTGTCACGCTGAGGGTGCAACGAAAATGGTTCGTAAACTATAACCTCCATAACAGTAATGTATAACTCATAGGTGGTTGGGTTGATATGGGAGGTACTCGGGGATTAATGATGACGATGTTTATGCCTAAAATGCTTCCCCGTACATGTGGTTACGATATGAAATGTTATGATGAACGGTGGTTAATGATATGTTTACGATATGATATGTTATGATGAACGGTGGTTAATGATATGTTGTAATGTTGTTATGTGCATGTATATGTGGCTTGTTCATCTAGAACACTAGACCTTTTTAGGTTGCCATGACACGTGCACGTTTTAAGGGCCCTAACGTGAAAAGATGATAGTATGGATTAGTTTAGGTTAAAGGTGGAAATCTAAACTAAATATGATAAATGCTCGAGCTAATTAGATGTTAAGTGTTATGCATAACCTGTGCCTTACGGTGGTAATAGGTACATCGTGCCTTACGGTGGTAATAGGTACATCGTGCCTTACGGTGGTAATAGGTACATCGTGCCTTACGGTGGTAATAGGTACGTCATGCCTGACGGTGGTTATAGGTATGTTAAAATGGTTGCTCGGGTGGTTCCTTGCAACAAGTCATATGTGGCGAGTAGTTTCGGGTGGCCTGATGACCCACCTAATGTCATGAACGTAGCGGGCTACTCATGGATCGACATTGTCTTTCCTTAAAAACGGTAACTTCGGTTACAACTTAACGAGGTGAATCAAAGTGATCAAATTGATTAGGCACGCTTAGGGTCATGAACTCTATGCTTATATGTGATGTGGATATGTTTATACGGTGGTGTGAATGCCTAATTAAAATGACGTAATGCTTTAAAGTGACGATTTAAATGGATGAAATGTTTTGCTTAAACCTGGTGTTATCTTACTTAGCTTTATAGCTAACACTTGTTTCTTTTAATGTGTTGACACCCCTCAGGTTAGGCAGTGAGATGACGTGTGAAGCCTTGGCGAGAGATGGGTAGATGATCAAGCTGGCTTAGTTTACCCAATAGCTTCGCATAGACCTTATGTTATTGATTTCCTTTATGGAACTTATGTAATGACTATGTTATGATTGCTTTATGTTGGGCAATCTTATGGATTTCTTTTATTACAGATTTGATGCTATTAGTAACACCACCAATGTTTTCTCAACTATTTTCCTTAGTTGAGTATTTTCCTAAATCGTTTCCGCATGATTTAACGCCGTTAGGCGAAATTTTTGGAAATCCATATTTTTACGAAACGGGTGTTACAATTTGGTATCAGAGAAGTAGTTTAAGTGAACCAAGGCCTATTGACCATAGGATTTGGACTTAAACTTAGGATATGCATGCTAGGTACTCGTAGGATGCCTTAGCTAGTGATGACATGTGATGTAGGATGGGTTGGGATGAGTGCGAGTGTGATAAGGCTTACGAGATGTTTATGTTACGATGATATGATTTAGCCTTATCCCAACGAACTTTTATTTTATTTCGCGCTTATCGATTCCACCATTTTATTGAAGGAAAATGGTTAACACTCGCAACCGCAACATCCAACGTGACGGAGCAACTGCCAGCGTTACTCCACCTGTCCATCCAGGTGCAGTTGCTACTAATGCTGCTGCAGCTAACGTGAATAGAAATCGAGTGAATCCTCAGCAGGTCAATCGGCAAGGCTCGTTAGGCCCTATGCCTCCACCTCCTGGTAATCAACCCATAGTTAACGAAGCAGTGGTGGAGCAAATCCCAAATGCAGCTGAATTGTACAATCTTGTGCTGACTCTCCAGGCCCAGTTAGCACAGACTCAGGAGCAACTGAACAACGCTCTTGCCGAAAATGCTGAAGGAACTGATGGCAATTTCTCAGTGCCTTCTCACCACACTGAGCTACCAGTTAATAATGTAGTCGTTCCCCCTGTTAATGTTGATGTGGCTCCTCCTAATGTAGTTCAAGCTCCTCGATTCAAGTTCGAAAGTTTTCAGAAGTGCGGAGCTCAGAAATTCTATGGAACACTTAATGCAGTGGGTTGCATGGAATGGCTTGATGATACTGAGATGGTTTTGAAGCTTGTGATTGTCCCGAGGATAAGAAAGTGTTGTGTGCTAGCAGGATGCTGAAAGAAGGTGCTCGGGACTGGTGGAAGAGCATTACCATTTCGATGACTCCAGCTATGGTATCTGCTATTACGTGGGCTAACTTCAGACAGAAATTTATTGAAGAGTATATTGGAGTTCATGAGCAGAGAAAAATGGAAAAAGAGTTTCGTGCCCTGAAGGCTGAAGTGGGAAAAATTAATGATTATGCTCGTTCCTTTATGGAACTTATGTAATGACTATGTTATGATTGCTTTATGTTGGGCAATCTTATGGATTTCTTTTATTACAGATTTGATGCTATTAGTAACACCACCAATGTTTTCTCAACTATTTTCCTTAGTTGAGTATTTTCCTAAATCGTTTCCGCATGATTTAACGCCGTTAGGCGAAATTTTTGGAAATCCATATTTTTACGAAACGGGTGTTACAATTTGGTATCAGAGAAGTAGTTTAAGTGAACCAAGGCCTATTGACCATAGGATTTGGACTTAAACTTAGGATATGCATGCTAGGTACTCGTAGGATGCCTTAGCTAGTGATGACATGTGATGTAGGATGGGTTGGGATGAGTGCGAGTGTGATAAGGCTTACGAGATGTTTATGTTACGATGATATGATTTAGCCTTATCCCAACGAACTTTTATTTTATTTCGCGCTTATCGATTCCACCATTTTATTGAAGGAAAATGGTTAACACTCGCAACCGCAACATCCAACGTGACGGAGCAACTGCCAGCGTTACTCCACCTGTCCATCCAGGTGCAGTTGCTACTAATGCTGCTGCAGCTAACGTGAATAGAAATCGAGTGAATCCTCAGCAGGTCAATCGGCAAGGCTCGTTAGGCCCTATGCCTCCACCTCCTGGTAATCAACCCATAGTTAACGAAGCAGTGGTGGAGCAAATCCCAAATGCAGCTGAATTGTACAATCTTGTGCTGACTCTCCAGGCCCAGTTAGCACAGACTCAGGAGCAACTGAACAACGCTCTTGCCGAAAATGCTGAAGGAACTGATGGCAATTTCTCAGTGCCTTCTCACCACACTGAGCTACCAGTTAATAATGTAGTCGTTCCCCCTGTTAATGTTGATGTGGCTCCTCCTAATGTAGTTCAAGCTCCTCGATTCAAGTTCGAAAGTTTTCAGAAGTGCGGAGCTCAGAAATTCTATGGAACACTTAATGCAGTGGGTTGCATGGAATGGCTTGATGATACTGAGATGGTTTTGAAGCTTGTGATTGTCCCGAGGATAAGAAAGTGTTGTGTGCTAGCAGGATGCTGAAAGAAGGTGCTCGGGACTGGTGGAAGAGCATTACCATTTCGATGACTCCAGCTATGGTATCTGCTATTACGTGGGCTAACTTCAGACAGAAATTTATTGAAGAGTATATTGGAGTTCATGAGCAGAGAAAAATGGAAAAAGAGTTTCGTGCCCTGAAGGCTGAAGTGGGAAAAATTAATGATTATGCTCGTTCCTTATGGAACTTATGTAATGACTATGTTATGATTGCTTTATGTTGGGCAATCTTATGGATTTCTTTTATTACAGATTTGATGCTATTAGTAACACCACCAATGTTTTCTCAACTATTTTCCTTAGTTGAGTATTTTCCTAAATCGTTTCCGCATGATTTAACGCCGTTAGGCGAAATTTTTGGAAATCCATATTTTTACGAAACGGGTGTTACAATTTGGTATCAGAGAAGTAGTTTAAGTGAACCAAGGCCTATTGACCATAGGATTTGGACTTAAACTTAGGATATGCATGCTAGGTACTCGTAGGATGCCTTAGCTAGTGATGACATGTGATGTAGGATGGGTTGGGATGAGTGCGAGTGTGATAAGGCTTACGAGATGTTTATGTTACGATGATATGATTTAGCCTTATCCCAACGAACTTTTATTTTATTTCGCGCTTATCGATTCCACCATTTTATTGAAGGAAAATGGTTAACACTCGCAACCGCAACATCCAACGTGACGGAGCAACTGCCAGCGTTACTCCACCTGTCCATCCAGGTGCAGTTGCTACTAATGCTGCTGCAGCTAACGTGAATAGAAATCGAGTGAATCCTCAGCAGGTCAATCGGCAAGGCTCGTTAGGCCCTATGCCTCCACCTCCTGGTAATCAACCCATAGTTAACGAAGCAGTGGTGGAGCAAATCCCAAATGCAGCTGAATTGTACAATCTTGTGCTGACTCTCCAGGCCCAGTTAGCACAGACTCAGGAGCAACTGAACAACGCTCTTGCCGAAAATGCTGAAGGAACTGATGGCAATTTCTCAGTGCCTTCTCACCACACTGAGCTACCAGTTAATAATGTAGTCGTTCCCCCTGTTAATGTTGATGTGGCTCCTCCTAATGTAGTTCAAGCTCCTCGATTCAAGTTCGAAAGTTTTCAGAAGTGCGGAGCTCAGAAATTCTATGGAACACTTAATGCAGTGGGTTGCATGGAATGGCTTGATGATACTGAGATGGTTTTGAAGCTTGTGATTGTCCCGAGGATAAGAAAGTGTTGTGTGCTAGCAGGATGCTGAAAGAAGGTGCTCGGGACTGGTGGAAGAGCATTACCATTTCGATGACTCCAGCTATGGTATCTGCTATTACGTGGGCTAACTTCAGACAGAAATTTATTGAAGAGTATATTGGAGTTCATGAGCAGAGAAAAATGGAAAAAGAGTTTCGTGCCCTGAAGGCTGAAGTGGGAAAAATTAATGATTATGCTCGTTCCTTTATGGAAAAGATGAAATTTGTGGGTCATCTATTCAGAACTGATGCAGATCAAGTCGCCTGCTATGTCGATGGTTTACCTCCAAGTTATCGAGGTATTTGTAGGCAGCATAAGACTCTAACTGAAGCAATCAAAGAATCTAAAAAGCTTGATGATGATTTTGCTGCGGATAAGAAAGTTGAAAAGAAAGAGGATGAGAAGAAGTCTGGCAATAAGAGGAGGTTTGGTGGATCAAATCGTTTTGGAAAGAAATTTAAGGGATCTTCATCGTCCTCTGACAAGGGAAGGGCAGACAAGGATGGAAAATGGTGCCCAGGCTGCAAATCTATCCATTCTGGTCAGTGTTCTACAAAGACCCGCAGGTGCAATAGGTGTGGAACTCAGGGTCATACCATTGATCAATGCACTGACAAGGCAAGATGTTATAAATGTGGAGACACCAAGCACCGTATTGCAGACTGCCCGCAGATGAAGAAAGATGAGGGAAAGAAGGCAGAAGCTTCCCAGGCCAAAGCCCGTGCTTATCAGATGACGGCTGAAGAGGCCAAAGATGACGACCAGGTAGTTACTGCTACCCTTATTGTTAACTCCAAACCTGCTAATGTGTTATTTGATTCTGGTGCGAACAAATCTTTTGTGTCTACTCTGTTTGCTCCTAAGTTAGACATGACTACTAGTTCTTTACGGTGCCCTATAGAAGTAGAGGTGGCTAATGGTGCGACGTCTATTATTCGGGAAGGTTATTCTGATTGTCCGATAGAAATAGAGGGTCGTTCATTTACTGCTAACCTGTTACCAACTACCATTCCTAGTTTTGATGTTGTTCTCGGTATGGACTGGATGTCTAAAAATGATGCTGTCGTCTTATGTTCGAAGAAGATAGTCCGTATCGCTACCCCGGACGGTAAAGGTGTCTGTGTTTATGGTGACAAGAAGCCGGGAAATGTTAAGGTGATCTCGATGATGAAAGCCCTTCGTTGTATACGGCAAACTAAGTCACATTTTCTAGCCTATGTCATCGATTCTCGTATCGCGAAGCCTACAGTCTCTGATGTCGAGGTTGTTTCCGAGTTTCCTGATGTTTTCCCTGAAGATCTTCCAGGTCTTCCTCCTGATCGTGAGGTTGAATTTTCTATTGATCTTATTCCTGGTGCTACTCCTGTAGCCAAAGCTCCGTATCGATTAGCTCCGACAGAGATGAAGGAGCTGATGACGCAAATTCAAGAACTTTTAGATAAAGGTTTCATTCGTCCGAGTTCCTCTCCTTGGGGTGCTCCTATTCTTTTCGTAAAGAAGAAAGACGGAACCATGCGCATGTGTATTGATTATCGCGAGCTGAATAAAAGAACGGTGAAGAATAAGTATCCACTCCCTCGCATTGATGATTTGTTCGATCAACTTCAAGGTGCTTCCTGTTTTTCAAAGATTGACTTACGGTCTGGCTATCATCAACTGAAGGTTGAAGAGGAAAGTGTAGCCAAAACAGCGTTCCGAACTCGTTATGGTCATTACGAGTTCCTTGTCATGCCATTCGGTTTGATGACTCCAGCTATGGTATCTGCTATTACGTGGGCTAACTTCAGACAGAAATTTATTGAAGAGTATATTGGAGTTCATGAGCAGAGAAAAATGGAAAAAGAGTTTCGTGCCCTGAAGGCTGAAGTGGGAAAAATTAATGATTATGCTCGTTCCTTTATGGAAAAGATGAAATTTGTGGGTCATCTATTCAGAACTGATGCAGATCAAGTCGCCTGCTATGTCGATGGTTTACCTCCAAGTTATCGAGGTATTTGTAGGCAGCATAAGACTCTAACTGAAGCAATCAAAGAATCTAAAAAGCTTGATGATGATTTGTTCGATCAACTTCAAGGTGCTTCCTGTTTTTCAAAGATTGACTTACGGTCTGGCTATCATCAACTGAAGGTTGAAGAGGAAAGTGTAGCCAAAACAGCGTTCCGAACTCGTTATGGTCATTACGAGTTCCTTGTCATGCCATTCGGTTTGACAAATGCTCCAGCGAAGTTTATGGATTTGATGAACCGTGTCTGTCGACCATTTTTGGATCATTTCGTTATCGTTTTCATCGACGACATCCTTGTGTATTCAAAGTCGGAAGAGGAACATAGAGAGCATTTGAGAGCTGTCCTTCAAGTCCTCAGAGAGAAAAAGCTATATGCTAAGTTCTCCAAGTGCGAGTTCTGGCTAAAGGAAGTTCATTTCCTCGGCCATGTCGTCTCCTCTGATGGTATAAAAGTAGATCCTTCGAAGATAGAAGCGGTGTCGAAGTGGGAGCAGCCTAAGTCTCCTACTGAAATTAAAAGTTTTCTCGGTTTGGCTGGCTATTATCGACGTTTTATTCAGGATTTCTCGTGCATTGCCAAGCCAATGACTGAATTAACGAAGAAAGGTGTGAAGTTTGTGTGGACCGATGCTCAAGAGAAAGCCTTCACAACGTTGAAAAAGAAGTTGTGTGAAGCTCCAGTCTTAGCCTTACCCGAAGGAACAGATGATTTAGTGGTTTATAGTGACGCATCCATCACGGGGTTAGGGTGTGTACTAATGCAACGAGACAAAGTTATCGCTTACGCCTCTCGACAGCTGAAGCCTCATGAGCGGAACTATCCTACTCATGATCTTGAGCTGGCTGCTGTTGTTTTTGCTCTGAAGTTGTGGCGACATTATCTGTATGGTACAAAGTGTACCCTTTATACGGATCATAAGAGCTTACAGTACGTGTTTACTCAGAAGGACATGAATGTTAGACAACGACGGTGGATGGAGTTATTAAAGGATTACGATTGTGAAATTAAATATCACCCAGGCAAAGCTAATGTGGTTGCTGATGCCTTAAGCCGCAAAGGATATGCGAAGAGTAGATTATGTGCGATGATTACAAAGATTGAGTCGAACTTAATGGAACCTATTCGATTAGCTCAAATTGAAGCGTTGAAGGAGGAGAATGTGAAAGAGGAGTCTATTGGGAAAAAGAAGAAGAATAGACTTCAAATGGAAGAAAATAGTCGTGGTCTTCGAACCTATAAAGGTAGGATATGGGTTCCTCTATATGGAGGCAACCGTGAGTTAGTGATGGATGAAGCTCACAAATCTAGGTATTCTGTACACCCTGGTGCCACAAAGATGCATGCGGATTTGAAGCCGATTTATTGGTGGCCCAGTATTAAGAACGATGTGATGATGTACGTGCAGAAATGTTTGACGTGTGCTAAAGTGAAAGCTGAACATCAAAAGCCTTACGGGAAATTTCAGCAACTTGAGATCCCTGAGTGGAAATGGGATCACATTACGATGGATTTTGTGACCAAACTTCCGAGGACGCCTCGTGGTCACTATATGATATGGGTTATTGTCGATCGATTAACGAAGAGTGCTCACTTCCTCCCAGTTCGTGAGACTGCCCCTATGGAAAACTTCGCTACGATGTATATTGATGAAGTGGTTACTAAACATGGTTTTCCGTTATCGATTGTGTCCGATCGTGATGCTCACTTTGTTTCTAAATTTTGGAAGAGTTTTCAACGGGAATTTGGTACGCAAGTTCGTTTGAGCACAGCCTATCACCCGCAGACAGATGGGCAAAGTGAAAGGACTATTCAAACGCTCGAAGATATGCTCAGAGCTTGTGTGATGGATTATGGTGGTTCGTGGGATAAACACCTACCTCTTATTGAGTTTGCGTATAACAATAGTTATCATGCGAGCATTGGAATGCCACCGTATGAGATGTTATATGGTAGAAAGTGTCGGACTCCTAGTTGTTGGTTGGAGCCCGGGGAAAAGCAATTTGCTGGACCCGAAGTAGTACAAATTACGGCCGATAAAGTTAATGTTGCAAAGGAAGCCTTGCGTGTTGCTCGTGAAAGGCAAAAGTCATATGCTGATAAGAAAAGGAGGCTGTTTGATTTTAAAGAAGGTGAAATGGTTTTACTCAAGGTGTCGCCTTGGAAAGGTGTGTTACGATTTGGCAAACGTGGAAAGTTAAGCCCTAGATTCATTGGACCTTTTAAGATCATTAAAAAGGTTAATGAACAGGCATTTCAACTGGAATTACCTCCAGAACTTCATGGAATTCACAACACATTTCATGTGTGTTATCTACGTAAATGCTATGCAAACGAAGCAGATGTTATTCCACTCGAGGACGTAAGTATTAATCCCAACAAGCAGATTGTCGATGAACCTGTTGCTATAATGGGAAGGAAACAAAAGAAGTTACGACTAAAGACTATCGATCTAGTTCTCATAAAGTGGAAACACAATCACGGCGAAAGTATGACTTGGGAGACCGAGTCCGTAATGCGGGAGACCTATCCCCACCTTTTGATGCTGAAGTGATTCCGGGGACGGAATCCTCTTAAGGGGGAGGTAATTGTAACATCCCAAAACTTAATCGTTCATGTTGACTAACGTCGTTCTGGTTATCTTCGTTCTGGTTATCTTCGTTCTGGTTATCTTCGTTCTGGTTATCTTCGTTCTGGTTATCTTCGTTCTGGTTATCTTCGTTCTGGTTATCTTCGTTCTGGTTATCTTCGTTCTGGTTATCTTCGTTCTGGTTATCTTCGTTCTGGTTATCTTCGTTCTGGTTATCTTCGTTCTGGTTATCTTCGTTCTGGTTATCTTCGTTCTGGTTATCTTCGTTCTGGTTATCTTCGTTCTGGTTATCTTCGTTCTGGTTATCTTCGTTCTGGTTATCTTCGTTCTGGTTATCTTCGTTCTGGTTATCTTCGTTCTGGTTATCTTCGTTCTGGTTATCTTCGTTCTGGTTATCTTCGTTCTGGTTATCTTCGTTCTGGTTATCTTCGTTCTGGTTATCTTCGTTCTGGTTATCTTCGTTCTGGTTATCTTCGTTCTGGTTATCTTCGTTCTGGTTATCTTCGTTCTGGTTATCTTCGTTCTGGTTATCTTCGTTCTGGTTATCTTCGTTCTGGTTATCTTCGTTCTGGTTATCTTCGTTCTGGTTATCTTCGTTCTGGTTATCTTCGTTCTGGTTATCTTCGTTCTGGTTATCTTCGTTCTGGTTATCTTCGTTCTGGTTATCTTCGTTCTGGTTATCTTCGTTCTGGTTATCTTCGTTCTGGTTATCTTCGTTCTGGTTATCTTCGTTCTGGTTATCTTCGTTCTGGTTATCTTCGTTCTGGTTATCTTCGTTCTGGTTATCTTCGTTCTGGTTATCTTCGTTCTGGTTATCTTCGTTCTGGTTATCTTCGTTCTGGTTATCTTCGTTCTGGTTATCTTCGTTCTGGTTATCTTCGTTCTGGTTATCTTCGTTCTGGTTATCTTCGTTCTGGTTATCTTCGTTCTGGTTATCTTCGTTCTGGTTATCTTCGTTCTGGTTATCTTCGTTCTGGTTATCTTCGTTCTGGTTATCTTCGTTCTGGTTATCTTCGTTCTGGTTATCTTCGTTCTGGTTATCTTCGTTCTGGTTATCTTCGTTCTGGTTATCTTCGTTCTGGTTATCTTCGTTCTGGTTATCTTCGTTCTGGTTATCTTCGTTCTGGTTATCTTCGTTCTGGTTATCTTCGTTCTGGTTATCTTCGTTCTGGTTATCTTCGTTCTGGTTATCTTCGTTCTGGTTATCTTCGTTCTGGTTATCTTCGTTCTGGTTATCTTCGTTCTGGTTATCTTCGTTCTGGTTATCTTCGTTCTGGTTATCTTCGTTCTGGTTATCTTCGTTCTGGTTATCTTCGTTCTGGTTATCTTCGTTCTGGTTATCTTCGTTCTGGTTATCTTCGTTCTGGTTATCTTCGTTCTGGTTATCTTCGTTCTGGTTATCTTCGTTCTGGTTATCTTCGTTCTGGTTATCTTCGTTCTGGTTATCTTCGTTCTGGTTATCTTCGTTCTGGTTATCTTCGTTCTGGTTATCTTCGTTCTGGTTATCTTCGTTCTGGTTATCTTCGTTCTGGTTATCTTCGTTCTGGTTATCTTCGTTCTGGTTATCTTCGTTCTGGTTATCTTCGTTCTGGTTATCTTCGTTCTGGTTATCTTCGTTCTGGTTATCTTCGTTCTGGTTATCTTCGTTCTGGTTATCTTCGTTCTGGTTATCTTCGTTCTGGTTATCTTCGTTCTGGTTATCTTCGTTCTGGTTATCTTCGTTCTGGTTATCTTCGTTCTGGTTATCTTCGTTCTGGTTATCTTCGTTCTGGTTATCTTCGTTCTGGTTATCTTCGTTCTGGTTATCTTCGTTCTGGTTATCTTCGTTCTGGTTATCTTCGTTCTGGTTATCTTCGTTCTGGTTATCTTCGTTCTGGTTATCTTCGTTCTGGTTATCTTCGTTCTGGTTATCTTCGTTCTGGTTATCTTCGTTCTGGTTATCTTCGTTCTGGTTATCTTCGTTCTGGTTATCTTCGTTCTGGTTATCTTCGTTCTGGTTATCTTCGTTCTGGTTATCTTCGTTCTGGTTATCTTCGTTCTGGTTATCTTCGTTCTGGTTATCTTCGTTCTGGTTATCTTCGTTCTGGTTATCTTCGTTCTGGTTATCTTCGTTCTGGTTATCTTCGTTCTGGTTATCTTCGTTCTGGTTATCTTCGTTCTGGTTATCTTCGTTCTGGTTATCTTCGTTCTGGTTATCTTCGTTCTGGTTATCTTCGTTCTGGTTATCTTCGTTCTGGTTATCTTCGTTCTGGTTATCTTCGTTCTGGTTATCTTCGTTCTGGTTATCTTCGTTCTGGTTATCTTCGTTCTGGTTATCTTCGTTCTGGTTATCTTCGTTCTGGTTATCTTCGTTCTGGTTATCTTCGTTCTGGTTATCTTCGTTCTGGTTATCTTCGTTCTGGTTATCTTCGTTCTGGTTATCTTCGTTCTGGTTATCTTCGTTCTGGTTATCTTCGTTCTGGTTATCTTCGTTCTGGTTATCTTCGTTCTGGTTATCTTCGTTCTGGCTAACTTCGTTTGAACATTCCTAAGTTCGTTTGAACATTCCTAAGTTCGTTTGAACATTCCTAAGTTCGTTTGAACATTGCTAAGTTCGTTCAGTGAGTCTAAGTTCGTAAGAACAAACCTAAGTTCGTTTTAAAGTTCGTTTGGGTCCCAAATGACTTATATTTTGTATATTAATGTATCTTAGGTGTCGGGGATTATTGTTAAGCACTTTTAGCCTTTCATTACGCGCGCACACTCCCAACAGGTAAGATACACTACTTTTGTCACGCTGAGGGTGCAACGAAAATGGTTCGTAAACTATAACCTCCATAACAGTAATGTATAACTCATAGGTGGTTGGGTTGATATGGGAGGTACTCGGGGATTAATGATGACGATGTTTATGCCTAAAATGCTTCCCCGTACATGTGGTTACGATATGAAATGTTATGATGAACGGTGGTTAATGATATGTTTACGATATGATATGTTATGATGAACGGTGGTTAATGATATGTTGTAATGTTGTTATGTGCATGTATATGTGGCTTGTTCATCTAGAACACTAGACCTTTTTAGGTTGCCATGACACGTGCACGTTTTAAGGGCCCTAACGTGAAAAGATGATAGTATGGATTAGTTTAGGTTAAAGGTGGAAATCTAAACTAAATATGATAAATGCTCGAGCTAATTAGATGTTAAGTGTTATGCATAACCTGTGCCTTACGGTGGTAATAGGTACATCGTGCCTTACGGTGGTAATAGGTACATCGTGCCTTACGGTGGTAATAGGTACATCGTGCCTTACGGTGGTAATAGGTACGTCATGCCTGACGGTGGTTATAGGTATGTTAAATGGTTGCTCGGGTGGTTCCTTGCAACAAGTCATATGTGGCGAGTAGTTTCGGGTGGCCTGATGACCCACCTAATGTCATGAACGTAGCGGGCTACTCATGGATCGACATTGTCTTTCCTTAAAAACGGTAACTTCGGTTACAACTTAACGAGGTGAATCAAAGTGATCAAATTGATTAGGCACGCTTAGGGTCATGAACTCTATGCTTATATGTGATGTGGATATGTTTATACGGTGGTGTGAATGCCTAATTAAAATGACGTAATGCTTTAAAGTGACGATTTAAATGGATGAAATGTTTTGCTTAAACCTGGTGTTATCTTACTTAGCTTTATAGCTAACACTTGTTTCTTTTAATGTGTTGACACCCCTCAGGTTAGGCAGTGAGATGACGTGTGAAGCCTTGGCGAGAGATGGGTAGATGATCAAGCTGGCTTTAGTTTACCCAATAGCTTCGCATAGACCTTATGTTATTGATTTCCTTTATGGAACTTATGTAATGACTATGTTATGATTGCTTTATGTTGGGCAATCTTATGGATTTCTTTTATTACAGATTTGATGCTATTAGTAACACCACCAATGTTTTCTCAACTGTTTTCCTTAGTTGAGTATTTTCCTAAATCATTTCCGCATGATTTAACGCCGTTAGGCGAAATTTTTGGAAATCCATATTTTTACGAAACGGGTGTTACAGTCAAGCCGGAGGTGACTGCTTTGTATGCGGATAAAGGCAAAGGGAAGCACCGGTATGGCTCACACCAAAACAGAAAACACTTTTCAATCGATCGAAAGGTTCAGAATTCGAGAAGAAAAATCAAGAATTTGAGAAGGGGGAATCCTCTGGTGAAAGAAAGAATCGGTACTCTGGGAAACGTAACACCTTCGAGTGTTACAACTGTGGTGGAAAGGGGCATCTGGCTCGGAAATGCAGATCAAAACCACAAGTCGAGGGGAATGGTGTTGTGGTCCAGGCTGAAGAAACATGGGACGCGGGGGCTTGTATGGCTTATGACATTGATGCAGCTGCTCTCACAACTACAACCGAGTAACGACCCAACAAGTTAGATGAATGGATCGTTGACTCGGGCTGCACCAATCATATGACAGGCGAGAAGGAACGACTGTCACATCCAATTAAGTATGAAGGAAGCCATGTTGTAGTGATAGCAGATAACTCAAAGCACTCGATAGCCCATCTGGGTGATGTAACTTTTCATGCTGGTTCTCAACAGAAGAATCTCACACTAAAGGGGGTTTATCATGTTCCAGGAATGAAGAAGAATCTTCTCTCAGTTCCTAGATGACCCTCGAAGGCAAGTATGTGTTGTTTGGTCCAGAAGATGTCAAAGCATTTGAAGAATCTGAGACAAAGTCGATACCTGTGTTGCAAGGTCATCGCAAAAAGGATGCGTATATGTTATCTGCCGAAGCAGCCTATGTAGAGAAGACAAAGATGCATCGGAGTGTTGATTTATGGCATATGCGATTAGGGCATGTTAGCTATGAAAAGCTAAGTAAGATGATGAAGCGGGAAACTGCGAATGGGCTGCCACAGTTAGAAGTCCAGCCAGGCTTGATTTGCGCAGGTTGTCAATTTGGTAAAGCCCATCAACAACCATTTACCCCATCACAGTTTCAATCACATGGTCTACTAGATCTGGTCCATAGTGATGTTTTTGGACCTGTTGAACAGCCATCTCTCAGCGGCATGAGATACATGGTCACGTTTACTGATGATTTCTCTCGTTTCGTTTGGGTGTTCTTTATGCGAGAAAAATCAGAAACCCTAAGGAAGTTCAAGGAGTTCAAGTCGATGGTGGAAAGTGAGACGACCAAAAGAATAAGAATGTTGCGATCAGACAATGGCGACGAGTATACCTCCAACCAGTTTGATGAATTTCTGAAAGAATGTCGAATCAGAAGGCAGTTCACTTGTGCATATACCCCACAACAGAACGGGGTTTCAGAACGTAAGAATCGCCATTTAGCTGAGGTTATGAGAAGCATGGTTCATGATAAGAATGTACCAGATAAGTTTTGGGCAGAAGGAATGAAGACTGCTGCCCACGTGATCAATCGGTTACCACAACAAGGATTAGAGTTCATGTCTCCTTATGAAAAGCTGAAAAATCACAAACCTACTGTAAGTCACTTCCGTGTATTTGGTTGCGTTTGTTATGTGTTTGTCCCTAACAACCTTAGGCACAAGTTAGAAAGAAAAGTTGTTCGGTGTATATTTGTGGGTTATGACAGCCAAAGAAAGGGCTGGAAATGTTGTGACCCTACAACCGGGAAGTGTTATGTCTCTCGTAATGTTGTGTTTGATGAGACATCAGCTTGGTGGTCCCCTGATAAAGAAGCTCTTCCAGATTCATCAAAGCTGAAAGAAGACCTTAAGTCCTCTAGTATTGGACTAACGTTTGATGAAGACTGTTTGAGTTAAAGGGAAGATGGTGATAATCAAACCGAACAGGTTGTTTCCAATGAAGAACCTGTTCCACAACCACAAGCTCTTAGAAGATCTACTCGAACTCGGAAACAGAACCCGAGGTATGCTAAATCTGCTCATTATGCTAGCGTTGAATATGATTGTGTAGAACCCGATTCATTTGAAGAAGCAAGTCAACATAGTGGTTGGATGTTGGCTATGAAGGCTGAAGTAGATGCCTTAGTTAGCAATCAGATATGGGATTTGGTTTCTTTATCACCTGGTGTCAAGCCCATAACCTGTAAATGGGTTTACAAAGTCAAGAGAAGGGCTGATTTGTGTAGAAAGGTTGAAAGCACGTCTTGTGGCACGTGGGTTTTCACAGCAAGTAGGGTTGGATTATGAAGATACTTTTAGCCCAGTGGCTAAGCTAACCACAATTCGTGTGCTTCTAGCTCTCGCTGTGAATAATGACTGGAAATTGTGGCAAATGGATGTACACAATGTCTTTCTTTATGGTAATTTAGATCATGTCATCCATATGGAGCAGCCAACCGATTTTGCTAGCCCGACCCAACCAAACTATGTTTGCAAATTAAAGAAGGCAATCTATGGGCTTAAACAATTGCCCCGAGCATGGTATGGGAAGATAGCTGAGTTCCTTGAACACAATGGTTTTGTTAGTACAATGGCTGGTTGATGTGACCAATTTATATAGATCGCCCACATCATTATTGGCCTTTTTCGTATGTGTTTTGAGTCGATTTTGTATGCATTTGGCGCGTTTATGGTGTTTGTTAGTGCTTTCAGGTTCTTAGCAGGTTGCGCGTCCATTTGGTACATTTTCTGACGATTTTTGGCCAAGAAGTTGACCCGAGTGTTCGAGTGATGTTGATAATGAAGAACAAAGATTTCAGCAGATATGCACTGCGCTGCAGTGGGAGGGTTATTGCCCCACTGCGCCGCAGTCGTTGGGTACCAAAGATACAAGATTCCAGTGAATTATCACTGCGCCGCAGTGGGAGCATTCACACCCCACTGCGCCGCAGTCAATAACGAATAAACAATTCCAGGGACTTCTCACTGCGCCGCAGTGGGAAGTGCACAAGGCCACTGCGCCGCAGTGAGTGCACGGGAAAATCAGGGTTGCAGCCTTTTGCTGCAGATTTTGGGAGAGGTATATAAAGGAAAAAACCCTATTTTCCCAATTAATCAAAATTCTTTCTAAGAGTTGCTCTCCAAGGGATTCCTTCAAGGATCAAGGGTAGATTTCTTCGTCCGGTTCATTGAAGATTCACGGGCACCCACTTAGATCGTATCTATTTCATTGTCTTGCAATTTCAATTTCAAGAACGATTGGTACATCATGTTCTTCTTTTATTTTGATTGTTATTTTAAATTAATCATGAGTGGCTAAACATTCACTCATCCACCTTGAGGAAACTAGACGAATGATGTGATTGCTATATGTTTTAATCCAAAGAGTTGATTTCAATTATCGTTGTGTCGAGATCTTGATGATTTAATTCCTTTTTATATATTATTATGATATTGGTGGCATGTGTGTTCTTCGTTAGTGGTACTAGTTGGATGCATATGTGATTTTCAAATGGTTGTTTGTCTATGAGTAATTATCACTAGTTCATGGTATGATAGTGAATATCATTTTAATAAAAGGAGTCATTTTGTCAACGTGTTTTGTAACGGTTGGTGGTACCACGTTATCTTCACATAGGCACAATTGTTAATTCGATAGTCAAGCAAACTAATTGTTGGTAAGGTTGTCTAGGCATTGGTGGTACCGGCTTGGGTAATTAAACTAGCAACTTAGGTGATTGGGTAATTTGCTCACGGTTGGTGGTACCACGTGAACACCTTAATCCTTTTACGATTATCTTTTCAACTCAATGAATTTGGTCTTAATTGAATGCAATCATGTTTGAAGTCTAGCGAATTCAAGGTGGATGATCTTTATTAATATTGTCTGAAGCTTTTCTTTACTTTTATGCGTTTTGTCTTTTAAATTTATTTTAATTTAATTGTCAAAGTGACTCGAAGCAACACCCTGTTTTCCAAACCATTTTATTAAACAACTAGTTCAAACCAATCCTCGAGAACGAACACGGACTTCCCTCTTAACTATATTGCATACGAACGGGTCCACTGCCCGATAGTGTGTAGTAGTGAGTTTCTAGGTATTTCTAGTTTATAATTTTTAAACTCGATTTAGCACATCAAGTTTTTGGCGCCGCTGCCGGGGATTGTGTGCCGATTTAGTTGTTAATTTACTGGTTTGATCCTTTCTCACGCGTGAGGAAGTTACTTGTTTATTAGTTTAGTTTTCTTTTCTTATCACAGGTGCATTTGACGTGTTTGTGTTAGTTGTGTGTTTGCAGGCATATTTCTTTAGTTGATGAAATTGCGCTCTTCGGGTCTCCCTTTGAATAGTCCTTTGTCTACTCCGAGAAGACCAAGAGGGCGTAGGTTTAACTTCACTGAACCCACAACACCAATACCGACACCATTTTCACCTATAGCTAAACCCACTCCTGATTCGGACGAAGAAGGGTTCTTTTTGGACGAGTTTTTCAATTTAGAAGTAAAGCAAGAGGAAATGGGGGACGAACAACCAAGGGGTCCAAATGACACTCGCTATGGCGAGAGGGTCCGTACGATCCCAACTAGCCGTGGTTCTGCCATTAGACCTCCAACCATTGATCACACTTTCGCTTTGAAAGGAAACCATCTAAAGAGCATAGAAGAGCATCAATTTGATGGGAAACGGAAATGGGATCCTTACCAACACTTGGATAGGTTTGAAAAGTTGTCTCGGCTATATCAATATGGGCAAAACCAAATGAATGCCGTGAAACTTGAGATATTTCCCATGTCAATCACCGGAGAGGCACTTGATTGGTTCAATGATCTTCCAGAAAATTCTATTACTACTTGGAACCAACTCAAGGAGGCTTTCATTGGTGAGTTTTATTCACTTAGAACTCAAAGAAAGTTGGAGAACATGATTAGATCTTTTGAACAAGATGATGGAGAAGATGTTGTTGAGGCTTGGATTCGTTTCAAGGAAATGTTGAGAAATTGTCCAGGGCACGATTTGACTAGGGAAAAATATGTGGAGCTTTTCTTTGATGGGTTAGATAAAAAGTCTAAACGAGAATTGGGATATGCTTTCGGGGGTAGTTTCAATAACATTACGCCCAATGAAGGTTATCAAATCTTGGAAGACATGGCGAAGGATAGCTCAACTTTGGATGATGAAAGGTTTTTGAAGAATGAGAGAAAGATGAAGAGAGGTACTAACCAAGGGAGAGTTGCTAAGGTTGAAGGTAGCAATGACCCAGGGGTTATTGGAGAGATTAGGGCGCTATCTGAGCGCATGGAAAAGGGGTTTGCTACTCAAGAGAATAGGTTTGGAGCAATTGAGAGGGATGTTAAGGTGGTAGCCGATGGGTGTGATCATTGTGGTGATATGCACTATTCTGATGAGTGTCCAAATCGGGCACCCGAAGATGTGAGTTATGTTCAAAATCAACCCCAAGGGAATTTCTACCGCAACACCGGTTTCCAGAACCGACCTTCAGGTAATACTTATTATAACTCTTCTTTTCAGTCTAATAATTCTCGTTTTTCAGGTAATAGGTGGCAAAGAGATAATTATCAGAATCAGCCACAACAGCAGACTCAGCAAGGACAAGGATCAGGTTCTTCATCTTCTAATGCCAAGTTGAGAGAGATGATGAAGCAGTTGGCTAGTAATCAGGTTGAAACAAATATACTAGCATTCAAATGATCAGGGAAGATACTAAGACTTTGACTGAGAGGTTGGATCAGTTAAGTGGGAAGGTGGAGATCAACATGAAAAACCAGGGAGTTAATTTCAAGGATCTCGAAAGTAGGATGGCCGCTCTTGCTAGGCCCACGGGGACTTTTCCTAGCAACACGCAGCAGAATCCTAGACCTCAGTTTAGTCTTGGACAGAATCAAGGACAGAATCAGGGACAGAAATACACTCCACCTCCAGTCCGCAATGAGCAAGCCAAAGCCATCACCACTCGTACTGGTAGGTCTTATGACTCACCTCCTATGCCTAATGTTGTTGTTTCAGATGTGCAGGATAAAGGGAGTGATGATGATGAGGTTGATGAAGAGATTGAAATGGAGGAAGATTCAACCGTGAAGACTCCGGTCACTCCACCAAAACCGGATGTGGTTCCAGAGGTTAAACCATACAAGCCAAAGATACCATTTCCACAAAGATTCAAAAAGGCAAAGCTGAAGGAGCAATATAACAAGTTTGTGGAGATGATTACAAATGTTCACATTAATGTGCCTTTAGTTGATCTTATTCAGGGGATGCCCCATTATGCCAAGTTTATTAAGGAGCTTGTGACTGACAAAGGAAAGATGGATGAGGTGAAAGCTACTTATCTTAATGCCAAGTGTTCTGCTATCTTGCAGAACCGCATCCCACCTAAGCTTGAAGATCCAGGGAGTTTTCTTATTACTTGTTCTATTCGTACTCTTACTTGTAAGGCACTTGCTGATTTAGGTGCTAGCATTAATTTGATGTCTTACTCGGTTTGGAGTAAGTTGGATCTAGGATTTTTGAGACCTACCCGCATGAGTATTAGATTAGCTGACCATTCTTTTCAGTATCCCATTGGGATTGCTGAAAACATGACTGTCCGGGTAGGCCATATTGTGTTTCTAGTTGACTTCGTTATCCTCGAGATGGAGGAAGATACGAAGGTACCCCTTATTCTTGGACGACCATTCCTTAATACCGCGGATGCTATCATCCGTGTGAAGGATAAGGAAATTTCTTTGGTGTGGGTACGGATAGAATTGTGTTTAATGTTGAAAAGTCTATCAAGCATTCATATTCTAATGATGAGTCTTGTTTCAGGATTAACGTTATTGATGATGCTTTAGACCGAGAGTTCCAGGAACTAATGGAGACCGACACTGGAGATGAGGAGATTGCTAATTTAGGATCGGGAGATATATCTGATGATGATTTGTTTGCAGAGGTTATGGCGCTTAGCTTGGATGAGACACCTCCCGAGGATGAGAGTTTTGAGGAGGTTGTTGCTGATGAAAGTTCGAGGGTACCGAATTCTGTTGATGTACCACCCACTGATTTGGATCTTAAGCCATTACCTTCCCATTTGGAGTATGCTTATTTGTCAGGTGAATCTTCTTTACCCGTGGTTATCTCGTCCTCACTCTCGAGTGACGAGAAGGATTGTCTTTTGTCTGTGCTTCGAGCCCATAAGCGGGCTTTTGCTTGGAAGACCACCGATATTCCAGGTATTAGTCCTAACTTTTGCCAGCATAAAATAGATTTTGTTGATGATGTTAAGCCCGTTGTCCAGAGACAAAGGAGGCTTAATCCGAACATGAAAGAAGTTGTTAAGAAAGAGGTCATTAAGTTGTTAGATGCTGGGATCATTTTTCCTATTGCTGATAGTCCTTGGGTTAGTCATGTTCATTGTGTGCCCTAAAAGGGGGGCATGACAGTTATTGAGAATGAGAATAAGGAACTCTTGGCCACTAGGACTATAACGGGTTGGCGGGTTTGTATTGATTACCGTAAGCTTAATGATGCCACCCGTAAGGATCACTTTCCCCTTCCTTTCATTGATCAGATGTCAGAAAGACTTGTAGGTAATGAATATTTTGGTTTCTTAGATGGGTTTTCCGGGTACTTCCAAATACCCATTGATCCCAAGGACCAAGAAAAGACCACCTTCACATGCCCATTTGGTACTTTTGCTTATCGGCGAATGCCGTTTGGTTTGTGTAATGCCCCAGGCACCTTTCAAAGGTGCATGATAGCTATTTTCTAGGACATGCTTGAAACCTCCATGGAGGTTTTCATGGATGATTTATCGGTTTTTGGGGACTCTTTTCATACTTACTTGCATAATTTGGAAAGGATGTTAGAACGGTGTGAGAGGGCACACCTTATTTTGAATTGGGAAAAGTGCCATTTTATGGTGACCGAGGGAATTGTTTTAGGGCACAAAGTGTCTAAGGCCGGGATTGAAGTTGATAGGGCTAAGATAGATGTTATAGCCAATTACCCCCGCCTTCCAATGTGAAAGGGGTAAGGAGTTTTCTTGGACATGCCGGTTTTTACCGCCGTTTTATTAAGGATTTTTCTAAGATAACTCATCCTATGACCCACTTGTTGGAGAATGACGTCCCTTTTGTGTTTGATGATGCTTGTTTGAGTGCATTTCAGGTTTTAAAGGAGAAGTTGACTAATTCTCCTATCATGGACGGACTGGATTGGGAATTGCCATTTGAATTGATGTGTGATGCAAGTGACTATGCTGTGGGAGTCGTGCTTGGGCAAAGGGTTGATAAGCATTTCAAGCCAATTTACTTTGCTAGTAAGACCTTGAACCCCGCTCAGCATAATTACACCACTACTGAGAAGGAGTTACTTGCCGTGGTCTTTGCCTTTGATTAGTTTAGATCTTATTTGGTGTTGAGTAAGACCATTGTTTTCACCGACCATTCAGCCCTTAAGTACTTGTTCTCGAAGCAAGATGCTAAACCTAGGCTTATCCGATGGATTTTGTTGTTACAAGAGTTTGATATAGAGATTAAGGATAAGAAAGGTGTTGAAAACTTGGCGGCCGACCATTTGAGTCGTTTGGAAGATCCTCACCGGGAGGAACTTCGAGATGGGGAGATTAATGATCACTTCCCCGATGAGTCTTTAATGTTTATTTCTAACTCTGATGATGCTCCTTGGTTTGCAGATATTGCTAATTATTTGGTTGCAGGTGAGATATCGAATGATTTCACGTCCCAGCAAAAGAAGAAGCTCATATCGGATGCTAAGCACTATTTTTGGGATACTCCATACTTGTTTCGTGTTTGTGCAGATGGTATGGTAAGGAGATGTGTAGCTGGAGCTGAGACGAGGGAGATTCTTGATGCTTGTCACTATGGTCCAACTGGAGGTCATTACGGTCCTTCAGTTACTGGTAAGAAAGTTTTTGATGCAGGTTTCTATTGGCCTACAATTTTCAAGGAGGCCCGGACTTTGGTAGAAACTTGTGACATTTGTCAAAGACAAGGGAGCATTACTAAGCGGGATGAGATGCCTCAACAAAGCATTCAGGTATGCGAGGTATTTGATATTTGGGGTATAGACTTCATGGGACCATTCCCACCGTCTAAAAAGATTCAATATATTCTTGTCGCCGTTGACTACGTGTCTAAAAGGGCCGAAGCCAAGGCTTTGCCCACGAATGACGCGAGGGTAGTCATTGATTTCTTGAAACAATTATTCTGTCGATTTGGTTGCCCTAGAGCTTTGATTAGTGACCGAGGAACCCATTTTGCAAATCATCAATTAGCTAAGGTCATGAAGAAGTATGGTGTTGTGCATTATTTTTCTACTTCTTATCATCCACAAACTAGTGGACAAGTAGAAAACACCAATAGGGCTTTGAAAAGGATTTTAGAGAAAACTGTTGGAGATAACCCCAAGGTTTGGTCAAAGAAGTTAGATGACGCCTTGTGGGCATTTAGGACGGCTTTTAAGACGCCGATTGGCACCACGCCATACCGGTTGCTCTATGGCAAAACTTGCCATCTTCCTATTGAGATAGAGCATAAGGCGTATTGGGCGTTGAGGAATCTGAATTTGGATATGATGGAAGCTAGTGAACATAGAATGTTGCAACTTCATGAGCTTGATGAGCTTAGGCTAGGTGCTTATGAGAATTCTAGGCTTTACAAGGAAAGGACCAAAGTTTGGCATGATAAGAGGATCCGTAGGAAGGAGTTTAAGGTTGGAGCTAAGGTTTTGTTATTCTTGTATAAATTTAAGATTAAGCAACCTAAACTCACTTCTAGATGGATTGGACCGTTTGTGATTAAGCATGTGTATCCGTCGGGTTATGTAGAGTTGTTTAAGCGTAATGGTGACGGGTCATTCATTGTTAATGGTCATAGGCTTAAGCTGCATTTGGAAGAAGAGCAAGTTGAGGGGATAATCGAGGAGATCCCCATTTTTGATTTGGAAACTTGAAAGTTGGTCGAGTCTAGCTAAAGACTCGTTAATAACTTAAGCGCTTCTCGGGAGGCAACCCGTGTTATTTTATCGCATTTTATTTTCTTTTTATTAGTTAGATTTGATTTTGATTTGTCAAGAAAGTGCAGGTGCAGATTTGGTGTGAAGCGGATTGAGGTAAGTTGTTTTTAGTTTGTCATACAAAAAATTTTCTAAGGCAAAATGAGGGAATTCGGAACAGTGAATCCCCACTGCGCCGCAGTGGGGATGTAACTTGGATACTACGCCGCAGCCAAAATGTTCTGTCCATCGGGAGCAAAATAGCCCCACTGCGCCGCAGTGGGGGAGGCCGAAGCCCACTGCGCCGCAGTGGGCACGTTGACTGGTCTCATGCAGAGTAATAAGTTAGTCTAGGGAGGATTTACTTCTTTTTCACCTCAAAATTCTTATCTTCTTTCTCTCTTGTCTCTTGAAACCTATTTCGAAAAAGCTTCACAAAACCCCCCAAGCACCCGAATTTACCCATAAATTTACATCAATCTTGCATTTTCTTCCTCTTTTCTCCTAGATTATCATCTATCTATCATCATCATGGGAAGAGGAGTAAGTTTTCTTGATTATTTTCTTTATTTTACTTAATTTTTGATTTTTAATTTCTAGGGTTTTCAATTCCGAATTAATTCGTGGGTTTTGTTGTTTAAGGGCTATTGATGCTAATGGGGTGGTTAATGTCTCAATTCAAACACTTGTTCTTCCGAATTTGACTTTGAAATTGAAGTTAGGGTTTTGAAAAATTTGGGGATTTATGGATGAATAAGTGTGGGGGGGGAAGTAATGTTTGATTATGTGGTGATTATTGCTTGTTGTTGCTGATGGAATGATTAATTGCCCCTAATTTTTGGCTGCCTGTCGTAATGAAAACAAGAACCTACCCAGATTTCTTAGCCCACTGCGCCGCAGTGGGAGCATCACCAGCCCACTGCGCCGCAGTGGCCGCACCTGACCTACACGTGTTACTTGCCTCACTGCGCCGCAGTGAGGACCAGCCAGTCCCACTGCGCCGCAGTGGGAATCTTCTGACCCGCAGTTGAGTTTGATGTTGAATGAGGTTTTAAGTTTTGCATTCCACATTTAACGTGTTTTTTTTGCTTTAATGTTTGTGATTGCAGAATGCTACTACTGATAAGAGGAAGCAAGCGGAGGTGGGACAATCTAGCGGGACTGCCGATGTCTCCGGTAAGACGGCTAGGAGAGAACCAGCGGTACCTCCTCTTAATTTTTGGCCGGGTGCATTGAACGAGACGCATGCATGGTTAGAGTTTGATGGGGCTAGGCAACCCCACAAGAACAATTATTTGAACAAGCTTTACACGCTTCATAAGCAAGTTGTTTGCCCACCCAGGTATCTTGCTCAATCTGATGCTTGGTTTTTTGGGGTTCAGGGTGATATTGGAAGGTGGTTTAGTATAGAAGCGAGGGTTGGTGATAGGACAGTTAATAGTGATATGTGGCAACAGATTTTTCTTAACAGGGAACCTGTCTATCGTGAGTTATGCCTTGAGTTTTATTCTAGTTTGAAATTGACTAAGGAATTGAATAAGATCAAGGATATTTTTGAAGAAAGGGTTGTTTTGTTTTACTGTGGGGGACAGCAGAGGAAGTTATCTATAGCTGAGTTTGGGTTTTATGCTGGTATGTATTCTAGGCAAGAGTTGGATAACCAGGACTTCAGGCAACTTTTGAGACAAGGTTTTTATGTCAAAGGTGATTTGGGTGATGGTGAGTCCATTCCACAGTATTGGGGTCGGATTTCTGGAGGAGAGGCTTGGCCTTCTGGTGGGACGGTTAGTGTGTCTAAGATCCACAGTATTAAGCTTCGGTTGCTTCACAGGATGATAGTTACGTTTTTGGTCTAGAGGTCTACTCATTGGGACAAGGCATACCAGACTGATTTATGGTTGTTAAAGCTGTTTTCAGAGGGGGCTCCTAGGAAGTTTGCATTGGGCCCGATGGTTGTGATTGATCGCATGTGTAATCATTCTGACTCAGAGTTGGTTTTGGGACATTTCATCACCAGGATTTACAAGAGGATGGGTGTATTTGATTCTGAGGAGTGCCAGACCCATCTGTCTCCACAAGTTAATCAGGAGGATTTCCATGTTAAAGAGTTGATTCGGGGGAAGATAGTGAAGAAGAAGCAGGGGAGCCAGCCCGCTAGATTGTTGGATGACACTGGTGTTGTTGAGGAACCACCTCCAGACTTGGAGGCTGCTGATGTGGAGATGGGTGATGCTTCCCAGGAGCCACCTAGGATGCGTGGTCGTAGCATCCCTGTCCCGAGCTCCTTTGATCTTACGCTTTTGGGACAGACTGTTCAGAATATATATGATGATCAGCAGGCTAGCCGCCGGGCTTTTGATGACTACCAGCGGAGGATGGATTAGGACATGACCTGGATTGGATCACAGCAGGCCCACACAAACTATAGCCTTGATTATTATCATCCTATGTGGGATGCTCAGTATCATGGCCGGGAGTTTGTTCGACCTGACCAGATTCCTCCATTCTCTCCACCGCCTATTTATGTCCCTGATTATCGTCAGGGGGTCAGCCTTTTTTCTCTCAGACGACTGTTCCGTGGAACATGTCACCACGACCCCATGATTTAGGAGGTTCTCCTCGTGGTCCAGTACAGTTTGGGGTTTTTCAGGGTGGACATGATGCTGGTGGATCCGGAGGTTTTGCCGGTGGTTCATCTTCCTTTGTTCCTGGTTTTGATGCAGGTGCTTCAGGATTTGATGCTGGTCAGTCAGGGGGAGGTACAGGTGGTTCAGGTTCAGCTCAGGAGGAAGAGCAAGATTGCGTGACAAGTATTTTTGGCAAACCTGGACTACCCTATGGCTACCATGGACATCAGCAGTGAGTGGAGATGATTCCCATCCGGTACCGTGGGATGGAATCATATGATTATTGGTTATGTTGGTATTCTTATGACATTCCTTTATTTATCATTGTCTGGTATCCACCCTACAGGGTGATGAAACATTTGTAATTTCCTTTGTTTTCTTTTATTTTCTGCATGGTATTTTATTTTGTTTGTACTATTTTGGATATTTTGGATGGTTGGTCTTTTGGAATGTTATTCAGCAGGTTTCATCCGATTGATGGCAATACCTAGTGGAACCCAAGTGTGGGGGAGGACCCGTTGGATTTGTTTGATTGTGTGATCGTGTTAGTAGCTCACTATGATGTCATGTGCATATGCTGGCAGTAAGTTCAGCGCAATATTTTTGATTGGCATCTTTATTAACATTGTTTCACACACAGTTCTCACACCTTCCATTTTGGACTAAGTTTGTTTCTCCCGTCAACCAAATTGGACTTCCTTTTTAGGAAGAGCAATTTGTGGTGCGGGGTCGACTTACTTGTTTTGAAACGGAATGTGTCCATGATCCGGTATGGGTTCTCATTCTTTATTCTATCTTGCTTACCCCTATTTACCTTTGTTTTGACCGAATATGGACATTGAGGGCATTGTCCATCTTAAGTGTGGGGGGTGGCAAATAGGTTTAAGCAACCGGATATATCTCTTTTGTTGTTTTTCCATTGAGATTTAACCGTTCTTGTAGATGTGTCCCTCTCGTAGGCTTTTGGGTTTTATCCAAGAGTAAGGGTTCTATCTTGAACTCTGAACTATGATGTGCATGTTTGAGATTGGTTGTTTCGATTTGGTAAGATGACGGAAGATGATATGATTTGAAACTTGTGTTGAGCTTGTCCTTGTGGTAAATTGCTTTTGTCACTTAATTCATAACAACTTAATGAGCAATTTTATTACTACAAAATTTTTCCTTGGCACAATTTTAATCGGCGAAATGTGTTCTGAACGGTTATTGGGCTGATCCTTGTGGATTGATAACATTACTTGCATACTCAAATTTCCCAAACACCTAAAGTTGTGAGATTCATCATTCATTTATAGATGTGCTAGGTGTTTACGGTTTTGGTTTGATTGCCTTGTAATTTGTCCCTCTCTTAGGCTCTTGGATTTATTCGGGAGTAAGGGTTCCATTTCGAACTCTGAACTAAGATGTGCGAATTTGAGGTTAATTTATTCCATTTCCGGGTTACTTTCTTTGATATGAGTGTGCCGGTGATGTGTTGAGCTAGAACTTGGCCTGGTGATCATTACGAGACCGCAGTGAGATCACTTTTGTGATATAAGCACATTGGATGACGAATTGGCATACTAGGTTTGACCCATATTTTCTTTCTATTCACCCCTTGCTTATGTATATTTTTACCTTCAGCATACATACTTTTATACATGTACATACACTTTCTTTCCTTCCTTTGTAAACCTTTGTTGCACTCATCCTTAGTGCAAAGTACACTTATACATCCTTTTTAACTTAGCCTTTTCCTTTGTATATATCCACTTATATATGTAAACTTACCTAATTATACCTTACTATACCGATAGTCTAATCTGGGGGGCCATTGATTGTCATTGGTTTGTTTGGATGGTTTGGGAGAGCTTCAGTGGATTGTCAGTTGGAATATTCTTGGTATATGGGAATACGTCGATTGGTCAAGTTATTGGGGAATGTCTTGGATTGTTCAAAGGAAGTATATTGTTATAGACGTTGTTCATCATTGTAAGAGGGTGCCTACTAGTAGAGTAAAAATGGTTCAAAATAAGAGAAAAAAGTGAAAAACAGAAAAATAAAAAAAAAGAGAAAAAAAAATGATGAAAAAGAAAGAAAAAAGAAAGAAAAGAACTTGGGCTACTAGTGGGTACTTCTCATTTTTAGATGTCTAAAGTTTTGTTGTATCATTAAGAATGGAAGACTTGGTTGAATTTAAGTTGTTTGAAGTTGATACACCACAATGGTGTCGGGATTTGCTTGGTATTTTTGAGGTGTTTTAGCGGGATAACATCTTAGGGGTTGGTAGTTTGTTGGCAATCAATGGTACGGGTTTTGATTAGACTATTTTGTACATATTTCATACATACCCTATACTTTTGATTGTTTCCTGTCATTTCTAACCTACACTCCCATACTCCATTGTAAATATCCATTATATATACCTTAGCCTAACTATACAACCGTCCTATATCCCTATTTTGATGATGTACTTGGTGCTTACGCCACGTCGGTGGAGCTATGATCCTTGTTCAAGCCTATGGTAAGATATGCATCAAGACCGCGCAATGAGTGATTATTCATATATATTCAACCCCAATTGTAAGTTCATTGGAGGAGGATGATTTTGATAGGTTCATTTGTTTCACTTTTGCTTAGTCGTGTTATTGAGGCTTGTGAATTGTTCAGATATTGTCAAACATTTCGGATTTTCATTTAAGATTAAAATTGCTTCACCAAAGTCCTTGTCATCGACATACTTGGTTTGGCTTCTTTTTGGAAATTTGTAATGTGTTCATGTAGCTTCGTGACAAGGAATGCTTTTTGCTAAATTTCCAGATTTGCTTGAGGACAAACAATGCTCAAGTGTGGGGGGATTTGATGTGACCAATTTATATAGATCGCCCACATCATTATTGGCCTTTTTCGTATGTGTTTTGAGTCGATTTTGTATGCATTTGGCGCGTTTATGGTGTTTGTTAGTGCTTTCAGGTTCTTAGCAGGTTGCGCGTCCATTTGGTACATTTTCTGACGATTTTTGGCCAAGAAGTTGACCCGAGTGTTCGAGTGATGTTGATAATGAAGAACAAAGATTTCAGCAGATATGCACTGCGCCGCAGTGGGAGGGTTATTGCACCACTGCGCCACAGTCGTTGGGTACCAAAGATACAAGATTCCAGTGAATTATCACTGCGCCGCAGTGGGAGCATTCACACCCCATTGCGCCGCAGTCAATAACGAATAAACAATTCCAGGGACTTCTCACTGCGCCGCAGTGGGAAGTGCACAAGCCCACTGCGCCGCAGTGAGTGCACGGGAGAATCAGGGTTGCAGCCTTTTGCTGCAGATTTTGGGAGAGGTATATAAAGGAAAAAACCCTATTTTCCCAATTAATCAAAATTCTTTCTAAGAGCTGCTCTCCAAGGGATTCCTTCAAGGATCAAGGGTAGATTTCTTCGTCTGATTCATTGAAGATTCACGGGCACCCACTTAGATCGTATCTATTTCATTGTCTTGCAATTTCAATTTCAAGAACGATTGGTACATCATGTTCTTCTTTTATTTTGATTGTTATTTTAAATTAATCATGAGTGGCTAAACATTCACTCATCCACCTTGAGGAAACTAGACGAATGATGTGATTGCTATATGTTTTAATCCAAAGAGTTGATTTCAATTATCGTTGTGTCGAGATCTTGATGATTTAATTCCTTTTTATATATTATTATGATATTGGTGGCATGTGTGTTCTTCGTTAGTGGTACTAGTTGGATGCATATGTGATTTTCAAATGGTTGTTTGTCTATGAGCAATTATCACTAGTTCATGGTATGATTGTGAATATCATTTTAATAAAAGGAGTCATTTTGTCAACGTGTTTTGTAACGGTTGGTGGTACCACGTTATCTTCACATAGGCACAATTGTTAATTCGATAGTCAAGCAAACTAATTGTTGGTAAGGTTGTCTAGGCATTGGTGGTACCGGCTTGGGTAATTAAACTAGCAACTTAGGTGATTGGGTAATTTGCTCACGGTTGGTGGTACCACGTGAACACCTTAATCCTTTTACGATTATCTTTTCAACTCAATGAATTTGGTCTTAATTGAATGCAATCATGTTTGAAGTCTAGCGAATTCAAGGTGGATGATCTTTATTAATATTGTCTGAAGCTTTTCTTTACTTTTATGCGTTTTGTCTTTTAAATTTATTTTAATTTAATTGTCAAAGTGAGACTCGAAGCAACACCCTGTTTTCCAAACCATTTGCATTAAACAACTAGTTCAAACCAATCCCCGAGAACGAACACGGACTTACCTCTTAACTATATTGCATACGAACGGGTCCACTGCCCGATAGTGTGTAGTAGTGAGTTTCTAGGTATTTCTAGTTTATAATTTTTAAACTCGATTTAGCACATCACTGGTGCAAGTTTGTTTGTCAAACGGATGGGATCTAAAGTAGTTGTGGTTCTCGTGTATGTAGATGATCTTATCATCACCGGGGATCTTGAAGATGAAGTTAATCTGTTAAAAGATAATTTGAAGATTCGGTTCAAGATGAAAGATTTGGGCTTGCTACAACACTTTCTTGGGTTGGAAATTAAGTATGTGTCGAATGGGTTACTGTTGCAGGAGACAAAGTACATAAAAGACATGCTCAAAAAGTTTGGAATGGAGAATGCACGGGCTGCTGTGACACCGTTTGAGGCAAATTTAAAGTTGTATGCTGATGAAGGCAGGGAGTTGGAAGATGTAACGAGCTATCGTCAAATGGTAGGTAGTTTGATTTATGTTACTCTCACTCGACCTGATGTTGCTTTTGCTGTTGGGGTTTTAAGTCGATTTATGCAAGCTCCTAGGCGTCCTCATATGTTTGCAGTTCATCGTGTGTTGAGGTATTTAAAGTCCACTCTCGGTCTTGGCATTAAGTTCAGTGCTAACAGGTCATCTAAGCTAAGCGGGTTCTGTGATTCTGATTATGCTGGCGATCCAAGCACTCGTAGGTCGACAACAGGATATGTTTTCATGGTTGGATCAAGCCCTGTGTCGTGGTGTAGCAAGAGGCAGTCCACAGTTTCGTTATCTACAGCTGAAGCAGAATACCGGGCTGCTACTATGGCAGGTCAAGAGTTAGTGTGGCTGGTGAAATTGTTGAAAGAGTTGAATCAGCAAGTGGAGGAGCCGGTGGAGTTGTTATGTGATAATAGACCTGCAATTCAGTTGGCAGAGAACCCTACATTCCACGCCAGAACCAAACACATTGAGGTAGATCATCATTTCATTCGGGAAAAGGTTCTAAAAGGTGAGATAAATCTCAAGTATGTGGAAACAGATAATCAAGTTGCTGATGTGTTTACAAAGGGACTACCTATGCTCAAGTTGAACAAGTTTCGTGAAAGCTTGGGAATGAAAGAATATGGTGTTGAGGGGGAATGTTGAAGTGGCAACACCAGATTATGTGGCACTCCACATCAGCAACTGAAATTGAGTAGGGGGCAAGTTTTATTTGTTTACTTAGTCTTTTATGTTTAGAATAAAAGTCCTGGTCTTTAGGATAGTTGAGTAGTGGTTTCCAGATTTTTAGGTAGCAGTTAGTCCATGTTGGGTAGTGGCTTTATGCCTTATGTTTCAGTATTTATAGTCCTCTGTTTTACTTTATTTTATTCATCCAAAAAACGAGCAAAGTTTTGGCTCAACACTTGTGTTATTTCCAGATTATATTGTGTGTGTTTCTCTTGTGAGTTGAGTGATATACCCTTTGTAAAGTTTACAGCTAGAAGGTTTCTTATATAGCCTAGCTACATTCGAATATTAAAGGGTTTGTGAGAGTATTTACTAGACAATAAGGAAGCTTTTTGATCAGGCTTTTGCTGTTAGCAAAAGTTTGAAAGTGTAGTTAAATTCACATGGATTATCTCACACCTGTCATGTAAAGATGACAAAATGGGTGGATTGGTGATGGGTTCAAAATTGGGTAGCTTTGTATTTGGGCCGGGTTAGGTTGAGTTTTGATCGCTAAATGGGTAGCTTTGTATTTGGCTCGTGCCAAGTAGAGTTTATTGTTATAATTGATATTGCTGTGTAGCATGGAGTTTACTCTTATATATAATTGCTAATTTGCTATTGCTTGTGCTGACAGCAACATTTACAGTATAGTGAAAAATGTAGCATGGATGAGTAATAATGGAGTGTAAAGAATTAGTAGTAATTACTGAAAACATCATGTTTTTAAGGTGCAGCCACAAGAGTGTTTTGTATACTTCGGTTTACTGATCTTGCTGGAATCCTTGGTTCAAGAGTAGTCATTTTTGGC
>CM067167.1:109541827-109619327 GCA_034093135.1 Erigeron breviscapus | reverse complement strand
TAGCTAGCTAGCTAGCTAGCTAGCTAGCTAGCTAGCTAGCTAGCTAGCTAGCTAGCTAGCTAGCTAGCTAGCTAGCTAGCTAGCTAGCTAGCTAGCTAGCTAGCTAGCTAGCTAGCTAGCTAGCTAGCTAGCTAGCTAGCTAGCTAGCTAGCTAGCTAGCTAGCTAGCTAGCTAGCTAGCTAGCTAGCTAGCTAGCTAGCTAGCTAGCTAGCTAGCTAGCTAGCTAGCTAGCTAGCTAGCTAGCTAGCTAGCTAGCTAGCTAGCTAGCTAGCTAGCTAGCTAGCTAGCTAGCTAGCTAGCTAGCTAGCTAGCTAGCTAGCTAGCTAGCTAGCTAGCTAGCTAGCTAGCTAGCTAGCTAGCTAGCTAGCTAGCTAGCTAGCTAGCTAGCTAGCTAGCTAGCTAGCTAGCTAGCTAGCTAGCTAGCTAGCTAGCTAGCTAGCTAGCTAGCTAGCTAGCTAGCTAGCTAGCTAGCTAGCTAGCTAGCTAGTTTTTTTTACTTTGCAATGTGGCGGTGGTCGTGACGGCGACGGTGTGGTGGTGGTGACGACTTTTGGCAGTGGAGGTGACGTCGAGTGGGGTAGATTATTGATGTAGAAGTAATTGATTTAAAGAGTTAATAGAGATAATTTAAAAGATATATGATTAATAAGGGATAGTGTATGTAAAGATATTTTAATGGGTGCTAAGTGAAAATATAAGATTTTTTTCAACACTTTCAAAAATAATATATTATTTTTTTATTAAATAGTATAGATGTGTAAATTTTAGATTTTAATCCGAGATCCAAAACATCCTATAAGATGTTAATTAATTCAAGCGATATTATAACTTACAAAATTCTGGAAATATAAGTAGTCCGTAACTCTTTGGTGGATGTTTTAACTTTATGATAGTAAACGTTAATCAAATACGAGTATATGAACCCGCTCAAACAACTAGTAGGGATGTTCATCAAACCGTCAAACCATTAAAACCGGACCAAAATGGGGTATATGGATTGATTTGGTTGGATTGAGTTGCTAAAGTCTAGTCCGACAAAGAAAAACCGGGTTCATTGGTTCGGTTACGGTTTAAACAAAGAAAAAACCGTCATAAACCGGACCGGACCAAAAAGTATATATGTATATAAATTTTGATGATATCTAGCCATTAATAAAAGGGAAAAGTATATGTACATGTATTTTACGATAATGTGATGGTACTACAATGGATATAATATAATTTATGTAAATATTTTGCTTCGACCTTGTATGTTTTTGGAGAAATTGAACTTTTGATTGTAAATTAAATTATGTGGGATCTATATGGAAAATATTATATGATAAATGTCTTTTGATTGTAGGCTCAAACATATATTGCATGTGTTCTAATAATGTCATAAATGTTTTAATTTAAAGTGTTCGTTATGACTCCTTGTCACAAATATACACAAGATTATATGGAAATAAAAATAAAAAAAAGAAATAAGAATTTAAAACCGTCAAACCGGCCAAACCGGACCAAAGATACATGCTCTAAAGTTATGATAACTTTATAGGTAAAGTTGAGAGGATCTCAACCTTTGGATTGAAATCAAGGGTTAAGATTCAAAAATCAAGTTTGAATCTTGACCTTTGATTTTAATCCAAAGGTTAGGATCCTCTCAACTTTACCTATAAAGTTGTCATAACTTTAGAAGATGCTAATCCAAGATTTTCTTTTAATGGTTAACTAGTTGTTAATAGTAGTCTTTTAAATTAATAATTACTAGCATCGTATCCGTGCAATGTGGCGGTGGTCGTGACGGCGACGGTGTGGTGGTGGTGACGACTTTTGGCAGTGGAGGTGACGTCGAGTGGGGTAGATTATTGATGTAGAAGTAATTGATTTAAAGAGTTAATAGAGATAATTTAAAAGA
The DNA here is from genome assembly GCA_034093135.1 of Erigeron breviscapus. NCBI lineage: Eukaryota > Viridiplantae > Streptophyta > Magnoliopsida > Asterales > Asteraceae > Erigeron > Erigeron breviscapus. The sequence goes on along the minus strand of CM067167.1, from coordinate 109,617,430 downwards.
TATATGATTAATAAGGGATAGTGTATGTAAAGATATTTTAATGGGTGCTAAGTGAAAATATAAGATTTTTTTCAACACTTTCAAAAATAATATATTATTTTTTTATTAAATAGTATAGATGTGTAAATTTTAGATTTTTTTTTTTTTTTTTTTTTTTTTTTTTTTTTTTTTTTTTTTTTTTTTTTTTTTTTTTTTTTTTTTCTTTTTTTTTTTTTTTTTTTTTTTTTTTTTTTTTTTTTTTTTTTTTTTTTTTTTTTTTTTTTTTTTTTTTTTTTTTTTTTTTTTTTTTTTTTTTTTTTTTTTTTTTTTTTTTTTTTTTTTTTTTTTTTTTTTTTTTTTTTTTTTTTTTTTTTTTTTTTTTTTTTTTTTTTTTTTTTTTTTTTTTTTTTTTTTTTTGACGGAATGTTTTGATTTTTCGAGAATTCAAGTAACGAAGGAATGAAATTCCTTCCCCCATCCCCAAGGAATGGAGATTCCATCAAATGATGGAATGTTTACATTCCAACGGAATGAGATTCCTCCATCTTTGAATAACCAAACGCACTAAGGAATGGAATTCAATTCCAATTCCATCAGATTCCATCAAATTCTGTGAAACAAACGCGACCTAAGGATAAGTTTCGAATAATTAATTAGCCCTTAGATTAAAATGAAGGGTCAAGATTTAAACATCAAATTTAATATTAACCATTGATTTTAATCCAATAATTAAAATTGATCCAACTTTACCTATAAAGTTGGATCAACTTTAGATAATCCTTATCCTAACAAACTTAGCTGTTGCTATATCAGCATGTTGTACATCATAAGTTTCCTTTAAAAAGAAAATTTCATTTTTAAACCATAAAATTTACTAGAATATTGGAGATATGTAAACCATGTTGCCTTGATTCACCTTATAGCTAGTTGGATACTTGGATATAACCCTCACAGTAACATAGTAGAACCCTTTTGGTTTATAACCCTTACTATATTATTCGACTTGTTAAGTTGTTAACCCTAATCGTAGGCTAGTTTTAGACAATCTATCAAGAACCCAAAACACTCTTAAAGCTAATCACTAACACCCCCTCCTACTTGTTTATTGTTCGACAAGAAAACCCCAAACACATCTTTTAATTACTTTCGTTCGATAAGAAGAAAGCAGAAAACCAAAATAGAGAAATAGAAACCGATGATAGAGAGTACCTAAAACCTCATGTTTATTGCCAAGTTTATTTTGGTTTTACAATGGTATGGGTACATCGACTTGACAATTAACTTGTTAATATATGCTTACATCTCCAACAATTAGCTTAGGAAAATGATTAATCCTACTAAACATTAGCCTAAAAATCCTCCTAAAACCATATGAATGTGTTAAGTGGATTCCACTTAATCTCTTTCCTAATCTTACCCCTTGAATTTTCATATGTCACAATCGTATAAATTAAGAGGATTTTAGACTAATGAATTAGGAGGATTAATTATTACCCAATTTTAAAATAAAACCTCAGTGAACTTATATTGATAAATTATGTTAAAAATGATTCATTGGTATCATAAACATATTAAGCTAATGGAAAATGAGAAATTCTCTTAATAATCAACTTAACCATGTGATCTTGACACTTGGTAGAATCAAAGGATGAGATTTGGGAAGAGAATGAATGAATTACACTTGTCATGATTTAAAGTTTTTAAGAAAATTATTAGGCTATTTATTAGGAGGATATATCATTTCTCCTTTATTATATGTTTAGCATTTATTTATTTTCAATGAAGGACATTAATTACTGTTACACCTAACAATCAGAATATGAGAATAACTATTTCTAATTATATTTTTGGATTGTTCTCATATACTCCCATTTAACATTAATTAAAAGTGTATCCTCACGATGCATCGATGTAATGATGGCGGTGGTGGTGGTGGTGGTGGTGGTGGTGGGCAGGTGATGGTGGTGGTGGTGGTGGTGGTGGTGGTGGTGACGGAAGGTGGCGGGGGTGGCGGCGGCAAATGGTGGTGGTAGTAGGGTGACCATGGACGATTGATGGTGATAATGGCAACGACGAGTATTCTCGATTATTATGTAACATGATATTAATGAATTATTGTTATATAATATATATAAAAAACTACAAAGGGGAACCTCCCTCGTTATGGGGCATGGGTACTGGGTAGTATATATGACTCACATCAATGATGGTTTATGGACCCATTGCCAGCCGTGGGAATATAATATCGAAACTTTGTATATTATGTTTGATGCTACGTGTTAATCCAATATATATTATAATACTAGTCCTAATATCCGTACGATGTACGGTAGCTATATAGATTTTATCATAAAGAAATTCGAATATGCCTCATACATGATTCGTGAGTATGAAATAAATTGTGGTTAAAGTAAACCGATGATCGAAGCTAAATTATAATAAACAGTAATGATAAATATAATATATGTTTAGTTAGAGTTTTGGATTTACCTTAAATTTTTTAGAATCACATCAAAATCGGAACTTGTAAGTATAGTGGATGACGGCAAACAGCCTTATGATTTCGGATCGTAAACTCAAATTTTTGAAATCATCATGTTAATAACTTATTATACTACTATATAAGTAATAGGAGTTGAAGAATTGAGAAAGAAAAAGAGACAATTTATTAATGAGAAAACGAAATCAAATAAGGTTATAATGTCTTTTGTATTAATAAGCCAAGAGTTGGAGTTTAATTATAAGTCTAATAAGGAAATTGAATCTATATACAATTAAAAAAGAAAATTACATTTTTGGTCCCTCAACTTGGCAAGATTCACAGTTATTGTCTTAAGTGAATTAATTACAAAAAAACCCGGAAGTTGGTCAATTTTTTCAATTTACACTCCGTTACCAGACGCCGTTTATTTTGTCCGTCAATTGAGGGGCAAATTCGTCATTTCACCGTCTTCTTCTTTTTCTTCATTTTCTCCTTCTTCTTATCATTCTTTTAATAGATAAATATATATATATGTATGTATATATATCTACAAACCTATGGGAAACTTATCTCTCCATCTATATATACCTAACAAATACATCTAGATCGAAACACATCCCCACCTCCATCTATTCCTAACATTTATCTCCCATATCAAAACCAAAATAAAAAGATATAACATCATCACCACCCCAGCAACCATATATTTCCGACGACAGATGCAGCAAAACCGGTGGTTGTTGGAGCTTTTTTCGGCGACGAAAAGTTTCTGTGGATAGCCTACGATTTTTCTTTTCTTGTTGTTGTTGTTTCCATAATTCAATTCATCTAGATTTAGATAAACGAGATCCTGTATAAAATGAGAACTCTCTCCTTTTGCTATATAAGCGAGATCTGATATAGATCAAGTATTATAAAAACGAGATTTGGAGTGGTAGTAGCCGGAGATTCACAACAAAGAAGAAGAATCTGGCAGCCACCTGATTTGTTTTCTTTTGATGGATTAGTTGATTAATTTGGTCAATTTAATCTATCTATGGAACAATCTGACTAACATTGAAGTCGGACGAAATTTGAGGTGGGAATATATACATATGCCATACATTCCTTTTCTATTATTTGATTTGGGAATAAAATGCAAGCAGCAGTGATATGTGTATATGTGATTTGGGAATATTATTTTGGTTCTTTTTTATTGTTAAATCTGAAAATAAGTGAATTATATATAGATTTGGAAATATATGGATCTGTTGATGAAATTAGAACCGATGATGAACATGATGTTTGATGTTTATTGTTAGATTTAGTTTTACTATTATGGGATATCATTTATTCATGTTCAAGAATCAGGGTTTCTTGTTCAACAACCTGGGTTTCATGTTTTGGGTTGGGATATACATGTTTGATTGTGGAAGAAGAAGAAGAAGAGCATGGTGAAATGACGAATTTACCCCTCACTTAACGGATTAAATAGACGGCGTCTGGTAGCGGAGTGTAAATTGAAAAAATTGACCAACTTCCGGGTTTTTTTTGTAATTAATTCACTTAAGGGCAATAACTGTGAATCTTGCCAACTTGAGGGACCAAAAATGTAATTTTCTCTAAAAAAAATTAGTTAAAAAGACACGTGTCGGTCAAGGATTACGCCACGTGTTGTTTCAGGAAGATCTCAATCCTGTTTTAGTTTATTGGTAGATATGATATATAATAATATAATACAATATAATAAAGTAATAGCCAAGAAAACGGCAAAACTCATTCAGTGAGATAATAAATTGGGATAATGGCATACGAATGTAACCACCTATGACAAAATGGTTATGTAATGTAGTGATCTAATCGGGTGGCTATGTAATGTATGCACCTATGTTTTTTTGGCTATACTATGTAAAATATGTACGGACCTTGCATAGTATAGCCAAAAAAAATACATAGGTCCTTACATTGATTGACCCAAATAAAAAGGTCCTTACATAGTATAGCCAAAAAAACATAAGTGCATACATTACATAGCCACCTGAGTAGGTTACTACATTACATAACTATTTTGTCATAGGTGGTTACATTCGTACCTCATTATCTCTAATAAATATGATACTCGAAGTGGTCCAATTATCAGATGTTAAATTGCAATTGTGGCTTTCGAGCATTCATGTCCGCGGATCACAAGGTGACAAGACCTTGGGTAGTTTTGGTTGCCGACCTGAACCAATGATTATGTGAAGAAAAATATGCGAAACTAAATGTAATACGACTTATGATATCGCTATAGTGAATTAAATTGAACGGCCCTCTGATTTATAAATTCCATACATCAATCAATTACTTAGTTAATGAATAATACAATTAAAGACACATTCAAAGGTGGGGCGAAGTGGGGTTGATAAATTTATCTAACCTTCCCAAATTCCACCAATAAAAATCATCCAACTCAATTTAAACTTTCAACCCTCCTAACCAACCCTCTCAACCATTTTTACTAGCGCCCGATGAATTTTCAACCCTCCCCAATTTTATTTTTTTTCATTTTTTCTTTATCTTATTAAACTAAACAATTTTTCTTTATCTTAACATCTAACATTACCATTCAACAATACGGAAACTTAAATCTATCCACAAACTTAATTTAATCCTCAAACAATTCAACACAATTCATCAATTGCAACCGAATTCAACAATAAAATTAGCTACAATTCAACACAAGGCGGGATGGCATATCAAATTAGCTAAAACAGAATCCATTACAACCGAATCAAAACAATACGAAATCAAACGGGTCGAAATCAATACCTTGCGGTGCCATTTGTTGATGATGATTCGGTGGTAGATTCGTCGGGGGAATGAATGGCGTTCGAGTGCCTCGTCCTCGTCCCCGTGCACCACCAAGAACCTTATTTTGCATCCTTGGATTCATGGAAGAAAATGGGGATTTTGTTTGAACGAAAATGGGGTAAATGTTTGAATGAAAAGGAAGAAGAAAGGGATGGGTTAAAAGAGGGGATTTTTTTTTTTTTTAATTAAGGATGCAACGTCCGGATTGAGTAGGCCCCACCCTCCCAACGTTCGAATGCCCCTTCTCTCCATTTATCAATACCGGGTTTATTACCCTTTCACCAAACCGTTGGACCATACCGTTGGGGCCGGCAGTGGTGATGCGGCTGTATGGATCCATAAATCCTCCATGCCAATGACCACTCCGCCTCCCCTAATAAAGTAGTTCTGTCAAACTTCCGTTGCTATGTATTATCCAAGTCGTGGGCTGTTGAATTTTGTCCCCCTTAAGCTCGTGGACCAGACAGTACAAGTTTTATAAATGGTAGTACGAAAATTAAAGTCTTTTTATATAAGTATATAACCTTAAATTATCTTCATTTTCGTGTCAAAAGATATTCCCATGACCTAATTTTGGTGTTTTCAATATGTCGAGCCAAAACGAAAGGAAACATTTTCGTAGCTTTTGTTTCTTCAATAATTGAACAAAAAAAATATTTTGAAGTTAGATTTCATATTCATTGTCTTCATCGTTATTTGTTATACTTCAAACAAATGATGTTTGGTGATAGTATCTATACTATATTATAAAAAAATAGCACTTTATTTTTGGAAGTGTCCAAAATTCTGTAATATTTTCACTTAGCACCCATTATAAATTTTCACATATACTACCCCTTAATATTAATGATTAAATGACACTATCAATCATTTATCTTTTAAATTATCTTCATTAACTCTTTACATCAATTATTTACAACACTCGACGCCGCCTCCACCACAAACAATCGCCCCCACCACCACAATGTCACCGTCACTGTAACATCCGAGAGTTTTGACCCGTTGACTTTTCGTGTAATATGACTAACAATTTAAGTTAATGAATTATTTGGGTCGTTTTGTGAATTAAATGACAATGTGTTATATTCGGGTCGATAATATGTTTTGATCGGTGTTTAAATGTCTAACGATTGTAATTTGGCTTGAGAAGAGAAACGGGTCGGCCCGTGGGTCATCCACGACCCATCAGCCCCCCCTTGACCCATTTCTCCCCTTATCCTTTCCTTTACCTTTCATTTCTATCTTCTATCTCTTCTTCTCTTATCTCTCTAAGTAAAAGCAAGACCATCCAACCCATCTCATATCTCCCATTCTCTTGCATCCATTTAGTGTTTGGAACTGCTTAAATACAAGAATCATCATCATTGTCATCTTATAATCTTCATTTAATCATAAGCTTGAAGTTCATAGTACAAGACTTTCACCCATTTTGACCAAATTCGGGTTTGAGCTCTAAAAGAAGTTTTGGTAAGTCTAATTCATTCCATTTGCATCTATTTATGTTTATTTACTCATTTCTAGTCGTCTCGTGCAATTACAGGTCCTAAATCGGCTTAAAACGAGTTTTGGGTCAAATTAGGGTTTAACTAGGGTTTGGATCGATTTGGTTGTTTGATGATGTTTTGGATTGATTTGAGGAGTGGGTTAAGTGTAGCTAGGTGTAATGATGTTTAATAAAGCTTCAAAATGAGTTCAAACTCCTGCCAATCGTTTTGGTATGGTTTGGGTCGAGTTTAGGGGTATTTGGCTCGTTTTCTGCACTTAAAACAAAACTGCTGCTGCTGGTGTTTGGCCTCACTGCGGCGCAGTGGCAAGGCAAGGCCTTGACTGAGGCGCAGTGGATAACTCCTGGAATGAGACCTTGGCTTTGACTGCGGCGCAGTGGCAAGGCACAGCCTTGACTGCGGCGCAGTGGATAATCTCTGGTCCCGATGTTCGTTTTCGTTTCCTAACTTCAAACACTTATAACTTTTGATCCGTAAGTCCAAATAAGTCATATGACCTATCGTTGGAATCGTGAGAGAGTCTAGTTTCTCGTAGTAACCTTCATTTTGTATGAATCTTCGTACGTTTCTAAAAATGTCGAGTCAAAGTGTTATGTTTCACACTCGGCAATGTTAAGGAAGTAATTGCGGGTTCGTGACTCGACTTAAACCTAAGGAACCAACTTATTTATGATTATAAAGTTGACATTATGATATATGACATGCTTTGATAGGTTGTGAACGCGTGGGGCCCAATACTCGCTATTAATCTTTTATTAACTCGACTTAAGCTTCTTTGCCAATCGAGGTGAGTTCCGTAGCTCCCTACTCCTTTGAGATTCGGGCTGAAAAGTGTAAAACTTGCGTGTTTACTTACGTTGTTGATTGATTGATTGATTTGGTTTAAATGTTGGATTGATGAGACGGTTTATCACGTTTGATTGACTTGGTTTATGTTTTGTTAAGTATTTCATTAATATTAGGATAGACGTACATACACGGAAGTCGGTTATGCCTTCATTGGGTTTTAGATGTGGTGGGAAGGCTGCGGGTGACCCTATATATAAGCATCTGGAACTCGAAGAATGGATAATCCTCTTAAGTGTATGTACGTATAGTTGGTTTAAATTACGATTATTGGGTTATGATTTGACGAATGTTGATTGTTGGTTTATGACAGACGACATGTGATTGATGCATATACGATTGATTGTAGGCATGCATACGTAGTTACATAATCCCTCGGTTGAGGACTCAAGCATCCAGGTGTATAGATGTATACACTTAATCCATGAGATGTTGGTGACATGCCATCCGAGTATATAGACATATATATCTCGATGATTTTGAGATACAGCCTTGTTCATTGTGATGACAGGCGGGTATCGTTGCATAGGTGACTTGAGTTCACGCATAAGATAGGCATGTTGGCTTATTTATGCATTCGGTACTTGTATTGATACTTATATCATTTGTGCACTCATATTACGCACTTACTTGCTTTGTGTAATCTTGTTGTTGGACGTTATTGTGTTACTTAGAGGCTCACTGTAAGTCATGTCTAGCCTTTATTCGTACCTTGTGATTATTGACGGTGGTTCCTTATGGACCATTACTACGAACTCACCAACCTTGTGTTGACTATGCTTAGTACACTTTTCAGGTAATCAGGTTATCCCCGGACGTGGAGTTTAGTTGTTTGCTTGCTATTAAACCCGGGCATTGGACTTTATGAATCAAGGATTCATCGACCTCCTCTTTTGCATTATACTTAGGATCGATTTGCCATCTTCTGGATGTTCTTTTGTAAACTTTGATGGTTATTTGCTCCTTATGTATTTTGGTACTTGTTTCGTATCGTAATGGATTCACTGAATCTTTATTTGCATTTAGTTCTTGTTCTATTGTAATTCCACTTTGCGCTATATGATTTCCGTAATATTTCGAGCCTTGGCTTGGGGTGTTACAGTCACGACCAACGATTCATTGCGCGGGTACCATGTTAGTTAGTAGTTATACATTTATGGTACGATGAGGATTGTTCGAAAATGTGACACAAATAAAATTGAAATGAAAGTGGTATAGCTGAAAGATATGTGAATGTACTATTTAATACATATGTGGCATCATAAATAGAAATTGGGATGGATCTAAGCCGTGGATCACTTACATGTGTTGGATGCACGTAGTACACATATATCTCACCGATTTCATTGATAAGTGATTTCATTGATAGGGTTGTTTGGTAAAAGCGAATTATATTGAAAATGTAACAGAGAATGAAAATAGTAATGAAATGAGCATTTGAAAAGAAAATATATTATATTGTTTGTTCTAACAGATGAATATAAAAAAAATAAAAAAAGTTAATAATAATAAAGTTAATACATATAACATCATTAAAACAAAACAATTTTTTTTCCCATTCTTTACTATTTATAAAAAATGGAATTGATTCTAACTTTTCCATTCTCATTCTCATTCTCTATTAAACAAACAAGAACAGTCTTTGTTATCCTATTTCTTACATTTTCATTCCATCCTACCAAATACCCCTTTAATAGTTCTAACCGAATACCTGGTTTCTCTTGATTCTTTGTTAATGATAAAGAACTAATTGGGAGACTTTATTGTTTGATTTTTCATATTACATTTCAAACTAAAATATTAGAAATTCACAATTTTCACACCTTAAATTAGTTATTTAATATTATCTTATAAAACATTTTGCTCCTTTTTTTATAAGAAAAGATGATTTGAACTATCCAAAATACCCTATTCTTTATTCATTAATTTAAACATCTCTACCTAATATACCTATAATAACCTTAAATCTCAACCACTCATTATTTTCTCTCTCCTCAAATCTCAACCACTCATTTTTTTCTCTCTCATCCATAAATCATTTTATTCCTCTAATTCATTCAAAATCTTTTATCTCAAAAACCGTATATCGATAAATTATAAAAATTGTATGGGTGTTCTTAAAATTTCATGCTCTTTCATTAGAGATGTCATTCGATATACTTTCGACGAATTTTTAAATCCGAGGACGGAGCCCGTACGGCTAAGGCATTTGACTATCATACTCTATGACTTGACCTATCACCACACCATCTCACCGCCATAACACGCGAGCACTATGTTAATGAGTTTTTGATCTAACGGTCAAATAACAGTTGAGAGACTTTACTTCCCTAGGTGTTCCAAGTTTAAACCCGGACATTAATGTTGGGATACATGACATTTGTTATTTTATAATAAAAAAATAGCAATTTGATTTTTCTTCAGAAGATACAAATTGTATGTATTGTACAATTGCATTAAACTAGCTAAAGATACTATGGTCTCTATATAGGTTTGGTAGGTTTTATGCAGAAATACTACCATAACTTCATCTTCAGTCAAGCATTAGAGCATCATTAATGTTTAAATGTTTGTGTAACACTTTTTTAATAAAAAAACTTTTATTCTAGTGGTCAAAGCCTTAAAAAATCTGAAAAATATTAAATTACAATTCAATATAAATGAAAGTGAGGCTTTATTTCTATCAATGGATTGACATTCTTTAATTTACTTTTAAAAAAAATGAAAAAAAGATTTCAAAGACTTTTTCTTACAAAAAAAAATATAAAAAATCTTATGATTATCTCACTGAAAACTTGTAAACACTAATTAATATGATTGTCAAAGTAGGCGAAATATATATGTTACCCGGATGAGAAAGCTATTAGATATGTACAATACTAACTAGTATTGTACCTGTGCAATGTGGCGGCGGTGACTGTTGGTGTCGACGAACTGTCGGTAGTGATGGGTGTATGTACTTGATGTAAAGGGGTTGTGTAGATATTTTATAAGATAATGGATTGATGGTGTAAATCAATTCATTAATGATAAAATGATAAATTTGTGTATAGAAATTTTATGTTTTTAAGGGGGGGGGGGGGGCGGAGTGGTGGGAGGGTAGGAGAATTTATGCCTCCATACCGGAGGCTACACCACCGCCACCTTTGAATTTATGGCCGAGAGGGTTGATGGGAGGGTTATATACCCTTTGTTGATAAATGGAGAGAGAAGGAGGGGGAGCGTCTGCGAGTGGGCCCAGGAAGAAGAAAAGAGCCGTTGGCTCAGTTTTTCAAAAAAAAACCCTTTTCTTTATTTTACATCTATATATATATAAAAATTTTATATATATATATACACATATATCTATCAATTTAACTTTAAAAACTCAAACAAAAACATATATCTCTTCAAACCCAAAAACCTTTTCACAATTGAAAATGTCTTCAAGTTCTTCCGAGGATTTGATTTAGTATTATGTAGTTTTTTTAATTTTTAAAAAAATGTTGCATCGTATTTTTATTTTTCTAGTTTATGTAATGTTATGTTTTTTAATATTAAATAAAATGTTATGTTTTAATGTTAAATTGTTTAAGTTAAAAAAAGAAAAAAGAAAAAAAATAATTTGGGAGGGTTGAGAATTTATCGGCCGCCAGTAAAAAGGGTTGGGAGGGTTGGTTGGGAGGTTGAAAGGTTAAATTGAGTTGGAGTGATTTTATTGGTGGAATTTGGGAGGGTTGATAAATTTCCCCCCTCCACTCCGCCCCCCCTAACAACAACCCTTTAGGCTGTTTTTAACCATTATAAATTTAATATTATTCTAAATATAGTTTAAAGTTAATTCAGATTCCCTCTAATTGATTGTTTTAGTCCGTACCAATTTATTTGTCAAGGTAAGAGTGGAGGGAGTCGAAGGGGAGATGGGGGCGAGATGAAGAAGGCTGAGCGAGATTCGGGTGCCATTGAGCGAGCTGCGTGCGAGATGGCTGGAGCGAGCTTCAAGCTCGCAGAGAGATGAAGACGACAGGGACTGAAGCTGTAAATTGGGGTGTACCGTTGGGGGACCTGCAGTGTAAAGTTAGACGTGCCAGGGGTGTAAAGTGACAAGTCTGCCAAACTGCTCTTTTTTTTAGCTGCTGTGCACGTTTTTTGTTTTTTAGCATAAGTTTTTTTTTTCCAACATTTTTTTAAATTCAAAGAAAACAACATTACATGATCATAGAAATAAAAAACAACATTACATGATCTTAAAAATTTAAATTCAAATGTAATAATAATTTTTATTTTTTATTATAACGGTCAAATTCAAAAAAACGACAAAATAAGATTCAAATTGAAAATCAAAAAGTGAAAAGGGGTTAGTTGTGTAAAGTTTATTATGTTAAGGATAAATTATGAAAATTTAAAGAAAAGGTTGGAAGTGATGGTTGCCACTAAAAAAAGGTTGAAAAAAAGGTTGGGAAGTTGAAATGAGGTGGAGTAATTTGATTGGATAAATTTGAGGGATGAGGGAGATGAGCCCTCCGACTCCCTCCCCCCTAAGCCAAAAAAGGTAACTAAATATTTTATTTTAATCTACAATATATATTTAGATCAGCTTAGTATTGTTTGTAGTTGTAAGACATTAATCATATTTTTACGAGCCTCCAATGTTTTACCAGAATTCACTTCTAAATGGTATGATATTTCAAAATCACTTTAGATAAACAAAGACGTAATTAAATAGTTTTAACAGTTAAATAAACGATCAAACTATAAACCAAAATACAATGCATTATTAGAATGTTTATTAAAAAAAGTGAAAAAGGTAAAATGTGGTGGCCAAATTCATATATATGAAAATCAAATACTAATGTTGTTGAAAAACAAAAACATGAAGAGTTTGAGTAAAGATACATACAAACCTAGAAAGAAATATAGAAAATGTATGTATAGCGTTTGTAGGTTTTGATTTTGATATATGAAGTACACAAAATATTTGAGAAAAAATAGGATACAATATATTGAGTTAATATTACCTTTTTTTGACTTTCAGAAAAAAATGATACGGAGTTACGTAGTAAACTCAAAAATTAATTAAAGGGAATCTAAGATAGTTTTAAACTATATTTACGGCCTTGGCATCACCTCCACCCACCACTCACTCACCACTCACTTTCAACCAATCCCCTTATGCCACCTCAAATCCACCACTCAACCAAATTTTGTTGACAACCCATCACTCATTCACCACTCACTACAATTTTATATTTATTTTTAAAACTAAATTCCATTAATAATAATATTTCATTTTTTAAATTACATTAATTAAAACTTAAGAATAATAATAAGATAAGATTAATATATATATATATATATATAATATATATATATATATATATATAGGAGAGAGATCAAATGAGAAGGTATGTTAAGGAGAGAAGGGAGAGAAGGTTCTATGAACCAATCAGAACGTGACATGTGGCTTTAAAAAAAAACGCGGTGACATTTTTGTAAATAATTTGACTTCAAACCCAAGCTGACCCAACCCACCCCAAGCTGACCCAACCCCAAGCTGACCTCCCAAGCTGACCCAACCTCAAGCTGACCCAACCCCAAGCTGACCCAACCCCAAGCTGACCCAACCCAACCCCAAGCTGATCAGCTTGGTTGGTCAGCTTGGTTGGTCAGCCTGGGTTCTGGGTCAGCTTGGGTTCTGGGTCAGCTTGGGTTCTGATCAGCTTGGTTGGTCAGCTTGGTTGGGTCAGCTTTGGTCAGCTTGGGTTCTGATCAGCTTGGTTGGTCAGCTTGGTTCAGCCTGGGTTCTGGGTCAGCTTGGGTTCTACATTTGTGTAGATTAATCTACATTTGTGTAGATTATGTGTAGATTATGTCAAGCTGACCCAACCCAAGCTAACCAAGCTGACCCAAGCTGACCCAACCAAGCTGACCCAAAACCCATAATCTACATTTGTGTAGATTAATTTACATTTGTGTAGATTGTGTCAAGCTGACCCAACCCAAGCTAACCAAGCTGACCCAACCTGACCCAGACCCCAAGCTGACCCAACCCAGCCCCAAGCTGACCCAAGCTGACCCCAAGCTGACCCAAAACCCATAATCTACATTTGTGTAGATTAATTTACATTTGTGTAGATTATGTGTAGATTGTGTCAAGCTGACCCAACCCAAGCTAACCAAGCTGACCCAACCTGACCCAACCTGACCCAGACCCCAAGCTGACCCAACCCAACCCCAAGCTGACCCAAGCTGACCCCAAGCTGACCCAAAACCCATAATCTACATTTGTGTAGATTAATCTACATTTGTGTAGATTGTGTCAAACTGACCCAACCCAAGCTGACCCAACCTGACCCAGACCCCAAGCTGACCCAACCCAACCCCAAGCTGACCCAACCTGACCCCAAGCTGACCCAACCCCAAGCTAACCCAACCTGACCCAACCTAACCCCAAGCTGACCCAATCTGACCCAACCCCAAGCTAACCCAACCTGACCTAACCTAACCCCAAGCTGACCCAATCTGACCCAGACCCCAAGCTGACCAAACTGATCATGCTGACCAACCAAGCTGACCCAGAACCCAAGCTGACCAAGCTGACCCAACCAAGCTGACCAAGTGACCAACCAAGCTGATCAGAACCCAAGCTGACCCAGAACCTAAGCTGACCCAGAACCCAGGCTGACCAAGCTTCAGAAAAGTTTGATTTATTTACCAAAATGCCACCGCGCATTTTTTCCATTTTGACACATGTCGCGTTCTAATTGGCTCATAGGAACCTTCTCTTCCTTCTCTTCTTAAGACACATTCTTTCAGGATCTCCACCCTATATATATATATATATAATAAGGGTCTAATAATAATAATATTATTAATTCAGGGTAGTTTGAAAAAGAATACTAAACTAGAGGGTTAAAAACGAAAATAGTATATATATATATATATATAATAAGGGTCTTAATAATAATAATATTATTAATTCAGGGTAGTTTGGAAAAGAATACTAAACTAGAGGGTTAAAAACGAAAATAGTGAATATATCTTTGACTTTATGTCATCGTCTTCTTCGCAGAAGCTACCACACCCACATATGTCTGTATATGTATATCTTATATCATATCTATAACTATTACAAGGTTTTTAGGTTAAAAATAAAAATAAAAAATAGCCGTTGAAGAGGCAACGGTCACAAAGGACGCAGCTTCCACGCGAGTGGTTTCACCACGCAAATTCGACCACCCATGCGTGGTCACCCATCGGCGGCGGTGTTCCACGCGTGGTTACCACCCACCACTAAGCTTCCACGTATACAATGCCATCCCTCTTAGAATGATATTAATGGTCAAAAACAACCTAAAGGTTGTTGTTAGAATTACCCAAATTTTATAAAAAAGAGTGTTGAAAATTAAGGATAGAATGATAATTTTGTATATAACAATTTTATGAGAGAGAGTGTTAGAATTATTATAAGAGAGTATATAGATGAATTAAAAGCTTTATAAATACAATACATTTGATGGAAATTTAACCACATATAACATAATAATAATTAATAAAACAAAATTTCAATATATATATTTCATCTTTATCCATAAGTGAAAATGTACCATAACTTGGACATAATTTTGAATTCATGCTGAAATAGACTTCAAATATACCCAAGCATATTAATTAAAAAGTTATAGAATTTTCAGACTATTGAAAGAAATGGTTTCCAAAATACATCACTTAGCAATATCATACGAAGGACATTTTGATTTTGTTAGAACATGGCGCTCTATTTATTGATCATCGTCAGAAATAGCGCATCAATTCAATGGAGACCTTAATTTGATTTTGAATGAATATTGAATAGCATCTTAATGGATTGGCAATAAAGGCCCATGTATCTGGCTTTAGTTAAGCCCAATATAAATTAAGACTCTCTTATGATCCAGACCTGGACTTCAGTCCTTGCAATTTCTCCAAAATAAAAAGGCTAGCTTTCTCTCAGCGTAAGATAATTTATTGCAATTTCTAATAGTATCACATTATTATGAAGTGTCACAAGTCACTAGCACTGTCAAACCTGGTAATCATGGTTATAATGTAAATGTGACCATTCTGTTTGTATTGACCCGTTTATGGGTAAACAAATTGGGTTAGTAATGTAAATAAGAACACATTAGCTAGTATGCAACTTAAATATTTATTTTTGAAGTATAGTTTCTTTAAGAAAGAATTCATATGAAAGATTGATTATATGTATAACTCAAGAAAAGAAAGAAAAAAAAAGCGCTAGAGGGAAAACCTGATGCGACCCATTTTGACATGTACTAATAGTTACCCATTTTGACAGGAACTGGTTTGTTGATCTGTTACCCAGCGCGTCCATAAATGATGCATTCATGTAGCTTTTAAATCCCATTGCAGGATCTCCATGCACTGCTTCGAAATATCACAACCTCAATATGGCCAAAAACATCCTAATTAAACTTGTTCAAGTTCCGTCCCTAGTTGGGATGACTGTTGTAAACTAACCATTTTGACTTTCTTAAATGACTGAGGTTGTTCAGTTTATTGAAAGATCATTTGAACACAGGTGTTAGCATTAGACCATACTTATGTTATGCCACCGTTAAAGACTTAAAGTTCAACATTAGGTCTTGCTCCCAATAATCATTCAATAATGACATACACGACCAAACATATGCTGTACTTATCAACTAATTATCTAATCTTCTAGCCTTTTGCCAATAGACTTCATGGGATTTTACATGAACAATTCTCTCAGGATTTTAGGTTTCGGGTCACCGAAAAGTTTACAAGACACCAACAAGTGTACAAAATAAACCACTACCTTTAACTTTAGCTGATTTTAGCCTATGCGATTCTAATTGTATTTTTTGTTGGGTGACCAATTAACTTTGAATTGCATTAATACATAAAAACAATCCTAGAAATATATATAGGGTTTTATTAAGATTGTCATGGTCACCCTTAGTATCCATGTAGCTCTATCACTCTCTGGGCTTCTATATTTTGTAAGTTTGGGTAGTATAATAGGAATGAGACTGTGTTTCTTTAGAATTAGCTTTTTAATTTTAATAATATAAACTATAAAGGTATGCGAAATTGCAAATACCCCACACACAATAAAGAAGAGAACTTTCACCTTTGCTACACTCCACTTATAAATCACTCGATCACGAAGTAAAGAGTTGGCCCAAGTGGCTTCTAGATGAAATACATGTAAAAGATTAGCAATGATATGCAAAAGATTAATTATTAGAAAAGAAGTATTAAAGTTAATAAGTAAGATAAGATTTTGATAATTGAATCCTGATGCATTAAATTTATAGATCACAATTTTATATATAATGCAAAAAGATTTTCATGATATACAAAAGAATAATATGTTAGATAATTTTTTTTTCATTATTTAGACAAAGAAATAATAATGTATAATTGGAGAGGGCCTCACCCAAGGTCTATTCCACCGGTGCATACATTTGAAACTTATAAAACTTGTTCTTATGGGAAACAGACATGCCTCACATCAAAAAGGTAATTAAATTGCAATAGGTTCGAATGTAAATAAACTTCAATATCTAAATGTAAATAAGCAAACCGAAAAATAAACCAAGACAACCAGAAAAGAGGTGTTTGCAACAACTTGTACTTAAATCT
Source organism: Erigeron breviscapus (assembly GCA_034093135.1). Lineage (NCBI taxonomy): Eukaryota > Viridiplantae > Streptophyta > Magnoliopsida > Asterales > Asteraceae > Erigeron > Erigeron breviscapus. The sequence continues at coordinate 109,600,138 of CM067167.1, read as the reverse complement.
CACATCACCTTTCTGCAAGACTACACAAAATTTTCATAAAAAAGGTAAGAAAAAGACATATATTAAGTGCTTGAGAACCATTGATACCCACCCCCACCATTGAACCCACCCACCCAATGTTCTAAAGTCATTTCCTTTACCTTTTTTGTCCATGTTTAGAGAGACAATTGTTTGATTAGGATAATAAAGAACCAATTAAATTAACCACAAGTCATGAGTTCAAAGTATTTCATTATTAAAGCAATATCACTTCACTATAATTACAAAGTGGATTAAACGCGGACTTTTATAATTTTATATATTGTTGTATCTTGTTTTATAAAAGCCCAGGGGAGGCCCGGAGGGGGTTAAACCCGATCTCCGTCTATGGCACATGTTTGAAGAGGGCACAAAATTGTTAACAAAATACACTACAAGAAATCCAGTTTTTCGCGACGAAGTTTTTTGCGACGAAACGGTTTTTGTCGCAAAAAACACGCTAAACGACAAAATATTTTACTTTTTGACTTTCGTAGTCAAACTAAAAGATTTTGCGACGAAATGCCTGCGACGAAAATATTTATCTTTTTGATTTTTTTTTAAAGAAAGTTTATTGCGATGAAAATTTTTCGTCGCAATGAATTTTTCTAAACAATTTTCATTTTTTATTTTTTCCCGCTAGGGGAAAAAATTTCCCGTCATGTTTTTTGCGACAAATAAAATTGCGACGAAAGTATTTTGTTTTTGATTTTGCTTTAAAAAATCTTTATTGCGACCGAAGTTTTTCGTCGTAATGTATTTTTCTAAATCCCGCCGGCCAAATAAATTTTTCCGCCATGTTTTTTGCGACGAAACATGTTGCGACGAAGACGTTTATTGCGACGATATTTGATATTTTAAAATTTAATTTAAAATTATTTTAAATTTTATTTAGTAATAAGTGTTAGTAAAATAATTAGTTATTATAGTTTCATTAAAAAATGATAAATTATTGTAAAAATTAATAATTTTTTTAATAAATTTATTATAATAATAAATTATTTAATTATTATAATTTCAATAAATTAATAGTTTATACTTATCTAAAGTTAATAAATTACAAATAGTAATTATTTTAATATTTATAAAAATAACAAAATAGTTAATAATAAGTATACATACATATCTTATACATACAAACATATCTTATACATACATACCTTATACATATATAGACACATAAAAGTTCCATAAGCCTTCTTTCCAATAATAACTTGCGACCACATTGTCATGTAAATAAGTACTTAATATTTTAGTCATACCTAATACATACATACTGTATACATACATATATGTCAAACTTGTCCCGTTAGATCCAGATGAATGATTGAGAAATATATTGGGTCAATTAGTAATAAATTACAAATAGTAATTATAATATTTATAAAAATACAAAATAGTTACATACATATCTTATACATACATACCTTATACATATATAGACACATAAAAGTTCCATAAGCCTTCTTTCCAATAATAACTTGCGACCACATTGTCATGTAAATAAGTACTTAATATTTTAGTCATACCTAATACATACATACTGTATACATACATATATGTCAAACTTGTCCCGTTAGATCCAGATGAATGATTGAGAAATATATTGGGTCAATTAGGCCCATTAAGTATTAAGGGTTGGCCCAACGGGCCTAAAATACACGAGCTATATACATACTGGCCGATTAGTCCCAAACAAATGGTCGAAAAACATATTGGGCCCATTAGGCCCATATGTTTTTACCAACACTAAAACTGTAACATCCCAATCTTTTTATTTAACGGTTGACTAAAGTTGTTAAGTCAACATAACGTGTCGTTAAGTCGTCGATAGATTTGTATGCTTATATGTAGTTAATGTGTTATACGTGCGAGACTTGAATGTCTTATTAATTGATGTAGTAATGTGGTTAAGATGTAGTTAAATGCCTTTTTGAGGTGTTCAAAGTGTTTAATGAGTTGTATGTAGTCCATAGAGGTGTTTTGGGCAAGAAATATGACTTTATGAAGCTTAGGGACCAATTTTGACATGGTGTGAAAGTCAAAAACGGGTTTAGGGTCTTAGAGGGAGCCATTAGTTCATCATTTGCAGAAATATAACTTTTCTCTCAAGCCCTAGCCACCCCTTTGATCCCCTATCAAAATTCTAAGCCGAAAATCCTTCAAACGTGTGATTTAGGAGTGATTGATCGAGTATTTTGCATCCCCAATTGTGATTTTCAGGTAATAGAGGTATATTGATTTTGATTTTATGTCTTTTTGATCATATGAGTCATTAGAAATCAGATCTAGACCATTGGAGGGTCAATTGATGTCGAAATAACGTTTGTTTTATAATGCAAATCATGAGTGGTTTAATAAAGGAGTTATTTGCATCCCCATTGTGATTTTCAGGTAATAGAGGTATATTGATTTTGATTTTATGTCTTTTTGATCATATGAGTCATTAGAAATCAGATCTAGACCATTGGAGGGTCAATTGATGTCGAAATAACGTTTGTTTTCATAATGCAAATCATGAGTGGTTTAATAAAGGAGTTATTTGCATTATAATGGTTTAAAAATGAAGGATTTTGATGTTTGGAAGTCATGTATTTGATTTGGAGTCGTTTGGATCTGGTTTGGGGTGTAATCGATCGAAGTTGTGCAGAATCGGGGCTAGTTGCGGCGCAACCAGTTTCCAGAGACTTAAGTTGCGGCGCAACATAGTATGTTGCGGCGCAACTGCAACTGAAGGTTTGAAATGCGGCGCAACGTATGGTTGCGGCGCAACTCTAATACAGACAGTTAAGTTGCGGCGCAACGTGGTATGTTGCGGCGCAACGTGGTATGTTGCGGCGCAACGTGGTATGTTGCGGCGCAACAGTGTCAGTTTCGAAATGAGTTTAACTTTTGAACCTCCAATGTGTAGTCGTTATCGTGGGTCTTGTTTGTAGGTGCTGAGGTCTGAGATATGTCCTTAATAACGTGAGTATTAGCGTGCCTAATGGTCGTTTACTATATATAGGTGGACGAGACTAGTTGCTTGCACGATAACGTAGTTGCCTATCGTCGTGCGCTTCTTTGAGGTAAGATACACTACTTTTGACACGCTGAGGGTTCAACAAACGATGGTTTCATAATTATAACTTCCCAATCGGTAAAGTATGTTGTTTATGGGTATATGGGTTACACGGGAGGTAATATGGGTTATGTAGTTGACCTTTGAGACCTGAAATGCAGTCCCTCATGATATGTATTGTAGTGCATGTTATGATATGACGTAGGATGGAGTGCTATGTATGAAGTATGATGTAGTGTTATGATATGCAGTAACTTGTGATGTTATGAGATGCAGTATATGTTGTTATTGATTGATGTTGTACATGATTTGTATGGCTTGCTCATCTAGTTCACTAGACTTGCTAAGTTGCCATGTCACGTGCACGTTTAAGGGCCCAAAACGTAAAAGCAGTTAACGTAGTAAATGTTTAGGTAATGTAGTCACCTAAACTAAATGATGCAGTTTCGAGCTCGTAAAACTTTGATGCAGGAAAGTGTTAAGCTTAACCCGTACTTGCCCTAGCCCGGCTAAGTGCGTTGACGTAGGTTGCTTGGGTGGCTCCTTGCAACATGGTCATTGAGATGCAGTTGAGTAATACGAGGGGTCTGACCCGCCCTCATTTGTCTTGTACATACGGATTACTCGGGGATTGGCTTGCCATTCCTTAACGACGTTTGATGTTCAACTGAATGGTTGTCATCTAGTCGGGTGTAACTTATGTTGCACATTGACGCAGTTAAAATGTAGTAAAGCAGTTAATGTAGAAAGCAGTTATGTGGTTATATGTATGTAATGAAGTAAAGCAGGATAGGCACATTTAGGGTGGTTCATCCTAATATGAAGTATTGTGTGTTTGATGTGTGTTGTGCCTTAATGAAGTATTTAAATCCACAATGTTTGAAATGGACAATTGCTTTATAACTTGAGTGTTATCTTACTTAGCTAATTCGTTAGCTAACACTTGTCTTTTGAAATGTGTTGCTCCCCCAGGTTTAGCGTAGCTGAGGTAGTTGATGAAGAAGAGCGAGGAATGGGTAGATAGCTTGATGAAGTCCTTAGCTACCCATAGATGCCGAACTTTTATAGACATTTGTTTATGTTTGTCTTTAATGGAGTTGGATTGTTATGTAGTCGGTTGTTTTGTGTTGGGCAGCCGACGGGTTCTATTAAACTTGTTTTGATGATGCGATTAGTAACACCATTGAATAAGTAAACCAAACAGATTTTAATTGGTTTGGACTTTTAATGTTTCTTCCGCTTTGTTTTGACGCCGTTAGGCGAAAATTTTTGGAAACCCATATTTTTAAATGAAGGGTGTTACAAAAACGAAGCTTTTGAAAGCTAAAAGAGACATATATTCATACATACATACATACATATTGGACCCAAACGAATGATTGAGATACATATCGACCCAAACAAATGATTGAGATACATATCGGCCCAAACGAATGATTGAGATACATACATTCATTCATACATCCATCCATCTATACATACATACACACATTCATACTTGTAATTTTCGTTCATATTATCTTGTGAGTTAAAAAGTAACCATTGGTAATCACTTATATAGTGTACTGTATGATTTATATTCGTTAGTGTTTAGTATTAACTTTATCTCATCATCCTTGACTATTGGGCTTAACGGGCCCAATATATTTTCGTGTTGTCTTAAATGGGTCTGATGGGCCTGTTTCCATTCTTTATCTCTTTGTTGGGCCTATTAGGCCATTTGGATCCATTTATTATTTTTGTTGGGCTTGTTGGGCTTTTGAAACCGTTTAACCACTTGAATTGATTCCTGGCGGCCTATTAAGTACTTATAAATCCACGAGTAACCCTAATAACATGCCCAACTCATTGTAACGTGAACAAGTACTTAATCATGCAAAATCTTAAAAATGACCATAAATAAGTTAATTAACAGTGTATTGTAACGAAGAATTTTTATTCGTTAGTATTTAGTTTTAACTTTATCTCATCATCCTTGACTATTGGGCTTAACGGGCCCAATATATTTTCGTGTTGTCTTAAATGGGTCTGATGGGCCTGTTTCCATTCTTTATCTCTTTGTTGGGCCTATTAGGCCATTTGGATCCATTTATTATTTTTGTTGGGCTTGTTGGGCTTTTGAAACCGTTTAACCACTTGAATTGATTCCTGGCGGCCTATTAAGTACTTATAAATCCACGAGTAACCCTAATAACATGCCCAACTCATTGTAACGTGAACAAGTACTTAATCATGCAAAATCTTAAAAATGACCATAAATAAGTTAATTAACAGTGTATTGTAACGAAGAATTTTTATTCGTCAGTGTTTTGTTTTAACTTTATCTCATCATCCTTGACTATTGGGCTTAACAGGCCCAATATACCTTCGTGTTGTCTTAAATATACCTTCGTGTTTACATATTGTCATGTAAACAAGACTCAATCATGTAAATTTTTAAAAACTAAAAAAGTAATTGTAACATCCCAAACTTTTCGAGTTTGATTTATTGACTTGACCGTTAGTCAACGTTAGGTTCGTTAAGTTTATGTGCCCTAAATGGGATTATGTGATTAAATGCTTATGCGTTTAATATAATATGATTAAAGTATGTTAAATGAAAGTAATTAAAGTAAAGTCATGAAAGTTAAGTGCTCGTTAAGTCGTTAAGTGTTCCGGTGAGAAAGTTAAGCCCAAAAAGTAACGTTTAAAGAGTCGAGGGGCTTAAGATGGAATTTATTAAGGATGGCCAGGGGTTGTATGACAATTAGGCTACCCTAATTGTCATTCTCCAGATCTGAAGTGTGTGAGAAAAACCCCCAAGCAGCCCCTTCCCTCTCTCAAAGCTTTTCTCTCCAAGATCCATTCGTTTCGTGGTGATTCGGTAAAGATTTGATTAGGATCTTTCATCCTTATGATCATCTACAGGTAATATAGGGGATATTCCTTTGATTTCTGATCTTGTGAGTCATATATGTCAATCCGATCCAGGCCATGGGGTTTGGGTTGGGTTATATTGCAAAACGTTAACCGATTTCATGTTATTCGGGTAATCCATTAAGTGATTTATGTTTGTAATGAATCAAGGAATCAATTGATGGTTTGAAGTCATCAATTGTGTCTTAAAAGAGGTCAATTTGATGTCTCCAGGTCGGGGTTAGGGTTTGAGATCGAATGGGAATCGTTTAAAGATGTTCAAAAATCAAAGTTGCTGATCGAGCCCCGTTGTGCGGTGCACAGGAATTCTGTGCGGTGCACAGCAATTCTGTGCGGTGCACAGAAATTCTGTGCGGTGCACAGAATTCTGTGCGGTGCACAGGAATTCTGTGCGGTGCACAGGAATTCTGTGCGGTGCACAGCAATTCTGTGCGGTGCACAGGAATTCTGTGCGGTGCACAGAAATTCTGTGCAGTGCATAGATTGGTCTGGGTGTTTCTTACTTGGTTTATGCGGCGCATAATCAGGTCTGGCAGTCGTATAGGCTTATTTCTATGCTCGTTTGACCCATAGACCTTATGTTTAGGTTACCTTATGATGTAGGGAACTTAGAGAGGTCTTTTGAAGCCACGTTTATGTTACCTATTGGTTGTATGGTGCTTTTGTTAGATGGAAACACAAACAAGTCAAGTTAACCTTGCGTATTGCTCATTGTATTCGTCACGAGGTAAGATAACATCTTTTACCACATGAGGGACAACAAAATATAAGTTTTCATATGTTAACTTCCCCAAATGAATGTTTGTATGTTTATATGTATTCGGGAATGAATGGGAGGTTACTATGGGATTGATTATGGTTGCCATTGATGATGAATGGTAATCTTATGCATGCTATGATGAAATGAAATACGTAAAGATGATGTTATGATATGTTTATGTTATGAAGTGATGTTATGATGAAATAAGGTAAATGATAAGCTGAAATGTATATGTTGATAATACGATAAGATGCTATGATGATATGAAATACGTAAAGATGATGTTATGATATGTTTATGTTATGAAGTGATGTTATGATGAAATAAGGTAAATGATAAGCTGAAATGTATATGTTGATAATACGATAAGATGCTATGATGATATGAAATACGTAAAGATGATGTTATGATATGTTTATGTTATGAAGTGATGTTATGATGAAATAAGGTAAATGATAAGCTGAAATGTATATGTTGATAATACGATAAGATGCTATGATGATATGAAATACGTAAAGATGATGTTATGATATGTTTATGTTATGAAGTGATGTTATGATGAAATAAGGTAAATGATAAGCTGAAATGTATATGTTGATAATACGATAAGATGCTATGATGATATGAAATACGTAAAGATGATGTTATGATATGTTTATGTTATGAAGTGATGTTATGATGAAATAAGGTAAATGATAAGCTGAAATGTATATGTTGATAATACGATAAGATGCTATGATGATATGAAATACGTAAAGATGATGTTATGATATGTTTATGTTATGAAGTGATGTTATGATGAAATAAGGTAAATGATAAGCTGAAATGTATATGTTGATAATACGATAAGATGCTATGATGATATGAAATACGTAAAGATGATGTTATGATATGTTTATGTTATGAAGTGATGTTATGATGAAATAAGGTAAATGATAAGCTGAAATGTATATGTTGATAATACGATAAGATGCTATGATGATATGAAATACGTAAAGATGATGTTATGATATGTTTATGTTATGAAGTGATGTTATGATGAAATAAGGTAAATGATAAGCTGAAATGTATATGTTGATAATACGATAAGATGCTATGATGATATGAAATACGTAAAGATGATGTTATGATATGTTTATGTTATGAAGTGATGTTATGATGAAATAAGGTAAATGATAAGCTGAAATGTATATGTTGATAATACGATAAGATGCTATGATGATATAAACGTATGATGCTATAATGCAATTGATGATATGATGACGCATTGTTATGATGCTTATATGACATGATGATATGATGCTTATATGACATGATGATATGATGCTTATATGACATGATGATATGATGCTTATATGACATGATGATATGATGCTTATATGACATGATGATATGATGCTGAAATGATATGACGATATGTTGCTATCACTTTAAGATGATATGATGCTTATATGACATGATGATATGATGCTATTATGTAATAACGATATGTTAATATGTGATGATGATATGTTGATGCATATATGTCATATGATTGATTGCATGGCTTGAACACCTAGTCACTAGACTTCTATAGGTTTTCCATGACACGTGCACGATTAAGGGCCCTAAAGTAAAGAAAGATGTATGTGATTAGTTTAGGTGAAAGTGTAGCCTAAGCTAATATAAAGTAAAGAAAGATGTATGTGATTAGTTTAGGTGAAAGTGTAGCCTAAGCTAATATAATAAAGAAGTCTCGAGCATATGTAAAGTCTTGTGTTAAGCTTAACCCATGCTAGTTCTTCGGAGCTAGTGTGTATGTGGTCACGTGGTGTGGGAATCTAGATACCTCCCCGTGGCATAGTTATGTATGAGTGTATCCGGGTGGAGTAACTAACCACTACACGCGCAAAGTTTAAACGGTATACTCAGTTGGATTGACTTTGTCTTTCCTTAACGACGACGATGGACCACCGTAAGGTCTACCCATCAAGTCGGGTGTGAGGATCCATGTAAGGTCTTATGGCCGCCTACACACAACCCCACATCCCTAAGTGTGTGTGGCTTATGTCACATAGCCTACATCTAGGCAAAAGAAAAGAAAGATAAGAAAAGAAAAGAAAGTAAAGAAATGTAAGAAAAGAAAGATGAAATGTAAGGATCTATGATGTTAGGCACAATTAGGATTACGATGAATTCCTAATGTGTTAATTTATGTATGTTGCTTTAATGTTGATGATATGTTCTTGTTGACATGTGATATGATAGACACCATAGTATTGTGGTGATCTTAACATGCTATGCCTAATATTTGATATTAACGATTATGAAAGGTTTTTGTTAATATATAAAAGAATTGGCAACGTTTTCTTAAACTCATGTTATCTTACTTAGCTTTTAAAGCTAACACTTGCTCTTTTGAAAAACGTTGTTCCCTCAGGTTAAGCAGGTTGAGCTAGTGAAAGACTTAGCTTGGTGAGGCGGGTAGTTTCTATGAAGAAGACATCTAGTTTCCCGCTTAGACATTTATGTTAGCCTTATGATGATTGGCTACTCTTAATATGACTTATGTATTGTTTATGTTGGCATTTATGTTGGTGCCGATTCTGGATTATCTTACACTATTTTGATGATATGAATGCTGTAACACCACTTTTATAAATGAACTATCCTTAAAGGGGTAGTTATGTTTTAAGGATTCTGTATTCCGCATTTCTAAACGCCGTTAGGCAAAAGTTTTTGAAAATCCAGATTTTAAATGACGGGTGTTACAAGTTGGTATCAGAGAAATGGTTTAAGTGAACCAAGGACTATAGGTTGGCCATAGGAATTGGACTTAAACCGTTAGATGACAAGATAGGCATAAGTAAGTACGCTTAGCCTTTGAGATGAAATCTTTTAGGACGGGTTGGGATGAGTGAGAGTGTAGGATTAAGGCTTCATGTTCCATGATGTGTTTTATGTGAATACTCCTGCTTGTGTAGCCCTTATTCCTCTGTTTCTCGCGCTCCCGTCGCCGAACTATTCTATTGTTATGAAGGACGTTCTGTGAAAGGTAAAGTGCTAATGCTCTAATTGAATTTGATAAAGTTGTGCATTATATTACTTGAGAAAAGTTGAAGGATTTGGTGAAAAGAATACGATACACAATGTGGTAACGAACATGTGAGTGAAAGGATACAATTACAATTATGGTCCGGAACATAATTGCAAGCGTATCACGACACGAACGTGTTTGTATGGCCATGCTTGTGTTGACCGGTGTACAAAGTAATAAAGTTGGGGGATTTCTATGTATTGTATCCCTATTTGTTGAGAGTAAACACCGTGTTACAACTTTAGTGATGTTGATGCTGCAAGTGTGTGGAAATGTGTGAAGATCGGTGGAAAGTGATAGCCGGATTAAATGTTTGTGATGATCATGATGTACATGAAGTTAAATGAAGTGATTGGTAGTCAATGTTTTTGAGTCTACTAGTTTAAAAGACATGGATTTGAAATTTGAAGAGTAGAGTTGATGCTGGATAATTAGTAAGTGACGCATAGAAGGGTTACCGGGCACACATATGAAAGGATATAGTTACAATTCCGGTCGCGAACGTAATTGTAAATGTATCACGACATGTGTGTGTTTGTGAGACTGTGTCTGTGTTGATCCGAATGAAGTGAAGATGAGAATTATGGAATCACTGAATGGTATCTTATTTAACCACGTGAAGAGTAGACACGTAAGAATGAAATAAAGGAGGATGAAGTTGAAACAAGTAAAGAAGTTAACGCTACGGTTGATTGAACCTTTTAACCATGAAGCTCTCCCATTCTATGAACACCATGCTATGATGTGAAGCTACATTTGAGCTGTGAAGTGTTAAAGTTGGACTTGGGTGTAAGGAAAACGTTTAGGTTTCGTTTGAAATAATTTTTCCTGATTATAGATAATATGCGGCGCACAAAGGATATATACGGCGCATATATGCCCAGTTTTGAAAATGGATTTCAGTTGGGTGCCCGATATGCGGCGCATAGAGGTTCTATGCGGCGCATAGAATATGTGCTCAGAACTTGGGTGTTTTCTGTGACAAATTTACATGAAATATGCGGTGCATATGTGTTCCATGCGGCGCATAGGTTCCCAGATAGGTTTTTATGCGGCGCATAGGTTCCCAGATAGGTTTTTATGCGGCGCACACATGTTCCATGCGGCGCATATTTTGGTCTGTTTTGGATTTATGACTTGTTTAGTCTTGATTTCGCTACGAGATGATTTATGACGATTGTGACGAGTATCTACAGGTGGAGATTCTTCCTTAGATTACATGAATGTATGGTGAACTAGCACGTAAATCTTTATAGCAGTCCCATCGCTTATTGCCTTCGCCGGTTGTGACGTAATGGTGTTGTTAAAATCCTTTTTTTACGAGATCCTACGTATGATTGATTCTCAAGATAAAGAGTTTCCCTGAAGAAGTTAAGGGGTATTATGATGGAGTCACATATGGTGGCCTAAACCTAAAGAAGTAAAAGTTTTCAAGAGCATTGGATTACGAAATGACCATGTTTCCCGCCTATGTGATTTACTCATGTAAGGCGACGATTATGTTTCTAAAGTTGAGTCCACCCATAGTTTTGAAACGTTCAGATAGTATTTCTGGTTTCGTTGCGATCATGAGAACGAACTTTCTATTGATGTGTGGCTAGTGCTACTCCCATGCAAAGGCACCTTCCGTATTGTTCCCACTAATAGGAAGAAGTTAACGTTTTCGGTTGTGAGATGTATTTCTTTCTATAAGATAGATTTATGGTCTTACTACCATATGTTGATGTTGATGACGAAAGTCTTGCTAAAGTTGTTTCTACACTCATTATGACCCTATTGAGTTTCTCGAAATACCTACATGTTAACAAATTGTCCTTACCATGTCATGAACTTAAGGGATCAAGTCTAAAGTTTCTCTAGATCATTCCGTCAGTGCTTTTAGTGATGACGATCGTACCTATTCTAAGTATGATAAAGAACATCATGTTGGCGTAAGGAAAGCTATTCCGATTTTCTACAAGAAGAAACTTAAATCTGAATTCGCTAAAAGTAAGATTTCGGTATCCGAGAACGAAATGACCAAAAGTTGTACTTGAGGAAGCTTATGAACCGTGGTAACCTACTCATTTGGATGCCGCCTGAAATGTATTACGGCCCATTATGAAGTGAAGAGTTGGTAATTCTCAATCTCCAACGATGTGTGTTTTGTTTCAAAAGTCAACACTATGTGTTAAAAGTCTTATGGAAATATTAGGCAGGTTGACCATTGGTGAACCGTTAGACCGTTTCATCGGATAAGATAGAAAATATGTACATTAAAGAAGTTCTTTCAAAAGTGTGGAAGTTAGTTGTCGAATGTTTCGCATCAAGACGAACATATTATGAGTAATTTCTGAAGGAGTATTCAGTGAAGGATGAGAAATATAGTGTACTCAAGTGATTATCACTCCTAAATTGATGGGAAAGAGAAAGAATGGTTTGGAAATTTGGTAAAAATCATATGATCGCGTGATGGTGCATTGGGATTTTCACTTTCTATTGTCGAGTTCACACTTGATGATAACTATGATGTAGGCTTTGAGTGTCATCTCATGATATGACATGTTATGGAAAAGAAAGTGTGGAGCCAAAGATCATGAAGATAATAGTTCTTAAAGTTTGAATCGTTAAAGGAATGTTATGATTAACTCGAAATCGTCTATAGGTTTTGTGTTAAGCAAAGAAAGCTTATTATGAACAAGGGTGTATTACGGTCTAGCCATAAGTCCCCATGGAGGGGTATGATTTGCATAGTAAGTGACGGCTAGTCGACCTTGGTTTAATGAATTATATGAGTTATGGTAGCAAGGATATAAGGATATGTGCAGGAAGGTCCTATCTGTCAAATGAATAGCCTTCGCAGAATGTAATGTGTATACTACTTATGAAAGTTCAGTAAATGAGTTGACTACCTGGTTGACTTAAAGATTGAACCAAAGAAAAGACGAAACGGTCAAAATGTAAAGTGAAAGTAGAAAAGACTATGTAAGGAGCTAAATGAGTTTGGCCATGCTAAGTTAAGAACGACCCAAGGGAATCCTGAAATGAAATGATAAAGTTAAGGATACGGATAAGTTATTCATGTATGAGTTAAGTGCTCGTTAAGTCGTTAAGTGTTACGGTGAGAAAGTTAAGCCCAGAAAGTAACGTTTAAAGAGTCGAGGGGCTTAAGATGGAATTTATTAAGGATGGCCAGGGGTTGTATGACAATTAGGCTACCCTAATTGTCATTCTCCAGATCTGAAGTGTGTGAGAAAAACCCCCAAGCATCCCCTTCCCTCTCTCAAAGCTTTTCTCTCCAAGATCCATTCGTTTCGTGGTGATTCGGTAAAGATTTGATTAGGATCTTTCATCCTTATGATCATCTACAGGTAATATAGGGGATATTCCTTTGATTTCTGATCTTGTGAGTCATATATGTCAATCCGATCCAGGCCATGGGGTTTGGGTTGGGTTATATTGCAAAACGTTAACCGATTTCATGTTATTCGGGTAATCAATTAAGTGATTTATGTTTGTAATGGATCAAGGAATCAATTGATGGTTTGAAGTCATCAATTGTGTCTTAAAAGAGGTCAATTTGATGTCTCCAGGTCGGGGTTAGGGTTTGAGATCGAATGGGAATCGTTTAAAGATGTTCAAAAATCAAAGTTGCTGATCGAGCCCCGTTGTGCGGTGCACAGGAATTCTGTGCGGTGCACAGATTGGTCTGGGTGTTTCTGACTTGGTTTATGCGGCGCATGGAAGAGCCATGCGGCGCATAATCAGGTCTGGCAGTCGTATAGGCTTATTTTTATGCTCGTTTGACCCATAGACCTTATGTTTAGGTTACCTTATGATATAGGGAACTTAGAGAGGTCTTTTGAAGCCATGTTTATGTTACCTATTGGTTGTATGGTGCTTTTGTTAGATGGAAACACAAACAAGTCAAGTTAACCTTGCGTATTGCTCGTTGTATTCGTCACGAGGTAAGATAACATCTTTTACCACATGAGGGACAACAAAATATAAGTTTTCATATGTTAACTTCTCCAAATGAATCTTTGTATGTTTATATGTATTCGGGAATGAATGGGAGGTTACTATGGGATTGATTATGGTTGCCATTGATGATGAATGGTAATCTTATGCATGCTATGATGAAATGAAATACGTAAAGATGATGTTATGATATGTTTATGTTATGAAGTGATGTTATGATGAAATAAGGTAAATGATAAGCTGAAATGTATATGTTGATAATACGATAAGATGCTATGATGATATAAACGTATGATGCTATAATGCAATTGATGATATGATGATGCATTGTTATGATGTTATGCTTATGAAATGATATGACGATATGTTGCTATCACTTTAAGATGATATGATGCTTATATGACATGATGATATGATGCTATTATGTAATAACGATATGTTAATATGTGATGATGATATGTTGATGCATATATGTCATATGATTGATTGCATGGCTTGAACACCTAGTCACTAGACTTCTATAGGTTTGCCATGACACGTGCACGATTAAGGGCCCTAAAGTAAAGAAAGATGTACGTGATTAGTTTAGGTGAAAGTGTAGCCTAAGCTAATATAAAGTAAAGAAAGATACACGTGATTAGTTTAGGTGAAAGTGTAGCCTAAGCTAATATAATAAAGAAGTCTCGAGCATATGTAAAGTCTTGTGTTAAGCTTAACCCATGCTAGTTCTTCGGAGCTAGTGTGTATGTGGTCACGTGGTGTGGGAATCTAGATACCTCCCCGTGGCATAGTTATGTATGAGTGTATCCGGGTGGAGTAACTAACCACTACACGCGCAAAGTTTAAACGGTATACTCAGTTGGATTGACTTTGTCTTTCCTTAACGACGACGATGGACCACCGTAAGGTCTACCCATCAAGTCGGGTGTGAGGACTCCATGTAAGGTCTTATGGCCGCCTACACACAACCCCACATCCCTAAGTGTGTGTGGCTTATGTCACATAGCCTACATCTAGGCAAAAGAAAAGAAAGATAAGAAAAGAAAAGAAAGATAAGAAAAGAAAAGAAAAGAAAGTAAAGAAATGTAAGAAAAGAAAGATGAAATGTAAGGATCTATGATGTTAGGCACAATTAGGATTACGATGAATTCCTAATGTGTTAATTTATGTATGTTGCTTTAATGTTGATGATATGTTCTTGTTGACATGTGATATGATAGACACCATAGTATTGTGGTGATCTTAACATGCTATGCCTAATATTTGATATTAACGATTATGAAAGGTTTTTGTTAATATATATAAAGAATTGGCAACGTTTTCTTAAACTCATGTTATCTTACTTAGCTTTTAAAGCTAACACTTGCTCTTTTGAAAAACGTTGTTCCCTCAGGTTAAGCAGGTTGAGCTAGTGAAAGACTTAGCTTGGTGAGGCGGGTAGTTTCTATGAAGAAGACATCTAGTTTCCCGCTTAGACATTTATGTTAGCCTTATGATGATTGGCTACTCTTAATATGACTTATGTATTGTTTATTGTTGGCATTTATGTTGGTGCCGATTCTGGATTATCTTACACTATTTTGATGATATGAATGCTGTAACACCACTTTTATAAATGAACTATCCTTAAAGGGGTAGTTATGTTTTAAGGATTCTGTATTCCGCATTTCTAAACGCCGTTAGGCAAAAGTTTTTGAAAATCCAGATTTTAAAATGACGGGTGTTACAGTAATAAAGGAAGATATAATTAATAAAATAACATTATAAAAAGGTAATAGGTAAGATATAATAATTATTAAAAAAATACTAAATAACAAATATAAATTGTTATTATTTATTAAAAATTAAAAAAAATTCAGATTATATATATATATTATATATATATAATATACAAGAATTGCTCGTTTAAATATAAAAATAACTTATTATTATTATTATTTATAAAATTAATGATTGGTAAATATATTAATGTATTTATAGATTTTATTATCAAAATGAATGGAGGGAACGTACAAAACCCTTACACCCACCGAAAAACCCACCCAAACACTTATACCGGGAAAAAACTAGATCTAATCTTCTTTACCCTCCAAACACTTTTTCTTCTCCAACAAAAAAACCCTTATACCCACCGAAACCCGCCCGGAAACCCAACCAACCGCCCGCCCGGAAATCCTCCTGCCGCCGTCTGTAACCTACCGTCGCCGCCTCTGTAACCTGCAGCCGCTCAAGCCTTCTGTAACCTGCCGTTTTCTGTTTTATTTTCTTTTCTTAATCTATTTTTTTTCTTTCTTTTCATTAATTTTCGGTTTATGATTTCCTTTAAGGATTTGCTTTGCCGCCGAAGTCCACCACGACCACCTGTCGGACCATCCACTACTGCCACAATGAGTTGGTATATTTTCTTTTTCTTTGCTATTTTTTTTTGTATTATTGTTTGCTTTCTTTAAAATATATTATTTTCAGATTTATTAAATATTAAAAAATTCAGATTTATTAATTATATATATATATATTATTTCAGATTTATTATTATAAATATATTATTTTCAGATTTATTAAATATTAAAAAAATTCAGATTATATATATATATATATCTATAATTCAGATTTATTAAATATGTTAATTGTATGTTTTGTATGATAGATTGGTGCCGTTGGACGTCTTCCATTTCTTTCTCTCTTTCTTGCTTTCTTTTTATCCTTTCTCTCTATATACCGGTGAGCTTTCTTTATTCGCTTCTTATGTATGTAATATATGTATGTGTTATTCGCTTCTTATGCATGTAATATATGTATGTGTTATTCGCTTCTTATGTATGTAATATATGTATGTGTGTAAATTTATCCCTCATTTTATACCGTAGGTCACCCGTCTAGAAATTAATTTCGGACAGTCCCCGTTTTGGGACTGCTTTTTGAATGTTATGTCTCATTTAGGATATGGATTGGTATAATTGATTTACTATTTAAGAAATTTTTGGCAAACATTTACCTTTGCTCTCATGAGTATGTGTTAAATACACATATTTGGGGAGCTAAGGAGAAATGCTGCCAAATTTTTCTTAAATAGTAAATCAATTATACTCATTCATATATGAGACAAAACATTCAAAAAGTGGGTTAGGATGGCCACCTTGCTACAAAACGGTCGCCTATCAATCCACTCGTAATCCCTTAGTGTCTAATTCCCCTGTTTTGATTTGTATATGTGTTAAATGATTTGTATATCCGCTTTAATTTTACCTTTGCTCTCATGAGTATGTGTTAAATACACATATTTGGGGAGCTAAGGGGAAATGCTGCCAAATTTTTCTTAAATAGTAAATCAATTATACACATTCATATATGAGACAAAACATTCAAAAAGTGGGTTAGGATGGCCACCTTGCTACAAACCGGTCGCCTATCAATCCACTCGTAATCCCTTAGTGTCTAATTCCCCTGTTTTGATTTGTATATGTGTTAAATGATTTGTATATCCGCTTTTTGATTTGTATATGTGTTAAATGATTTGTATATCTGATTTGTATAGTTAACGGTGTGAGATTTGTGGTTGAAAGCCGAGATTTACATCGTACAACTCAAAACAGCGGCATTTCAACAACTGGGCACGACGGAACAAAGTATTACGGTGTGTTGGAAGATATCTTGGAGTTGGGTTATCTAAATCGTTGCAAGGTTGTGTTGTTTCGATGTAAATGGTACAAAACCAATAACCCCAAACTTTGTGTCACTAAGAATAACATAACCAGTATTTCTACTCAAACTGAATGGTTTAAAAATGACCAATACATTCTTGCAACACAAGCAGATCAAGTCTTTTATCTTGATGAACCGTCTAAAGCCGGTCAAAAAGTTCAATCAAACAGATATTGGAAGGTCGTCCAAGAGGTGAATCATCGGAAGATTTGGGATCGAGATATTAGCGCAGAAACTCAAGAAACAGATATAATACATGGGAGCACCTCATCCGACCTTTCGTTGTCTGCTGACTTGGATAGTTTGACTTATGACGGTTTGAGTAGAGGCGAAGCGACAGAATTTAATGTTTCCCTTGAACATGTCAATTTAGATAACGATGCATACGAAGAGACAGATGATGGTGAAGACAATGATGCAGACAACGCAATGGATGTTACAGATGATTCAGATGATGATTTACTCGAAACTAATAATGAAAGTGGAGCAGTGACTTATCATACTGATGAAGACGATTGATCTTAATTTGTAATTTGTAAACATTCTTGAGTTTGAATTGTTATGCTTAATTTATTATGTTTATTTAGTTGTTTTTACAATTGAGTATGTTTAGGGAATAATTCAAGATATTGTAAACAAATATTTACGTTATTCGTGTTGTGTTCGTATACTTCTATGATTTTTTTTATAGATGGCGGATGTGATTACACGAGGACATGCTGGCGATACATCTGGACATGATGGATCAGGTGGTGGTGGTCCACCCGACAGAAATGGAAAACAGAGGCTTCCTCGTGAGTGTGAGGTCGATGAGGATCCTGACAGCGGCAGCGACGGTACTGGTATGACCTTTTTTGTAATAGTTGAATATAATTACTTGGGTTTTTATATGTTTGCTTGAATTGTAGGTCAGGGAAAGCGCGGGAAAACATCAATGCTAGGCGCGCGCAATCGTATGAATGGTTTGATGGACATTGAATTTGAGCAAGGTACACAAAACATTGATAATTCTTTGTTTCTTTATAATATTAATTAGATGTTTTGTATTTACAATTATGAAACATAGATATATATTACGATTCTTTTTTTGAGCAAGGTACTCACAAGACCTACAAACCCGTGGGTAAGAATCAAGCGACTTTTGCTTCTTTGGTGGGGACCATTGTCGATCGTTTTCCACAGAACTACCCGTCGTGGAGCAAAGTACCACTAGGGTTGAAAGCAACAATCTGGGAAGAGTTGGAGGTTAAGTTTTATTTATAATTTACTTAAATGTTGTAAGTATGTTTGAATATATATACTAAGGCAAGTCTTTTTATAATATGCAGAACTATTTTGTCATGGAACCTCACCTAGGCATCAAAGCAGGTATAGAGAAATACTGCGGGCGTAGGTATAGCGACCACAAGTTTCGGTTCAAGGAAAAGCACTTTTCAAAACTAGGTGGTGAGAAACGAGCTGACATTTTGGAGGTTGTGCCATCTGTTCTGGAAGAAACTGATTGGAAAGAGTATGTCAATTACTACACCTCACCTCGCTTTAAATCTCGATCTGCTATAAACAAGGCGAACAAAGGCAAGCAGACTATCAGAGGTCACGGGGGCAGGACATCTTTGGCCCAAACACGCTGGGTATATGTAAGTTGTTTTAATCTCTAAAATACAAGTTTCACTTTATAGATTTCATAATTACTCATTTATATAATTATATATTTGTTATAGAAACAAAAACAGGGATCAGGTTCTGATTCACCAAGCAGTGGTGCTATTGAATCTTATCGTTTGCATTATACTGATGATAACCTAAAGTTTACACAGAATGAACCCTCTCAGGCCTATGTAAGTAATGTACACACGTTTTACTTAGGCATATGAAATAATATATAACATTTTCATATGTATAACGTCAATTATGATTCTTTGTAAATTACATAGGACAAAATGATTGAGCTCCAGAAAAAGGATCCCAACAGGTGTGAGAGAGAGATTATGCGGGAGGTGTTGGGTCCTCGAGCTGGCTGGGAACGTGGCATTGGCCCAGTTATAAACTTGTCTCCACCGCCTCCACCCCCACCTCAGAGGACAGATCAGCGGATGTATTCACAAGCAGAGGTTGATCAGATGCTTCAAGCAAGAATGGCGAGTGAAAGATCCCAAATGATGGCAGAGATCATGTCCGAGGTACAGACTCAAATGCAATCCCAAATTCAAACTCAAGTCCATAATGCGTTGAAGAACCGTGGGACATTCCAAGAACAAGGTGAGTCATCCGGTGATAGATCTTGAAGGTTGATGACTCGATTTAGTACTTGAAACACTATGTTATAACCTGTGAACTTTAGCTTTTGGTGTGTAATGGATGTGAACTTTAGGTTTGTAGTGGTTACTTTAGCTTTTGTTGTGCAATGGTTGTGAACTAACTCTAGGTTTGTAGTGGTTAACTTTAGTTTCCTATGTTGGGATGATGATGTTTTAAATGCTAGCAAATGTCGTTAACTTTGAATTATAATTAGATAGTTCTTAGCGATTTCGTAATGTTGGCATTAGTGATGAATGGTGGAATTAGTGATGTTATTGTTGATATAGATGTCATAACAGGTGTTGTATCAGCTGTTTCTGCAGAAAATTGCCCAGGAATACCTGGGCGGGTAGGAACAATTACAGCCAAAATATTTAAAAAAATAAACAAATTGCGACGAAATTTCGTCGCGATAGGTCTTTTGTTTAAAAATATTTTTTTTTTTTTTTTTTTTTTTTTTTTTTGCGACGAAATTTGTCGCGATAGGTCTTTTTGCGACGAAAACTAAAATTAATATAATATTCGACTGCAATTAGCTCTGCGACGAAATTTTGTCGCGAAATATTTTTTGCGACTAAAAATATATTAGTATAATATTTATCAGGACTTATCTTTGCGACGCAATATTTCGTCGCGAAATGTTTTTTGCGACAAAACCCTTTCGTCGTGAAAAAGAATTTCAATTTCTTTTTCCTTTTTTTGTTAAAAGCGGGCCCACAAACTTTTCGTCGCGAAATCTTTTTTGCGTCAACTCTTTTGCGACGCATTTTTTGCGACGAAATTTTCGTCGCAGAACCTGTAACATCCGTGAATTTTGACCATTTGACTTTACGTGCAATTTGACTAACAATTTAAGTTAATGAAATAGTTGGGTCGTTTTGTGATTAAATGACAACGTGGTATATTCGCCGGGTCGATAATATGTTTTAATCGGTGTTTAAATGCCTAACGTTGGTAATTTGGCTTGGGAAGAGAAGCGGGTCGGCCCGTGGGTAGTCCACGACCCACCAGCCACCCAAGACCCCAATCTCCCCCCTATCCTTTCTCCCCCTTTCATTTCTTATTTCTCTATCTATTTCCCTTCTCTTTTCTCTCTAGCAAAGCAAGAACTTCACATATCTCTTTCTCTTATCAATTCTTGCATCATTGAGTGTGTTGAATCAAAATCTTTACAAGATCATCATCTTCTTCATAGTATTAAAAGCTTGAATCCCATAGTGCAAGATTTTTACCCATTTTGACCTAAATTCGGATTTGAGCTCAAAGAGAAGTTTTGGTAAGTTAAATTAGTCTCTTTTACTCTATTTATACTTGTTTATATGTTTCTAGTCGAATTGTTGTGATTCCAAGTCTTGCAAATGGTGAAAATTGAATTTAGGGTTTTATTAGGGTTTTGAACGACTTTGGGTGATTTTGGTGTTATGAATGGGTTTTGTGGAATGGGTTAAGTGTTATTAGGTGTAATAATGTGTATTCATACTTCAAAATAAGTTTCAAGTTCATACAAATCGATTTGGAGGTCGTTGGATCGTTTTCGGGTGTGTTTGGGTCGTTTCTGCTGCACTTGCAGCTGCTGGTTCTGAAGCTGCAGGTTGTCCCACTGCGGCGCAGTGGGAGGGCATAGTCCCCACTGCGGCGCAGTGGATTTCCTCGGCCATTTTTGCTCCTTAGCCCACTGCGGCGCAGTGGGCATGGTTTTGGCTCACTGCGGCGCAGTGGATACTTTCGGGAAATTTTGCGCGTCAGTTTTAAAACGTTAATAACTTTTGATCCGTAAGTCCAAATAAGTCGTATGACCTATCGTTAGAATCGTAAGAGAGTCTAGTTTCTTATAGTAACACTCGTTTTATATGAACCTTCTTCCATTTCTAAAAATGTCGAGTCAAAGTGTCTTGTTCTTGCCCGTTTAAGTTGTAAAGGCGTTTAGGGTTTGAGACTTGACCTAATTGTGCTAAACCCACTTGTTTATGAGTGTATAATTGACATTACGGTATTATGATGTATATTCATAGGTTGTGGCCGTGTGGATCCTACTACTCGCTATTAATCTTTTATTAACTTGACTTAAGCTTCTTTGCCGATCAAGGTGAGTTTCGTATCTCCCTACTCACTTGAGATTCGGGCTGAAAAGTGTAAACCTGGTGTGTTTACTTGCATTTGATTAATTGATTGTTTGATTGATTGATTGTTTGATTGATTGTTTTAGTTGTTGGATTGGTGTGATGGTTCCTGTCGTGAGATTGGTTAAATTGGTTCGAGTATTGAATTGTTGGGACGATTATTATGTTTGAATGACTTAGTTTATATCTGTTAAGTATCTAGTAATAATAGGATAGATGTACATACATGAAAGTCGGTTATGCCTTCGTCGGGTTTTGGATGTGGTGGGAAGGCTGCGGGTGACCCTATATATAAGCATCTGAAACTCGAAGGAAGTAGAATCCTCTGAAGTATATGTACGTATAGTTGGTTTAAGTTGTGGTTGATGGCTTATGGTTGTCGAATGAGGATTAGTGGGTTAAGATTGACGATTATTGATTATTAGTTATGTTTCATCATATGTCGATTGACTTGGTTAATATTTTGGTTAAGTATTAATGGCTGATGTTGAGGAATGGTGATTATTGGTTTGTGATTGACGTTTATTGATTGATGACTCAGGATTGGCGAATATTGATCATTGATTCATATTCATCGTATATCGATCGTTGGTTTATGATTTATGCATTTACATTGTTGTAAGCATTGCATACATTATTGTTGGACCCTCGGCAGGGGATTGCCGGCATCCTGGTGCATAGATGTATGCACCCATTTTGGATGTAGACCTGACCCCGAGTATATAGACATATATATCTTGATGTTTTTGAGATACAGCCTTGTCCATGGCGATGGCAGAAGGGTATCGTTGCATACGTGATTGAAGGTCACGCTCAGGATAGGCATATTGGCTTATTCATGCATTCCGGCATTTGCATTCATACTCATATCATTTATGCATTCCTCATTACACATTTACTTGTCTTGTGTAATCTTGTTGTTGGACGATGTTGTGTTATGTAGAGGCTCACTGTAAGTCATGTCTAGCCTCTATTCTTATATTGTGATTATTGATGTGGTTCCTTACGAACCATTACTACGAACTCACCAACCTTGTGTTGACTATGCTTAGTACACTTTTCAGGTAACCAGGTTATTCAGGACGTGGAGGTTGATTGTTTGCTTACTGTTGAACCCGGACTGGACTGATATGGATCAAGGATCCATTTGCCTTATGTTGCATTGTATTTAGGATTGATAGCATTCTTTTGTTGTCGTTTGTAAATCTGGATGTTTACTTGCTCCTGTTGTATCTCGTTACTTGTTTATCGTTTGTATGGATTCACTGAATCCTCTAATTGCATTTAGTTTGTTCTATTGTAATTCCACCTGGTGCTATGTGATTTCCGTGATATTCCGAGCTTCGGCTTGGGGTGTTACAGAATGGTGGCCCATGCGTGGTCGTAGAGAATTAGGCGGATTGACCTAGACTACGGCTTAAGTTAAAACTCTTCATATAGCATGCATGGTTAGGAAATTCGTGTGCAATGTGAATTATGTGAATCCCTTTGTGAGTTCGTAGTTAAGACCACTTATGTGATGGCTTGAATTCAACGTGATGAATGTGGAATGGATACAATGTGGTTAAGGTATGCTTTGATTGAATTTGATTGTCATTAATATGGATTGTTGTTATTGATTGGTGCTAGTTTGATGATTTAGAGCAAATGAAGTTATGTTATTAACTTAGTATAATATTGTGGCAACCCTAAAAGAACCCGATCAACTCTTTTATGGTCACCCAATATTATAACAAGTTAATAACATCATGGATTGCGCATGCTTGGCTTAGAGTATAATAAGGAACCGATATGCTTAATGGGAGTGGATTAGGTGGAGGGTTAGCCGTTGGTACACCCTGTATACATACCTGGTCAATAACTAGAGAGCATATCGAATTCGGATTATACTTTAAATCACTCGTGTTAGTGACTTGTTTTAGTTGCTTGTAATGAGATGTGTTTAATTCGAGTAATTGGTTTTGACGATGGTAAATTGTTGTGAACTTAGCACGAGAAAATGATAGATAACGATTAATCGAGAACTTTGATATATTGTCCTTAGTGTAGTAATGTGAAACACGTAGGGTATGTGGTATGATAACATGATATATGACAGTTAATTGAGAATAATTATGTGTTGGCCTTAGTTAGAGACATGGAACATGTGTAGTGTGTCGGCGTTAAAACACTAACTAATAAGGCGGTTAACATGAGAGAAACTGTGAAGCTAACCCCCGGGTCATAAACTCTAGAACTACTACTATTATTGGATTTAGTGGTGGAATGACATGTTGACTAGTATGATTTAGTAACATATATGTTATGCATGTGTGATGTGTATGTATGTATGTATGGCCCGTAGTGGTCAAGTTAAAATCGTAAATGCTTTCGTTGTAATTTGACTTAAACGTGTTGATAGACGGTTAGGATACAACGTGATAAATATGTTGATATGCGCCCTAAGAAAATATCAAGGTTGTAAACATCCTAACTCATATGTATTATAAACGAATGATTTTCCAATACTAATAATGTTAATCGTAATCGGTGAGCAGTAGGGATATGTTGCTTAATGGTATGTGAACTTAAAAACGTATGAGGCCTAGTTAAACTTGATTATATGCGGATTATGAAGTAATTGGTAATACACGTGTAAAAGGTATTAGTAGACGGGCGATTGTAGGAATGAAGTCAACAAGTTAGTTTTATTGTATGATGTATTGACATGATTACATGAATTAAAGATAACCAATGGTAATGAACTTAACATGATAAAATAATAAGTAACAAATTTCATAGGATTCTAACACTCTTACCTTAGTCTAATGAGATGAAATGAGTACGTTATATGGTATGAGAGCATTAATTACTTGTGTGACTAATATGTGAGCATTGTGAGGCTAACTTTCGGGTCAACGCGTTACTTACTTTGTAGAAAATGGTGAGACCAAGAAGGAATGCGACTAGCCATAGCGATGAGCCGGATTTAGCAACCGTGATTGCCCAAGCCGTGGTAAACGCCATACCTACTATCGTAGCCCAAGTCACGGCAAGCCTCCAAGGAAACAATGAGACGCGTGGAACTAGAATGAATTTGGGTGACGAGAAGGTGTCGGGTAGGGCCTCCTCAAAAAGGAAAGAAATCGGAGAACCTAGTGAGGCAAGGAAAGCGGGCAGGTGTGACCCCAATGGTCATAATAAGGGTAGATTCAGGGCGGCGATGGGCCCGGTGAGGAAAGCTTATGTTGGACCTCATCCGTTATGTGAAAGATGCAACAATCACCACACCACCGACGTTCAATGCAGGGCGTGTTTTAATTGCAACCAAGTTGGCCACATGTCCAAGAATTGTAGAGCCCCGAGAACGGGCCCAACGAACGTGGCTCCTATTCATGTCGTCCCTTCCCAAGGTAATCAACAAAAAGGCGAGTGTTTTGGATGTGGTAGTCGTGCACACTACGTGAAAGATTGTCCAAAATGGATTGGACAACAAACTGAAGTAGCAGAGCCGGCAAGGAAAACTTACTTAGGATCTCACCCCTTGTGTGGGAGGTGTAATCGCCATCACTCTCCCACTATCCAATGTGGGACTTGCTTTAATTGTAATCGAATCGGGCACTTAGCTGGGATTTGTAGAGCACCGAAAGCGACCCATTGAATGTAACGCCTCTTCAAACCATCTATCCCCAAGCTGACCACCCTCGGAGCCATCAAGGTGTTTGTTTTGTGTGTGGTAGCCCCGACCACTACAGAAATGCTTGTCCTAAACGGACCGAACCACAAGCCCAAGTGGCGATTCCTCGTAATCAACTACAAATAGTCATTTATAATCAAAGCCGTGACCAGCAAGACCATCAAGTTCAACCTCGTAGCCGACCTTTTGCAGAGAATGGCAGAGGAGATCAAAGTGATCCCAACGTTGGTTAAGGTACATCCCTCCTAATGATTGTTATGTTACGACACCATTCGATATCGAAACCGACTATGAATCTCGTTTATTCTAACGTTACTCCTTTGAGTTACATTCGTTCGTGTGTTTTGGAATTATATGTTTGCAATTTTGACTGTTTAGCGACTCACTAACTAAATTTATTCAAATACTCCGTGTATCTATCTCGACTCTAAAAGACGACAAGACTTCTCATTTACTTAGTGCCTATGATCTAAAGATTCTTGGCGAGAAAGTGAATGTAATCTGGAAGCCACCGGGTAAGGCAGTTCTAAAGTTGCGTGGTAGGGTTACTAGTGTAAAATATCTAACGGTAGGATTCTTAGGGTTCCGTGTAAGTCTTCCAACTTAGGCGTCCTTAGAGCTACCGTCTCAAGAATCTGAAGGCTAACGTCATCCTTGTTAATCTTGAGTCTCCCGAGGACTTTCCGGGTGACTTACCGGGCTTGTCCCATCTCGATAACTTAAATTTCGTTTATGCTCAACTTCCCAACATCGCGCGCGTAGTCAAAGCCCTTATAGACTTCTGAGAGGCGAATAAGCTCGTAGTGAAAGACTGGGAGAGGGATTCGAAGGAAAATAACTCATAATGGATTTCGCCATGAAGTTGCCGACGACAAGAAATGATCATGATACGGCGGGACCGGTAAGATTTGACAACTGGGCACACTAGTATGTAGAAGAAATGGGTTAGGTACACGAAGATTCGATTTCTGTCCTTCCAGATAAAGGAAGTCGCTTAACTCCAATTCAGGGAGCCATCCAATGAGCAACGGGCACTCAACCCATCGTGAGACTTGATCACATGTGAAGATAATGTACTTATAACCGTGGCGGAAATCCTGTGCAGTGACGGTTGTTACGCGAGTATTCGAATGTCACTGACCGAAACACTAAGTAGTAGAGATGTTATTCTCCACTGGGACGAACCAAGAAGCAAGGAAAGCCAAAGTAACGGGTCAGGATTTCTAATAGGAACGACAAGAACAACTTCTCAAGCTAAGAGGATAGCCCAGCTAGCTCACATGCTATGTAAGGAGTATGCCGGCGTGAGGCTGAGACCGTTAGAGTTGAAAGTGGGTGACTTTGTACGTTTGAAAGTATCACAGTGGATAGGCGTCATCCGATTCGCGAAGCGAGGCAACCTCGGGCCGAGGTATAATTGTCCTTTTTAGATCCTCGAAAGGGGTTGGAAAAGTTGCTTATCGAATAGAATTGCCGCAGGAGCTTAGCGGTGTACATGATGTGTTTTGTATTTGCAACCTACGCGAGTGTTTGGCGGACCCTACATCTCATGTGCCTATGGACAAGATTAGGGTTGATTCGAATTTGAATTTTATTGAAGAACCGGTAGAGATCTTGGACCGCCGAGTCAAGAAACTCAAGAATAAACTCTACACGATGGATAGGGTTAGGTGGAAACGCTAGGCGTGGAGCCGAGTTCAGTTGGGAGCGAGAGGATTACATGACATCTAAGTATCCGCATTTATTTGCTAATTAGGGTTTTGTTGAATTTCGGGACGAAATTCTTTCAACGGGGGAATAATGTAACATCCGTGAATTTTGACCATTTGACTTTACGTGCAATTTGACTAACAATTTAAGTTAATGAAATAGTTGGGTCGTTTTGTGATTAAATGACAACGTGGTATATTCGCCGGGTCGATAATATGTTTTAATCGGTGTTTAAATGCCTAACGTTGGTAATTTGGCTTGGGAAGAGAAGCGGGTCGGCCCGTGGGTAGTCCACGACCCACCAGCCACCCAAGACCCCAATCTCCCCCCTATCCTTTCTCCCCCTTTCATTTCTTATTTCTCTATCTATTTCCCTTCTCTTTTCTCTCTAGCAAAGCAAGAACTTCACATATCTCTTTCTCTTATCAATTCTTGCATCATTGAGTGTGTTGAATCAAAATCTTTACAAGATCATCATCTTCTTCATAGTATTAAAAGCTTGAATCCCATAGTGCAAGATTTTTACCCATTTTGACCTAAATTCGGATTTGAGCTCAAAGAGAAGTTTTGGTAAGTTAAATTAGTCTCTTTTACTCTATTTATACTTGTTTATATGTTTCTAGTCGAATTGTTGTGATTCCAAGTCTTGCAAATGGTGAAAATTGAATTTAGGGTTTTATTAGGGTTTTGAACGACTTTGGGTGATTTTGGTGTTATGAATGGGTTTTGTGGAATGGGTTAAGTGTTATTAGGTGTAATAATGTGTATTCATACTTCAAAATAAGTTTCAAGTTCATACAAATCGATTTGGAGGTCGTTGGATCGTTTTCGGGTGTGTTTGGGTCGTTTTTGCTGCACTTGCAGCTGCTGGTTCTGAATCTGCAGGTTGTCCCACTGCGGCGCAGTGGGAGGGCATAGTCCCCACTGCGGCGCAGTGGATTTCCTCGGCCATTTTTGCTCCTTAGCCCACTGCGGCGCAGTGGGCATGGTTTTGGCTCACTGCGGCGCAGTGGGCATGGTCCTTGCTCACTGCGGCGCAGTGCTTTGATGTACACATACGTGCTTGTTTGATTGTTTGATTGATTGTTTGATTGATTGTTTGATTGATTGGTTTTGATTGATTGTTTGATTGATTGTTTGATTGATTGTTTGATTGATTGTTTGATTGATTGTTTGATTGATTGTTTGATTGATTGTTTGATTGATTGTTTGATTGATTGTTTGATTGATTGTTTGATTGATTGTTTGATTGATTGTTTGATTGATTGTTTGATTGATAGATGGTTTTGATTGATTGTTTGATTGATTGTTTGATTGATTGTTTGATTGATTGTTTGATTGATTGTTTGATTGATTGTTTGATTGATTGTTTGATTGATTGTTTGATTGATTGTTTGATTGATTGTTTGATTGATTGTTTGATTGATTGTTGATTGATTGTTTGATTGATTGTTTGATTGATTGTTTGATTGATTGTTTGATTGATTGTTTGATTGATTGTTTGATTGATTGTTTGATTGATTGTTTGATTGATTGTTTGATTGATTGTTTGATTGATTGTTTGATTGATTGTTTGATTGATTGTTTGATTGATTGTTTGATTGATTGTTTGATTGATTGTTTGATTGATTGTTTGATTGATTGGTTTTGATTGATTGTTTGATTGATTGTTTGATTGATTGTTTGATTGATTGTTTGATTGATTGTTTGATTGATTGTTTGATTGATTGTTTGATTGATTGGTTTTGATTGATTGTTTGATTGATTGTTTGATTGATTGTTTGATTGATTGGTTTTGATTGATTGTTTGATTGATTGTTTGATTGGTGGATTGTTTGATTGATTGTTTGATTGATTGTTTGATTGATTGTTTGATTGATTGTTTGATTGATTGTTTGATTGATTGTTTGATTGATTGTTTGATTGATTGTTTGATTGATTGTTTGATTGATTGTTTGATTGATTGTTTGATTGATTGTTTGATTGATTGTTTGATTGATTGTTTGATTGATTGTTTGATTGATTGTTTGATTGATTGTTTGATTGATTGTTTGATTGATTGTTTGATTGATTGTTTGATTGATTGTTTGATTGATTGTTTGATTGATTGTTTGATTGATTGTTTGATTGATTGTTTGATTGATTGTTTGATTGATTGTTTGATTGATTGTTTGATTGATTGTTTGATTGATTGTTTGATTGATTGTTTGATTGATTGTTTGATTGATTGTTTGATTGATTGTTTGATTGATTGTTTGATTGATTGTTTGATTGATTGTTTGATTGATTGTTTGATTGATTGTTTGATTGATTGTTTGATTGATTGTTTGATTGATTGTTTGATTGATTGTTTGATTGATTGTTTGATTGATTGTTTGATTGATTGTTTGATTGATTGTTTGATTGATTGTTTGATTGATTGTTTGATTGATTGTTTGATTGATTGTTTGATTGATTGTTTGATTGATTGTTTGATTGATTGTTTGATTGATTGTTTGATTGATTGTTTGATTGATTGTTTGATTGATTGTTTGATTGATTGTTTGATTGATTGTTTGATTGATTGTTTGATTGATTGTTTGATTGATTGTTTGATTGATTGTTTGATTGATTGTTTGATTGATTGTTTGATTGATTGGTTTTGATTGATTGTTTGATTGATTGTTTGATTGATTGTTTGATTGATTGTTTGATTGATTGTTTGATTGATTGTTTGATTGATTGTTTGATTGATTGTTTGATTGATTGTTTGATTGATTGGTTTTGATTGATTGTTTGATTGATTGTTTGATTGATTGTTTGATTGATTGTTTGATTGATTGTTTGATTGATTGTTTGATTGATTGTTTGATTGATTGTTTGATTGATTGTTTGATTGATTGTTTGATTGATTGTTTGATTGATTGTTTGATTGATTGTTTGATTGATTGTTTGATTGATTGTTTGATTGATTGTTTGATTGATTGATTGATTGATTGTTTGATTGGTTGATTGATTGTTTGATTGATTGTTTTAGTTGTTGGATTGGTGTGATGGTTCCTGTCGTGAGATTGGTTAAATTGGTTCGAGTATTGAATTGTTGGGACGATTATTATGTTTGAATGACTTAGTTTATATCTGTTAAGTATCTAGTAATAATAGGATAGATGTACATACATGAAAGTCGGTTATGCCTTCGTCGGGTTTTGGATGTGGTGGGAAGGCTGCGGGTGACCCTATATATAAGCATCTGAAACTCGAAGGAAGTAGAATCCTCTGAAGTATATGTACGTATAGTTGGTTTAAGTTGTGGTTGATGGCTTATGGTTGTCGAATGAGGATTAGTGGGTTAAGATTGACGATTATTGATTATTAGTTATGTTTCATCATATGTCGATTGACTTGGTTAATATTTTGGTTAAGTATTAATGGCTGATGTTGAGGAATGGTGATTATTGGTTTGTGATTGACGTTTATTGATTGATGACTCAGGATTGGCGAATATTGATCATTGATTCATATTCATCGTATATCGATCGTTGGTTTATGATTTATGCATTTACATTGTTGTAAGCATTGCATACATTATTGTTGGACCCTCGGCAGGGGGATTGCCGGCATCCTGGTGCATAGATGTATGCACCCATTTTGGATGTAGACCTGACCCCGAGTATATAGACATATATATCTCGATGTTTTTGAGATACAGCCTTGTCCATGGCGATGGCAGAAGGGTATCGTTGCATACGTGATTGAAGGTCACGCTCAGGATAGGCATATTGGCTTATTCATGCATTCCGGCATTTGCATTCATACTCATATCATTTATGCATTCCTCATTACACATTTACTTGTCTTGTGTAATCTTGTTGTTGGACGATGTTGTGTTATGTAGAGGCTCACTGTAAGTCATGTCTAGCCTCTATTCTTATATTGTGATTATTGATGTGGTTCCTTACGAACCATTACTACGAACTCACCAACCTTGTGTTGACTATGCTTAGTACACTTTTCAGGTAACCAGGTTATTCAGGACGTGGAGGTCGATTGTTTGCTTACTGTTGAACCCGGACTGGACTGATATGGATCAAGGATCCATTTGCCTTATGTTGCATTGTATTTAGGATTGATAGCATTCTTTTGTTGTCGTTTGTAAATCTGGATGTTTACTTGCTCCTGTTGTATCTCGTTACTTGTTTATCGTTTGTATGGATTCACTGAATCCTCTAATTGCATTTAGTTTGTTCTATTGTAATTCCACCTGGTGCTATGTGATTTCCGTGATATTCCGAGCTTCGGCTTGGGGTGTTACAATACAAAACTGATAGATTTCTTCACAAAATTGTTAAAAATTTCTTTAATATCTACATATATTGCATATGTATAAGTATAATGTGTTATATATATAGATATATTTTATTTCAATAACTAGTTAATGACTGAATTATAAATGCTATGATTTTTTTATCGTTATAAAGTTTCATTTGTTTATATATTTGAATTACCTAAGAGTTATAGGCATATTTTTCTCCGATTCAGCCTGTGCATTTGAATTTTCAGGGCCGCTACTGATAAAGCCAGATTAACTTATTGTTACGTTTTGATATAGGTTTCAACATAGTCTTTGAATCTATAATTAAACTTCTTCCTCGACTGTCGCTTGTTAATTAACGAAAATTATTGGTAAACTGCTTCTTCTCTAAACTCTCTCCAAATAAAAATGTTTCAAAGTCGCAGTAATAACTCAAAAACACACATCCGGTTTCTATTTATATAATATTATTTTTGTCTAAACTACTAACAACTTATTAAGTACAATATTAAAAAATATATATATATAAAATAAATATTCATAATAGAAGGGAAAAAAAGTAAGTGACCAAAAAGCCAAAGAGCATACTACCATTTCAACCAATTTTTATCAAGATTTCACGAATAAAATCACAGAGTTCCTAAATTTTGATATCGAATGAACTGCCCTATGAGAGTTGTAATTTTGAGCCTTGTAAGGCCGACGGTTCATAATTTAAGCCGTGTGACTCTTGCAATAATACGGGTGAGGCTTGTAAGCTTGCGATTTTGACTTTAATTGACTATTTTTAATTCATACAATATTAAGATTTTTTGCGAGATTTTATTTGTATGTAAGATTTTTTTCAAGATCTTATTTGCACGTAAATGCATAAAAAATACAAAAGCAAATAGGACAAAAAAAGGTAAAATCGTAAGCCACAAAAGGCTCAATATCAAAAGTCTTGTTCTGCAAAAGCCGAAAGCCTCACAGGTATGTATGTTATTGATTTTGTTGATCATATTTTTCATAAAAAATGGTTAAATTGATATATTTTTGAAGCTATTTAGTAGATGGATAAGCATATAGCTAGGTTTTTCTCATACATATATATGATTTGTGGGAAGGACGGTTACTGATCACTTACTCAGATTTACACTTTTTAATCGAGATATCTTCGTAACTGTTTTAGATCGTCAATCTGGTCATCGTTAAAGTATTTACATAAAGTCATAAAGAAATTTCGAACTTGAACATTTTCTCATAGAGCAAAACACTTGATGAATCAAACATCTTAACAATGTTCCTCCAAAGCTTTTTAATCCTTCAAATTAGTTTTTCATATTAAGTTAAAGTGTAAGTGTATTACAGCAAATCAAGTATGTTCGTCCTTTTTAATAAACTCCAAAAGAAGTTACGTTTCAGCCAACCAATGGTAGACCGAGTGGTTTAGAAAAGGCAAGGAAAAGGAAATAAAAATCATATCTAAAAGACATTTGTGAGATTTAGTGTTCGTGATCTTTTATATATTTTTCTTTTTGTAGTTGTCATGATGACAGTAATCTAATCGAAAATGACACGTTAGAAAATGAAATCTGAAATATATATAACTAGACTTGATTAATTGGGTAGCGATGATAACGTTCTATATATGTTAGAAACTTAGAATATATTTTTAGTTGAGGATTTGACGAAAACAATCCTTAGCACTGTTGCTAAATAAATCTTGTAGACATATTCTTTTTTATCTAAACAATTTCATATAATACATTGAATTAAGATTATCCAAACCTAATTGACCATTAAGATTAATATCCACCAAGTTGAATCACACTCACCGAATGACGCAGTAAAAGAAACTCATTCACCACATATATATACCAAAGTTACTTATATACAGTTAAGTTGAAGTCCAAGCTATGCTTCTTTAATATATATTCCACGGTTTGATACACCAATCTCGTCAATTTCTAGCATTCGTTTTCGATCTATTTAAAATGCGTCTTCATTTAAATTTCGTACGTGACAGATTTTATAAAATTTCTCATTGCAATTTACAAATACATTTTTGTTGCGTGCTTTCCGCATAAAATATAACATCAACCAAATCACTGCTTTCTTAACTAAACTTGGTTTATGTTGAAACCGATTGCACTGTTAATAGTTGAGAATTTCGTCAACCAAAAAAGATTAAAATCTCCCATCTTCCACCACTTGAAAATATTTATGTAACCCCTCTTATCACGAGGTTACAAATAACAAAACAATGATTAATGCTTTTCAATTGAGTCCTGTTTTCAAAGATATCATTGAGTCCAATTCCTATTCCTATGAATATATTAAAAGTTGAAACTTTTAAGATTTTGGGAGACAAATGAGTTTTCAATTCATTACCCAATTTTGGCAATGATATCATATGGAATATATATGCATGTTTTGATTAAGTAATTAAGTACATGGAATATATGTGTGTTACTCGAATGAAAGAATATATATATATACGAGTATTTTGTTAAAGTAAAAATGATTCAAATTGCTTAGGAGTACTATTTAAAAAAGCATGCATCAAATATAATTTGATAAGGGAGATCCCACTGGAACTTGAGACCAATATTCCCCTACAAAACCTCTTTTGAAACACATACACAAAACACATTTTAATTATAAGCCATGAACACCACCACCATTTCTTCTTAGTCTTAACTAGTGATTATTTAATTACTCTATCGATCTCAAAACACATATATACATATGGAAGTTACCACAGTAGTCCAACCATCTCCGTTAAAACGGCTCAACACTTTTATCGGAAAATCACGCGTTGGAAAACATTTCAAACTCGTCGAACGTAAGTCTAATTTCACAACCGAGCTTCGTGCCGGCACAACAACTTTCTTAACAATGGCGTATATCCTTGCTGTCAACGCCACCATCTTATCCGACTCGGGTGCCACTTGCTCAGTCTCAGACTGCATCCCTCTTTGCTCCAACCCGTCTTTTGCCGCCACAAATTGTACCGGACCCAATCTTACTCTAATCCAACCCGATAATTCATGCAAGTTTACCCCGGTTAACCCAGGGTACACTGCATGTCTCGATAGAATTCGAAAAGACCTAATAGTCGCCACGGTGGCGTCCTCCCTCATCGGGTGTGTCATCATGGGATTGTTTGCAAACTTGCCATTGGCTTTGGCCCCTGGAATGGGGACAAACGCGTATTTTGCATACACGGTTGTCGGGTTTCATGGTTCCGGTAACGTATCATACGAAAGTGCACTTGCAGCGGTTTTCATCGAAGGGTTAATATTTCTTTTAATCTCAGCCGTTGGATTACGAGCTAAGCTCGCAAAGTTTGTTCCAAAACCCGTACGGATCTCCTCATCAGCCGGTATAGGATTATTTTTAGCTTTTATCGGGTTACAAAACAACCAAGGAATCGGTCTAATCGGGTACAGCTCATCCACTCTCGTTACCTTAGGCGCGTGTCCAGAATCCTCACGTGCTACTTTAGCTCCCGTTACAACTTTCCCAAATGGCACTATTTTATTGGTCCCAGGCGGGTCAGTATCGGGAGATATCATGTGTGTTGGTAACCGAATGGAGAGCCCGACGTATTGGCTAGGCGTGGCCGGGTTCGTAATAATCGCATATTGTTTGGTTAAAAACATTAAAGGCGCAATGATTTACGGCATTGTCTTTGTTACTGCCGTTTCATGGTTTCGTAATACTCCTGTTACCGTGTTTCCAAACACGGCAACAGGCAACTCTAGTTACGAATACTTTAAACATATCGTGGATGTTCACAAAATCAAAACAACAGCGGGCGCGTTAAGTTTTAAAGGGATAAGTAGTAGTTCATTTTGGGAAGCATTGATCACGTTTTTATACGTCGATATTCTTGACACAACGGGAACTTTGTACTCAATGGCACGTTTTGCGGGTTTCACTGACGAAAATGGGAATTTCGAAGGACAGTATTTCGCCTTCATGTCGGATGCAACCGCAATAACAATCGGCTCGTTACTTGGTACATCACCCGTGACGGCTTACATTGAGTCGTCAACGGGGATACGAGAAGGCGGGAGGACGGGGATAACGGCATTAACGGTAGCAGGGTATTTTATGTTGGCATTTTTCTTTACACCGTTATTGGCATCAATACCGGCATGGGCGGTAGGACCGCCGTTGATACTAGTGGGAGTGTTGATGATGAGATCAGTGGCGGAGATTAATTGGGAAGATATGAAGCAAGCAATACCAGCGTTTATGACGTTAATATTGATGCCATTGACGTATTCGATAGCTTATGGTTTAATAGGGGGAATTGGGACGTACATAATTCTTAATTTGTGGGACTGGGTTGTGGGGATTTTTAGTAAATATGGTATTATTAAAGGGTGTAAAAATAGTAGTGGTCTTAATTTAGGGGGTAGTCCTGTTAGTAACGGAAATGTTGTGGTAGAAAGTAGGAAGACTATTGAGGTTTAGGTTGAATTTAGGAATTTTGTTGTTATTACTTTCCATATTATTATTATTATTATTATTATTGTTATTATTATTATATTAATTTTAATATTAACATTATTATTATTATTAATTTCATTCTATATATTAAAAAGAAGCTTTTACATAAAGTTGGATGGGAGTCTAGACACAAGTTGTGCTCCCACCCCTTTCTGAATGCAAAAACATAATCTATGAAAGATAAAAGTACCACTCCTAGCATTATTTGAGTGGCTACTAGAAATAGACTTAATACGTGAAAGTGTGTCCAAAGCATCCTTATCAAATTCTCCGAAAGTGGAGAAAGCGAATGGTATGAATTTGTATCCGTTGTCCTCACATTTGGACGCATACTTCCTCTTTTTCTTCTCCACAGCATTGTGCAAGGCTACCCCGGGTGCAAAAGAAGTCGCCCCCGTACCAGCAAAAGGAGAAATGCATGTCACATCCAGACATGCGTCTTTACCTTGTACCCAATTAAATATCAAAAGGTCTGTTGGGCGTAGATCCTTCCCAACTTCTGATAGAAAACCCATTGGAGCCTCTTTACGCACCATAATTCCCGCCTTAGAACATATGTCAACAAGGATATCGCGCACCAAGTTATGCCTGAACTTTACACCCACTTCACTAGAACAGTGAACAACATACTATTTTATAATAGAAATACTTTATTTTTGTGATCTATACTATTTTATAATAGAAATACTTTATGTATTATGTATCGAAGTTTTCAAATACGAATAAACGGTTAACATATTTGTTTTTGGAGACAGACTTTAAAGTTTTATCTTCATGTCTTGTAAAAATAGACGTTCCATTTTATCTTTGAACTTAAAAACATTGCAACACTGTCATGGTAGGGGTAAAAGTGTTTACATCTTAACCTCTCTCATATACAATCAAGGTATTGAGACCCAATACTTATAACAACGGCATTAGGTGTTTACTTTTTAGACCAAGTATATCCTCAAATCAAACAAAACCATTTAAGCAAGTTTGGTTGGTTGGTTTCAAATTTGTTTTTTTCCCCCTTTTCTTCTATTTCTATATGAATGTATGTATATTTGTTTCGATTTTTATAAAAAAGAAAGCACAACAAACACAAAAACTTTGGAAAACTTATATCGCTTGTAGTTGTATCAGGGTTGATTTTAACCCATAAGCTATAGCGCATCTTATATTGTGATTTTTAGATATTAATAAAATTATTTAATTTAATTTGTTTTAAGTATTGTAATTGGTCTAATTTTATGTTTATTTTAATGTCGCAAAAAGTGGGTTATCTATCGATCTCTATATATATATCTGTATAACTATAATCAATTATCGAATTGTGAAAGTCCAGTTCAGTCCGGTTTTCACGATATTCAGTGCTCAAACTGTAGCCGAACCAAATAACTCAATTTACTTAAAACCACTAGACTAGGCTTTAACAACTCAATTCATCCAAACCAATCCATGTATTCCAATTTAAACGGTTTGAGGAACATCCTTTTAATTTTATACACTTCTTAAAACGTGTGTAATCCAAGATTTGTGTCACTAATTTGTTATGCTGAAGGGTAAAAGGAAAAGCACCAAACATATTACTTTCATGTAGCCAATGGATGGTGAGATGGTGTTATTGCCGCATCACCCTTCTCATCGGGGAAGGCCTGAAGGGGGCACGTTGCATACCCTAACGAGTAAGTTTACTATCTTTTATTAAAGTATATTCGAACTATTATATTTTATTAGTAAGTATCACAACAAACAGATAATCCAAAATCCAATTTAAACCACTTTGCACCACCTACACCTGATCCCCCACCAAGAATAATTCTGGGTGTGTATCGTTTAGGCCACATACCTATCATATTTCATTACTTTATATTTAGCATCATAATCATAATAATTTTATTCCAACTGACCTGATTAAGATATATTTTACTATTATTGTGCTATTTAAATTTTCCTTCTACCGACTGCTTCCAACTTTCTAAATATTAATTAATTAATATAAATATTCTTAATTAGAGATCATCTATCCATTTCGAGTTACAAGTGTGACACGTTTATACAAGTATCCTTTACAAGCCTCCCGTTGTCTTCAAAGTTATAAGAAGATGTTACAAACTACAGAGTCGTATAATAAACTAAAAATTAATATATGCAACAATTAAATCGTAATTTATAATAGTAAAAAGGGTAAATGCCCAGGAACCCCTTAGTCCCGTAGAGAAATTTTTCCTCTCAAGCTAGCGACCTGTAATACTATGTTAAGGTACATGTCTACATAATAAGTTTTAAACTGTTCATTCAAGTCATTATATGTGAATGTGATTGATAACATTGCTTTTGTTATCATCAAGGTCCAAAATATACAATATTTTAGTCATTATATGATTTAACCATCACTAAAGTTATTAGTTAGAAGTTCTGAAATCCTCACAAAAAGATATAAATTCAAACACTCTTGGGTGTAGTTTTTGGGGCTGGCCCGACTTCTCCTAAACTTGTGAAAGCTTAAGGGGGGCGGAGTGGTCAAATTTATGGCCAATTTATGGTTTGTAACCTCCAGGTATACCACCGCCACCTCCAAAGGGTAAGTCTAGAGGGTTGAATGGAGGGTTATATACCATGTGGCCATGAATGGAGAGAGAGAGTTAGGTACCGGTACCGGTACCGGTACCGGTACCGGTACCGGTACCGGTACCGGTACCGGTACCGGTACCGGTACCGGTACCGGTACCGGTACCGGTACCGGTACCGGTACCGGTACCGGTACCGGTACCGGTACCGGTACCGGTACCGGTACCGGTACCGGTACCGGTACCGGTACCGGTACCGGTACCGGTACCGGTACCGGTACCGGTACCGGTACCGGTACCGGTACCGGTACCGGTACCGGTACCGGTACCGGTACCGGTACCGGTACCGGTACCGGTACCGGTACCGGTACCGGTACCGGTACCGGTACCGGTACCGGTACCGGTACCGGTACCGGTACCGGTACCGGTACCGGTACCGGTACCGGTACCGGTACCGGTACCGGTACCGGTACCGGTACCGGTACCGGTACCGGTACCGGTACCGGTACCGGTACCGGTACCGGTACCGGTACCGGTACCGGTACCGGTACCGGTACCGGTACCGGTACCGGTACCGGTACCGGTACCGGTACCGGTACCGGTACCGGTACCGGTACCGGTACCGGTACCGGTACCGGTACCGGTACCGGTACCGGTACCGGTACCGGTACCGGTACCGGTACCGGTACCGGTACCGGTACCGGTACCGGTACCGGTACCGGTACCGGTACCGGTACCGGTACCGGTACCGGTACCGGTACCGGTACCGGTACCGGTACCGGTACCGGTACCGGTACCGGTACCGGTACCGGTACCGGTACCGGTACCGGTACCGGTACCGGTACCGGTACCGGTACCGGTACCGGTACCGGTACCGGTACCGGTACCGGTACCGGTACCGGTACCGGTACCGGTACCGGTACCGGTACCGGTACCGGTACCGGTACCGGTACCGGTACCGGTACCGGTACCGGTACCGGTACCGGTACCGGTACCGGTACCGGTACCGGTACCGGTACCGGTACCGGTACCGGTACCGGTACCGGTACCGGTACCGGTACCGGTACCGGTACCGGTACCGGTACCGGTACCGGTACCGGTACCGGTACCGGTACCGGTACCGGTACCGGTACCGGTACCGGTACCGGTACCGGTACCGGTACCGGTACCGGTACCGGTACCGGTACCGGTACCGGTACCGGTACCGGTACCGGTACCGGTACCGGTACCGGTACCGGTACCGGTACCGGTACCGGTACCGGTACCGGTACCGGTACCGGTACCGGTACCGGTACCGGTACCGGTACCGGTACCGGTACCGGTACCGGTACCGGTACCGGTACCGGTACCGGTACCGGTACCGGTACCGGTACCGGTACCGGTACCGGTACCGGTACCGGTACCGGTACCGGTACCGGTACCGGTACCGGTACCGGTACCGGTACCGGTACCGGTACCGGTACCGGTACCGGTACCGGTACCGGTACCGGTACCGGTACCGGTACCGGTACCGGTACCGGTACCGGTACCGGTACCGGTACCGGTACCGGTACCGGTACCGGTACCGGTACCGGTACCGGTACCGGTACCGGTACCGGTACCGGTACCGGTACCGGTACCGGTACCGGTACCGGTACCGGTACCGGTACCGGTACCGGTACCGGTACCGGTACCGGTACCGGTACCGGTACCGGTACCGGTACCGGTACCGGTACCGGTACCGGTACCGGTACCGGTACCGGTACCGGTACCGGTACCGGTACCGGTACCGGTACCGGTACCGGTACCGGTACCGGTACCGGTACCGGTACCGGTACCGGTACCGGTACCGGTACCGGTACCGGTACCGGTACCGGTACCGGTACCGGTACCGGTACCGGTACCGGTACCGGTACCGGTACCGGTACCGGTACCGGTACCGGTACCGGTACCGGTACCGGTACCGGTACCGGTACCGGTACCGGTACCGGTACCGGTACCGGTACCGGTACCGGTACCGGTACCGGTACCGGTACCGGTACCGGTACCGGTACCGGTACCGGTACCGGTACCGGTACCGGTACCGGTACCGGTACCGGTACCGGTACCGGTACCGGTACCGGTACCGGTACCGGTACCGGTACCGGTACCGGTACCGGTACCGGTACCGGTACCGGTACCGGTACCGGTACCGGTACCGGTACCGGTACCGGTACCGGTACCGGTACCGGTACCGGTACCGGTACCGGTACCGGTACCGGTACCGGTACCGGTACCGGTACCGGTACCGGTACCGGTACCGGTACCGGTACCGGTACCGGTACCGGTACCGGTACCGGTACCGGTACCGGTACCGGTACCGGTACCGGTACCGGTACCGGTACCGGTACCGGTACCGGTACCGGTACCGGTACCGGTACCGGTACCGGTACCGGTACCGGTACCGGTACCGGTACCGGTACCGGTACCGGTACCGGTACCGGTACCGGTACCGGTACCGGTACCGGTACCGGTACCGGTACCGGTACCGGTACCGGTACCGGTACCGGTCCGGTCCCGTACCGGTACCGATCCGGTACCGGTCCCGAAAATCTCTAAAAGTTGGTACCGATCCCGGTCCCATATGGGACGGTACCGGTACCGGTACCGAAGCGGGACGGGACCGGGATATCGGTACCAATCCCAACTAGTCCCGATTAAAACAAATGGCTAACTCACTAATATAGAAACATGACATAGAGTTTATAACACTATTGCCTATAATCACATAGATTAGTAACATCCAAAATATTCATAAGCTTTTAACCATATCACTTTACAGAGGACTATATGGGTACATTTTTCCATCTTAAGAAATAAGATTATACCGTACACAAATTTGCAAAACAGGAGTTCATTGTTCACATTTCATAAAAAGTATGGAGTTTACTCTTTTGATCAAAAAGTCGTGTGGTTCAGTACACTAGAATGGCATACCAGAAGAATGGAGAGGATGGTACAAAAATATAATGGGTTGAAGTTTAATTGGGCCTTACAAAACTGAGTTGGGCTTTTATAATTTGAATACATGATACGAAAAATGGGACTAAACGGGACTTATATGGTATTTCGGGAATTTCCCGGTACCGGTACCGATTGGTACCGGTCCCACGAACTCGGAAAAACAGATACCGGTACCGATCCCGAGTGGGACTCGGTACCACTTCGTGGGACTGGGACCGGGACGGTACCGGGACGGGATCGGGATTTTGGGACTTCTGCTCATCCCTAGTACAATGCGCATGAGGAGCGACATCATCTGCCAGGGATGCTCGGTAGCCTTGATTGTACGCATGTTGTATGGAGGAATTGTCCTAGGGGGCGAGAAAGGGCAATACACGCGAGGGGATCACAAAGTGCCGACTATCATGATTGAAGCTGTTGCTTCACAAGATTTGTGGATTTGGCATGCGTTTTTTGGTCCTCCCGGATCAAACAACGATATTAATGTGTTGAATCGGTCGCCGTTGTATGATACTACTAGAAATGAAACGGCTCCAGACACGTCATTCACTTTACGCGGCCGCCTGTACAGACGTGGGTATTTGCTTACTGATGGAATATATCCTAAGTGGGCTACGTTTGTAAAAGCGTATCCGCATCCAGTTGATCCAAAGGAAGTGAAATTCAAGCGAGTGCAGGAGGCGTCGAGAAAAGATGTAGAACGGGCTTTTGGGGTGCTTAAGGGAAAATGGAAGATTTTGGAACGTCCAATCCGGATTATGGATAAGCAGAAGATAGGGAAAGACGTCGACACATGTAACATCCCAATCTTTTTATTTAACGGTTGACTAGAGTCGTTAAGTCAACATAATGTGCCGTTAAGTCTTTGATAGATTTTTATGCTTATATGTAGTTAATGTGTTATGCATGTGGGACTTGAATGTCTTATTGATTGATGTAGTAAAGTGGTTAAGATGTAGTTAAATGCCTTTTTGAGGTGTTCAAAGTGTTTAATGAGTTGTATATAATCCATAGAGGTGTTTTGGGCAAAAAATATGACTTTATGAAGCTTAGGGACCAATTTTGACATGGTGTGAAGGTCAAAAACGGGTTTAGGGTCTTGAGGGAGCCATTAGTTCATCATTTGCAGAAATATTACTTTTCTCTCAAGCCCTAACCACCCCTTTGATCCCCTATCAAAATTCTAAGCCGAAAATCCTTCAAACGTGTGATTTAGGAGTGATTGATCGAGTATTTTGCATCCCCATTGTGATCTTCAGGTAGTAGAGGTATATTGATTTTGATTTTGTGTCTTTTGATCATATGAGTCATTAGAAATCAGATCTAGACCATTGGAGGGTCAATTGATGTCGAAATAACGTTCGTTTTAATAATGCAAATCATGAGTGGTTTAATAAAGGAGTTACTTGCATTATAATGGTTTGAAAATGAAGGATTTTGATGTATGTAAGTCATGTATTTGATTTGGAGTCGTTTGGATCTGGGTTGGGGTGTAATCGATCGAAGTTGTGCAGAATCGGGGCTGGTTGCGGCGCAACTAAGCTAGCTGCGGCGCAACTGGTTTCCAGAAAGTTAAGTTGCAGCGCAACATGTAGGTTACGACGCAACTGAAATACAGAAATATAAGTTGCGGCGCAACGTGGTATGTTGCGGCGCAACAGGGTCAGTTTTGAAATGAGTTTAACTTTTGAACCCCAATGCGTAGTCGTTGTCGTGGGTCTTGTTTGTAGGTGTTGAGGTCTGAGATATGACTTTAATAACGTGAGTATTAGCGTGTCTAATGGTCGTTTACTATATATAGGTAGACGAGACTATTTGCTTTACACGGTAACGTAGTTGCCTATTGTCGTGCGCTTCTTTGAGGTAAGATACACTACTTTTGACACGCTGAGGGTTCAATAAACGATGGTTTCATAATTATAACTTCCCAATTGGTAACTTATGTTGTTTATGGGTATATGGGTTACACGGGAGGTAATATGGGTTATGTAGTTGACCTTCGAGACCTGAAATGTAGTCCCTCATGATATGTATTGTAGAGCATGTTATGATATGACGTAGGATGTAGTGCTATGTATGAAGTATGATGTAGTGTTAAGATATGCAGTGGCTTGTGATGTTATGTGATGCAGTATATGTTGATATTGATTGATGTGGTGCATATTTGTATGGCTTGCTCATCTAGTTCACTAGACTTGCTAAGTTGCCATGTCACGTGCATGTTTAAGGGCCCAAAACGTAAAAGCAGTTAACGTAGTAAATGTTTAGGTAATGTAGTCACCTAAACTAAATGATGTAGTTTCGAGCTCGTAAAACTTTGATGCAGGAAAGTGTTAAGCTTAACCCGTACTTGCCCTAGCCCGGCTAAGTGCGTTGACGTAGGTTGCTTGGGTGGCTCCTTGCAACATGGTCATTGAGATGCAGTTGAGTAATACGAGGGGTCTGACCCGCCCTCATTTGTCTTGTACATACGGATTACTCGGGGATTAGCTTGCCATTCCTTAACGACGTTTGATGTTCAATTGAATGGTTATCATCTAGTCGGGTGTAACTTGCGTTGCACATTGACGCAGTTAAAATGTAGTAAAGCAGTTAAAACGCAGTAAAGCAGTTAATGTAGAAAGCAGTTATGTGGTTATATGTGTGTAATGAAGTAAAGCAGGATAAACACATTTAGGGTGGTTCATCCTATTAAGAAGTATTGTGTGTTTGATGTGTGTTGTGCCTTAATGAAGAATTTAAATCCATAATGTTTGAAATGGACAAATGTTTTATAACTTGAGTGTTATCTTACTTAGCTAATTCGTTAGCTAACACTTGTCTTTTGAAATTTGTTGCTCCCTCAGGTTTAGCGTAGCTGAGGTAGTTGATGAAGAAGAGCGAGGAATGGGTAGATAGCTTGATGAAGTCCTTAGCTA
This sequence comes from Erigeron breviscapus, assembly GCA_034093135.1. Taxonomy (NCBI): domain Eukaryota; kingdom Viridiplantae; phylum Streptophyta; class Magnoliopsida; order Asterales; family Asteraceae; genus Erigeron; species Erigeron breviscapus. Next base: position 109,555,595 of record CM067167.1, on the reverse strand, counting down.
CCCATAGATGCTGAACTTCTATAGACATTTGTTTATGTTTGTCTTTAATGGAGTTGGATTATTATGTAGTCGGTTGTTTTGTGTTGGGCAGCCGACGGGTTTCTATTAAACTTGTTTCGATGATGCGATTAGTAACACCATTGAATAAGTAAACCAAACAGATTTTAATTGGTTTGGACTTTTAATGTTTCTTCCGCTTTATTTTGACGCCGTTAGGCGAAAATTTTTGGAAACCCGTATTTTTAATTGAAGGGTGTTACAAGTTGGTATCAGAGAAATGGTTTAAGTGAACCAAAGTTCGACCATGACCGTAGGATTTTGGACTTAAACCGATCAAGGATAAGTTAGGATTATGTAGGTGTGCCTAGCTTTGAGATGAAGTACACTAGGACGGGTTGGGGAGTGGGTGAGAGTATAAGTTAAGACATGAATGTTTATGTATGATGCAGAAATTTAGATGAAGTATGGTCTTAATCTTTGAAATCTCGCTTTAACTCTCGCTAACCGTCATCATTGCTTTGTAGAAAGATGGCAAATACTCGTGCTAACAGTCAACGGGTTGGAACTAATTCTAGTGGTGCTCCGCCTAATGGGAATGGGGCTGGGGATGGTGTTAACCAAAGGCCTCCGCGAAGGCCACTTCCGGGTGCACAGCCCACAAGGTCGGAAATTGATAGGGCAAACCCGGTGATTGAACAGGTTCCCAATCAAGCAGAATTACATGAAGAGTTGAGAGCTATCTGAGCTCTTCTGAGGAGAAATGAAGAGGAGTTAGCACAATTAAACCCTAACGACGATTATAGACGGATTCCGCCTGTCTATGATCGTAGATCTCGTGTTAAACGATCTAGGAACACGTCATTCACGTGTTTCTACAACATTTTTATGCATCATACAGTTCACGTTGCACACAAAATTTCCTATCATGCATGCTAATATGAAATGTGGGTGTAATGGCTATAGACTAGGTCAATCCACCTAGCTCTCTACAACCACGGCTCTGATACCATTCTGTAACACCCCAACATGGCGGAATCATGGGGTATCACTTAGAAAAGCACAGCACGACATGGGAATTATGTAGAGTCAAACTATATGCATTCATAGGATTGAAACAATCCATAAACTCACTCAAATGTATACAATAATCAATATCTATCAAAGATACACACTCAATCAATATTAAATGAAAATGTTTAAATGATAGTAGTTGATCCTAAGCATAACCCGTTAAAGGGAAATAAGGATCACGGATCCAGAAGTCCAAAGCTAGTCCAATCCTAGCAATGCAAGCACATAATCATCCATTTTGTCTCTGGTTAACCTGATTACCTGAAAAGTGTACTAAAATACGTCAACATAAAGTTGGTGAGTTCGTAGGGTCAAGTAATAGGAAATAACCGTGTCGGATAACAACCGTTAACAATAAGTGAGGATTAGGAGAACTAATCACATCCAAGGAAAACCTATAAGGTTTCACATTATCACAATTCAATACAAGTCAACGTTCAATAATAACGATTCCATATAACGTTCAACAACGTTCCATAACAATCAATAACGATCAACAACGATGCGGCTTACATAGTTAATAATTAACAATGCGCTAACGGTGCGACTTATATAATAAGTAATGCGCTAACGGTGCGACTTACATCGTAAACAATGCGCTAACGGTGCGACTTACATCGTAAACAATGCGCTAACGGTGCGACTTACATAGTAAATAATGCGCTAACAAGTCCACATCAACAATTCAATCATACAATTAATCAAATCAACAATCAACAGTTAAACAAACATGTACACTTTTCAGCCCGAATCTCAATTGAGTAGGGAGGGTTTACGAAACTCACCTTAGTTGTAGTGGCAAATCAGAGCAGTAGATAATCCTCGTGACAAGTTAATCTTAGTATAGCTCAAAACACTTTGCAAAGTACTTTACTATGCTCAAAATGTACTACCGGGTACCTAGAACAAGTATAAGATCAACTTATAAGCTACCACAAAGCCTAAGTGCAAAATAAGGAATTTTCAGCATGTTTCCAGCTTTGCGTTATCTACTTGACAACGACTTTGGGAAGTCAGGAAGACCAGATACAACAAAACTTAGTTCTAGACATTTGTTGGGCACTCAAAGGCATTTTCAAAAATGTAAGGTTTGACTCTTGAAGAGCTTTAATAAAAGAGTTATGATTTTTACAAAAACAAACCTGTAGCCTCGTCAGAAATTAGACCAGTTCTGAAAATTGTCGTTTTTGGCACTCTTCTGAGCAAAACCAGAAGAAACTTCGTTCTTATCAAATTTTACTGACACTTGGACCTTTCCAAAAATATAAGATTCGTCTCCAAATTCGTCCAGATGAATCTTCTATGATGTTTGCAAGATGACTGAAAATTTCAGTCCTATAGAGTCTTTAAATTCAACTTGAAACTTCAAGTGATGAACCCAAGACTTTATGGACTTGATTGTTTTGTGTTATGAATGTGAAAGAGAGAGAAAAGAGCAGAGATGGATGATAGAATGATCATCAAATGCTTGCTTATATAGCCCAAGAGTTGCAACTAAGTGCCAAGAACACACACCTTGGCCATGAGGTGTTCATCATGTGTTTACAACTCATCCTTGAGTGTGATGGCTGAAACTTTGGCCTTAAAACAAACTAGAATTCAGTAGGAACATGTTCATTGCATGATTACAAGCTATAATCCAAGTCTTGGTTAGTTTGTGTGGGGTTTATGTTAAGAACACAAGCTTGACTTGACTAATTGACTTTGGTTGACTCTAAACTTTGATTCTTGATTATTATTTGTGTAATTAAGTGTAGTAACTAGTTTATATAAGTATAATTACTTTTATCTATGTGGTTATAAATCAATTACATGTATTTATATATTTATTAGTTATCTAGTTCAAGTACACAATTGCATATTTATTTTACTAGTATGTACAATATATCTAACTAGTTAATTGATTCCGAAATTAATAACAAAAATACTCACGAGCGTACAACTTTTATAAATTATTATAAATCCATAATATGGATAAATCATTTCATATAATATAAAGGTTGTGTCGGTTTTTGTCCTATTAATGGAATTATCATCTAACCACCGACACTGTTCCACCGACACTGTTCCACCGACACTGTTCCACTGACACTGTTGTAACCGTACATTATACTTAAGGTTTTGTATATACGTTTTTCCTGTTACCATAGTTACTCAATTATCATCTATTATATAATTTCCATAACATGTACTGGGCCAATTTCATAGTCTGCTAATATGACCCTAATTCTAGAAGTTCAAATATGACATTATAATTGGCCCAATTTACAGATAAATGTACACAATTATGTCCAAATTTCCATTTATTGAAATAGTTAATCAAATTACATGCACAGTCAAACGGTAAAAATCATGAATGTTACATTCTTCCCCCGTTAAAGAATTTCGTCCCGAAATTCAACAATCACTAATTACTAAACAAGTGTGGGTATTTAGACTTCATGTGGTCCTCACGTTCCCAAGTAAACTCGGGTCCACGTCTAGCTTGCCATCTCACTTTGACAATCGTATATCGGGTATTCTTTAGTTTTCTAGTTTGTCGATCTAGGATTTCTATTGGTTCTTCCACGAATTTCAACGTTTTATCAACACGGATTTTTTCGAGGGGCACATGAAGTGTTGGATCGGCCAAACACTTTCTAAGATTACAAACATGGAAAACATTATGAACTCCACTCAGGTTTTGAGGAAGTTCTAATCGATAAGCTACCGGACAAATACGCTCCAAGATCTTGAACGGGCCAATGTACCGTGGTCCCAACTTGCCACGTTTCACAAAATGAACCACACCTTTCCACGGGGATACTTTCAATAAAACATAATCACCAACTTCAAATTCGAGGGGTCGTCGTCTAACATTAGCATATTTCAATTGTCGTTCTCGGGCCACTCTTAACTTTTCTTTGATTTGTGAGATCACTTTCGTCGTTTCAATAACAATTTTGGGCCCAACGAGTTGGCTTTCACCAACTTCTGCCCAAGCTAGCGGTGACCTACAATCTCTCCCATATAATGCTTTAAATGGGGCCATTCCAATGCTAGCATGATAGCTATTATTGTAGGAGAATTCAACCAAAGGAAGATGCACATCCCAATTACCACCAAAATCAATAGCACAAGCTCTTAACATGTCTTCCAATGTTTGGATCGTTCTTTCACTTTGACCATCAGTTTGTGGGTGGAACGTCGTACTCATGCCGAGACGAGTACCCATAGATTTCTGGAACGCCTTCCAAAATTTTGAAGTAAATCGGGCATCCTGATCGGATATCACGGAAATCGGCACTCCATGCTTGGATATCACCTCTTTGATGTACAAACGTGCCATGGTGTCAAATTTATCGTCCTCCCGGATGGCTAAGAAGTGAGCCGACTTAGTCAACCGGTCAATTATCACCCAAATAGTGTCCCGACCACTACTCGTCCTAGGTAACTTCGTGATGAAGTCCATAGCAATTTCTTCCCATTTCCACACCGGTGTTACTGGTTGGACTAGTAAACCTGGTGGTTTCTTGTGGTCGGCTTTCACTTGCAAACAAGTGAGGCATTCACTAACATATTTGCAATGTCATTCTTCATTCCCGGCCACCAATACAAATCTCTCAATCCAAAGTACATTTTATCAGAACCCGGGTGAACCGAGTAGGCTGACTTATGAGCTCCATCCATCAATTTCAACCGCCATCCTCCAAGAACGGGAATCCACAATCGATCAACGAAATACAAACCATTGTCATTCTTTCTATCAAATTGTTCTTCTAGACCGTTTAAGGTTTCATTGATGAAGTTTTCCGGTCTAGTTGCCAATTCTTGTGCTTCAATAATGGAGTCACGAACACTCCTTAACACGGTAAAGCTCATGGCTTTAACTCTTCTTGGTTTTATACGTTCTTTTCGACTTAAGGCATCGGCTACCACATTTGCTTTACCCGGGTGATACCGGATAACATAATCATAATCACTTAACAGTTCAAGCCATCTTCTTTGCCTCATGTTCAGATCGCTTTGATTGAAGATATGTTGAAGGCTTTTGTGATCGGTATAGATCACGCTCTTGGTGCCATATAAGTAATGCCTCCAACATTTCAAAGCAAATACCACTGCTCCCAATTCTAAGTCATGAGTCGGATAATTCTTCTCATGCACCTTCAATTGTCTGGATGCATATGCTATCACCTTATCCCGTTGCATTAAGACACAACCCAATCCTTGCCCGAATGCATCACAATATACAACAAAATCATCGGCTCCATTGGGCTAAGCTCAAGATGGGTGCATCACACAATTTGTCTTTCAACAATTGGAATGCTTGTTCTTGCTTTTCACCCCAATCAAACCTTCTTTCCCGTTGAGTCAACAGAGTCAAAGGTTGAGCGATTTTTGAAAAGCCTTCAATAAATCGTCTATAGTAACCCGCCAAACCAAGAAATTGGCGAATTTCGGTCGGTGTTTCGGGTCGCTCCAATTCTTTACTGCTTCAACCTTACTTGGGTCTACATGAATTCCTTCTTTGCTCACTACGTGACCAAGAAAGTGGACCTCTTCAAGCCAAAATTCACATTTGGAGAACTTGGCATAAAGCTTTTCTTTCCGGAGTATCTCTAAGACTTGTTTCAAATGTTCCAAATGATCTTCTTTTGTCTTAGAATAGATAAGAATGTCATCGATGAAAACAATGACAAATTGGTCCAAGTAGGGTTGACACACTCGGTTCATCAAATCCATGAACACAGCTGGTGCATTAGTCAATCCAAAAGGCATCACCGTAAATTCAAAATGTCCATATCTCGTTCGAAAGGCGGTTTTTGGAATGTCGTCTTCATGAACACGTAATTGATGATAACCCGACCTCAAATCAATTTTGGAAAAGAAACGAGTACCTTGGAGTTGGTCGAATAAATCGTCAATCCTAGGAAGAGGATAACGATTCTTTACCGTTAGTTTGTTCAATTCTCTATAATCGATACACATTCGGAATGTGCCATCTTTCTTTTTAACGAACAAAACTGGTGCGCCCCAAGGCGATTGACTAGGGCGAATGAAACCCTTGTCTTGAAGCTCTTTGAGTTGGGCGGCCAACTCTTGTAATTCGGTCATGGCTAAGCGATAAGGTGCTTTGGCCACGGGAGAAGCGTTAGGAATAAGTTCAATACGGAAGTCAAGTTCATGAGATGGAGGTAAACCCGGTAGGTCATCCGGAAATACATCCGCAAAGTCTTTAACTACGGGCACGGTTTTCAATTCAATCTTTGTGATTTTAACACTATATACATTCCCATCCCATAGTTCGGTCGTTTCGCCTTGAACCACTAATTGTTCCCTATTTTCTAACGGAATCCTCACAGTTCGACTACCACAATCAATTACCGCGTTCATGGCCGATAACCAATCCATACCCACAATCACGTCAAAACTACCAATATCAAAAGGCATAAAGTCAATGTAAAATGGGTGATCACATAAATCTAACACACAATCACGAACAACTTGACTAATCCTAGACAATCCACCATTTACCATTTCAAGTTCAAAATAATAGGACAACGGGCTAGGTTTAGCATCGATCAACGGAATAAAATCATTGGAAATGAGACTATAATCGGCTCCAGAATCAAATAACACAGTAGCATATTGGTGATTGAGGAGAAAGGTACCTGCTACGACACTAGGATCACCACGAGCCTCGGCCGCATTCACGGCAAAAGCTCTTCCACGGGGCCAAATGTTGGCGAGGAGCTTGAGGAGGTTGTTGTTGTTGTCCTTGGTTTCCTCGGTTTTGATTCGGACCGGCAATTTGCAACTGGTTAGGATACACGGTCACTTGGACTTGTTGGCCAATAAGATTTGGACACCGGTTGTGGTAGTGGTCTTGGCTACCACATTCATAACAAGAACCCGGGGCCATCGGGGGACGCATAGTATTAAGGGGAGCAACATTTAAAGGACCATTCCGGGGGTTAGTTGGACAAAATCTTGAGGTGTGTCCCTATTGGTTACAATGAAAACAAGCATCACACCTCATGGTAGGCCAATGATAGCGATTACACCTAGGGCATAAAGGACTACCCCCTGTGTAACCAACCCGTTGAGGACCCTTTGTTGGTATTACCGCTGCAAAAACCTTTCCACCACGACCATGGCGCTTATTATCACGTCGATCATCTTTCTTGGTGCCGCTTGACTCGGCAACATCCTTCCTTTTATTGTCATTCTTGTTATCGTTCTTATTTAACTTACCACCTCTAATGAGTTCCAAGGTTATACTAGCGTACGGGTGGTTGCCTCTTTGTAAGTCAAAGGCATGGTGGGGTGAGAGACAAGCACTCTCACTTCATGTGGCAATCCCGCAACATACTTCTCAATCTTAACCTCTTGGGGTCTCACATAATGAGGAATGAGTCTAGAGAGTTGGCTAAAACGGCGTGTGTAACTCTCGTAGTCTCCTCCCTTCATGGCAAGTTTAGAAAATTCCACTTGCAATTTCCTCAGTTCATGGGCCGGGCAATACTTAGTAGTTATCATATTCTTGAACTCTCCCCATAAAAGATTATTAGCCGCATCGATCCCCAATTCATCAACTTCTTCGTTCCACCACTCAAGAGCCCCACCTTTCAACATACCAGAAGCATAAGTGATTCTTTGGTGGAAGGCACAACCACTTCGAGCAATGATAGATTCAATGCTCTCTAACCATTCCAAGCAACCCGTAGCACCACTTTCTCCATTAAATTCCGGGCTCCACAAAGTTTGAAGTCTTTAAACAAGCATCCTGGTTGACGAACATCATAATCCGGTCTAGGTAAAACTTCTCCTACATCTACACCGTTTACATTTACGTTTTCTTGTTCATTTTGTACGGGAACCGCTTCATCTTCTGGTTCTTCTTGTCCGTTTACATTTCTCATGGCCGTTTGAATTCGAGCCACAAGATCCGGCATGAGATCATTTAAAGCTTGTGTAACAACCTCGGCGGTTATCGGGGGATTAGGATTACCCCGACCACCTCTGCCACCACGACCTCCACGGTTATCTCTTCCTCCACGACCACCTCTACCACTACGTCCACCTACAATTTCTTCTTGAGCTATCGGATCCTCTTGCTCATTTTGACGCCTATAGTTAGTGTTAGCTCTTCTTGGTCTAACCATCTTTCCTGAACACACGTATTATATTAACAAGTTAAGTCTCACAATTCACACCCGAATATCAAAATTTACCTTCAAGTAATACACCTAACATGATATATCATTTACATGATAATCAAAGCGACAATCATCATTAACCAATACGCCTAACATGATATATCATTTACATGATAATCAAAGCGACATTAAACCACAAGTAATCATATCAACAATCAACAAATAAACAATTAACATTTCGGTCTATATCATTACAAGTGAATCAACCAACAAATACGATGCACATACACTTCTTATAATTCTACTTTAAAGGAATCATCGATGCTTATATATAGGGTCAAGTCATAACAAAGTGGGTAAAGTATAGTCCGGATCTTAACTTCAACATTCGACACATTAAAAGTGTTTGTATACAGGGTGTACCATCGGCTAACCCTCCACACCGTTAATATATTGAATGGATGTCAAGACTCGGTTCCGATACGTTCTCTAAGTGTTGGCCGGGTATGTATACAGGGTGTACCAGCGGCTAACCCTCCACCTAACCAACACTCATTAAGCATACCGGGTTAACTACTATACTTTATCCACAAGGCGCAATCCACGAGATCATTTTACTAGGGGGACAAATAATAAATACTTCCAAGATTCCACATATCAACGTTTATCACAATAATTCCACAATTCACGGTGTATCCCGACACTATCATATATGTCCATCAAGTTGTGGTAATGACTTATCTTTAAATGGGTAATGCATTTGATGTGAATCAAAAGTTTATGTATGAAGACTCATGCAAATCTTCATAACATAATGTTTAATAAAATTTATTTTTATAGTCTTAGTAACACAAGAGAGCTCGGTAGCTCCATTTGAACGCACAAAGAAGCGCAAAGGCAAAGGTTTGCGAAGAACGCAATTAAAAACCCGCCCTTTTTGGAGGCTAGCGCACTCCGACTTATACCTCTCTTAGAGTTTGTTCAAATGGGTGAGCCGGTGTATCTCAAGGTTGTAAGACTCCAATTTTAATTAAAGAAATTTCTATTTCGATAGTTCTTAGTCAACTTTATTCTTTTCTATGAGTAACCTACGAACTCAGTTTAAACCATTTGTTGGTGCACATAAAGTGCACAAATTGTTGTCCGATGCAATAATTCTAAAAGGCTGAGAAATTCGTACATATATGCCTTACGAACTTTAAGTTCGTAAGAACTGTACATATATGCCTTACGAACTTAAAGTTCGTAAGAACTAATAAGTTCGTAAGTGTACATATATGCCTTACGAACTTTAAGTTCGTAAGAATAAGTTCGTATGTACATATATGCCTTACGAACTTTAAGTTCGTAAGAACTAATAAGTTCGTACAGCCCAGCCCATTTTGTACGAATTTGACAGCCCAACCCATTTTGTACCTATAAATATAGGACTTAGGTTTCAGATTTGATAGAGGATTTTAGTTGCAACAGAGGTCGTCCATAGGGATCGGGGTAGAGATCTATGCCCCGCCATTCCGCCACCATGTAATTCATTATCAAGAGTCGTCTCGATTGATTGTAATCCGGAATCATTGAGATGTATTTTAAACGGATTTATTCTTGTAATCATTCGACTAATGATAAATGAATTCTTTGTTTTTATCTCCTATTCATCAGTAAATTCGTAGCTATTTTGTTGTTGTTATCTTCATGTTCATCATATAAACCCTAACGACGATTATAGACGGATTCCGCCTGTCTATGATCGTAGATCTCGTGTTAAACGATCTGGGCACACGTCTTCACGTGTTTCTACATGGTATCAGAGCCTTGGAGGATGATTTTTCCTCAAATGAGATCTGGTAATTAGGTTTTATTGATGAACATTCGAACAGAAGGCTAAGTTCGTTTTCCTTTAGCAAAACGAAGATAGAAAACGAAGATAGCCTTTTTCGTTTTCAGATTTCAACTAACGAATTTAGCTTACGAACTTAGCTATCTTCGTTGTGAACTTTCACCTTACGAATTTAATAGCCTTACGAAGTTAGTAGACTTTGCTGATATAATGGTCTTACGAACTTACTAAGTTCGTAAGAAGATTATTCACCTTCTGAAGATTAAGTTCATAATAACAAGCCTTTTGTCTTACGAACTTAGTGATCAACCTTTATGAAGATATTGTTGTTACGAACTTAACTAGTTCGTAATAAGAATAAGTTCGTAAGAAGAAGAACAAGTTCGTATATGTTGATGTTCAGACTACGAAGATGTTCTCAAGCTACTATGGAGGTTCGATATGTTTCAGTCTGAAGAATACATGCAGTTGATCAGAGGAAACACTATATACCACATGAAAGGGAGATTTTTGAAACCGAAGACAATCAGATGGGCTGATTTTCAAAGTTTTGCAGAAAAATGAGGGGGGATAAAAATTTCTGATTTTTGAGCAAAACTTTTCTACATACTCGAGTTACATAACGATCAAAGGTTAGTCTGTTGGTGATTATTGTATTCTAATGCTCGAGGTTTTGAAGATCATCGAACTATATGTTCAAATTGATTTATGTCAACGGATGATTTTCATATATAGCGGTCGTGGAAACTTTTGTTGAAGTATTGGATCATTGAAGCTGGTTATTTGTTGTTCAGTATTTGAAGATCGAATCTTATCCATATTCCAAGATGTAGAGATGAATTATCAGGTGATTCTTGCGGAGGAGTTGCATAGATAAAGATCTTTATATTATGGCGGCGTATACAACTGAAGAGGAGATCTGATAAGAACGATTTCGAGTGATTGGTGGATTTGTGAAGATACAAGACAGAGTCAGACACTGCTAGTTGAGACAGGATTTATGCGACTACATTTTGTGATTCAGTTTGCAGAGTTTCTTATTTTTATGGGAGCTGATTGATTTGATGCTGATTATTGGAAATTCTACTTCTCTATTATATGCCGGTTAAGCACGACATGCAAATAGATCCGAGTGGATGATTGCTTATGTTTAATTCGGAGGTGGTTACTGTTGAGGGGGAGAACTACAATGAAAGGTGTTGGGTTAGTTGGTTGTCATGAAGATACAGAGAGTTTACAGGTTGAAGATCAGAGTGCAGTTTCAGAAGATCGAGTTTCAACATAAGAAGACCCGATATCTTTAGTTACGGGGGAGGCTATTTGTTTAGACTTTCTATAACTAATATCGGATTTTGAAGAATTGATTGCACCGGCCAAGGGGGAGTTTGTTGCACATAAAGTGCACAAATTGTTGTCCGATGCAATAATTCTAAAAGGCTGAGAAATTCGTACATATATGCCTTACGAACTTTAAGTTCATAAGAACTAATAAGTTCGTACATATATGCCTTACGAACTTTAAGTTCGTAAGAACTAATAAGTTCGTACATATATGCCTTACGAACTTTAAGTTCATAAGAACTAATAAGTTCGTACATATATGCCTTACGAACTTTAAGTTCATAAGAACTAATAAGTTCGTACAGCCCAGCCCATTTTGTACGAATTTGACAGCCCAGCCCATTTTGTACCTATAAATATAGGACTTAGGTTTCAGATTTGATAGGAGATTTTAGTTGCAACAGAGGTCGTCCATAGGGATCGGGGTAGAGATCTATGCCCCGCCATTCCGCCACCATGTAATTCATTACCAAGAGTCGTCTCGATTGATTGTAATCCGGAATCATTGAGATGTATTTTAAACGGATTTATTCTTGTAATCATTCGACTAATGATAAATGAATTCTTTGTTTTATCTCCTATTCATCAGTAAATTCGTAGCTATTTTGTTGTTGTTATCTTCGTGTTCATCATATAAACCCTAACGACGATTATAGACGGATTCCGCCTGTCTATGATCGTAGATCTCGTGTTAAACGATCCTACGAACTCCGTTTAAACCATTTTTTATGCATCATACAGTTCACGTTGCACACAAAATTTCCTATCATGCATGCTAATATGAAATGTGGGTGTAATGGCTATAGACTAGGTCAATCCACCTAGCTCTCTACAACCACGGCTCTGATACCATTCTGTAACACCCCAACATGGCGGAATCATGGGGTATCACTTAGAAAAGCACAGCACGACGTGGGAATTATGTAGAGTCAAACTATATGCATTCATAGGATTGAAACAATCCATAAACTCACTCAAATGTATACAATAATCAATATCTATCAAAGATACACACTCAATCAATATTAAATGAAAATGTTTAAATGATAGTAGTTGATCCTAAGCATAACCCGTTAAAGGGAAATAAGGATCACAGATCCAGAAGTCCAAAGCTAGTCCAATCCTAGCAATGCAAGCACATAATCATCCATTTTGTCTCTGATTAACCTGATTACCTGAAAAGTGTACTAAAATACGTCAACATAAAGTTGGTGAGTTCATAGGGACAAGTAATATGGGATAACCGTGTCGGATAACAACCGTTAACAATAAGTGAGGATTAGGAGAACTAATCACATCCAAGGAAAACCTATAAGGTTTCACATTATCACAATTCAATACAAGTCAACGTTCAATAATAACGATTCCATATAACGTTCAACAACGTTCCATAACAATCAATAACGATCAACAACGATGCGGCTTACATAGTTAATAATTAACAATGCGCTAACGGTGCGACTTATATAATAATAATGTGCTAACGGTGCGACTTACATCGTAAACAATGCGCTAACGGTGCGACTTACATCGTAAACAATGCGCTAACGGTGCGACTTACATCGTAAACAATGCGCTAACGGTGCGACTTACATAGTAAATAATGCGCTAACAAGTCCACATCAATAATTCAATCATACAATTAATCAAATCAACAATCAACAGTTAAACAAACATGTACACTTTTCAGCCCGAATCTCAATTGAGTAGGGAGGGTTTACAAAACTCACCTTAGTTGTAGTGGCAAATCAGAGCAGTAGATAATCCTCGTGACAAGTTAATCTTAGTACAGCTCAAAACACTTTGCAAAGTACTTTACTATGCTCAAAATGTACTACCGGGTACCTAGAACAAGTATAAGATCACTTATAAGCTACCACAAAGCCTAAGTGCAAAATAAGGAATTTTCAGCATGTTTCCAGCTTTGCGTTATCTACTTGACAACGACTTTGGGAAGTCAGGAAGACCAGATACAACAAAACTTAGTTCTAGACATTTGTTGGGCACTCAAAGGCATTTTCAAAAATGTAAGGTTTGACTCTTGAAGAGCTTTAATAAAAGAGTTATGATTTTTACAAAAACAAACCTGTAGCCTCGTCAGAAATTAGACCAGTTCTGAAAATCGTCGTTTTTGGCACTCTTCTGAGCAAAACCAGAAGAAGCTTCGTTCTTATCAAATTTTACTGACACTTGGACCTTTCCAAAAATATAAGATTCGTCTCCAAATTCGTCCAGATGAATCTTCTATGATGTTTGCAAGATGACTGAAAATTTCAGTCCTATAGAGTCTTTAAATTCAACTTGAAACTTCAAGTGATGAACCCAAGACTTTATGGACTTGATTGTTTTGTGTTATGAATGTGAAAGAGAGAGAAAAGAG
>CM067167.1:109495985-109540827 GCA_034093135.1 Erigeron breviscapus | reverse complement strand
AATGATATGGTTTGGGTCATTGTAGATAGATTGACGAAGTGCTCATTTCTTGGCAACCCGCCAGGATGTGCCATTGACTAAGATGGCGAAGATGTATATAGAGGAAATTGTCTCAATGCATGGTGTTCCATTATCTATCGTTTCGGATCGAGACACGAGGTTTGTATCTAGCTTTTGGAAAGGTCTCCAAAAAGCATTAGGTACTAGGGTGAATTTGAGCACCGCCTATCATCCTCAAACCGATGGGCAAAGTGAGAGGACGATACAAACATTGGAGGATATGTTGAGGGCTTGTGTATTGGAGTATGGTGGAGCATGGGACGACCATTTGAAGATGATTGAGTTTGCTTATAACAATAGCTACCAACGCAAGCATTGGAATGCCGCCATTTGAAATGCTTTATGGTAGAAGGTGTAGGACTCCAAGTTGTTGGATGGAGCCCGGTGAAAAGCAAATTACAGGTCCTGAAATTATAGAGCTCACAGCGGAGAAAGTTAATATTGCAAAAGAAGCTCTTCGTGTGGCAAGAGAAAGACAGAAAACTTATGCCGACAAGAAAAGAAGGCCGGTTGAGTTTGAAGTTGGTGACATGGTGATGCTGAAAGTATCCCCATGGAAAGGAGTCATTCGTTTTGGAAAGAAAGGTAAGTTGAGTCCAAGATTTATCGGACCATTTAAAGTTCTGAAGCGTATTAAAGATGTGGCATATCAGTTGGAATTACCTCCAGAATTGGATGGAATTCACAACACATTTCATGTATCCTATTTGAGGAAATGTTTAGCCGAGGAGTCAAGTGTGATTCCTATCGAAGATGTGAGCATTGATCCAAGTAAAAGTATGATTGAGGAACCAATAGAGGTGTTTTATTGATTGATGTAGTAAAGTGGTTAAGATGTGGGACTTGAATGTCTTATTGATTGATGTAGTAAAGTGGTTAAGATGTAGTTAAATGCCTTTTTGAGGTGTTCAAAGTGTTTAATGAGTTGTATATAATCCATAGAGGTGTTTTGGGCAAAAAATATGACTTTATGAAGCTTAGGGACCAATTTTGACATGGTGTGAAGGTCAAAAACGGGTTTAGGGTCTTGGAGGGAGCCATTAGTTCATCATTTGCAGAAATATTACTTTTCTCTCAAGCCCTAGCCACCCCTTTGATCCCCTATCAAAATTCTAAGCCGAAAATCCTTCAAACGTGTGATTTAGGAGTGATTGATCGAGTATTTTGCATCCCCATTGTGATCTTCAGGTAGTAGAGGTATATTGATTTTGATTTTGTGTCTTTTGATCATATGAGTCATTAGAAATCAGATCTAGACCATTGGAGGGTCAATTGATGTCGAAATAACGTTCGTTTTAATAATGCAAATCATGAGTGGTTTAATAAAGGAGTTACTTGCATTATAATGGTTTGAAAATGAAGGATTTTGATGTATGTAAGTCATGTATTTGATTTGGAGTCGTTTGGATCTGGGTTGGGGTGTAATCGATCGAAGTTGTGCAGAATCGGGGCTGGTTGCGGCGCAACTAAGCTAGCTGCGGCGCAACTGGTTTCCAGAAAGTTAAGTTGCGGCGCAACTATATATAGGTAGACGAGATTATTTGCTTTACACGGTAACGTAGTTGCCTATTGTCGTGCGCTTCTTTGAGGTAAGATACACTACTTTTGACACGCTGAGGGTTCAACAAACGATGGTTTCATAATTATAACTTCTCAATTGGTAACTTATGTTGTTTATGGGTATATGGGTTACACGGGAGGTAATATGGGTTATGTAGTTGACCTTCGAGACCTGAAATGTAGTCCCTCATGATATGTATTGTAGAGCATGTTATGATATGACGTAGGATGTAGTGCTATGTATGAAGTATGATGTAGTGTTAAGATATGCAGTGGCTTGTGATGTTATGTGATGCAGTATATGTTGATATTGATTGATGTGGTGCATGTTTGTATGGCTTGCTCACCTAGTTCACTAGACTTGCTAAGTTGCCATGTCATGTGCACGTTTAAGGGCCCAAAACGTAAAAGCAGTTAACGTAGTAAATGTTTAGGTAATGTAGTCACCTAAACTAAATGATGCAGTTTCGAGCTCGTAAAACTTTGATGCAGGAAAGTGTTAAGCTTAACCCGTACTTGCCCTAGCCCGGCTAAGTGCGTTGACGTAGGTTGCTCGGGTGGCTCCTTGCAACATGGTCATTGAGATGCAGTTGAGTAATACGAGGGGTCTGACCCGCCCTCATTTGTCTTGTACATACGGATTACTCGGGGATTGGCTTGCCATTCCTTAACGACGTTTGATGTTCAACTGAATGGTTGTCATCTAGTCGGGTGTAACTTGCGTTGCACATTGACGCAGTTAAAATGTAGTAAAGCAGTTAAAACGCAGTAAAGCAGTTAATGTACAAAGCAGTTATGTGGTTATATGTGTGTAATGAAGTAAAGCAGGATAGGCACATTTAGGGTGGTTCATCCTATTAAGAAGTGTTGTGTGTTTGATGTGTGTTGTGCCTTAATGAAGAATTTAAATCCATAATGTTTGAAATGGACAAATGTTTTATAACTTGAGTGTTATCTTACTTAGCTAATTCGTTAGCTAACACTTGTCTTTTGAAATGTGTTGCTCCCTCAGGTTTAGCGTAGCTGACCTAGTTGATGAAGAAGAGCGAGGAATGGGTAGATAGCTTGATGAAGTCCTTAGCTACCCATAGATGCTGAACTTCTATAGACATTTGTTTATGTTTGTCTTTAATGGAGTTGGATTATTATGTAGTCGGTTGTTTTGTGTTGGGCAGCCGACGGGTTTCTATTAAACTTGTTTCGATGATGCGATTAGTAACACCATTGAATAAGTAAACCAAACAGATTTTAATTGGTTTGGACTTTTAATGTTTCTTCCGCTTTATTTTGACGCCGTTAGGCGAAAATTTTTAGAAACCCGTATTTTCAATTGAAGGGTGTTACAACACATGTTGTATATTGCACAATATGATCATAAAGGACGACGGGAGGGCTATCTCACCGGTTCATATAATGGATCCACTGGTGTCTGCGGCTTACGATCCTAGAGTTCTACGGGAGTTACAGGACGAAAACGTCCATCATCGTCTTCGGTATGATCTTACGGAGCATGTATCGATGTTGGATTTGGCATACCTCGATGACCCAGCAGCTCAACCACCACCGATCGAGGATTTGATTTAGTATTATGTAGTTTATTTAATTTTTAAAAAAATGTTGCATCGTATTTTTCTTTTTCTAGTTTATGTAATGTTATGTTTAATATTAAATAAAATGTTATGTATTAATGTTAAATTGTTTAAGTTAAAAAAAGGAAAAAGAAAAAAATAATTTGGGAGGGTTGAGAATTTATCGGCCGCCAGTAAAAAGGGTTGGGAGGGTTGGTTGGGAGGTTTGAAAGGTTAAATTGAGTTGGAGGGATTTTATTGGTGGAATTTGGGAGGGTTGATAAACCCCCCTCCGCCCCCCTAAGTAATACTGTCAATTTTTTGGGTTGTCGAAATCTCTTGTTCCATAAGGACCATTTCTTTACGTGGGTTCTCGGCGATAGTCGAGGTGGTAATATTGTCCAGCGAAGGGTAGAAAAGTGTTCACGGAATACCCCAAACTAGGGTACATACATCTAAATCAAATATTTATCCTGAGTAACCTGAACAAAAAACAATCCAATTTGTTACTTGTTCTAAATAAAAAAATTTTTGGGATTAATGTATTGAATTAAAGGTTCAGAATATTTGCTTTGTGCCCTGTTTTGATTCTTCCCAACAAACGTACCACCAAGTGTCACCAATATAAATTACAAGAACTTTTCTTTCATTAAAAAAGAAAAAGAGAAGATGCAATTATTTGAATGAAATGATACCGAGGTTGCACCTTTTTTGTGATATAATTTAGACAACGAGTTGTAAACGCATTACATAGTGCCATTCTTGAAACGATGCATCATTCCTGAAAAGCCGAGTATTTTCCACTTGTAAACCCTTCATTCTTCAATTGGGTATATTGTGTGGTTTGAGTATAGTATAGCTTGGGGCCCATGGTTTAACATTTACTGGACTTCTATTTATGGGTCACTAAAAAATGTTTAATGGGCTTTAGCCCTATCCAGTTTGTTTCTATAATTCTATGTTGTAATACTAATATTGATATTTTTAAGATGTGCACGCACCAGGTTAAATATGTAGATCTATATTTTTTTTAGAGTTAATTGCATTTTTGGTCCCTGTGGTTTGTATGTTTTGGCAGGTTCAGGACCTTTTCAGGTTTCATTGCATTTTTGGTCCCTATTTCGGAAACCTTTTGCAAATTTGGTACAAATTAACGGTGGTTGTTAAATGAAGCCGTTAAGTGCTGTTAGAATTAAAAATGGTGTTTAATTGTAAATTTCTAAAAGTGTAAGGGGTATTTGTGTCAATAGTATTAGTCAAAAAGTTTGTCCTGTTAATACAATTTATTCTTTTTATTGCTTTTATATCCATTTCTTTTATTTAAAAAAAAAAGAAAAAGAGTTATTTTTCTACAAACTTCCCTCTTCGATTCCGTTTTCGCGATTTGTCAAATTAATCTGAAAAAATCCAGGTTTTGTTCGCGATCCATTCCGGTCATATTCATATTTTAAGTTTTCCGATTCATCGAGATTCGTTGACAGTTACTTTTCCGGCGAATTTTCCGGCAAAGTTTTTTGACAGAATAATAGGCTAGGGTTTGTGCGGAATGCAAACCTGAGCATTTTTGTACCGGTTTCGTGTTTTAATTCGTAAAAACAAAGGAGAAATCACAAATTTAAGTTTTCCGGCATATTGCCATATTTTCCGGCGACGATTTCTAAAGTTCATTTTGGTCCGGGTTTGTGAGCGGTGGAATTCTGAGTCGATTGGTATCAGTTTCGTGTTTTTACTCGAAGAAAGGAGAGAGAAATCGTGAATTTCGTTTTCCCGGCGCATTTTGAATTTTCCGGCGAACTGTTGAACATTCCGGCCGCCATTGTTTCTTACATTTAGCGAGCTAAATTACAAATCTTTCTTTTTAGAGCTCGTAAATTTTTATAAATTTTTACAAAATAATCACGTGTATATCTCAATGACAACAGGACAAACTTGTTGACCAAAACTATTAACACCAATACCCCTTACACTTTTAGAAATTTACAATCAAACACCATTTTTAATTCTAACGGCACTTAACGGCTTCATTTAACAACCACCGTTAATTTGTACCAAATTTGCAAAAGGTTTCCGAAATAGGGACCAAAAATGCAATGAAACCTGAAAAGGTCCTGAAACTGCAAAAACATACAAACCACAGGGACCAAAAATGCAATTAACTCTTTTCTTTATAACATTATTTTATTTTATATATATTCTGATTTTTTTAATTGATAATTTGGAGAAGTAATGCTTTAATAAATCATTTGTTTGCCAAAAAAAGAAGGTAAATCATATGTTTGATAGTTAAAATCTGGAAACAAAAGATCCTTGACTTTCTGACTCTTTAACTTTTGCATTATATGATAAAGAGTGAATTGATGTCAGTACACACTTTTAGAACCATAAGATAAAATAGTCGAAATATGGTGTTACCGATCTTGAAGTCGAATTTTTTTTTGAAATGGACGTTTTTGAAGGGTGTTTTGTCAAACAAGTTTTTGGAAAAAAAATTTTGTGAAAGCGGGTAAACCGGTACTCCCAGTACCGGTTTTGATTTTTTGGCTCGAACCCGGTATTCGCAAAACCGGGTTCAAATAAAGCATATTGAAACCGGTTTTAGCAGTACCGGTTTCGCAGTGAAGTGATAGCGTGCAGGCGAATCTTTGACTGGAACAGTAAGTGGCAGCGTGAAGTGACAGAAGCCTGAACCCGGTTTTGGGAATACCGGGTTCGGCCCAAACCCTAACACGTGTCGCGACTTTGATAAACCCTAATTAAACTTGTGTCATTTATCTATATATATTACATGTGATGTATCTGCAACCATTATCAGTATTCCAACAAATATTTTCAAATAAAATTTCAAACACTTTGATAAACAATATTTCCAAAAAAAAAATGGCATCTTCATCCTTCAACCCAATTATGGTTCAGTTAATATGGGATGATTGTGTATCATTCGTAAATGGGATCCTTCAAACTGCAGATCCATCAAAAAGAAGAAGTTTTCCTCTTTTTCACGTAATGAGTTATTCAGAAATTTGTGAGTCACTTACAGTTGTTTTGGTGTTTCAAAACAAGACTTCAAACTACAATTATATTTATGGTATGAATTTAAGGGTCTTCCTTTTAGAAATTTAATTACGGATGATAATACTTTGGGAATGATTTATCATCTGGGTGAAGCGCAATTTGAAGTGAAGTTCGAGCCTACTTTTACAAACCAGTTGTTAAGCTTGACCCAAAGTCAATGTTTTTTTTCAACCGGGTAACCAGTCACAAGATAACGACGATGATTAAGACAATGACGATGATGAAGACAATGAAGACGATGAACATGATGAAGATGATGAAATTGCACCAATGGTTGATGGGGATGAAGCACCTTATACAAGCGATGATACCATCGACGGATATAGCGTTGATGGGGATGTATCTGGAGATGAAGATGATGAAGGGGCACATGTACAAGGTCCTTTGGAGCAGCAACAACATCTTAATCTCCAAGATGATGATGAAGATCGTCTAATGCCATTCAATGAAGTTCAAGAAGATGTGGTATTTTGGTCGAAAGAAAGAAATGTGATAGAAAAAGGAATGGTTTTTCAAAGCAAGGCGGAACTTGTATACGCTGTTAGGCTTTGGAACATAAGAGAAAACATAGAACTTATTGTTCAAGATACGAGGCCACAGTTTTGGAAAGCACAGTGCATGACCAGGGGGAAGAATTATCGTGGTGTTATGGACCGGGTCCCGTGTAGGTGGGTTGTAGTTGGATCTAGCAGAAACAGTTTAGGATTGTTTCGTATCACAAAGTGGGTCGAGAGTCACAATTGCTATGGAGAAGTGATAGCTAACAACAACCGATGTATGACAGCAAGTATGATAGCTTCTGAAATTTTGCCCCAGGTGAAGGAGGATTTAACTTATCAAGTCAAACACATCCAGACGCAAGTTAAAACAACTTTCAGTGTCGATGTGACCTACGCCAAGGCGTGGAATGCAAGAAGGATAACAATTGAAAGGTTGTATGGAACTTGGCCAAGTAACTTTGATGCATTGCCCAAGTATATTACTGAATTACAACGTGCTAATCCAGACACTTTTGTGGAATGGCTCCATTCTCCAACCAGTTCAAACCATATACAAACATTCAAGTTTGTATTTTGGACATTTGGACCGGCAATTAGGGCATTCCAACATTGTATTCCAGTGATCTTTGTCGATGGCACTCATTTGAAAGGCAGCTACAAGGGTAAGTTGCTAACTGTAGTGACGAAGAACACCAATGGACAATTATTGCCCATCGCTTTTGCCTTGGTTGATGAAGAGTCTAATGAAAGTTGGGGATGGTTTTTAAATCTCTTTCAAGAGCATGTCGGATCGCAGCGGCATGGTGATTTGTGTATTGTTTCAGACCGTCACCAAGGCATAATTAATGCAGTGAACCAAATTGACGGGTGGCATCATCGGTATTGTTTGAGGCACGTTTGTAGCAATGTCAACTCGCACTTTATAATCAAAAACATATAAAACAACATTAAAAACTTATAAAACGAATTACTTTATTAAAAACTTAAACGATTACATAAAACAATTACATAAATAAGCCAAAATTATCCAATTCATAAAAACGGGAGTCAGTGGAGTCGAATGAACTATCACCATCATTACGGTGAATGTATTCACCGGGCTCATAGCCAGGGTCTGCAGCTTCGGGGTCTTCTGTTGCGTATTCCTCTCCCGGGTCAGTCACATAACCATCAGGCCGACTACCAACCGAGCGAAATTCAGCACGAAAGGTATACGCGTGCTGAAGCGTGCTCCTTATTGAGGACTCGGCAAAAGTAAGATGGTTAATGGTTAGTTGCAACCATTGGACCTTCTGCTGCAGGTAGGCCTCGTACCTCCTGTCTATTTTGGACGGTTGGACCACTGTTGCACGTTCTAATATTTCGGCCTCATAAGCCGACTTTCTCGCTTTTAAACGCTCAATTAAAGCTGTCACCTCCGATTTATGCTTGCCATCATCATCCATGTGACTCCAAATGTTGTTTTCAGCTCCAAACCTAGTGATATTTGGGAATGCACCACCACCAGAAGATGATTGACCTGCCATTTCTGTAGATATAAACTGAGTTTTTTTTTATGTTGGCTACGTTTTTTTCGAATGTTCAGCAAATGTGGTGTGTGAGTATATATATAAACTGCGAATTTAAAATGATGCTGCATCTTATTTTGTCGCCACTCGTGAACCCGGTTTTGGCAACCCCGGGTTCGAGTGTATTGTCCCATCAATCAGAGAATCCTGCCAGAATACTGCATGCTACACTCTTGCTCTGAAAAGTGACGTACGGACTTCGAAACCGGTACTGCTAAAACCGGTTTCAAAATACTTTATTTGAACCCGGTTTTGCGAATACCGGGTTCGGGCCAAAAAAACCAAACCGGTACTGGAGTACCGGTTTACCTGCTTTAACAAAAAAAAAATTCCAAAAACTTGTTTGACAAAACACCTTTGAAAAATGTCCGTTTGGAAATTTTTTCTCTTGAAGTCACAATAAGTTTTTATATTGCCTTGACAGAAGATCCACAGATAAAATAGGTTAAACATGAACCGGAGTTTTATTGTTTAAAGTCTAAGTTTATATACACCAAAAATTAATTAATTAAGTTAGATAAGCATTATAATTGTTACATGATAAGATAATCATTCCAAAGTTGTTATATGAAATTTTTTTTTGAAACGGTCGTATTTCAAGGGTGTTTTGTCAAACAAGTTTTCGAAAAAAAAAATTGTGAAACAAGGTAAACCGGTAATGCTAATACCGGTTTCAAATTTTTGGCTCGAACCCGGTATTAGCATTACCGATTTCAGAAAAAGGTATTTGAAGCCGGTATTTGCATTACCGGTTTCAGAGTTTTCAGACACTCTTCAGACTGATGTGACATGTGGGGCATATATTGGGCTGGGTTATCTTACACCTCACACGTATCAGAACTTTGACTTTTTCCATTGTTTCTTTTTGCTTTAGGACTGTTCATATTGCATTATCTCATCATCATATGACAACTTTTCATCTATCGTGTGCTTGTGCTGACAAAACCAACACAATTATTAAAAAAAAAGCAGTGAAAAACAAGATTCAAATTTTACAAAATCACAACTTGATATTACATATATTTCTTTCAACTTTACCATTCAAAATCAAAAGCACAATTACTTACAAGAATACAGATGCAATTTTTTTTTCATCTTTACACAAACATGACATATATACATCTAGATCTAACAAGAAAAGAAAGAAATTTGAAGAAGGCATAAAGGGATGGGTAGCAAGAGGGATGGGTTATTGTGTTTACTGGCCGTCATCGTTTTGTGGTTGCGGCGATAGAGAAATGGATATTCTGGCATCATTGTTTTCCGACCAACAAGAAAAGAAAGAAAGAAAGCCCTACATCTGACAAGAACGAGATCCTGTGCCGGTGGTCTTGGTGCTTATATGTGTATATCTTCATCTTGGTTGCCACATTATTAGCCGGATATTGATGATGGCCGGAAAAACAAATACATACATGGCTAATTATTCAGAGTTTACTTGATGTTTGCAGTATTTTTGTCGTGACCCTCGAACCCGGTTTTGCCAATACCGGGTTCAGGCTTTATGTCACATCGCACTGTAGCCGGTCAAAGATTCCCTGCATGTTGTCAGATCACTGCGAAACCGGTAATGCAAATACCGGCTTCAAATACCTTTTTCTGAAACCGGTAATGCTAATACCGGGTTCGAGCCAAAAATTTGAAACCGGTATTAGCATTACCGGTTTACCTTGTTTCACAAAAAAAAAAATCTGAAAACTTGTTTGACAAAAAACCCTTGAAAAACGACCGTTACAAAAAAAAATTCTTGTTGTATGTTTGAAAATAAAATAATTACCAGTTTAGATAAACTTTAAACCTAATACTCCGTATTTAACTATAGATAAATACTCACATCATCATCATCATCAATGTCATTCAAAATTCTTTTAGATTTGGAAACACCAAAGTTCAAGCCGTTATTTCCCTACAAAACCTCTTTCGAAACACACACGCAAATAACACATTCTGAGCCATGAACACAGCCACAATTTTTCATAGTCAGTAGATTACTCCAAAAACAAAAAATGGAAGCCACTGTCCAACCATCTCCGTTAACAAGGCTCAATACCTTTATCGCCAAATCACGGGTTGGAAAACACTTCAAACTCATCGAACGTAAGACAACTTTCACAACCGAGCTTCGTGCTGGCACGGCCACGTTCTTAACAATGGCCTATATCCTTGCAGTTAACGCTACCATCTTATCCGACTCGGGTGCCACTTGCTCAGTCTCGGACTGTGTCCCTCTTTGTTCCAACCCATCTTTCACTCCCACAAATTGCACCGGACCCAATATGACTCTCGTCCAACCCGATATTTCATGCAAGTTTACCCCGGTCAACCCGGGGTACACTGCATGTCTAGATAGAGTTCGAAAAGACCTAATAGTCGCCACGGTTGCTTCCTCCCTCATCGGGTGTGTTATCATGGGTTTGTTCGCAAACATGCCCCTGGCTTTGGCCCCCAGTATGGGTGCGAACGCCTACTTTGCATACACGGTTGTCGGGTTTCATGGTTCCGGTAAGGTAACTTACGAAAGTGCACTTGCGGCTGTTTTCATAGAAGGACTAATATTTCTTCTAATCTCAGCCGTTGGAGTACGAGCTAAACTCGCAAAGTTAGTTCCAAAACCCGTACGTATCTCCTCATCAGCCGGTATAGGATTATTTTTAGCATTTATCGGGTTACAAAATAACCAAGGAATCGGTTTAATCGGGTACAGCTCATCCACTCTCGTTACATTAGGCGCGTGTCCTGAATCCTCACGTGCTTCATTAGCTCCCGTGACAACTTTCCCAAACGGCACCGTTTCACTAATTTCAGGCGGATCAGTATCCGGAGATATTTTGTGCGTTGGTAACAGAATGGAAAGCCCGACTCTTTGGCTAGGTGTAGTCGGGTTCGTTATTATCGCGTATTGTTTGGTTAAAAACATTAAAGGCGCAATGATTTACGGCATTGTGTTTGTTACTGCCGTTTCATGGTTTCGTAACACTCCTGTTACCGCTTTTCCAAACACCGTGATTGGCGACTCTAGCTACGAATATTTTAAAAATATTATCGACGTTCATAAAATAAAATCAACCGCGGGTGCGTTAAGTTTTAGAGGGATAAGTAGTAGTTCATTTTGGGAAGCATTGATCACGTTTTTATACGTCGATATTCTTGACACAACGGGAACTTTGTACTCAATGGCACGTTTTGCGGGTTTCACTGACGAAAATGGGGATTTTGAAGGGCAGTATTTTGCGTTCATATCGGATGCATCCGCAATAACAATAGGCTCGTTACTTGGTACTTCATCGGTAACGGCTTATATCGAGTCGTCAACAGGGATACGAGAAGGTGGGAGGACGGGGATAACGGCTTTAACTGTAGCAGGGTATTTTATGTTGGCGTTTTTTTTTACACCGTTATTGGCGTCAATACCGGCGTGGGCAGTAGGACCACCTTTGATACTGGTAGGAGTTTTGATGATGAAATCGGTAGTGGAAATTGATTGGGAAGATATGAAACAAGCGATTCCAGCGTTTATGACGTTAATATTGATGCCATTGACGTATTCGATAGCTTATGGTTTAATAGGGGGAATTGGGACGTACATAATTCTTAATTTGTGGGACTGGGTTGTGGGGTTGTTATGTAAATGTGGCATACTTAAAGGGGGTGGAAGTACGAGTGGTGGTAGTTTAAGGGGGGATAGCGTAGTTAAGGAAAGTAATGTGGTGAAGAGCAGGAAGGCAATTGAGGTTTAGGATAGGAGTGAGTTTTAAAATCGAATCCAAACTGGTTCGATTTTGTTTGGTTTCAGTTTTTATTTTGTATTGGTTAGTTTCGGATTTTAATTCTTTTTCTATAAAGTTTTGGTTTTCATATGTTGCTATCGAGAAGCTTTGGTAATAGAATAACACGTGAGTATAAAAAAAATATAGGAAGGTAACGTAGAAATACAAACAATTTGTGATAACCATACAAAATAGTTTGGAGTCACACATGACAAAGGAGAAAAGATAGTGGGAAAATGAAATCTCTTGCTTCATCTACATTCACATTTGCTGCATCTTCACCACCACTTGATACAAACAAAGTAGTTTATGTTGTATCAAATCTAAACAAGAACTCCCAATTCAATCTTACTCTAAAGCCCCTACACAAAACAAGGATTTCATGTCAAGCAACACAAAATGAGACTGATGAAAACAAGAAAACTAACCATAATAAAATGGAAGATTACAACACTGCCATGAAAAGAATGATGAGAAACCCCTATGAGTATCACCATGATCTTGGTCAGTCTTGCTATTTCTTCTTTTTCCTTCTTCTAATGATCGCTTATGTATATAAACTGTGTCTTTTTCTCAATTAGTTTATACATCATTTTTCTGACATGGGTGTTGATTATTTCATATAATGATCTGTGAATTTGTCATGAATGCTTAAAAAGATAACAAATTTAAAGATTCTTGCAATTATAGTTACTTTTCAGTGACATTTTTTTTAGATCTAGACTTTAGAGTATTGTATATTTGGGTAATCATATCAGTTATAAATTATGTGGTCAGGAATTTAAATCATTTGATAAGGTGTTATTTATTGTGATATACAATACTATTTTGGGACTGTTTGTAGAAATATATATATATGTTTGGCTTTTGCAAGACTTTTTGCATCCAAAAGAATAAAGTGTAATGGCTTTTGCATGTACTGCCTTTTGTAACTTGACTAACAAAAGTCAAAGTGTATTACAGAAAGAGATGCAAACAAAAAGGGATGGGTAAGACCAATTAGGATCACTCCTTATTTTAAGACCAATTAGGACCACATCATCATCATCACCACCACCACCACTACCATGATCATCTCCGACCACCACCATGGTCCTCGCCGTCGCCGGAAAATCATATTTAAGTTAACTTACACATGTGTAAGTTGTATATAACTTTACTTATCTTATATAGGGGTTGGGTTATTTTAGGACCACTCCTTATTTTAAGACCAATTAGGACCACATCATCATCATCATCACCGACCACCACCACCACCACCACCATGATCATCTCCGACCACCACCATGGTCCTCGCCGTCGCCGGAAAATCATGTTTAAGTTAACTTACACATGTGTAAGTTGTATATAACTTACACATGTGTAAGTTAACTTAAACATGATTTTCCGGTGGTCGCCGTCGCCGGAAAATCATGGTGGTGGTCGGAGATGATCATGGTGGTGGTCGGAGATGATGATGATGATGTGTAAGTTACAATTTACACATGTCCTAATTGGTCCTAAAATAAGGAGTGACACCATTATGTTATATGTTTTAACTAGTAGATTTGGTGAATTCAGCTGAAAATGTTATGAAAAGAATAGAAATTCTAGAGATAGAAGTAATTTCACACACAAAACTAACTCCTTTTATTCATTATTCAGTAATATATACACATATATGACTATAACCGCCTCTAACGACTTCTACTTTACTCTTGACACTATTGGTCCCTCAAGTTTCCTATATTACATTTCAGTCCCACAACTCTATTTTACAATATTATTCTATTAAGCATGTAACAATACCCTCCTGTTCTTAACAATTTTGTCCTCAAAATTGGAAATCTGGAAATCTGCATTGCATTTCATCTAAAAATTCCCAGGTAGCTTTAGTCATAGGTAGTCCTTCCCATTGAATCAACACCTTGATGGTCCCTTTGTTACCTCTTTTGACCATCCCTCTGTCTAGTACAGCTTTAGGTTGCAGCAGCATCTTGGAACTGGTTGGTAAAGGAATTTGGTGATTAACTGGACCATTAGCTTTCTTCAATAAAGACACATGAAAAGTATTGTGAATTTGACTGGTGTCAGGCAATTCCAATTTGTAAGCCACTTGGCCAATTTTCTGCAAAATCATGAAAGGCCCAAAGAATTTTGGTGACAACTTCCTGTTTGAATGGTTCTTCAAAGTCTTTTGAGCAAAAGGGTGTAGCTTGACATACACCCATTCTCCTTCAATAAACTCTCTGTTACTTCTATGAGCATCACTGAACTGCTTCATACGATTTCTTGCCATCTCCAGATTTGTTTTCAATTGTTTAATCATAATTTCTCTATCTCTATGTAATTCTTCCACTGCTTGTACTGCTGTATCACCTGGAATGTAGGGAATGTGCAAATTGGGTTTAATTCCAAATAATGCTTCATGAGGACTCATTTTAATAGCAGAATGCCAAGTGGTATTGTACCACCACTGAGCCAGTGGTACCCATTTCACCCAATGTAATGGGGTGTCCATACACATACACCTTAAGTAGGATTCCAAGCACCTATTCAACACTTCAGTCTGTCCATCTGTTTGGGGGTGATAAGAGGAAGACATAGCCTGTTCCACCCCTTGCAACCTCAAAAATTCCTTCCAAAAATTACTAATGAAGAGAGGATCTCTGTCTGACACTATAGTAACTGGACACCCATGCAACTTGAAAATATTATCAAGAAAAACTTGAGCCACAGATGCAGCTGTATAAGGGTGTGAGAGTGGAATGAAATGTCCATACTTAGTTAACCTATCCACTATCACTAAAATAGTTTCGTTCCCCTGTACCTTGGGTAGGCCTGAGATAAAATCCATTGATATATCAGTAAATATGGATTTTGGAATGGGTAGTGGTTGGAGTAAACCTGGTGTGGCAACTGCTTCATATTTGGCTCTTTGACACACTGCACAATCTTTAATGAAACTCTTGAGATCTTTGATGCATTTTTTCCAGTAAAAGATGCCTTTAATTTTTTATAAAGTTGGAATGATTCCTGAATGCCCACCCATAGCAGATGCATGATAATTGCCAATAATAGTCTTCCTTAATTCTACATTCCTTTGAACCATTAATTTCTTTTTTCTCAACAATAATTTCCCATCCCAGCTCCTATTGGGAATCTGCTCTCCTTTGGATAACCTCTCAATCAATTTTCTGCAATCTTCATCTTCCTGCCAACCTTGTTGAATTTTACTCCATAAAACAGGACTAACTGAGCTTGTATTCACCTGAAATAAAGCTAAACCCTCCATTCTTGATAATGCATCTGCCACACTGTTTTCTGCTCCCTTCTTGTAGCTTATCTCAAAATCATATCCCATTAATTTTGCTAACCACTTTTGTTGCAAAGGAGTCACAATTTTCTGATCTAAAAGGTGTTTTAAACTTTGGTGATCAGTTCTAATAATGAAATGCTTAGTGGCTAAATAGTGATGCCAATGTTTGACTGCCATGATAATAACCAACAATTCCTTCTCATAGACAGACCAAGTCTGCTGTCTCATAGTAAGTGCTTTACTCAAAAAGGCAATTGGGTGGCCATTTTGCATAAGCACTGCCCCCATACCTTTCCCAGAAGCATCTGTTTCCAAGACAAAAGTTGCTGAAAAGTCTGGTAGCTTCAATACAGGTAGACTACTAAGAACTTCCTTCAGCTGCACAAAAGCTTGTTTGGCCTCCATATCCCATCTAAAATTATCCTTCCTTAACATCTCAGTCAAAGGTCTAGCAATTATTCCAAAATTTCTAATAAATCTCCTATAATACCCACATAATCCCAAAAATCCTCTCATTTGCTTCACATTTGTAGGCATGGGCCAATCTTATATGGCCTTAATTTTACTTGGATCAGTTGAGACCCCTTGTTCAGTAATGACATGGCCCAAGTATTCTACCTTATTGGCTGCAAAAGCACATTTAGATTTTTTTGCCTTCAATTCATTTTCTCTCATAAGATCCAACACAATCTTAAGGTCCTCTAAATGTTGATCCCACCCACTACTATATACTAATATATCATCAAAGAAAACCAAAGCACATTTCCTCAAAACAGATTTAAATGTGGTATTCATCAATGCTTGAAAAGTAGCTAGTGCATTAGTGAGGCCAAAAGGGAGTACCAGAAATTCAAAATGACCCTCATGGGTTTTGAATGCAGTTTTGTAGATGTCATCTTCATGCATTCTGACCTGATGACCTGATGGTAACCTGACCTTAAATCCAGCTTAGAAAATATTGATGCCCCTTGTAGTTCATCCAATAACTCCTCTATAAGTGGAATAGGATACACATCTTTTACTGTGACTTCATTGAGTCTCCTATAATCAATGCACATTCTCCATGACCCATCTTTTTTCTTCACTAAAGCCACAGGTGCTGCAAATGGGCTGGTACTATGCCTCACTATACCACTGTCTATCAATTCCTTGGTCATCTGTTCTATAACATCTTTCTGGGCTCTTGGATATCTATATGGCTTCAAATTGAGATCAACTGACTCATTCTTAAGTTTGATTTTATGATCACAAGTTCTACTTGGTGGCAGTCCCTTGGGTATTTCAAAAATGTCTGCATAATTTTCCAATGATTTGTCTAGTTGCCCATTATTCTTACAACCTTGTAACACTGGTTGGTGCATACCAGTAGCACTTGCAGGATCTTGCAGAGTAAATAACTCTGCATGTGCTATTCCCTCTTTTTTTTGCCACCATACTGCTTAATTTTTCCATTGAACAAAGTTGTACACTCTGCTGAACAACCCCTTTCAGTTCAAATTTCTGGCCATTGACTTCAAATTTCATGGTCAAATCCTTAAAATTCCAAATTATATCATTAAGAGGGGCTAACCATTGTACTCCCAAAACTATATCATAGTTGGTTAACTCGATTAACAACATATCAGCCTTAAAATTATTACCCTGCATAATCCAACCAAAATCTCTGCACAAACTCATACACTCCATGTTTTTACCATCTTCCACTGTGACTTTTACATCTGGAATCTGGATTATAGGCCATCCTAACTTCATTGCTAAAGATCTATTCATGAAATTGTGTGTAGATCCACTATCTATCAAAATGTGCAGCCTCCTTGTGCCGATTGACCCTACTACTTGCATTGTTGACAAAGATGGAATTCCCATAATTGCATTTAAAGAAATTTGAGGATCTCCCTGCACCAACTCTTTCCCTACTGCAGTATTCAACTGTCTTTCTATTTCTTGCACCTCCTCATCAGAATCATCAATTACTTCTACCAAAAATAATTGTTTCTTTCCCTTACATACCCTACTATGACCATTAGTGAACTTCTCATCACAATAAAAACACTCATTTCTTGCCCTTTTCTCTTCTATCAGTTTACTATTAATTCTTTTTGGAACCATTGCAGTAGATGGGACTGCATTAGCTGGTGTGGCCAATAAAGGTGGTTTGGCTACATTTGTCAACTGCCCAGATTTTGTTCCAAAAATTTTCTGACCAAAACTACTGAACCCCTTACCCAATTGCAAGGACTTATTGGATTGATTTTGTAATTTGGCCAATGAATAAGCATCTTTTAATGTTTTAGGTTGAAACAATTTGATAGGGCATTTAATTTCTGGCTTTAAACCCTCAATATAAAGACTGATAGTATACTCTTCACAAAGATTTACCTTATTCAAAAGCTTGTCAAATTCATCATTGTAATCTTCTAACTCCCCATTCTGTTTTTTTTTTTTTTTTTTTTTTTTTTTTTTTTTTTTTTTTTTGAAATGGAATCCTTTTGAACATAAGTCCAAGTGGCCGTTTTTTTTTTTTTTTTTTTTTTTTTTTTTTTTTTTTTTTTTTTTTTTTTTTTTTTTTTTTTTTTTTTTTTTTTTTTTTTTTTTTTTTTTTTTTTTTTTTTTTTTTTTTTTTTTTTTTTTTTTTTTTTTTTTTTTTTTTTTTTTTTTTTTTTTTTTTTTTTTTTTTTTTTTTTTTTTTTTTTTTTTTTTTTTTTTTTTTTTTTTTTTTTTTTTTTTTTTTTTTTTTTTTTTTTTTTTTTTTTTTTTTTTTTTTTTTTTTTTTTTTTTTTTTTTTTTTTTTTTTTTTTTTTTTTTTTTTTTTTTTTTTTTTTTTTTTTTTTTTTTTTTTTTTTTTTTTTTTTTTTTTTTTTTTTTTTTTTTTTTTTTTTTTTTTTTTTTTTTTTTTTTTTTTTTTTTTTTTTTTTTTTTTTTTTTTTTTTTTTTTTTTTTTTTTTTTTTTTTTTTTTTTTTTTTTTTTTTTTTTTTTTTTTTTTTTTTTTTTTTTTTTTTTTTTTTTTTTTTTTTTTTTTTTTTTTTTTTTTTTTTTTTTTTTTTTTTTTTTTTTTTTTTTTTTTTTTTTTTTTTTTTTTTTTTTTTTTTTTTTTTTTTTTTTTTTTTTTTTTTTTTTTTTTTTTTTTTTTTTTTTTTTTTTTTTTTTTTTTTTTTTTTTTTTTTTTTTTTTTTTTTTTTTTTTTTTTTTTTTTTTTTTTTTTTTTTTTTTTTTTTTTTTTTTTTTTTTTTTTTTTTTTTTTTTTTTTTTTTTTTTTTTTTTTTTTTTTTTTTTTTTTTTTTTTTTTTTTTTTTTTTTTTTTTTTTTTTTTTTTTTTTTTTTTTTTTTTTTTTTTTTTTTTTTTTTTTTTTTTTTTTTTTTTTTTTTTTTTTTTTTTTTTTTTTTTTTTTTTTTTTTTTTTTTTTTTTTTTTTTTTTTTTTTTTTTTTTTTTTTTTTTTTTTTTTTTTTTTTTTTTTTTTTTTTTTTTTTTTTTTTTTTTTTTTTTTTTTTTTTTTTTTTTTTTTTTTTTTTTTTTTTTTTTTTTTTTTTTTTTTTTTTTTTTTTTTTTTTTTTTTTTTTTTTTTTTTTTTTTTTTTTTTTTTTTTTTTTTTTTTTTTTTTTTTTTTTTTTTTTTTTTTTTTTTTTTTTTTTTTTTTTTTTTTTTTTTTTTTTTTTTTTTTTTTTTTTTTTTTTTTTTTTTTTTTTTTTTTTTTTTTTTTTTTTTTTTTTTTTTTTTTTTTTTTTTTTTTTTTTTTTTTTTTTTTTTTTTTTTTTTTTTTTTTTTTTTTTTTTTTTTTTTTTTTTTTTTTTTTTTTTTTTTTTTTTTTTTTTTTTTTTTTTTTTTTTTTTTTTTTTTTTTTTTTTTTTTTTTTTTTTTTTTTTTTTTTTTTTTTTTTTTTTTTTTTTTTTTTTTTTTTTTTTTTTTTTTTTTTTTTTTTTTTTTTTTTTTTTTTTTTTTTTTTTTTTTTTTTTTTTTTTTTTTTTTTTTTTTTTTTTTTTTTTTTTTTTTTTTTTTTTTTTTTTTTTTTTTTTTTTTTTTTTTTTTTTTTTTTTTTTTTTTTTTTTTTTTTTTTTTTTTTTTTTTTTTTTTTTTTTTTTTTTTTTTTTTTTTTTTTTTTTTTTTTTTTTTTTTTTTTTTTTTTTTTTTTTTTTTTTTTTTTTTTTTTTTTTTTTTTTTTTTTTTTTTTTTTTTTTTTTTTTTTTTTTTTTTTTTTTTTTTTTTTTTTTTTTTTTTTTTTTTTTTTTTTTTTTTTTTTTTTTTTTTTTTTTTTTTTTTTTTTTTTTTTTTTTTTTTTTTTTTTTTTTTTTTTTTTTTTTTTTTTTTTTTTTTTTTTTTTTTTTTTTTTTTTTTTTTTTTTTTTTTTTTTTTTTTTTTTTTTTTTTTTTTTTTTTTTTTTTTTTTTTTTTTTTTTTTTTTTTTTTTTTTTTTTTTTTTTTTTTTTTTTTTTTTTTTTTTTTTTTTTGTCAAATTCATCATTGTAATCTTCTAACTCCCCATTCTGTACCAATGCCTTCAGGGCCCCCATTGCATCTTCCATGCTTGTATCCCCAAATCTGGCCATGGCAGACCTTGAATAATCATCCCACTTCAGTTCATCCATGGCTTTACCACTGGATTTAACAAACCCATGGTGCCATGATAATGCTTTTCCATCCATATGGATGGCAGCATACCTAACTTTCCTATTCTCTGGTGTTTCATCAATGTCAAAGAAATGTTGACATTTATACATCCAACCCTCCACATCTTCCCCATTAAATCTGGGAAATTCTAATTTTGCCAAACGGTTATGACTGAATCTTTCACCATCATTTCTTGTTGTTAATGCTAACCCTTGTTTCTCCATGGCTGCCATTTGAGAAAGAAGTTTATCCACATGAGATTTCATTGTTAACATCTCATTTGTTAATCGATCATTATCTTTTGTTAATCTTTCTAATTCGGAGTTTTGATTTTTGTTTCTAGTATCCATGGCGGTGGATTGTGTTCTTTTTGTTTCTTTTTGAAGGAATTGGGAACTAGAAGTTCGCCGGAGAAGTGATCGGAAAAGATTTGGAGGTTCACCGGAAGTGATGATCGGAGTTGGAGTCGCCGCCGAGGAGCGGTGGCTCTGATACCAATTTGTTACGAAAAGAATAGAAATTCTAGAGAGAGAAGTAATTTCACACACAAAACTAACTCCTTTTATTCATTATTCAGTAATATATACACATATATGACTATAACCGCCTCTAACGACTTCTACTTTACTCTTGACACTATTGGTCCCTCAAGTTTCCTATATTACATTTCAGTCCCACAACTCTATTTTACAATATTATTCTATTAAGCATGTAACAATACCCTCCTGTTCTTAACAATTTTGTCCTCAAAATTGGAAATCTGGAAATCTGCATTGCATTTCATCTAAAAATTCCCAGGTAGCTTTAGTCATAGGTAGTCCTTCCCATTGAATCAACACCTTGATGGTCCCTTTGTTACCTCTTTTGACCATCCCTCTGTCTAGTACAGCTTTAGGTTGCAGCAGCATCTTGGAACTGGTTGGTAAAGGAATTTGGTGATTAACTGGACCATTAGCTTTCTTCAATAAAGACACATGAAAAGTATTGTGAATTTGACTGGTGTCAGGCAATTCCAATTTGTAAGCCACTTGGCCAATTTTCTGCAAAATCTTGAAAGGCCCAAAGAATTTTGGTGACAACTTCCTGTTTGAATGGTTCTTCAAAGTCTTTTGAGCAAAAGGGTGTAGCTTGACATACACCCATTCTCCTTCAATAAACTCTCTGTCACTTCTATGAGCATCACTGAACTGCTTCATACGATTTCTTGCCATCTCCAGATTTGTTTTCAATTGTTTAATCATAATTTCTCTATCTCTATGTAATTCTTCCACTGCTTGTACTGCTGTATCACCTGGAATGTAGGGAATGTGCAAATTGGGTTTAATTCCAAATAATGCTTCATGAGGACTCATTTTAATAGCAGAATGCCAAGTGGTATTGTACCACCACTGAGCCAGTGGTACCCATTTCACCCAATGTAATGGGGTGTCCATACACATACACCTTAAGTAGGATTCCAAGCACCTATTCAACACTTCAGTCTGTCCATCTGTTTGGGGGTGATAAGAGGAAGACATAGCCTGTTCCACCCCTTGCAACCTCAAAAATTCCTTCCAAAAATTACTAATGAAGAGAGGATCTCTGTCTGACACTATAGTAACTGGACACCCATGCAACTTGAAAATATTATCAAGAAAAACTTGAGCCACAGATGCAGCTGTATAAGGGTGTGAGAGTGGAATGAAATGTCCATACTTAGTTAACCTATCCACTATCACTAAAATAGTTTCGTTCCCCTGTACCTTGGGTAGGCCTGAGATAAAATCCATTGATATATCAGTAAATATGGATTTTGGAATGGGTAGTGGTTGGAGTAAACCTGGTGTGGCAACTGCTTCATATTTGGCTCTTTGACACACTGCACAATCTTTAATGAAACTCTTGAGATCTTTGATGCATTTTTTCCAGTAAAAGATGCCTTTAATTTTTTATAAAGTTGGAATGATTCCTGAATGCCCACCCATAGCAGATGCATGATAATTGCCAATAATAGTCTTCCTTAATTCTACATTCCTTTGAACCATTAATTTCTTTTTTCTCAACAATAATTTCCCATCCCAGCTCCTATTGGGAATCTGCTCTCCTTTGGATAACCTCTCAATCAATTTTCTGCAATCTTCATCTTCCTGCCAACCTTGTTGAATTTTACTCCATAAAACAGGACTAACTGAGCTTGTATTCACCTGAAATAAAGCTAAACCCTCCATTCTTGATAATGCATCTGCCACACTGTTTTCTGCTCCCTTCTTGTAGCTTATCTCAAAATCATATCCCATTAATTTTGCTAACCACTTTTGTTGCAAAGGAGTCACAATTTTCTGATCTAAAAGGTGTTTTAAACTTTGGTGATCAGTTCTAATAATGAAATGCTTAGGTGTTTTAAACTTTGGTGATCAGTTCTAATAATGAAATGCTTAGTGGCTAAATAGTGATGCCAATGTTTGACTGCCATGATAATAACCAACAATTCCTTCTCATAGACAGACCAAGTCTGCTGTCTCATAGTAAGTGCTTTACTCAAAAAGGCAATTGGGTGGCCATTTTGCATAAGCACTGCCCCCATACCTTTCCCAGAAGCATCTGTTTCCAAGACAAAAGTTGCTGAAAAGTCTGGTAGCTTCAATACAGGTAGACTACTAAGAACTTCCTTCAGCTGCACAAAAGCTTGTTTGGCCTCCATATCCCATCTAAAATTATCCTTCCTTAACATCTCAGTCAAAGGTCTAGCAATTATTCCAAAATTTCTAATAAATCTCCTATAATACCCACATAATCCCAAAAATCCTCTCATTTGCTTCACATTTGTAGGCATGGGCCAATCTTGTATGGCCTTAATTTTACTTAGGATCAGTTGAGACCCCTTGTTCAGTAATGACATGGCCCAAGTATTCTACCTTATTGGCTGCAAAAGCACATTTAGATTTTTTTGCCTTCAATTCATTTTCTCTCATAAGATCCAACACAATCTTAAGGTCCTCTAAATGTTGATCCCACCCACTACTATATACTAATATATCATCAAAGAAAACCAAAGCACATTTCCTCAAAACAGATTTAAATGTGGTATTCATCAATGCTTGAAAAGTAGCTAGTGCATTAGTGAGGCCAAAAGGGAGTACCAGAAATTCAAAATGACCCTCATGGGTTTTGAATGCAGTTTTGTAGATGTCATCTTCATGCATTCTGACCTGATGACCTGATGGTAACCTGACCTTAAATCCAGCTTAGAAAATATTGATGCCCCTTGTAGTTCATCCAATAACTCCTCTATAAGTGGAATAGGATACACATCTTTTACTGTGGCTTCATTGAGTCTCCTATAATCAATGCACATTCTCCATGACCCATCTTTTTTCTTCACTAAAGCCACAGGTGCTGCAAATGGGCTGGTACTATGCCTCACTATACCACTGTCTATCAATTCCTTGGTCATCTGTTCTATAACATCTTTCTGGGCTCTTGGATATCTATATGGCTTCAAATTGAGATCAACTGACTCATTCTTAAGTTTGATTTTATGATCACAAGTTCTACTTGGTGGCAGTCCCTTGGGTATTTCAAAAATGTCTGCATAATTTTCCAATGATTTGTCTAGTTGCCCATTATTCTTACAACCTTGTAACACTGGTTGGTGCATACCAGTAGCACTTGCAGGATCTTGCAGAGTAAATAACTTTGCATGTGCTATTCCTTCTTTTTTTGCCACCATACTGCTTAATTTTTTCATTGAACAAAGTTGTACACTCTGCTGAACAACCCCTTTCAGTTCAAATTTCTGGCCATTGACTTCAAATTTCATGGTCAAATCCTTAAAATTCCAAATTATATCATTAAGAGGGGCTAACCATTGTACTCCCAAAACTATATCATAGTTGGTTAACTCGATTAACAACATATCAGCCTTAAAATTATTACCCTGCATAATCCAACCAAAATCTCTGCACAAACTCATACACTCCATGTTTTTACCATCTGCCACTGTGACTTTTACATCTGGAATCTGGATTATAGGCCATCCTAACTTCATTGCTAAAGATCTATTCATGAAATTGTGTGTAGATCCACTATCTATCAAAATGTGCAGCCTCCTTGTGCCGATTGACCCTACTACTTGCATTGTTGACAAAGATGGAATTCCCATAATTGCATTTAAAGAAATTTGAGGATCTCCCTGCACCAACTCTTTCCCTACTGCAGTATTCAACTGTCTTTCTATTTCTTGCACCTCCTCATCAGAATCATCAATTACTTCTACCAAAAATAATTGTTTCTTTCCCTTACATACCCTACTATGACCATTAGTGAACTTCTCATCACAATAAAAACACTCATTTCTTGCCCTTTTCTCTTCTATCAGTTTACTATTAATTCTTTTTGGAACCATTGCAGTAGATGGGACTGCATTAACTGGTGTGACCAATAAAGGTGGTTTGGCTACATTTGTCAAGTGCCCAGATTTTGTTCCAAAATTTTTCTGACCAAAACTACTGAACCCCTTACCCAATTGCAAGGACTTATTGGATTGATTTTGTAATTTGGCCAATGAATAAGCATCTTTTAATGTTTTAGGTTGAAACAATTTGATAGGGCATTTAATTTCTGGCTTTAAACCCTCAATATAAAGACTGATAGTATACTCTTCACAAAGATTTACCTTATTCAAAAGCTTGTCAAATTCATCATTGTAATCTTCTAACTCCCCATTCTGTACCAATGCCTTCAGGGCCCCCATTGCATCTTCCATGCTTGTATCCCCAAATCTGGCCATGGCAGACCTTGAATAATCATCCCACTTCAGTTCATCCATGGCTTTACCACTGGATTTAACAAACCCATGGTGCCATGATAATGCTTTTCCATCCATATGGATGGCAGCATACCTAACTTTCCTATTCTCTGGTGTTTCATCAATGTCAAAGAAATGTTGACATTTATACATCCAACCCTCCACATCTTCCCCATTAAATCTGGGAAATTCTAATTTTGCCAAACGGTTATGACTGAATCTTTCACCATCATTTCTTGTTGTTAATGCTAACCCTTGTTTCTCCATGGCTGCCATTTGAGAAAGAAGTTTATCCACATGAGATTTCATTGTTAACATCTCATTTGTTAATCGATCATTATCTTTTGTTAATCTTTCTAATTCGGAGTTTTGATTTTTGTTTCTAGTATCCATGGCGGTGGATTGTGTTCTTTTTGTTTCTTTTTGAAGGAATTGGGAACTAGAAGTTCGCCGGAGAAGTGATCGGAAAAGATTTGGAGGTTCACCGGAAGTGATGATCGGAGTTGGAGTCGCCGCCGAGGAGCGGTGGCTCTGATACCAATTTGTTACGAAAAGAATAGAAATTCTAGAGAGAGAAGTAATTTCACACACAAAACTAACTCCTTTTATTCATTATTCAGTAATATATACACATATATACACATATATGACTATAACCGCCTCTAACGACTTCTACTTTACTCTTGACACTATTGGTCCCTCAAGTTTCCTATATTACATTTCAGTCCCACAACTCTATTTTACAATATTATTCTATTAAGCATGTAACAGAAAACTTGTGTGATTGAAGCGTATGATTCTGTTTAAAGTTTGTATCTAGTAGCTTAATGAAGCTTGGCAAATATTAAAGACGACTATGCCTGGCAATTTTAACTCGTTGCCAGATGATACTAGTTTTGATCTTGAGGTCTAACGAGATTTATTGGGCCTTTCCAGGCATGAATTATAATCTGATCACGGAAAATCTAATTGTTGGCTCTCAGCCTCAAAAACCTGAAGATATTGACCATCTTAAAGAGGAACAAAATGTTGCATACATTCTTAACTTGCAGCAGGACAGTGACGTTGAATATTGGGGAGTAGATTTGGAGGCTATAATCAAAAGGTGTAAACAACTTGGAGTCCGCCATATGAGAAGACCTGTAAGCAAAACTTCATTAACCTTCAAGAATCAAAAGATTGTGAATTTTTGTTGCATTTTCATTTTGTGGATCCTGTTACATAGTAATGCAAACATGACCCGCAAAGTGAAAAGGCAAAGAAAAATAAGAGCGAGCAATCAGAATGTTAATGTTTTATGTATAAAATCTGAGCAGGCGAGAGATTTTGATGGGGATTCCTTAAGGAGCATGCTACCGAAAGCTGTTTCCTCATTGGAATGGGCAATATCGGAAGGTAAAGGAAGAGTGTACGTACATTGCACTGCAGGTTTAGGCCGAGCTCCAGCTATTGCCATTGCTTACATGTTCTGGTTCTGTGACATGGATGTAAGTTGCCCTTTTTGCTCCATATATTTGTTACATCAGTAGCCGATATATTTAAACTGAGGTTAACACTTTCTTGGCCATCGTCATGTACAGTTGAATACAGCATACGACACACTTACTGCAAAAAGACCATGTGGACCGAATAAAAAGGCTATTAGAGGGGCTACTTTTGATTTGGCTAAAAATGACCCTGGCAAAGAGCCTTTTGAGTCTCTTCCTGAACACGCATTTGGGAACGTGGCAGACTGGGAGCGAAAACTTATCCAGGATCGTATTCACCATCTTCGTGGAACTTGATCGTTCACATATACATACTCATGGTTAGTCGATCATGAGCAATAAAAAAAGTTGGTTCTTGTCAGTTGTCGACAAATCAATGTTGTATTTCTCATTTACGGTATGTTACCAACTACAAATTGACAATCAATAGACGAAATAAATGGTTTATCAGCTATTGGTTTCTTTCTTTCAAAATAGAAACGGGTAAAATGACAAAACCTCTTTAAAACTGTAGATTTATGTAATGCTTTTTTTTGTAACAATTTGTGTAAACAAAACAGAAAAACACTATCTTGTGAACTCGATATTTTGATATTATGAACAGATAACTAACTACAAAACAACCGAGTTTATACAACATAAACCATGCCAACTTCCAACAGAGATGCTGGAGGGACCCTCAGGGCAACATCAGGTCCCCGGCAATTCCTCCGCAAGAAATTATAACCGAAATTAATCGCTAGTCTTTTCATAACCGATGACCCTTGTTTTGCTTTGACATGTGAATGACCAAGTATGAACGCGGTTCCACTTTGTTGGGCTGCCAACAGATCTTCGAGTTCTTGTCTCAATTGTACATCAACGGAATTTTCAGGCTCATCATTGTCATCAATGGCAAACCTCACCCGTCTCTCTTTGGATGTACTAATCTCAACAATGTCACCAATGCTCTCAACTGTTTGGAACCCGAAAGATACACTTACTTGATTCATGTTTTCATCCACCTCAAAAATGGGGGTCCTTGAGAATTCTGTGTTTCCTACTACTGCCAGACTATGCTCGCCCAACGATCGATCTGATGCAGACGGATGATCCTCATTACCTGTGCAGACCAAAATCGTAAAACATGATTTGACCAAACTTTTTTTTAGAACAACAAATATCAACGCACCACATAATATTTTACACATCTGTCTCTTGTGAGACTTGAACCTCCAACCTTTTGGTTGTTGCCTGTAGGCAACTCACATACCGCTAGGCTGAGTGGCAGGTCAAAAGACTCAAAACACGTACCAAATGGCTCAAATATGGTCTGGCTTGCAAGACTTTTTCTCCAAAACAACTCTTTTAGATAATTAGTGTCAAATATAACTACTACTACAAAATAGTACCTAATTTCAATAATAAGCCTTATTTTTGGAAGAAAAAAAACGACTTTGAGGTTTTACACATTAAAATTGCACTTTGTGTAACCTCATTTGACCAATTGACCTGTTAGAGATAAGAAAGAAACCCATATCGACCATTCATAAGTAAATGGGTCAAACTAGCCACCTTTAATTATATAACAATGGTTACCTTGATCACTACTTTTTCGTGGTCTGCACCAATCATAGTGGATGAAATCAGCCAGCCTTTTAACAAGATCAGACTCAAATGAGTCCACATCCTGGTGCACATCTCGATAACCATACCGCACAATGCACCTATAAGCTCGAAGAGATGCGGGACCCACACGACCTAGTAGGTACCTTTCGTCCGGGGGGATGAAAGGAACTGGTACAGATTTCACGCATACAAACACTAAGATACGGTGAAACGCAGGAAGGTTGGTGACAAACCGCGAGAAGTTTGCAGGAATTCCGGAGGTTAGGTCTGTGAACACGAGCCCGATCCCGGGAACTCTACAAATTCCCAAAGTAGGACCCAACGCTAGTAGCCATTCTAAAGAGACCTTATTCTGAAGGTCATATTCGTATTTCTTGATGGTTGCATAGTGCCAAACAAACATCACAGTAACTAGGAAGAGTGCTAATAGGATTGGTAGCCATGCCCCTTCACGGAATTTGACTAGTGAAGCTGAAAAGTAGAGTAATTCTATGGATCCAAAAAATAACAGGAAACAGAGGGCGACAATTGGAGGTTTATGCCAACAAAGAATGATTACTAAAGATGTAAGGCAAGTCGTCACTAGCATTACTGCCATTACAGCCAATCCTGCAATGAAATAGATTAACATCAGTAAATCCATAACAATATAGCGAGATGGAAGCGTTCAAAAAAGGTATTAAAGAAAAGGGAAATAAAAGTTACAGTCGAAACACGTTTTGTCCAAATTAGTTTATTTAATTTTAATGTGCTAAATGTGATTTCGTTAAATACATTTTGGATGGCTACAACCCGCTTGATCAGTTTCCTTCTTTGCCTTTTTGTTGTTGCGATCACCTGTCTGACCCCTTAGAGATAAAACATAACCGGAAGTCTATTTGGGTTTTTTTGGCAAGTACCTGATGCATTTCCCAAGTGTTTGATATCTCTGAAACCAATGGTGACTGCAATACATAGGATCATGAGTATCCAGTTGATCTCGGGTATGTAGATTTGACCATGAATCTTGTCGGAGGTATGCACAACTTTGACTCTAGGGAAACAACCGAGTGATTGACTTTGGTTGATGATCGAGAATGTTCCGCTTATGATTGCTTGGCTTCCCACAACGGAAGCAAGAATGGCTATTGTAAGCACAGGCCACCTCAAACTTTCTGAAATTACATAGGCTCGAGTCAACTGTCTTGCTAATGCATTTATGAAAGTGTGTAATAGTAAAATACCTGGTACCGAGACGTAATAGCCGATTTGATCAGCATTCTGGTGGTTTTTTGATAAGTACGCTGCTTGACCCATGTAACCAAGTATGAGCGCCGGATAAACCAGAAACGTGAAGGTAATCTATGAGAGCCAAATGGTAAAATAAAAAATCCCATAAATTTTAAAGACCTTGGTATTACTAGTACAACAAAGTTACTTTCCTTCTATACGTACCTGAATTGCGGTGTAAGAGAAGTGGCCAAGGTCAGCAAACATTGCTTCTGAGCCTACAAGTGCAGTTTATCAGTTGTCACATAACTTTGATTTTTTGGTCAAACATATTCCTACATTATTTCATGATTTGATTTTAATGTTGTTACTGATCAAGATTACTTTTATCCAACTGTAGTAGTTGTTGACAGCTTGTACCAGTTTTTTTTAACAGCCAAACCCTATATCTAACCTAAACTATTACGCCAATATTAACTCCACATCCCGAGTTCCGAAACCAGAATATAAGTTAATTTACCAAATTGTACTAAAGACTAACCAAATGCCCAAAATACAAAAATTTACCTGTTATGCACAGTAGAATTCCACCTAAAGACATCCATCCTTGTTTTTTAGTCTTCCTGAAGAACTTTAGCATATAATAGGGGGAAAGAGCTTGATAAACATGTGGATTCCAACAGATTATATTGTATATGCCAAGGGCACTGATGCATATCAGCCACAAAAACACGATTGGAGCGAAAAAGAAACCGACTTTATGTGTGCCGTAGTGTTGTAGCGCAAAAAGGCACACTAATATGAAGCAAGTAATCGGGATCACAGCATCTGTAATTAGAAACTATCTTAGAACATATCTCCGTAACAATATTAGAGTCATGAAAAGTAATACGTATGAACGTAATAAATCAAATGTATCTCTTTTTTGGACAGTTACAGTATATCATTGCTAATTCACCACCAAGGACCAATTGCCTGATTACTATTTCTTGTGTCTTGAACAAAAGGGTGTCCGGATATGCTTTACAACTAATATGGTGACTTGACTAATCAGAAGTATAATTAAATATTTAGTTGGATACAATCAAGGATAGGTAAACAAATTAATGTTTTTCTCAACAAATTATTACCTGCTTTCTCAAAATTCACTACTTTGTACCCAAAATAATCAGATACTATATCACTTTTACCCGAAAACTCAAAACAGATTATGTTACTTTCAAA
The DNA here is from genome assembly GCA_034093135.1 of Erigeron breviscapus. NCBI lineage: Eukaryota > Viridiplantae > Streptophyta > Magnoliopsida > Asterales > Asteraceae > Erigeron > Erigeron breviscapus. Next base: position 109,510,516 of record CM067167.1, on the reverse strand, counting down.
TTGCAATAATTAGTTTAGCGCACATCCATAGTACCCTAACTTCCAATTTCGAATGGTGTCAACTGTAGAAGAAGCAACTCACACTGATGATGATCTTTAGACATGTATAACTCAAGCCCGGAAACTGCAGATAAAACTACAGCACAAACACGCACAATTTATGCTAAATATCAGAAAGTTATAAAAGGAATCAGTAGCAAATTTAAAAAGATCCAACTTTTACCAGAAATGGCAGGAGTAAGAAGTCCGTCTCCGATTACCATACAAGTGCCAAGAAGAACCAAGATTAGTAAAGCTGTACGCAAAAATTTATACTTTTCAAGCAACATCCTCACTTTAGAACTATATTCTCGCCCCGTAGATGGCTCCAACTTGTATGTAGATAACGACTCATCAGAAATTTGACGGTTCGGTACCAGGCTTACTTTAGCATGTCGGCATATCGATGAATAAAGTGCAAACGTACCACCTAAAGATTAACTTACGAATTAGAGATCATAACATCTAGTAAATTGGGCTTTAACAAAAGACGCAATGTATGAACTTTAAGGTGGTATTCACCTTCACCGTTATCATCAGCTCTAAGAACTATGAACACATATTTGAAAAGCGGGACGAGTGTTAAAGTCCAGAAAATGAACGAAAGTACACCAAAAATTTCTTCGTTTGTTTCCGAGTGATGAATATCTTCTGCAAATGTGCTCTTGAAAACATAAAGTGGAGAAATGCTGAGGTCACCGTAGACTACACCAAGACTTTGATAAGCCAACAGCAAAGTTGTTCTCCAAGAGTCCTTCTAAATGAATTTAACAAACTAACTTTAATAAAAAGAGAACAATTATTAAACCGAAAAACAAAGAAATTTTTTTTAACTTATATGGGTATTGGGTAGACCTTAGAATTTTGCCAACATTTTCCATGGTCAAGATCCATGCTTCACTGATGAGCAATTGCAAGATTTCCTTCAAGTACTAACTGCAGATCCCAGCTGGAATAAAAGACATGGAAAAAGAAAAATTCAAATAGTTACCCCAAAATTCCTGAATTTAAATACGAAACATCAAATGAAAGAACATCATATTTCTACTTCACATTTCCAATTTGAGGATCAAGAAAGTATGACACACTTGTTACAGACCCCATAATGGTCCCATACTCCCATACCTCTACTTCTAAAACCTTATGATAAAATTTGATTCCTCTTTATTTAAATATGAAAAAGACACCATGACTAAGCAGAACAGGTGATAAGTTTGAAGGAAAAAGGATACAGATTTAAACACTTATCTTTTACACATTAAAGAAAACATTTTATCTTGTGAGAAATGCCCATACCTCACTCAAAGTCTAAAGTGCTCCTGCTTTTACAAACACTTAACTAAACTAAGTTAAAATAAATGAGTGTTGAAGATTAGGTAGCATTAAGGAAAGCTTTAAATTTATATCACTTTTTTTTCATAGGTATACATAAACTCAATTATAACTTCTTGTAAATACCGTGTAAAGCCAAGAATAAATAAAGAAGAAGATCACAATCACATGACTCAACAACAATTGTATTATGATAATATCAAATCATTCACTCCAAAAATGAGGCCACAAGATTCATGGCTGTTTTTAGGACCACTTTGCACTCTCTATGCTCACTTAGGCATGCTCAATATTCATGATAGAAACCAAACTTCAACCAACCTAATCAAACACACAATTAAAATTTGCAAATGAATACTCTATAATTAGGCATGAACTTTTTTCTAAATCCCACATTTTACACATAACAAATCATGACCAAAATGAAACCAACATTACATATGATTAAGTAATTACCTTTTAATGATAATCTTTATTAGGATTTGCCCAAATCAAGATCGGAAAAAGGTAACTTCTTTCATATATAAAAAGAAAAAAGATGTGAGGGAAGTTACATTTAGTTATGGTTTATGAAGTGAAAGCAGGACCACGTGCAAAGAACATGGACCATCACTTTGAAATAGTGTCTTAATTCTTACCAAAAAATTCTCCTTTATTTTCTCTCCAAACTTTTGCTTGTTTGGTACACTCATGGGTTCAACGTTTAAAGATGGATTCTTTTCTTGTTTTCAAGAAACCAAAAATGTGTGAAAAATAAAGGTAGGGGTCACATATATGTCATTTTCTATATCATCATTATTAACTAGAGGTTTGTTATAGCAATGAATATATCAATTTGAGTATTATCAAAACAAGCCCATCAAAAAAAGCACCAATCTTTATCAACTATAATCATTAGAATCAACTTTTAGATAACAAAAAGATTACAACTTTTAGAACTAACACTATACATATCAACAAGAAAGCCAAAACCAATAACAGATTGCTAATTTTTTAGCATTAATACACTCGAAAACCAACAAAAATAATTAACTGGGATAAAAATCAAAACAAGCCCATCAAAAAAGCAGCAATCTTTATCAACTATTTATGATTATATCAAGTTTAGGATCATAAAAAGATTACACTTTAACAACTTACAACAAGAAACCCAAAACCCATAAAAGATTACACATTTTTCGGTCCGAGGTCCGAAACTTGCAGGTACAATTATCAGGGTCAGAAATGGCCACATATACCCATTAATACACTTAAAAAGCAATGAAATAATCAATTGAAGTTAAATCAAAGCAAGCCCATCAAAAAAGCACCAATCTTTAACACATAATGATGATTAGCATGTACTTAAAACTAACATAAAGATTACAACTTTAATAACTTACTCTGTATTTATGAACAAGAAACCAAAACCCCAGAAGAAGTTTGACATTTTCCAGCCATAAAATATACTCAAAAAAGCTCTTTAATCCCTCCAACTTCAAGTAACTTATGTCTTGATTTAGAAACAAAATCTATCAACTATTGTATTAGATCTTGAAAGAATATAAAGAAAGAGGTGGTGAATGACTGTATATGCATATAAGAGGAAGTAGATATGGATAGGCGGGAAGTGTGAAGGTGGGATTTTAGGTAAAGGAGTGAAAATGGAGTGTCACAAAGCAGCTGTTTTATGATATCATCAAAAAAATGGAGATTGGGTTTTTAATTAAGTAATGCCAATAATGGTGGGGATTCTTTATACAAATAGGTAGATGGGGAATAGGAATATGAATATGAATATGAATGTTATTTAATTGTTTTAGTGTGGGAAAACAGAGGATCGAATGTTTATAGTTTTAGTATTGCCTTTCTGCAGGATGGATGTAGACGATGTCTATATTATTTTATTTTCAACTTTTGTTTTTATTTTATGTTATTTTGTTCATCTTTGTAAAATATGATAAAAATGTTTGATTGTGAATGAAATAATGGGAGTTGATGTCGATGTCACACAATAATAAATAAATGTTTTATACAAAGTGTAGTTTTATCATGTCGTGTATTTGTTATATGTAGCGAAATCGTATCCGATCATGAATAGCTAGATGTATATAAGCCAAACATTACGTGTTACAGTAATAGGTTAGTGATTCGAACCTTAACACAGAGTTTGGAACCCAAAGACACCCCTGGAGAACAAGGGGCGCGATAACACGGTCTACACACGTTCGAAGAGCTAAATGTCCGAAACCATAAAAAATTAAAATTTGATCTCTGGTTTTCAAACCAACATCCCCTCTCTCAAAGCCCCCAATTGTTCATGAAGCCTTGTTTCTTGGATGGATGATTCATTGGTTTAGTTAGATAATTTGTTTGCAATCGTATGTTCTCTTGTGTTCTTGTAATATTTTAATCATTCTGTGTTCTTTTAATATTTTATAAAAAAAATATTTAACTATTTATATAAACTTTCATTGCATTTTGTAATATTAAATTCACTTTGTAGCGTTTTTTAGTTTTTCTTTTTTTTGGAATGGTATAAAATTTATTTTTTTTCTTTTTTGAATGGCTTAAATTTTTATTTTTTAAAATGACAGCGTTTTTTAGTTATATGTTACTTACCTTTTTTTTATAAAAAAAATACCTCTTATTATATTTCATCAATAACAGCTTACATTTCATACCTATCATGACTTCGAATGCTTCTAATCATCTAACTATTTACAACTAAAAAACTAACATCTTTACATCTCAGGACTCAGAAAGTCACACATCTGTCGATCCAAACTACAATTGCTGCAGCCTGCATGCTAACTCATGGTATTTGCCATCTTTCTTTTACCTTGTTGTATGCATCTCTGTTTTTGAATTTTAATCTTATAACTAGTTAATCAACCAGGGTGATTACCCGGACATGATTAATAAACTAAAATATTAAATTTTCTTACTTTGATATTACTTTTATACATTGCTTATATCATCATATAAATAAAAGTGAGACGAACCATGATAAGATAAATTATAAAAAAAAACAATATGAAACACATAAGGATAGATGACTAAAACTCATGTTAGCTTCCATATTGTCATGTGTACTTTCAAGTTTCAAAAGATGATTACATTCCCAAGCATGTTGAGTCAAGAACGAAATTGGATAGTCAGGTGGATACCAACATCAGGTTAATCGGCTCATCCTATAAACTTAATAACAGCCTATTCTAATTCTCTTATTATACCAGCCACAAGGGAACCAGTGATTGTTATGAGCATACGTTTACAGAAGCTCACAATTGTAACGTGATAATCTTCATTCTTATTAAAATGTACAGGAGCCAAGTGTTGTTCCTCACATTCCAGTTTGCTTGGGTGAATTCTGGCTTTTACAAATGCTGCATAGAAATCAAAAACGAAAAAAAAAAAATGAAAGAGGCACTGATTAGTTTTTTATGAACCAAAATTTACAATTAACTTATATACGACATTATGATTTAGCATGCTCTACATAAAGTTTGCTTTGTTCCCAACACTACGTGTGAGAAATCACCTCGTTCTCTATCATTTACCATCAAGATAAGAAGATATAGATGTTTACCCATCTAAGATGCCATGACAACTTTATATAAACCATTTCAAACAAAGCTAATTCAACACACACACACACACAAAATGCAACTTGTCTAGCCCCCCTTCACTAAAAGTATAATCAAAATGGAGTAGTCATGGAATTAGATGTTTTCCACGTTCCATCGTTCCAAATTAATCACAGATATAAATACTTAAAAAAGTGCTCAGGTGTGGCATGTATATATGTTTCTACTCTCCTCACCATGATCCCACAACCCAAAACCAACTCTACTATTAAAAGCCAACATCTAGCAATCACGTATGTCAATCATTTCGGCATCCAAAAGGGCCATAATCAATCACAGAAGTTTCACCCAAAGCAATTATCATACTTTTTCCTCACATAACAGTAATTTTAGTAATTCCATAATCGATAGAAAACCTACAAAACCTTTCGAAAGGCAACATATTCATCCCGATGCTAGTTAGAATGATATTCAAAGTGGCAATTTCATAAAAGTTTCTCAATGAGATCCATAGCCAAATCTGGCGACGAGGGGACCATAAGGAACTTTATTTTGCTTCTTCTATTCATATGTCAAACTATTAGTCAAAATCTTAAGCATCCATGACACTTTTTAGACAATACATAAAAATCTTAAGCCTTAGTATAGTTTTTATTCCCTTTAAAATGACTATAACTCTTGATTTGGGATATGAACCAACTTATAAAAGATATGATACTATGATACAACGAAAGTATGTGTTCAGAATAAAAGCAAGAACCACAAAACATATACCTTATGATTTAGATATCGTCAACGTTGACGCTATTTTTTTTTAATTGCTAGCATATAAAGGCATCAAAAGATAACCAGAACATATCTAGCTTGCTATACATGTTTGTAAGTTTGCAAACTGTACAACAGATACGTAATTAGCCCATTGTGATTACTCAAGTAGGAAGGCTCTAGAATGGACATAAGCATTTCAAAAATCCTAACCTTATTATAGCGCAATCATTTGAAATACCAAAAGCAAATTACACACAGAGAATAAATCACTTTATTGGTGTAGTCAGCGATTTTCTTCATCATAGTTTCCCAAAACTAATACTTGAACTTTAAAGGTACATCTGTACTACGCATAGTCCGTCGACTCGTCGTCTAACATTTGCTGCAACAGTCTAATACATTTGGCAGGAGCGTAACAATAGGCTTCTTACAAACGTTAATAGAGCAAAGGAGTAGCTAAAACAAAAACAAACAGAGAGGCTCGACTCAAGCTGATGTGTTTCAAATTCAAAGCCACGACACAAGTGAAAGAACTGTCACACCTTTGGTACACTTGCCATAGTTGGTTTTCACTCAACAATGAATTTGTCATTGAAGAAAACAAAATCCAATTGATAGAATACAACAATATAAAACATAATACATTAAATAATAAATTCTCATACATAAACAATACATATATTGGTGGAAGAATGAACCATTTAACTGAATAAAGATGAATCTCACAACAATTTGATACAATAATATCGTTAATATACTTGTACCATTATATTGTAAGTTTTATAATCATTAAGCTACTCAATATTATTTATAAAAATTAAAAAGTTACCTGGTTAAGAATTGAAGGGGGGAGTATTGCAGTTTCTTGATATCCTCTCTTGAGAATGTTCTTTCTGTTGAACATCAAATCAAATGGATCCAAAATAAATAGTTGGTTGCAACATATGAGAATTATATTCCAAAAAAATACAAAATTTGGTAAGAATATTAAGATGATCTGGAACAAAAGTGTCGTCAAACCCTGTAAATCATGTAGTAATAACTAATAAGCACTTCATCACTACATAGTTAATTGATGCTTATGAACAAATGTGGATGATTTTTTCCCAAAAATTATATTAAAAAAAAAACCCTAAATTGAAGTTAGAAGGAAATTTGAAATGATTTAAACATCAAATTTGTTTGTCAATCGGTTGACAATTACAAAAAGAATAATATTTTCCCCGAAAATAAAACTCAAAAAAAAAAAAAAACCTAAATTCAAATGAACAGATACATGATATGGCTTAAACATTAGATTTGTTTATCAATCGTTCCACCAGTTGTGCAATCTAATGAAGGTTGTTAAATAAAAAAAACATATTGATTTAAAGAAAACATTTACTTCTCAATTTGATGTAGGTTGAAGGCATAAGCATAAAAAAATATCCATCGCTGAAGATGAAAAAGCTTACAAAATTAAAATTATCTCTTGATAACAATAAGAATTTAATCTTGTCTTCATAAGAATCACAAAGAAAAATCAGAATCAGAAGGAATAGTTGAATTTGAGTACCTTTTGAAATGCAGATGTTACTACACTTTGATTGGGAGTTTTGGGAAACAAAAGGACCAACTGCCACGTGGCAGATTTTTTTAACACAACTTTTGTTTTGGGATCCTCTTTTATCAAAAAGAAGATTTTGCTCTTCACAACTTCAATGATCTGCTCTTTTACTTTTTCTTTGGGTATTTGATTCCTGCTAAAAAATTTTGAGTTCCTCTCCTTTCAAATATGAATTTTTTTTTGAAACAGTCGTTTTTCAAAGGTGTTTTGTCAAACAAGATTTCGAATTTTTTTTTTTGTGAAAGTGGGGAAACCGGTACTGGGAGTACCGGTTTCAAATTTTTGGCCCGAAACCGGTTCTCCCAATACCGGTTTCAGAAAAAGTGATTTGAACCCGGTACTTCCATTACCGGTTTCAGAATAAGTGATTTGAACCCGGTATTCCATACCGGTTTCAGAAAAAGTGATTTGAACCCGGTACTTCCATTACCGGTTTCAGAAAAGTGATTTGAACCCGGTACTTCCCAATTACCGGTTTCAGAAAAAGTGATTTGAACCCGGTACTTCCATTACCGGTTTCAGAAAAAGTGATTTGAACCCGGTACTTCCATTACCGGTTTCAGAAAAAGTGATTTGAACCCGGTACTTCCATTACCGGTTTCAGAAAAAGTGATTTGAACCCGGTACTTCCATTACCGGTTTCAGAAAAAGTGATTTGAACCCGGTACTTCCATTACCGGTTTCAGAAAAAGTATTTGAACCCGGTACTTCCATTACCGGTTTCAGAAAAAGTGATTTGAACCCGGTACTTCCATTACCGGTTTCAGAAAAAGTGATTTGAACCCGGTACTTCCATTACCGGTTTCAGAAAAAGTGATTTGAACCCGGTACTTCCCAATTACCGGTTTCAGAAAAAGTGATTTGAACCCGGTACTTCCCAATTACCGGTTTCAGAAAAAGTGATTTGAACCCGGTACTTCCCAATTACCGGTTTCAGAAAAAGTGATTTGAACCCGGTACTTCCCAATTACCGGTTTCAGAAAAAGTGATTTGAACCCGGTACTTCCCAATTACCGGTTTCAGAAAAAGTGATTTGAACCCGGTACTTCCATTACCGGTTTCAGAAAAAGTGATTTGAACCCGGTACTTCCATTACCGGTTTCAGAAAAAGTGATTTGAACCCGGTACTTCCATTACCGGTTTCAGAAAAAGTGATTTGAACCCGGTACTTCCCAATTACCGGTTTCAGAAAAAGTGATTTGAACCCGGTACTTCCATTACCGGTTTCAGAAAAAGTGATTTGAACCCGGTACTTCCATTACCGGTTTCAGAAAAAGTGATTTGAACCCGGTACTTCCATTACCGGTTTCAGAAAAAGTGATTTGAACCCGGTACTTCCATTACCGGTTTCAGAAAAGTATTTGAACCCGGTACTTCCATTACCGGTTTCAGAAAAAGTGATTTGAACCCGGTCTTCCATTACCGGTTTCAGAAAAAGTGATTTGAACCCGGTACTTCCATTACCGGTTTCAGAAAAAGTGATTTGAACCCGGTACTTCCATTACCGGTTTCAGAAAAGTTTTGAAACCGGTTCTCCCAATACCGGTTTCAGAAAAAGTGATTTGAACCCGGTACTTCCATTACCGGTTTCAGAATAAGTACCCCACTTTTCAGACGTACAATAACATGCAGCAGCCTAGATTGATTGATGTGACAATAGCCTGCGAACCCGGTATTGGGAAAACCGGGTTCGAATAAAACGACAAAAACTTAGTGGCCATGCATGCAATTCTCATATTACAATTAGTATATATACATGCATATTTTTTAGAGCATTTCACACAAACATCATAAGCAATATATATTTTCATAAGCAATAATCAATTTCTCACTCAAATAATCATCAACTATACCAGTATTTTCAAAATCCAAATGGCCTCTCTTAATGTTACCTGTGTACCAAGAAACCCATAGTTGTTGTGGTTACAAGCTGCAGATATCCATCGCTCATACAACATTTTCCATGAACGTGAAGTAATCGAGCCAAGATGTAGAAAAGGTGATGGAGGGCTTTCTCGAGCAATGAAGGCTGGTATGCCCGACAAAGTAATTCAGCATCTCAAGAATGCTGGGTTTTTCCAAATGTTCAAGTTAGTGATTCACAAACTTGATCATGCTTTGATTATCGCGCTGGTGGAGAGATGGCGTCCAGAAACCAACACGTTTCACTTTCCTATTGGTGAAGCAACTGTCACCTTGCAAGATGTGCAGGTGATATGGGGTTTACCCATAGATGGACCAGTGGTGACTGGTGAGTGGGTTTCAGAAACCCGAAATGTTGATTACTGGAACAATCTGTGTATGGAATATCTGGGCTTTTTTCCTACAGATGAACTAGATTTTGATAACTTGAAAAACGGTCGGATCAAATTTTCAACCTTAACAAGGCACATTGATGTGGAGTTCGATGAGGAAGATGATCAGCTGTGTTTATTCATGGCTAGAAGGGTTATTCTAGCTATTATTGGTTCGGAGATTTTTCTTGATCCTAACACCTATGATGTTAGTTTGAATTTGTTGAAGAACATAGGAGACCTGAGCAAAGAAGGTCGAAAGAGCTGGGGTTCAGCAGCTCTTGCGTGTTTGTATAGAAACCTGTCTAAGGGGAGTATGCCTTTAAGAAAGGGCATTGATGGGCCTTTGTTGTTGCTCCAGTATTGGGCGTGGGAAAGAATGCCACGGATTGCCCCACGCGTCACGACACGCAAAGAGGAGAGAGACTATGCTTATCGCACCTGCTTAGCAAACAGGTGGGATGGAGACTTCTCAAATGTTCAGACACCGGGACACGTTCTTACTGTGTACCGGTCTTTTTTCAATGCGCTCACGGATGAGCAGGTATAAAATTAATATTTTTTAATGCGTTTAATATTTTATATACTTTGTAAGTTATAATAATTTAAAATTTTTATAATACAGTTCAAATGGACTCCGTATGAAGAGTTCATCCACCTACTCCCTGTGAGTTGTAGGACTGGGCGACGTATATGGAGATATATTGGTCCGTTGATCTTTTGGGATGAGGTGGAGGTACATCTAGCAAATAGAGTTGCTAGACAGTTTGGCATCATACAAACCATTCCATCTAATTATGGTTTGTTGGAACCAAACGAGTTTGATAAACTTTTTAAAATTCGGAAGGGGAGACCTGCTGTGGTCGATTGGGGTGTAAAACATGCCGACTATATCAACCAGTGGGAGAACCGACACCAGCGGCTCCACCAAGGAGAGCCAGGGACCACCACTGCGGACGGCTATATGCAGTGGTATCAAGATCATACCGTCTTAATAGTCGGTAAACCCGGTCAGGCCCAACCTCCAGGCCAATACCCTGCCTGGGGGTCTAATCAACAATTGTTTGTAAGTATATTTGTTTTAAATAAAAATTGCTACTAATAAATATTAAATTGTTACTAATATTTGAATGTGCACAGCAAGAGGGATTGTTGCAGGTTGACGAGCGAGCTCGTCTGTATCAAGAATCACATCCGCAGATAAGCCAGCTGTTTGGGGATTTTAGAACAATACCGAGGGAGGTATTTTCTTTCAGTCAACAGGAACAACGTATGAATTATACGTCACAAAATTTTCAGTTTCCTGAGTCACAGCAATTTCAAATGCCTCCCTCCCAACATGATCAAATTGGGACTTCATGGGGTGCTGGTCCTTCCAGTTCGGGTGCTGGTCCTTCCAATTGGGGTGCTGGTCCTTCCAGTTTTAATACCCAAAATGTGTTTAGGCCGTTACGAAATTCGGGTTTTCAAACTTACCAACCGGGTAATTCACAGGCTGGTCCCTCAAGTCCAGGCACCCAACAAATGTTCCCGGGTACCCAACAATTTTTTACGGGTACCTCCCAAAACCCGGGTTATTATACCCCGAATCCACCACTTCATCTGTTCAATATCTCTCCAAATATTTTCAATCCTGATTACTCATACAGTGGTCCACCGGCACGAAACTTCTCTCCTTTTCCGATGCAAAACTTATCTCCTTTTCCAAGTTCTTCTCAACACCCAGTTACAAATCTGGGAAATGACGAAGGAGAAGAAGAAGAACAAGAAGAAGAACAACATCCGCGAAGAAGTCGCAGGGTTCGTCGTGGCCCACCAGGATGTGGAACGGGGGGGCTAGATAGATTGGATTATGTATTTTTTTTTATGTAATAACTATCTGGTTGTCAATAACATAAATATTATGTTTTTTTATAATGTTTTTTAATTGATATTTTATAAAAAACAACATAGTCGATATAAAAGTTAAATCAAAATAATACATATTCAAAATAACGATATAAAACTTAGATAAAAATAATACATATTCAAAATACTACATAAATTTCCTAACGGAAACCGTCTTCAGCTAGCAATTTATAATATGTCGCGTAGTCGATCTTTTTGTCAATCAACTTTAACAGTTTCTCAAGTTCAGAAGTTATTTCATCGATGCTTGGTAATGTAGACTCAATATATTCGCGATGCATTTCTTCACTTATAATGATTCCGCTGCCAATTTTCCTTATTTGTTTTATTTTCTTCTTATGTTCGAGCTTCCTTTGTTCCATAAGAAGCTTACAATCATTAATTTTGTGGTAAAGTTCATACCCGTTGTCTATATCCTCTTTACATTGCGCTTTCAATGCATGAAATGTTACTGTAGGAGGTGATGATGGTTCAGATGATGATGAAGAAGCCATAAGTTTTAAAAAAAGAGACTGATAATGTTTTATAACTTTATTTGTTACAAATTCTTTTAAACCGAATTATATATGTATACTATATTCGAAACCGGTTTGGCAATACCGGTTTCGAAATTGGTGCAAGCGACCACTGTAGCCAGTCAATATCGTACATGAGCTTGTCAAATCACACCTGCATACTCTGAAACCGGGTTCAAAGCACTTTTTCTGAAATCGGTATTGGGAGAACCGGGTTAGGGCCAAAAATTTGAAACCGGTACTCCCAGTACCGGTTTCCCCACTTTCACAAAAAAAAATAATCGAAAACTTGTTTGACAAAACACTCTTGAAAAACAACTGTTTCAAAAAAAAATTCTTCAAATATACACAAGGTGCAAATTATTATTCTTTGAATCACACTTTATGCAGAATTATTAGCATTCTTCTTACTAATCCATCTTTTTATATTTTGTAAGTGATTTGACACATTCTTATCTTTCATATACACTTTTAGTTCCTCAATACATATATGATTGAAACCCATCAAAACTTCAACCTAAACTCGTTTATTTTATATTGCAAGTTGTATCATGTGTCGTGTCAAAAATGGTACTCCTAACGCAAGTCACAAATTGAAGTACTAAGCAAAGAATCATATAGTTCGCTATAGAGATAGTGACCTTTGCTTGGATTGTGATAATCTATATATGGAAATCCAATCATTTCTAGTGATATTATTGCTCATGCCAACAATGAATGAAAAGCCAAAAGAAAAAAAAATCATAGAAGATACATTGAAAAGTTTTATAAACATAATAATTGCCAAAGTCTTGTAAGTTTATAACTATATCCGCTACAATTCTTTTTTTGTTTCTATTGATTTTTTTATCACACCATTTAATTTTGTTAAGGTACACATTTCTTTTTTATTCTCATTTCTTTTCTAGTCTATTTTAACCTTAATGGTCTTTAATATTGACACTTCAAATTTAGTTGGTTACTTATTTTTACCATGTATTTTTTTCTATTTTAACAATATCTAATATAATATTTTAATTATAATATAATATTTTAATTATAATATATCCTGTATGAAATTTGTTTCATAACCAATTGACCATTGTTAAACCAAGACAAAATTTACACATAACAAATATTGTACCAAAACTCGGATTCTTCTTGGTTACCGATACTCGGGGTACTTTGTAGGATTCTGTCACGTTACCCACAGTCATGACAACGTAGGACCATGGGCTGGATCTGATTGACTTTCAATTTCAATATCAAGCAGCCACGAATTCATGCCAATGATTTAATTAATGGCACAGGGTAACACGACCAGAAAAAGGGTAACCCGACCAGGGTATTAGCGGCGACGTCGCCGCTAATGCTGCCACGTGGCATACCCGACATGCCTGCAATAATGACTGACGACGTCCGATCCCAAGATGCCACGTCACAGGCATTAGCGGCGACGTCGCCGCTAATGCTGCCACGTGGCATCTTGGGATCATTTTCTCCCAATTATATGATATGACGTAAAGGGGCAGACATTATCCATGTCGGAGTATTAGCGGCGACGTCGCCGCTAATGCTCTTCCATGCATAATCTCTGCACCTTTACGTCGGATCATATAATTGGGAGAAAATTTCGTTATATATACTGCATTCTCTTTCGTTTTCAAAATCGCTAATTCCCTTTCGCACAGGTATATATCTTACGTATACATATATATATATTATGAATATAGATATAGATATTATACTTATGTGTAATTATATATATAGTTATTGTACTAACTATATATATAGTATGGATACCATCGATAGTTACTGAACTAGATGTTGACTTGTTTACTTAATTGTTTCAGATGGATAGTTTGGAGGATATTTGGGCAGACCCAGAAAACGTACGTATTGAAGTGCCGGATGATGAGTTTGAGACACCTGATGCAGACGGTGAATTTGACTGCGAAGCTGGAGACTTAGAAACCGATGAGGTGTTCGCTTCCTTCGAAGAATTGACGGAGTGGGCTCAAAGAACAGCACAGAAGTTGGGTTATGTTCTAGTCAGACGGCGATCGAACACCAACTCGTTAAAGGTGGTCAATAAAGTGACACTAATATGTCACCACGGTGGACCACGCGATAAAAGAGAATTTCCAGGAAACCTGACTCGAAGAGGAGACATTACCAACTTTCTGAAATCGAGACGGAGGTCGGGCCAAGCAGGGCATACTCCAATGCAGGTACAAACATCATATTAGTGATTATGTACTAAGTTGTTGGAAGTGACTTATTTACTATATCTTGTTCACCTGTCGCAGGTTATATTCTCACTGCTGCAGGAGAAAAACTACATTTACCAGTTTACTACAAATAGTATAAATGGACGGTTGGAGAACCTCTTTTTCATGCATCCAACCTCAATGACCCTATGGCGCGCATTTCCCTGGGTTATTGAGATAGACGCCACGTACAAAATCAACGTGTACAACATGCCGCTTGTTGAGATTGTCGGCGTGACTTCAACGGGCAG